>CAMTZC010000012.1:12523111-13137014 GCA_947086505.1 Morpho deidamia | reverse complement strand
ATAATTGTATTTTTGTTAAATAAACTATATTTAGTTCATTTCATTCATAGAAATCATTTGACTAATATTATAGATTTTAAAAGGGACGGTACTAGGGGGAGCGGGACAGTACGTTTTGTAAAGTGTTATAGTGAAGACGAAAGTAAATTGTAACGTGTTAATATTGTGAGAAATAAATATATATAGTTGGAATTGAAAGGTAGGTTGTATTACTTTGTGCGGCCGTTCTTACACATACAATTCAAATGATTTCACTTATTACGAGAATAAAATGGGTTAGGAATTGTGTGGATGATTGATTCTGAATTGAAAAGAATATAATGTGGGCTAGATTAGGCTAGCCTACGTGGGTGTACGATGTAAGAATTGTTACGATTTCGTATTTCAAAAAATTTCTTTTCATAATGCGTTCATAATTTTGAGAATAGGTAAAAGATCTAGTGATTAATGTTAGGTAAAGGTAAATGTTAGGTTAGGTAAAGGTTCGTTAAATATTAGTTTTAGAATAAATTGAACATGCTATAATGATAAAGTTATTTTGAATAATTTTCGTAGAAGCAGGCGTTACTTCGAGGAATTCCATAGTACAGAAGTTATGACAATTATTTTGCCGTTGTCATGGAGCCCTATCCTCCATATGGTGATTCAGTTACGGGGCGAAACAATCGTATGAAACAGGTATTCTTACATTGGTATCACAGTATATTTTTAGTAGTTTAATCTTTGTACATATTTGAATATAAATAATTATAAAAGGATTGGCGATGTATACAATAGACAAAGTAGGAACGGACATAAGCTTGCGGTTCCTGCTTTGCGCCTCGCAAAAGTTCGTAATTCGTTTGTGGGCATAAGATTCTATAATAAAATTCCACAATCTACTTTAACTTTACCATTACAGCAGTTTAAAAATACTATTTAAAAAAAGGCTAATTCAGAAAGCCTATTATACCATAGAAGATTACCTAGACGATAAGAATGCGTGGATATAGCTTCTCTTCAACCCTGTACAAGACATTAATAACTATATGTAACTAGTGATAAGAATTATTGTTTGAAAAGAGCAACCGCCGAGTTTCTTGCTGGTTCTTATCGGTAGGAACAGCTTTCCGAACCAGCAGTAGATGTTGACGATTCAAAAGCACTTGTTTACAAGTTTACTTAAATAAATAATATTTTGAATTTGAATTTTCATACATATATGGTATATCTTAACAGCCGCGGTTATAGCAAAATAATTATGTGTAGAAAAATTGATTTAATCAGTATCACATATGATTTTTCTAATGATTATTGAACGATTTGTAAATAACTCATGCCATAAATATCACCTGACTATTACCTCACGGCGTTAATTTAATGTTTATTATAAGGATGACCAACCAGAATTAGCCCCGGACTCCTCAACTCCTCAACGGTTAACAGTAGGGACATGAAATTGTGTTAAAAACTTTTTAACTTGACTGTTTTAAAGGTAAAAACGATGATCATTTTCTACTGACCTGTGACCATCTCAGCGGAGAGATAAAACCAAATTATTCTTAAGGGGCCAACTTAAACGGTCAGACTAAATGATTTCCAGCGGATCCATTCAGACGGACACCTGAGTCTCGTATTAAGAAACTGCGACTTGAGAAACTATCGTCGGGGAGACCCGCTTAATGGCTTTAGGATCGAAATGTATTAACCGGCGACTTTTCCGACGCTTTTGTGCAATAATACAAGTGAAGCGTTCTTTTTACCATTCAAGATTCAATCTAGGCCGAAGGTCAGTCCAGATGCAAGTGGTTTTTTTTACAGTCTAAATGTGTTTGTATGGACGACTGTTAGTTAACTGTTACAAGGGCACATAGCAGACATTTCAGATTTTTTTCAACCGAGAGACACCCAGCGATAGATACTTCAAAATTCAAATTCAAATTCAAATTCAAAACTATTCTTTATTCAAGCAAACTTGTAAGCAAGTGCTTTTGAATCGTCAACTCTATTACTGGTTCGGAAAGCTGTTCCTACCGAGAAGAGTTAACAAGGTAAACTCGGCGGTTACTCTTTTCAGAATATAATTCTTGTAACTGATTAAATTTAGTCATTACTATCTGGTCGAAAAGTAGCTATATCCACATCATCTCTATAGTCCTTAACAGTATAGCAAATAGTTGTTTTAAACTGCTGCAATGGCAAAGCTAAAATTGATAGCAAAATTCACGAACGACTTACGAAACTTACTTATGAAACGCGCAAAGCAGTATCCGCAAACCAATCGAAAAATATTAATGAAATTTATTTTTTCATCACCGAACTCTTTTACACATAATAAAATCAAACGCCAGACTATAAGAAATTAAACTGGTTACGCAGCGTCTGTGAAACCCCATGAGATCCCGTTTAATTAAATATCGCCACGATTGAAACCACTAGCCGTGAGAAATCTAATAATTCACCTTTTTGCTACCTCCCTCGACGGGCGCGCCGTGTAAAGAATAGAATATTGTTAGACAGACTCCGTTGAGTTCCATCAGACTTAAACAGCTCTAAAAGGTTCGTGACACACTGCTGATTTAAATTAATCTGTCACACACATATCACGAACTTCTTAAAATTAAAATAATGCTGATACAGAAAGCCTGTACTATGGAGGATTACATAAGCGATAAGAATGCGTGGATATAGCTACTCTTAGACCCTGTACGAGATTTTATAAAGAGCAAGATATTTAGAAAAGAGCAACCGCTTCTTCTAGCTGACGCTTCCCGGTGAGAACAGCTTTCCAAACCAGCAATAGAGTTGACAATTCAAACGCACTTGAATAAAGAATGTTTGAATTTAAACACGTTTTCTCCCTATAAGATTATTATAACACTCATAGTACCTAAATCTAGTAAAATGTGGTTCACTTGTTATTAGAATACCGCTGATATGATATATGATTCTCCTGCCCTTATCCCACTCTAAATGAGGTGGCACAACATGTTACAAACATGGTGTCACATGATTTGGCTACGTATTTTACGACCGGCCACCTGCCTGTCGTCAATTTACCTTAGTCGCCTTTTACGACACCTCGGTAAGAAATGCACCCTCATTTCTTATATTCTATGCAGCCGGATATCACACGGCACACCGCTGATATATGATAGTATTGTTTTATTATAAAAGCGATTAGAAAATATAATACAAGTCATAGTTTGAAAGTTAAAAAAACTTTCAAAAAAGCTTTTAACAAAATGTCATGTCCCTACTGTTGAGGAGTTTCCTCATCTGGAGCCATTCCTGGCAGCAGCATCAAGTCATGCTTATCATAAACATGCATTATCATCGGGACTGGACCAGTATGTAAAATTTCAGCTCAATCGGAAGTGGGTAAAATTTAACTTGCAAGATTCCACCTTCACATACATACAGTTGAATAAAAGCTTTTAAAAATACGAAAATAATAATTGGGTTCTATGAAACTCCATAAAGCAACGCCTACGTATGTAAATGGCTGGTACGTTAACTGAGCATATCAAAATTTTAACGTTAAAGCGCTTTAAGCCTTGTTATTTCAGCTTTATATTATTAGTTTACATATAAAAATTTCACACACACTCGTGCAAAGGTGACTGTATAAAATAATTCATGTTAACTAACAACGCTTTGAGACCTTCGTCTATCTAATCTAATCTACATCATTTAATCCCAAACTCAGTTTTCTTTAAAGGTTTACTTGGGTACTGAGTAGAGCGAAAGGACTTTATTTACTTTACTACACAAGTAAATTTCTTAGTAGAAAATCTCTGGCGAAATCTCGTTTTTAAAACTTCATTGTGAACCTAAGATATTTTCAACGAGAAATCTATAAGAATAAAATACATTGACCCAAATAACGAAAATATAAAAGAGCATAAGTGTTTGCACATGATTATTAAACACAATACAGAGTCATTATCTATTCGCGTGACTTCAACAAAATTGATTCCACTTCAAGGTTTTTTTATATTCAACGTTCACCCAACAATGTATAGTATTGACTTCATTAAAGTTCATTAACATGACTGCTATTAGTCTAGACAAAGAGCATTTTTTATTAATAATACATACAACACTGAGAATGCCGCATATACTTAGATACGATAGCCTCCAACAATGGAGATTTGTATTCATCTATTTATTGTGTGTAGAGAGACCAGAAGTATATAAACAAGTATATAAACTCAAGCCCTGCTCTTATGTGAAGTTATATATAGGTCATACATATGCCAGAAATTCTCTTGATATATATCAGTCTGTGGGAAACTCCAACATGTTCTAAATATGTTATTCTATCAATAGCCCGAACATGCGAAGAATTATCACTGTCTGCTTTTTAAAGGCTTATTTGTATCAGCTACATGAGAGAACTGGAAACACCATCTCATGTCATGTTGCATTGCACGATGGTGGCTGATCACTGTGCGGACATCCTTTGCTCGCCGAGAGACGTTACTAGCCTTGGGAAACCCGTATTTCCTTCATTCTCACGAACAATAGTCGCTAGAATTTGAGTATTTGCGGAAAACCGCCGAAATAAGAATAAGATTAAGTTCTGCTGGAATGGTTTCGCAGCGCTGAGATATTGATATTTCTGACATGACAATAGCTGTAAATGCGTTTGAATTTGACAATAATTTTTGAAAGTTATGATTGGTGTTAATCTTGTAACAAAATTATCGTATAGTATTATATCTATGCTTTTAAAACGTCAAACTGCGTATTATTTATTAGGTTATGGGCCCAGTTAAAATGTTTTTTTTCAAGTTTTATCTAATAATACTGTTTGCTTTCGTGTTTCAAATGTCATCGACGAACTATATTGCTAATATACCTAAGTTGAAAGGTCGCGAAAACTAAGAAAAGTCGTATTTTGCGGTGCAAAATTTGCTTGTTTTAGAACGCATGGCGTCCGCCATTACTGCAAGATTAACAATTGGCTTTTCTACGTGTTAAAATATTTGCCTCTATAAAACGTCTTACCACCGAAGCTAAGCTTGAGTCGCACGAATTCTAGCTAGGCAATAAATCACCGCAATAAGGTTGTCCCTAATTTATTTATAGTAATTCTAATAAGCCATTAGGAAGTCCGTTGCCTCCGAGATCGCAATTAATTTACAATTATTGTACGAAGGGCTGCACAAAGCCTTATTAAATAAAACGTTACAAATGTTGGGCTTCCTACTAATTTAGGGCAATTTCTTTTCTTGACGGACTCTTAATTGTTTGATATTAATGCTAAAATTAATAAAGAACTAGATATTGATGTCTTAACCATTAACTTCGACCATTATTATTTAAAAGGGAATTTTCTATTCTATTCTAATTCTAAGAAGATTTTACCAGATCTTAGTTGAAATTTATACTGAATACATAAATGATTTAATACCCCCAGTGTGGTATACAGCTGAGTAGAATAGACCACCCTCATTTCTTACCGACGTGTCGTAAAAGGCGACTAAGTTGAGGTCAGGCAGGCGGCCGGTCGTGAAATGCGTAGCCAAATCATATGACAACATGTTTGTAACATGTTGTGCCGACCTCACTTAGAGTGTGATAAGGGCAGGAGAATAATAATATTTCTAATTACGCGGAAAATATATGCCAACAATAGATGTATTTGAAAGGAAATATTTAACAAGACCTTAACTTAACGTTTGTACTTAGCAAACTGTACTCAAAAAAAAGAGAAAAGAATTTAAAAATATTTATTCGCAAACATCTAATATCTTATATATAAAAATTTTTGCTCATATTTGCGAATAATTGTTTACTTACCTGCAAGAAGTAAATAAGACCAACAGAAGAAACAAGGCACCACTTCTCATAATAATATGTATGATTTTCCCACATGTCCGCAATGTTCCTACTTGTTTAAAGGAAAAATTGTATAGATAAGGTACATAAGGATTCATTTTAGAATTCAAAAGCCATAACCAGCCCTCATAATTGTTTCGGAAAAGTGACATCACCTTTAACATTATTAAACTGAAGATACTAAGTTCTTAAATCAACGCTTCAGTATTTCGAAACAGAGCCAACATAAATGTACAAAATGTGAGCGTTATAACTTTCATTTCATCATCAGATGATATAAATATTCAACAGCGAACATTTCCAGTCTCGTCGTATTAATATTAAATACACTTAGCATAATTTGAATGGACGCTGAATACATTGGCGACTTTAAAGTGAGCGCCAAATCTTCGGTACTGATCTCGGAGATCACGTTCGCCCCCGCTGCGAAGCCTATTTATCTCGGCATCAAAATTTTTAATAAAGTCTTACAACGGTAAATATACACATCAATCCCTTCTCTTATATTCTTATTCTATTGCCCTGAGCGATACCGACATACTTATTTAAGAGCTTTGATTTGTATAGGCCGACTTAACAGCACTTGGTATGAAAAAATTCCTAAGTCGCATTTACGAAAAAAATGTATATTAACATGCAAATAAGACACTTAATCTTGCTAAGGGGAAAACCTTCGTTAAAATTTAAACTACAATGCATTTTAATTAACACTGATTTGAAAGAAATTATTATAAAGAAACTATTAATATTAAAATCATTTTTTTTTTTCACCAAAAATAAAAATCCTCATACAGATTGTTCTTCTGGAATTCTGGACTCAAAAATAAAAACGCAAAGCGAAGACATTCGCGCTATGTACTATTTATAATTTTACTCGTACTCTCCATAAGGTCTACGAAAAAACTATTCTATAGCGATGTTAAAGTAAAAAGATGATTGGAATTTGTCAAGAAAACATTGTTATAAATTTGATTTCAATTATATGATGTTAAAGTAAAAAGATGATTGGAATTTATCAATAAAACATCGTTATAAATTTGATTTCAATCGCATGATGTTAAAGTAAAAAGATGATTGGAATTTGTCAATAAAACATTGTTATATTTATTTACTTTTTATGCTTTAACTAGAGATATAAAATTATTTTTATATACATTTATTTACACTAAGCGGTCTAAACACTATCTCTATATCAATAGCCGTGGTTTTATCATCTTGATGTCCACATTTTAATTCGATGAATTGTGAATTTGTATAATCGATAACAAGCCTAACGGTCGCTAATGTCACATTTCTACAGAGCCTGAGAAATAAAACTTAGATCAGATTTACCTTACTCGACTGTAAAGTTTAACGCTCGAATAGTACGTAGCAGATAGTAAAAAACAAATGAAAACCTACAGAAATGGAGACATTTGCCAAAAACATAACACAACGTATGAAAGTATTTGAAGACAGTAATTTTACGCATTATATATCCCGTCTCGAGGAGAACATGGGGGTGTTTGTCATCGGAATTTCTGGAGCTATGGGAGAATGGAACGCTCTTTTTATCTGTTTGTTTTTATTTTTGACGGTAAATCTTGTTTTATATACAACTGTGCCATCGACTTTGCCCGCGTGGAAATCAGTGTGTATCAAAAGTTTTCCCCAATTAAAATTTAGAAAAACAAAAGTAATTAAATTATTTTGCTATAATCCATATAATTTCATTTTTACTTTTGTATTATGGATCTCTAGAAAGTAAAACGCCTAATTCAAAAAAATTTAAGAAATATGGAGCATAAAATAGTTATTGTGAGGTAATGATTAGAGATGGAGAAATGATATTGCGAACTTTTTTGTAGTATTTTTGTGGATTATCTAGTACATTAATTCCAGGCAACCTTAGGGCAGAGAACTTGATATTATATAAACGGCAGGGGTACACAAACTAGGTTATAAGATGTTTAAGATGACACAGTAAGGAAAAAAAATGTAATATTAAAAGATAGAAAAAAGAAATAAAAATGAATTATGCAGGTAAGTAGTGTAAATTACTGAGGTTTATCTCCCTTGGTTTTCGCGCCGCACGCGACACCCCCAGCAGGCGTTCCGTTCCGTTCCGTTCCGTTAACGTTCCGCAAGAATTGCTTCGTTTAGTAAAAATCACACAAAAATCCGTTCAGTAGATTTTGAGAAAATAAATAAATAAATCTATGGGCCACTTACACACACGGTCGTCCGTTCCCAAAGTAATTTAATACTTGTGATGTGTGTGATGGACAACTGGTGGATATACTACATATAAATTTTAAATACAAATATATGCTCAGGCTCGAAGAACAAACAAATTGTTTATAGAAAATGTTGGCCCTCGGCTGGAATCGAACCCGCGACCCGCGGAGCTGAAGGCAGGGCGAACGGGCAGTCATAACGTACAGCTCGATAAAATACAGCTTTTGGGGCCATTTATTCATAATAATTATAGTTCGCTGTAAGAACAGCTGTTTCATTTGTGTAGGCTTCAATACTGAGATGTTCTATGCAAAAAATGTCCATAAAAACCTTCATATACCCTCTCAAGTTTAATAAGAATACTTCATACGAAGAGAGTTTGAGGATATTTTTAAATAGGTACTTTTGCTTTTAAAACCTTTTAAAAGCCATCTGAAAAACCACCCTAAAGCATACACCCTATATCGAAATCAGACGACCGTGACAACGGACAATGATACATATTTATGTGAAGATATTTATGGCCACCCTGGAAACCTGCCGCGATTTTCTTCTCTCTTTCGATATTTAAACTTGCGATAGTTTATGCGGGATCGATTGGATGCTGCGTGAATGGATAACGATAAACATGAATAAAACAATGACTTTGTTCTATAAATCATATATTTTTAGGACTCTCTTTTTATGCCTATCAAGGTGGAATCTTGCAAGTTAAATTTAACCTACTCTCCGGGGTCCGATTGAACTGGAATTTTATAATACCCGATGACAATATATGTTTATGATAAGCTTGACTTGACGAAAAGACTGCTCAGCTTTTTTTAGAGATTTTTTTAACTTAACTTGTTTTAAATTAAGAATAAAACTGATTATATATCCTAGAGTATCTAATTATCTATTATATTAGGATATACAGAGTAGTGGAACCTAAAATGAGCCCATTGACAATAAGGAGACATCTAACGGTAAGTATTTTCTGTCTCTCTTTTTATGTATGATTAGACAAAGATAAGTATATGAGTTTCGTCTTTGAATCATCACCATCATCATCCTGCCCTTATCCCACTCTAAGTGGGGTCGGCGCAACATGCTACAAACATGCTGTCATATGATTTGGCTACGTATTTTACAACCGGCCGCCTGCCTGACGTCAACTTACCTTAGTCGCCTTTTACGACACCTAGGTAAGAAATGAGGGTGGTCTATTCGGTGCAGCCGGAACCCACACGGCATTTACCTTAGTCACCTCTTACGACACCTCGGTAAGAAAGGAGGGTGGTCTATTCTATTCTGCCGGATACCACACGGCTAGAGTGTCGTCTTTGAATAGCGACGATAAAACTATCGCTAGGCAAATCTTTGGAAGTTTGAGGAATCAACTTTCGCGGGGTTTCGCGCGTCGAAAAACTTCCATTGTTTTATATTTACGCATCACTTTGTAGTGATGCGTAATAAGCAAAAATATATATTTTTTTGGTAAGCTGTTATTTAAGTTATTATACTTTAACAAATTATATAATAATTCAGACGGTATGAAGTTCGCCAAGTCGGTTACTAATTGTATAAATGTTCAAAGAAATATAATTGTGTTGTCTAAAAAAAAATCTATTCTGAAAATTGAAGTACAATAAGGTCACGTAAATGTTCAAGAAAATATTCCACAACGTTGTTGAATTTATAAAGGTTTCTTGCCTTTATCCACTTAAGTCCGCACGACAAACAAATTTGTCCTGACGAGATATTATCAGAAAACCTAGAACCCTCGCAGCCTCTTGATCGAGTGACTCGTATATCAAAAATGGAAAAGGGTATTCCGAAATTTGTATTGCTTTTAAAGGCAAGCCCTTCACTTTTCTCCTTTTTTACGATAAATTATTTTCTACTTGTCTTATAAGAGATTTTTACTTTTTTATTTATCATATTATTTTAGAATATAAATAATAATAATTAGACGATACTTAAACAATGCTATTCATTATTTATTATAATAGATATTAATAATTCTACGTTCTGAATATATTTAACGCAACTTTTCGTAAGACTTGTCAATTTTTTTATTTGTGCATTTGTGTGATTATCAGTGTATCGCTGGTTTAGATTGGTTTAATAAGATTGTTTTTTTTTATTTATGTAGTTGTTATTATTTTATTTATGTTCCAAAAGATATTTAATATAGCATTTATATACTCAAGGCTGAACGAAAATACCATGTGGAGTGCAGAGCTGAAAGCATTTTTGGGTTTTTTTTCTATAACTAGTTTAGCCACTCTTGGATTTTTATTGATATCATCTAGGTGTTTACATAGTTATCCTCTTAGGTCTCTATTGTGATTAGTTCGCCAAACGCGCCATTGTGGCTGTCGTAATCTTAAAAAACTTATATCTACTATTTCAATCTAGTGTTGCTACATTTTAAAAACTATTTCTCCTCAATTGCTTTAGTGAAGAGTGGTTTTAATTCAGATCTTATAGCTAGTGATTTTATTTACATGGATATTCTTATTATTATTTCATTCAGAGGGCCAATCATAACGTGTGATGTACCCGGCAAGTTTGCATTCTATAAGAAGGTTCGTTGTTCCAAGTTAAAGTCTACTGTCTCCAGTTACGTCAGTGAGCATTTTTGGGTTATGAAGGATTACATATAAGCAACGCGATGGTCTACTTGAAAATTCATGACAACTTCAATAACATGACAGCCTTGGATTAGCAGATAAATATCAAATATTTTTTAAGTTTTTGAACAGCATCACGGGATTAACCTTTAGCTTGTAGTCTAGTCTATTACAGTGTAAATAATGAGACTGAAATGTTTAGCTAATAAATATTGCATAAATTATCTTATAAGAAAAAATAAATTTCTCCTCTCTCTCCTCATAAACTTTCTCATAAAAATGTATTGCAGATTATAGTAAAATAATATTATCATAACTTTTTTTAATGGATCTCTGAAAAGTTAAGTGTGATTTACAAATGTGCGTTTTAGAAACATTTATATTTAATTTTTGTGGACCTGCGATCAGATTTTAGGATTTGTTTTATATTTACATGATTTATAGAAGCAGGCGTTACTTTGCAGAATTCCATATTAAAGGCACTATAACAGAACTACCTTGCTATAATCCGCTAATGCGCATTGTGATTTTGTCGTGAAGCCTATCCTCCTGATGACGCTTCGGTTTCGGAGCGAAACGATCGTCGAGATTTTGGTGGTGGTTGTGTGTGCTGCTTGTGTGCATTGCTGCTGGTGGAGGCGACTTGGGGTGCGTGTGGTGACTTGTCCTACATGTGTAAGGTGCGTAAATTTTTCCTGCTTCATACACATTAGCTTTGCATGCATTCGCTTAACCCGTGCGGATTATAGCAAGGTAGTTCTGTCATAGTGCCTGTTGTCTTTACTTATTTATTTACCTACTATTAATTCAGTCGTAGCTTAATGTTATAATTATATCACAGTTTTTATACACTGAAAATGCGCGCTTCACAAAACGTCTGTCGAGTCCGCCAGTAATTATTGAAATACCAGGTAGACGGAATGTTGGTTGATATAAAATGTAACCTAAGGGTCACATATGGCGTTGTTTCGTGAAACTAAAAAGTCGTAACTATTACTGCCCTTAAGTAGTCACTTGACAGGAAGCAGGTGAGCAGCTAAGGGTCGATGAATTACCTCGAGTACAGATGTGGGCCGACATACACGACGGCTTTTTAAAGGGCGTCCGAATTTTATACCCGATTACGTGTGCAAGAATTATGAGACATTTGTGTAGTGTATGTGGGTAGAGATGTGTGATACTTACCCTGTATATTTATTTTCAGGACACGTACATATGATACATATATGAATATACTTAAACATTAACTCATTAATACTTGTACTTAAAGGAAACCTTACACTGTCTCAAGCGCAACACGTCGGTGTTCTAACGATGCAATTCCAGAAGTGGGCAGAACTATGCAGCACTGAGAATGCACAGTATGCGGCACAAATGTTTACCGAGTCACTCTGGCCGAGTCACTCAAACAAAAATTAACAAATTGTCCGCGAATATTCTAGAAATATTCGCATACATCTATGCACATTTTTGCGCGTACACTAAAAACAGTGGACGCGCGTCAACGCGTACGCACTCGTTGTTCACGAACTCAGTTTTGCTTCCGCTACTGGAACGAAAACATTTGTTTGTACGCGCACATCTTTAATGAGGAGTGGAAGAATGAAAAATTATTAAGAATTATTTTACAGAAAATGTTTAAAACTATATAGTAAATTTGTATATAATTAATAGGTGAAATATTAATACAAAAGATTATAAAATATTCCTAAATGAACATGTTCGCGCACATGTGTTCTTCACTGTGTGCTTACACAAGTTACACACAACATTGCCGGTGGGGACAGAAGCTAAACGCGATATCAGCTTAGTACGTGCAGAGCGAGAGCTTTGTACACAATCTTAGTAAACAAATGTGCTGCACACTATTTTGGTGGAATCCTACCTGAATAGCTCAGTGGGAACTGAGTAGACTAAAGAGCAAAGATACACGGGATCGAGCCACAGATATCACCCGTCCTTTCTTTCTATTTGGGGTCTGAAGTAATGCTAAAAGCGGTTCCATGCTGGCCTAAGCGAGAAAAAGGGGAGGTTGTTTGGTGCGGCAAAGTCATACACTCCTTACAAGTACGGGCCGGTGAGCGTCTATAAAAGATTTTTTTACCTCCTTAACAGAAAAAAAGCGCAATGTATTATATTATACACCAGAGCCCTCGACGAGTATGGACGTGTACAAAGGAAATAAATTATTTCAATAAATAGATTGTTATTGATATATCAAAGCATGTACGAACCTCAAAAAAACTAGACAGATTTTAAATAACTCTTATACACTGAAATATGTAAAGGATTTACTTGCGTTTATATCGAAATAACTGTCGTAGCCCATCGGTGAGACCGTGCGATTCTTTCGAGGGGAACACGAGTTCAAACCCGGGTAGGCACCAATGAGTTTTTCTATTAAAACTCATGTCTAATTGATAATTGCAATTCATCACACGCTTTTCGTTGAAGGAAAACATCGTGAGGAAACCTGCATATCTTTATAGATTTCTGGAGATATGTGTAACCTACCAATCCGCATTGGAGCAGCGGGGTAGGTCATAGCTCCAACCCTCACCAGAAACGGAGCGAGGAGGCCTATTTCCAGCAGTGGGATTGTAACAGGCCGCTACTTTACATTTTTTTTATATCGAAATACTTATAAGGCTATGCATTGAGATAGCTCACAGATAGGTTTTATGGATGGATGAAGCCATTTCACAAATGAAATATAATAAATAATTCAAACAAATATCATTGGTAAATCAGATGCATGAAACGGGTACCGTTCACGTAAAAGATGGCAACTTGAATCACCATTTTCCCTGCTTATTATTATTACCCGCGAGCCCTAAATTTAAAGATAACGGGCTTTCATGACGTAGAAGGGCCATCAAAATCCCTTCCTATGTTTAAAATAAAAGTTTCACCCAAGAACGGTGTCATTTTATGTTTTTTACGCTTTATGCCGTCCATATATGCATTTATAGCTTCATATAACATTTTGTTCGCATATTCTTTTGGTAGACACCCACCTCACATATCATAATATCGTTGTAACTATTATTATATGACTACACAACTAAAGACATCGTCATATTAATTTGCGAAATTCAAACATCAATATGACGGCACGAAAAGAGCCAGCACACCGCGGCTTCGACAAATCGCCATACAATTGGAAAATCCATGCGAATAATCGTTATTGCAACTGTTTTAATTGATTCTGTTCAAGTTACTATGTGAATCTTTTTAGAGACAAATAATTATAAATGCTGTCAACTCTTCTTTTGAATTTCCCACCCACAAACACAGCCCATAGAGTATGAAGACAACTACTATTTCTGATGATGGCCATTCTGCGTCAAATATAATCAAATACTAAGATTTTAATTGCACATTAAGGCACGATAATGTTCAAATGTTGTGAAATTCTTTACATTATAGTAACTTACTTATTGAAGGTGAAATGGAATAATTTTTTCTCTATGACCATTTTCATATAAAGTTTGTTTGGGTAAAGTTAGACATTAGAAGATAGATATGTCGTTGCGGAATTTTTTATAGTCCCGTAGAAAAGGAATGTCCCCGTGAAACATTATTTTCTTATATTTCAAAATGATAAAACAACGTCTTCGAAGAAAGTTCTTTACGCTGCTTGACGTCTTCACAATTCAATTGGTTTAAATATGACCATAATTGTTATAATTGTAGTCATATTTAAAGCAATTTATACAAAACCTCAATATTAACAAAATCCGTATGAAGATTCGAAAAGACAGACCGACACTAACTGTAACGCTACAGGGAACTTTGTTTCATAATATGTAGTGATTAACATGAGCTAAATATATAGAAGATCTTTGTTGCAAAATTCTCTCACATATTGTTACCAGAATAGCTCACAAGTTTCCTCAAATTTCTTTCATTGGCAATCTCCGAATGGTTAAACGGAAAGCGTATTTCCTGTTAAAAGAAAACCGGAATAAATTCGTATATGTAAATTAAATCTGGACCGCGGTCAGACTCCCAGGCGGTTCCAAATGTCGGGATTTAGGTTAACACTTTTTGTTCATTTCACTGCGCAGATCGTAAAAGGAATAAATTTAATTTTTACAATAAAATATAGGTTTACGAGACCATCACAAATGATAAATTTTATGCAACTATTTCAAAGCTATGATAAATTTACAAAAATTTCAAACAAGTTTAAACTATGTATGACTTATAATTTTAAATACCTCGGTTATATTGTTACAGACGACTTCTCTGATGTTAATGACATTGAAAGGGAACGTAGGGCGTTTGCGGTTCGATGCAATATGTTAGCCCGTAGGTTTACACGCTGCAATAGAGACATAAAGCTCATATTGTTCAAGGCATATTGCCAATAATTTTATGCCTGCAACCTATGGGTGACATATACGTTGAAGGCTTATAATGAACTGCGTACCCAATATAATATTGGTTTCAGAATGCTGATGGGATTGCCACGTTTCTTTAGTGCGTCATTGATATTTGCTGAAGCTCGAACAGATAATTTTTACGGAATCATGAGGAAAAGAACAGCATCAATGATGAACAGATTGCGTGGGAGCTCCAACAGTATTCTGAAAATACTTTATGAAAAATTTGATAGCCCATTTATGAAGCACTGGATTCGAATACATATGCATTCCCAGTGCTTCATAAATGGTCGTTATACTAGAATTTAATTTGAATTAAACTTTATTTTTTAATTTTAATTTTAATTTGTTATACTAACATAGTCTTTAAGTTCTTATACTTTTTTTTTTTACTAACATAATGGATGTAATGTCTGATATCAATAAAAATTATTATTATTATTATATTATTATTATAATGTACTACTATAATTTAAAAAATAATAATATAAAATTCTTTACAAAACTTTTAATTTAACTATGTCTTAGTACATGTGTGTAGTTTCTAGAAGACACACTTTTTCACTGCATAGCCTGTAAAAAATCCGATACTATATACCGATAATAAACTTGTGAACCTAGTCAAATTCGGCAAAGTAAAAAAATTGATCTGGCAGTCGTTCAAGTCGATTTGATCAGATCCCAAAGATGATTCTAAATCACTAATGCTCTAAGAATTTGATTAATTTGCAACAATGTCTGCTCTTAATATCAGTTATTAATAAGGTAAGATGCAAACACAAAATAATATTAAAGCATGCTGTCGGCGCACAATTTGGATAGACAATAAATGAAATTGTTTTAGTTTTAATTATTTATATTACATGTTGTCATATTTGCTGTAAAATAAAAATAAAATAAATAAAAGGCTATGATATGTTATGCTACCAAAAATTTCATAAAATTCCCACAAATACAACGACCATGACATAAAAACAGATAAGGCAATTTGCTCCAGTTATTATTATAAGAAAATGGCAACGTTCGCAAACGCAAATTTCAATAGTAGCTTATTATTAAGGAGCCCATAAATCTGAGTAATAAATCACAGAACTATTACGCCAATTACGCGGCGGTCAGCAGCGCTTTAATACTCTGAAGGTCCAACTTAGTAGAAAAAGGGCCAAGGATCGACCCAACTTATCCGCAACCATGACTCAAATTGATTTATATCTGCGATCGAAGTTATATAATATACTAGCGGTACGGCCACGCATTCCTGTGACCCAGTCTAGATTTGAGTTACCATCATCCTCCTGCCCTTATCTCTCTCTAAGTGGGGTCGGCACAACATGTTAAAGAAATTGTTGTCACATGATTCGTCGCATTTTACGACCGGCCGCCTGACGTCAACTTACCTTAGTCGTAT
The DNA here is from genome assembly GCA_947086505.1 of Morpho deidamia. Classification (NCBI taxonomy): domain Eukaryota; kingdom Metazoa; phylum Arthropoda; class Insecta; order Lepidoptera; family Nymphalidae; genus Morpho; species Morpho deidamia. The sequence goes on along the minus strand of CAMTZC010000012.1, from coordinate 13,120,560 downwards.
TTTACGACCCCACGGTAAGAAAGAGGTTGGTCTATTCTAGTTTTGAGTTACCATAGAAATAATTGAAAAAAATGCTCCGATTGCCATCAAACTTTATATAGCTACCAGAAGGCTTAATTTAAAAATTTAGGTACTAATACTGCATGTATAAGGTAACCGCCGTGTGGTATCCAGCTGAGTAGAATAAACCACCCTCATTTCTTACTGAGGTGTCGTAAAAGGCGACTAAGGTAAGTTGACGTCAGGCAGGCGGCCGATCGTAAAATACATAGCCAAATCATGTGACAACATGTTTGTAACATGTTGTGCCGACCCCGCTTAGAGTGGGATAAGGGCAGGAGGACTGCATGTATAAGGTAAATCAGTAATAAAAAGACCGATCAGTGCATTTTACCTTTACGTTAATTATCAGTAACCGGCACTTATAGCTTTCTATAACTACTTTTGCAGTATGAAATTCCACAAAGCAATATTGTAAGTTGATCGCAATCATAATTATGCAGTTTTGTTGGTAATATAGATTAAGCATTTCATTATGCATATCACCAATTTAACGGGCTGTATTAAATACAACAAGGTATATTGGAATCAGATTGACCCGTACCCAGAATTCATCGAGGATACTCGTATAATTATCATCATCATTCTCCTGCCCTTATCCCACTCTGAGTGGGTTCGACACAACATGATACAAACATGTTGTCTCATGATTTGGCTACGTATTTTAAGACCGGCCGCCTGCCTGACGTCAACTTACCTTATTCGCCTTTTACGACACCTCAGTAAGAACTGAGGGTGGTCTATTCTATGCAGCCGGATATCACACGGCACATACCTTAGTCGCCTCTTACGACCCCTCGGTGAGAAAGGAGGATGGTGTATTTTATTCTGCCGGATATCACGCGGCGACCCGTACTCAGAATTCTTCTAGGATACTCGTATAATTATGATAAATATTTTTTTTAATATTCTCAACGCATTGTATTTCGCCACCGACGCCGGCCGTCCGTCATAGGTAATCGGAAGCTATCAATGCAGAATGAGTATAATTTACTTTAATCGTCGCATTTTACAGTTGCCCCAAATCGCTGTCATTACATACTGTATGACCCAATGTGGTGCACCATAACGAGAAATCATTATTTTCAAGCTACACCACAATCACGGGAATAATTATACGTGCAGCATGAAATATTTTTACATCCAAACAAATGGAGAGTATTGCCACACACCACTTAATCAACACCCTGAAATAAGGACTCTCGTGGCCCCTTATTACTTATAGATCCTTCCACGGTTATAATACACTGATTTAGACAACCTAAGTCTGAGCAACCTATATTGTCAATAAAGTCACTATATCTATAACTAACTGTCATTACAACAACTATAAAAGAGAAGGAAAGAAAAGGTATATGTAAGAGGGTATTTAAAACATAAACATTGACATTATAACTCAAGCACGCGGGATCTCGAAAAACAAGTAGGTACCTTGGAAATAAATTGAGAAAGTCTACTACGAGCTAAAATTATTCTTTAAAAAATATAAAAAACGTGCACGTTGGAACACGAAAAGAAGACATACCCTCTCTCCACGTTCATCGAGCATGCAATAAGTAAATACTCTTACTGATCTAGGTGATTTTACATTGATCGGGAATCAGCGTGTTAAGAGAATGAGGTGGACCTAGTCCACTCGCTCACATTAGATACCCTAAATTACCACACTTATCCTCTTATACTTCTCATATCAAGGTTTTGGAGACCTCTTCGCTTTTTTTTTGGTATTAACTGTATGCTGTTAGTCCTAACGGCTTTTACAGCGTCACCGGGAGGGACGGGCGAGCGCAGAAGCATCACCGAGGTTGCGAAATGTAGAGAGTAGAGCGCAGAAGCTCTACTAGCGTCGGGGAACGTCGTCCTAAGGGTGCCTCCTGTGAGGCCGGACCACGGCTTAGGGCGACGCGTAGTGGAGGGCTGATGTATGACTTCAATTAGTCATTACGACGTCAGAAGGGTGGGCAGAAGCCACGACCGACCGACGTCAGAAAACTGGGACTTCGTCTTCGCCGGCTAAGACGCTGTGTGTGTGTATTACGTGTTTTTGTGTTCGCGTTATTTGATCGTCAGGGTCATATAGGACGCTTTTTGGACGACTATATTATCGGTGATCAAACCTAATTGGGATGTAGGTGGAAGCAACTGAAATAAGAGGGTTCGGGTGTACCTCAGATTTCTCGAAGTAAGATTTTGAAAAACGTTTAAAGAGGTGAGTAATGGTAGGGAGGTCGAGGTCTCTATAGATCTCTTCGTTTGCTCAGCCACAGTATTTTACCATTAACGGACCTCTACTTGACCATGTAACTGAATAGCGTCTATTGAAAACCATTCTCAAAATTCCTTCGTAACGAAGTGCTTTTTGTAAATTAAAATATAATTTAATTTTGATCTTTGCTTTGCTTTCAAATACATTTTACGCAGAATTTCATTTCAAATGTTTTATTTATAAATTATACAAACCTTTTTTAAAATATTTGATTATTTTGTAATTAAGCGACAGTAATCTTAGTTTCTTTTGTACACGCGAATATAATGCAAGAACTGTTCCTATCAAACAACGCGTCTAGCCTTCTTCAAAGGGGTTCTAGCAATTGATTTTTCATCCCTCCTTCTCTTCTTTACAGGTGCAACGCATTTCGCAGAACTTCCGAATACGATCCTTTCCATTATCCTATATTGATAATCAATAAATGGTCTCAATACAGCGAAACTAATTCCCATTTCCTTGCCCTTCAGTAAATCTTGGTTCAACATTGGATTATCAGACAAACGCTTTTTAATATGCTTCAAGAGATTATCGATTTCAAAATTCGATAGGCTTATTAAAGCGGCTATCGCAACTTTGTCGTAATCTTCGGAATCTCTGTGCTCTACTTCTAGTTGGATATTATTCTCGGTGCTCGGGTATATTATTTCCTGGAGATGAAATCTGTTCGGTCCGGCACCCACCATCAATGCGCATCTGAAGTTAGTTTGCTTTCCGGCGACCCCATTGAGCCAATCGGAATTCCGCTCAAGTACACCGAGGAAAAAATTCATAAAGTCGCCGACCTCTTTTTGGTTTTTGTAGGAAACTATAGCCGCTAAGGCCACTTCGGGCAAAGCATCTTTGACAGCGCCAATGTTTATCTCGTGTAAGGACTTGATAGGATTTTTTTTGCAAAACATTTTATCGCCTTAATATCATATATTTAGTATGTACGTATATAAATTAAGAACATTTTAAACTAAACTTTTGATTAAATAATATATAGAAATTCCACCGGCTAAAATAAAAACCGTAAATTTTGAAGACTGACGTTATCAAATGCTATAACAATATTGTCAAAATACGATGCACTTAATAATTGTAAAATTGCCAATATCATTCATTAAAAACTTATTTATTTTAATTAAATTATCTTAAAGTTCTCTATAATAATTAATGTCGTCTACTCTCAGTATACTACTACAGATTGAAATTAAAATTTCATAATTGATAAACTGTATTGTATTATACGATGGTTAAATACGTTAAACGACCTATCAGAAAGTAATTTTACTCAGTAAACAGTAATAAATTGTAACGAAAGTAATCTTCTCCTCGCTTGTCTCCTTTTACCAATTTTTTTCAAATACCAATTTCTACCTGTGTACAATATAAATAGATCCTCAAAAGGTTTTTTATTTACATTTATGTTACGCGGCACTTAATATAACACTCTAATTATAGTATTATAAACTGGATTAACGTTGTCATGAATTTTAAAATTAACATGTCTGTCAATAAAATATAAGAAGTGTATGAATTTTTTTTTCTAAGTGCCTCCCACGAATCAGTAGTTTAGTACGCGACAGTAAATAATCAAATCAAATCAAATCAAAATAATCTTTATTCAAATAAACCATTTCAGGCACTTTTGAATCGTCAAGCATCAATATGATTAATGAAGCTACAACTGGTTCGGAATGTTGCTCTTACCGAAAAGAACCAGCAAGAAACTCTGCGGTCAATCTTTTAAATATTTTCAATTATACATTATTAAACCGCTGTCTTGTATGAAGCTGAAAGAATTTTCAAATCCAGGCTTTCTTATCAACCAAATATTCTTCAATTTTGTAATATGCTTTACGTATTAGCATATTTTTTACACTTGATTGAAATCTTTCTGTACACTGGTCTAGAATGGATTGAGGAATTTTATTATAGAAGCGAATAACGAGACCAACAAAAGAGTTGCTTACTCGGCTGAGTCGCGACGCAGGTATCGTAAGCTGTTTGTGACCTCTCGTATGTCTATGATAATAACACGCATCGAGGCTTAGAGAGAGAAATCGGCTAGATTCTGCTTCATAGAGCATTGTCTCTGTCGCACAGACTGACGAACCCGTGTGAAACGTCACATACTAACTGACTACTGAGTGACAGAGACAGCGCTCTACGAAACCGAACTGGCCGGCTGTTTCGTTCTAAACATCGATGTGCATTAATTAATGCCGGGTACTATACTTGTCTGAGATTGTACGGTTTGTAAACGTATTGTGTATTACGCTTAAGTCTTCTTTAAGAGAATTAATAACTAATTAACTAATTTACCTATGATTTTTAAAAATTTTACATTCATATTATATTTAGGTGAAATAAAAAATTTGTACCCGAAAAAGTTTCAACTTCTTTTATAGTAAAATACATTGGCAAAAATTGCCAAAAGCGTGATATAATTAATAAGAATAGTTTTGCTTAGTACATGAACAGTAATTTAAAACATTAACATTTACTTAAAAACGAAGCAAAATTCATAAAATGTCTAATAATCTACCAAATTGCGTACTAATTTAGCGAGTCGATGAATAATTTAACTTATTTTATATTTAACTTATTTTCTACATTTATAGATAAACTTACAGGCTTTTCAAAGATAAAAAGAGTAATTAGCAATCTTTGCATGTAAATGAATTAAAAGTAGTTTACGTCAATTAATTTCAGTGGTCGTAACTTTTCAACTTCAGATAGCTTTTTCTTAATAGACATCAATAAGTGTTTAAGTAATGGGCATGAAAATATTTTATCGCTTATATTTAAAAATAAAGAGTACATTACATACATATCTAGTGACCAATAAGATTCAAGTTCAATTGGCAAAAAATTGTCAACGTCATAAATTAGCCTTCTGTAGAATAGTTTCACGAACCGTACTGGTTATCGAGGTCATAAGCCCACATCTATGAATGTATAGCGTCACTTGCAAGCATGACTGTCTCAGAGGTTAGGTTAAGCATCCAAAACAACATTGACAACTTACCGAAACAAAGATTCTCACAAAATATCCCGTTACAAGATTCGCTTCAACAATCAACGGCAATGCTGTCACGATGAATACACACGCACACATGCAAAATTCGTAGTAAACGTCATAACCAAAGTTAACAACGTTAATTACACCATTTATCACGTTTATTCAACACTGCCAATAATATACAACACAGGTAACAACATAATGCATTAAATATAAGAAGCACAGGTGTCAAAACGACCGGGAACCATATATAAAACATAAATTTTTGCCAAACACAGCCTAATCACCACTCCTTTTCTCTCACAGATTTCTATGATAGCGAACAGCTGCGGTGCGTAGTTCAACCAAAACAATTACCAGTAGAGCCATCTATACGTACTAAAGCAAAAAAAACTTAACGAGAGATGACGATGACAGTCGAATATTTGAATTTCGAACAAATGACGATAGGCGAGAGACAACCCACAGGCAGCAGGCACAGGCACCAACCCACTATGCCATTCAAAAAGAATTCCTAGCTATGTCCAAAGATGGCGCTGCGAAATTATTTAAATATAAAAATTAATTTATTAATCATTTCTAATTTTGATAATTAATGCTTATAATAATGTAAACAATTTCAAAATATTTCGAATTATATTTAATTATTTACTTTACTTTTTTTCTCCATTGTTGCACCTATTGTATAGGTAATCATATGTTTTAGGAGAACAATTAAATATGCAACAAATTATAAACATTTCAATAGGAACTAAAAATAAAAAATTGGCTCCGCCGTAACAGTGAGAAATCACTGCCGTGACCAGGATTCGAACCTGGGTTACTACGGCCACAACGTAGGGTCCTAACCACTAGACGATCACGGCTATCGGAACACTGTAAGAGTAGTTGAAATTATCGACGGGTAAATAATAAATTCTGCTAATATTAAAATAATTTTGCTAATGCTGTTGAAATAGTATTACGTAATTATGTTGTACTAAACTTAATCCTCCCCTCCCTCTGCCATTTGTGACTGCGGTGAGGAATTTTGACATAAAAGTATTTGACTTTCATAATATTATATTGTATTTTGACATTTTTTTGTATTAATTTATTACATTTTAATATTTTTTATTATTATTATCATTTTTTTGCTCTTAACTAACGCTTATAGTCATTAAACTAAAAGCCATACGATTAAAAAAACATCTTAATCACAGATTGACCTGCTTTAACATGAGTTTTTTTCTAAAAAGAGACTTGTACGATTATTAAACGCTCACACGTTTAGATCTTGTGTTAACTTGTCTTAGATTGACGACACTTGCTACTTACCACTAGGTGGGTGGAGTCACATGCCATGTCTTTCAATTGTAGATACTGGACGTGCCCCACGATTTTATTTTAGTTTAATCAATACATATGTTTAAAATTTGTATATTTAAAAAATGACATCTTTTGTCATAAGTGTTTACATAAATGTATATTGCATTTTTAGGAATTTATGTGACCATAGATATTTCCAGAAAATGAGTAGGTTACGAGTTACTTTATTTAGAAAATATAACAATGTATACATATTGGTACCCATGACTGTATCCATGAAATTATTTTTTTCTTTTAGTACATTTATCTGCAATATAAAACCGTTAACTTAAATTTTTTTTTTACTTTTTTATTTTTAAGTTTTTAGTTTTTAGTTTTTATTTCTCATTCTTTTCAATTCGTTGAGTGCCTCATTATTGCAAGGTTTCTTGCCTGTTAGTTTGTTGCAGTCAAACTCTTCAATACGTAATCCCTCCAACGATCTCACTCTACTAAGAGCAACGTAGGCTAGGCCTTCCTCAAATAGTTTAGCGCCTAAGTATACGACGGCGTGATCTACAGTGCTGCCCTGCATTTTATGCACCGTGGAAGCCCATGACAATACTAAGGGCAACATTCGTCTTTCAGCCGTCCCGTAGTTAAACTTGGCTGGAAACTGTATGGCTTTCAGGCTATGTACAAGAAGATGTGCCTGAATCTTGAGGGGAAAACGCTAACGACATATCATTTTTATCCACCCTAATGCCATACAGTTCTCGGCGCGTTTTTACCTTTTACCTTAACTTGGGTGGTGTACCCCTAGGGAGGTATCATTTTTAGCCACCCTAACGCCACACAGTCCTCGACAGGATACCAGATTTTGACTTGGGTGGGAGATTCATATTGTAAGTTTGTATAGTATACTGTATTTATTATACTTACCAAGCCCTTTATTTTGATACCCATATTGATGGGATTGAAACTACATTATCCGCCATTTTGTAGCAGTGGCCATCTTTGATTTTGATTTTGTATAGTACACTGAATTCTACTTGATAAGCCCTTTCATTTGATACCCATATTGATGGGATTGAAAAAAACTAAGCCGTCCGCCATCTTGTAGCGGCGGCCATCTTGGATTCACAATAATATTGAATATGGATAATTGTATTGTCACCAGAATCAAAGGCGTATACCAAATTTCAGATCAATCGGTTAACGGGAAGAGGGTTAAATTTCAATTACTAGATTTGACCCAAACAAACAAACGGGGTGAGCTAAATAAAACAGTTTAACAAAAGAAACCGTATTGTAAGTGTCGATAAGCCTTAATTTGCTTTATTTTGTGAATCTAGTAGTTTAAGAAGACAACGGTTTTCAAGTACTATACGTTCAGTACCATTATATAATATATAAACAGAAACCTTTCATCGAAGATACGATCTATTATCAGTTTAGTTTTTCGGTGTCGTGGAAATTTTGCAATTATGAGATTATAAATGTGGATTAGTATAGAAATTCAAGTTTGTGTATAAAATTCAAATTAGTCTAATTAAATCTTAAGTTTTGCGGCTGTAAATGTATACGGTTAGCTAGCTGCATTTAAATTCAAAATCGCTTAGCATTTTGCGATTTTGTCCTGAAGTCTATCTCCTGGTGATGTTTCGGTTCGAGGCGAAACGATTGTCGAGTTTGTGATAGTGAATGTGGACTTCTCGAAATTAAGTTGCATACAATGACTGTTATAGGGCATTTTATATAAACAAAATTACTAACCCTTTGCTAGTATAAAATGCAGTGTCTTAGAAGACTGAAACATCTATATCTTATTAGTAAATTAATAATAGTAAAAAATTATCACACTTTATCACTGACAGGTATATTGTTCCCAATAAACTTGATATAGTTTTAGTGAATCGGTCAGCGCGTCAGGCAATTATTGTTGAAATCACTGTCGATAATCTCATGAAGGCTGAAATAAAAAAGTAAATTTAAAAAAAGATTTTATCAAATTTTTATGTCCGTACTATTAACCGTTCTGGATTTCCCTCGTCTGGGGCTAATCCTGGCAGCATCACGACGTGCTTACACATAAACATGCATTGTCATCAGGATTGGACCAGTATATGTTATTTCAGCTCATTAAAGCACATGCGCAAACCTCCACCACTGCCATCACAATACACAATGTTTTTACGAATACAAAATAATTTTACTATTATTTTTGTATTATGGATCTCCGCAAAGAAACGCCTAATTCTATAAATATTTAAACATTTAGATTTAGCTCATGAGATAACCGCCATGTGAAATGATTACTCAACAATGATTGTTCCTATTGTTGTATCGGTAAACGGTCTACTAGGGAAGAGCCGCAACCAACATCTCAAGAGGCAAATCGTACTTTACGATTTTGTCGTGGAGCCGATCCTCTTGATAATGTTTCGGCTTCGGGAATAAACGATCGTCAAGATTTTGGTGGTAGTTGTGTGCATTGTTGCTGGTAGAGGCATCCATAGATGATACACTATAATATGGAGGCATCTTGGAATACGTATGATGACTAGTCCTATATGTGTAATTAATGTGAATTTTGCCTGCTTCATACACTTAGCATTACATACATTCTCTCAACAAACGCCGATTATAGAATAGTTCTGTTATAGCTTCTGTAATATGGAATTCCGCAAAGTAACGCCTCACTTCTCAGACTAGTGGTGTAGCTAGGTAACTAAAGGTCCTAGCGCTTAGTTCATAAGTCAGCATCTGAGGACCCCCCTGAGCCTGAAGGACGCGAATTAACGCCTGCTTCTATAAATCTTCATACACTAGTGGTGTAGCTAGGTAACCAGAGGTTCTAGCGCTTAGTTTATAAGTCAGCATCTGAGGACCCCCCTGAGCTTGAAGGCCGCAAAGTAACGCCTACTTCTATAAATCTTTCTACACTAGAGGTGTAGCTAGGTAACCAAAGGTTCTAGCGCTATATAAGTTCATAAGACAGCATCTGAGGACCCCCCTGAGCTTGAAGGCCGCAAAGTAACGCCTGCTTCTATAAATCTTCCTACACTAGTGGTGTAGCTAGATAACCAAAGGTTCTAGCGCTATATAAGTTCATAAGACAGCATCTGAGGACCCCCTGAGCTTGAAGGCCACGGGGCTATACCCTGTTTAGCCCTCCGGTAACGACGCCACTGCCTTAAACCCTAGATAAATAGTTAAAACAAAGTAAAGTAGCGGCCTGTTACAATCCCACTGCTGGGAATAGGCCTCCTCTCCGTTTTTGGAGAGAAGGGTTGGAGCTATGACCTACCACGCTGCTCCAATGCGGATTGGTAGGTTACACATATCCCCAGATTTGTATAGAGAATGCAGGTTTTCTCTCGACGTCTTCCACCACCGAAAAGCGTGTGATGAATTGCAATTATCAATTAGACACATAAATTTTAATAAAAAAGCTCATTGGTGCTTTCCCAGGGTTTAAAACCTTGATCGTCTAGAGACTAGAGAGAGTCACAGGTTCTCACCGCTGGGCTATCACAGCTCAGATAAATAGTAAAGGAAATAAAAACAAAACAGCCAATCATTGCTATCGTTTATTGATTTAAAATACAAAACTTAGTGACATAAAGCTCTATCCTTTTATTGTTACAGTGCCTGCGAACTGCCAATTCGATAGGAAATAAACATTTAGCACTTGCGCACCCAGTCACCTCACACATCCAACAATATCATGTCACAGTACAAATAAATATATAGTTATAATACATACTCAAGCGAAACATCTAGGGCCATCCATTAATTGGTGTTGGTTACAACTATTCAATATTTTGGTGTCTCCAGTTCATATCACTATTGCGCATCGTGAGAACGAAAGTAAATTTATCGAGTTAAAATTTGTGAAATTAAACATATCTGTCTATATAAAAGATATAATATGTATGTTTCTTAGAACAGTTCTTATGTATCTTTTTATACGGAACAGTAGAGTTGACGATTCAAAGTACTTGTTAACAAGTTTACTTGAATAAAGAATAACTTGAATTTAAATTTGAAGTGCACTTCTACCCTGTACTACGACAGTAATAATTAAATGTAACTAGTTTTAAGATTCATTAAAAAGAGCAAACGCCGAGTTTCTTGCTAGTTCTTCTTGGTAGGAACAGCTTTCCGAACCAGCAGTAAAGTTGACGATTCAAAAGCACTTGTTTGCAAGTTTACTTGAATAAAGAATATTTTGAATTTGAAATTGAATTTAACGGCTACACCAATTTTAATCAAATTTTCATACAATTAGATTGACGCAGCGGATAACCCTGTAAAGTTTAGTGGCGATCGGTGTATATTTTACCTCAACTGTTATTAATACACCTTCAAATTAAGTCAAGCTAAAATATCTGGTATGCTTGTTATATATAGGAGCACTAGTATTAAACTGACCGAATTAAAAATTGGTCTTAATTGTGTTAGATACATTGTAATCCATATTTCAATGACATCAGGCTACCGACTATTAAAACAGCTGTTTTCTTGCTCTTCCAAGTTATGAGTCTCTTGAACACTCGACGAGTGTTAAAGGCGCTACACTATGTTTCATTGCAATTTGCCACAAAACAACTTTTTTGAATTCAGCCACTCTATTACTAAGCGTGCGATATATTTCTTGTTATTAATCTGTAGCTTTTTTGATTATTTTATATAACTATAATTATTAGAATCGCTTTTAGAGATCCATGTATCACAAAATTTATTACTTGACCTCAGCATTTAATTAGTGATAAAGTTACTTTCGTTCAATACATGCGACATCTCAGGCTCGATTATGTAAAATAATTTTAATTTCGCAGGTTCCCGTTGAAATTGCTACAGATTGATTTGTATCGTATTCAAAATCATGATAATCACGATCTAATGACGGTAACTAAATAAAAACGCCACTAAATATCATGTAAATCAATTCCGGTTTGAAAAAAAGTTACTAAAACTAAAACATTGTGATTTACATGATGTACAAAAAAATACATTTTTTTTATAAAATCTTTAACGTAGTTGTTTCACTGTTATAGATTGAAATATGAAAAAAAATGTTCCATTACATGTAAAATATCATGCTCAAATACCACAGGCTCAATGTCACTTATGAAAATTTAAATACTTGACATAAAATGTTCGGGGAACCCGCTGACATAATTTGTTAGTTCCCTAGAATCAAACAAAAAACACGTTTCCCATACCTATGTCTTACATCTCTAACGATCCTATAACCTCATGAAGCAAAAAAGTATTAATACAGTAAATATTATACAGTAATTAGAAAAATTTATATTTCAGACCAGAGAGATTAGAAATAGATTCAAATCTACAATCAAAACAAAATAAAATATATATATATAGTTTTAAAAACAGTCGCAGCGCTTACCGAGCTAAGATAACGCAAGTAGATAAAATACTTTCATGCTTCATGTACGAAAACAACTGTACCATACAAACGATGTTTATTTTAAAATAACCTTTTGGGGGAGAGGGGGTTTTATTATTTATTTATTAAAAAATCACGGCAACATTCTGCAGCACAAAAAAATCTGCTTTCAGTTGCAATGTACACCCCCGGCCGCTCCACCCTGGCACTGGCTATCATCAGTCGGTCACGAACTATTATACACAATCGAAAAAAATATAATTTGCTAAATCGCATCGTCCCAGGGTGGAGCACTGGGGCGAAGGCCCGCCACTGACGCCGCTCAGGACAACTCCCATAAACCTTTATATATCTCTTAATAAATTACCACTAAGGTGTTACACCCTAGCGTCTATAGCGGAGTATAAAAAGCCCCAGGCAGGCACCATTTATTAGACTCACTGGAATCTTATTAATAATTGCAATTTATCACACGTTTTCGGTGAAGGAAACGTCGTATGGAAACCTGCATATCTCTAGGTGAATTCATGGGACATGTGTAACCTACCAATTCGCATTGGAGCAGCGTGGTAGGTCTTAGCTCCAAGCATTCTCACCAAAAACGGAGATAGGAGGCTTATTCCCAGCAGTGGGATAGTAACAGGCCGATACTTTAAGGTATTACACCCTAGTGTATAGCGGAGTGTAAAAAAGGTACATTACCCGATCCCTAAAAACGGGGCCATATCGAAATCACGATCATGAGTTCAAGCCCCAGGCAGGCACCATTTATTAGACTCACTGGAGTCTTATTAATAATTGCAATTTATCACACGCTTTTCGGTGAAGTAAACATCGTGCGAAAATCTGTACATTTCTAGGTGAATTCAAGGGATATGTGTAACCTACCAATCCACATTGGATCAGCGTGGTAGGTCTTAGCTCCCATTTTTCTCTCCAAAAACTGAGATAGGAGGCCTATGCCCAGCAGTGGGATAGTAACAGGCCGTTACTTTAAGGTGTTACACTCTAGTGTCTATAGCGGAGTATAAAAAGCTACATTACCGGACCCCTACATCAACGGGGCAATATCAAAGTCACGATCATGAGTTCAAGCCCCAGTCAGGCACCATTTATTAGACTCACTGGAGTCTTATTAATAATTGCAATTTATCACACGCTTTTCGGTGAAGGAAACGTCGTGAGGAAACCTGCATATCTCTAGGTGAATTCAAGGGACATGTATAACCTACCAATTCGCATTGGACAAGCGTGGTAGGTCCTAGCTCCAAGCATTCTCTCCAAAAACGGAGATAGGAGGCTTATGCCCAGCAGTGGGATAGTAACAGGCCGTTACTTCAAGGTGTTACACCCTAGTGTCTATAGAAAAGCTACATTACCCGAACCCCTAAATAAACGGGGCCATATCAAAGTAGTTATTTTATTGCTATACAAGCAAAATCTAAATCACGTATATCATAGACATTACTTCGGACGTTAACGAGCCCGCTTTTGTGCCCGTTGTATTTATTTATTCTCTTACAATACAAATATATGATACAAATAATAAGTGCAATACGTTTGTACTTTGAGGTACATCTTATTTAACCCTTTTTAAAGGTAAAGGCAGAATATATGCCACCGAATAAAAAAAATTATATTACCCTCTTAGTATGGGCAGAGGCATATATGCTGCCAACAAGTTTTCCACTGATTTCCCAACAATATTTATGGGAAAAATATTGAAATTTATAAAAAAAATATTTCAGCTAACACACTAGAATGTTATTTTCGCAATTTTGCTAGTTTCCTCGGCCTTATAAAGGGTTGAATAAGCCAACACGGTAGAGGTGTCCAAAGGCGTGAGTAGCGGGCCTTATCCAAAGAGTTCCGGCACAATAAGGCAGTGATTCAGTGTACGCTATACAAAATATCTCCATTACAAAGTTACGACCAGTCTGTTGCAATGAGGTTAGTCTATTGTAGATTCAAATCCAAAAAGGTTGAACAAGTCAGTTTAATTTATTAACTCCTATCTGAAATACCCAAAAATTTTTTTTATATATGACTCAACATTCCCGTAAACCTACAAGTACATTTGTGTTTTTTTTTTAATATAGAATTACCTATACACTATTCTGTTTTACATATCGTCTGAATATTCCAATGGGTCAAAAATAACCTACATGGATTAACATAGTACAAGTGGATTGATGTACAGATTATCAAATCTCGCGCATTCGAGATCGGAAGTAATAAAAAAATTACAATATACAAACAACTCTGAAATGCGAGGGCAAAGTTTCAAATGATATCAAACGTATTGAATCAATTGGTGCGGTCAAAAAATACTTTTTTTTTCATTATATCTATTTTTATTGGTTGTATCGATAAAACGAAATCCAGTTTGGCCCTTTGATTTCAGTCATCAGTTGCCGACAATTTGAAAATATGTAAAAGACAAGCAATATAACAGAACTAACTACTTTGCTATAATCAGCATGGGTTAAGTGAATGCATGCAAAGCCAATGTGTATGAAGCAGGCAAAATCTACGTACCTTATACATGCAGGACAAGCCACCACATGCACCCCCAAGGCGCAATTCACCAGCAACAACGCACACAAAAGCAGCACTCACACCCACCACCACAATCCCGACGATCGTTTCGCCCCGAAACCGAAGCATCATCAGGAGGATAGGCTCCACGACAAAAATCGTAATTGATTGATATTGACGTACGTTGTGATAAGGGACTCCGACTCAATACGTTAGAGCAACTTGAGATAATAAAAAATAACAATGGTCACTTAATTAACGAGCAAGTAAATGTATCTAATTCCGTTTTGCTACATGTGTTCGGAGGGGAGGGTATTGGTGGGAGTTGAACTATTTAAGACTGCTTGTATGGGTAGCGCGGCGCATTACGATTTTTGTCGTGGAGCCTATCCTCCTGATGATGCTTCGGTTTCGGGGCAAAACGATCGTCGAGATTGTGGTGGTGGGTGTGTGTGCTGCTTTTGTGTGCGTTGTTGCTGGTGAATTGCGCCTTGGGGTGCATGTGGTGGCTGGTCCTGCATGTATAAGGTGCGTAGATTTTGCCTGCTTCATACACATTGGCTTTGCATGCATTCACTTAACCCGTGCGGATTATAGCAAAGTAGTTAGTTCTGTTATATTGCTTGTAATATGGAATTCCGCAAAGTAACGCCTGCTTCTATAAATCATTTATAAAAGCTTGCGATAGATAACCGAACGAAAGCTTACCTAGCGTAGACGTATCTAAACTATACATACCGGTTGTAATTGCAGTCTGTATCCCTAATATTTATGTACAATATTTATTTTCTACCATATTGCGTCCTTGATATGCATTGCGTAACAATAAAAAAACCTAGCTTTCATGCCATTGACGCGTCCGGATGTGGAGACGGAAATAAGTACGGTCGAGTGAAGCGTTTACGAACAAATATATATGTTACAACGTAACAACTCGTCACTATAACTTGATTTCATTTTAACAATCAGACTTATCGCATTAAATAAAAATATAGAATTATAAATATGGATTCAGTCCGCAAGTGTTGCCATTGTACTAGAGTACTATTCCGACGCCGTGTCCCGATTATCTATTGAATACTCACTACCGTTGTCGGCGTGGATCTATACCGTTCCTCTAAATATAGAGATTTAACTTTACTTATACTAGAACCGACTCGTGACTCCGCCTTAAAAATACTAGAGCGCTAACTCTATCGTCTTTGATTATGGAGCAAGTAATTATACTAAGCCAGTACCGCGTGAGTCCGCGCGGACTATAGCGAGTCTGGCCGTAGTCCATATCGGCACACACAACCATTAATAACTCATTTTTCATCATTTGAGCACTTGTCATTATCACGGTCCAGAAGTCCTTCAGAAGCCTTCAGAAGCTTCAGCCACGAGAGATATCACTTCAATATCACTCTGTCCACGAATCACGTCAACGAGCCCGCTATCGCTATCCACTCGCGTTCAATAACCGCATTGTCTCAAATTAGTTCCGTTCCGTTACTGTAACACTTCACTGCACTTCACGTTCCGTTCCGTTACTGTAACACTTCACTGCATTTCACGTTCCGTTCCGTTACTGTAACACTTCACTGCACTTCAATGTTCTAGTCTACGTCGTCGTGCACTTCAACGTCAATGGTCCCGAGTGGTCCCGATATCAGTTTCGCGGCTTCCGCCTCCGGTTGCGGGTGCGTTTGACCGTGGTGGTGGAGTTTGTGGTGGTGGTGGTGGTGGTGGTGGTGTGGGGTGGGGGGTGCCCCGCGCCGGGCCCGCGGCGGCTCGGTCCGGGGCGGCCCCGGCGCTAGTGTATGGCGACAGGCGAGTGCTGCAGCTGGCAGACGGGCTGCAACATGTCGTCGTCGCGACGCACGCCCTCGACCTCCATACGCTCCGCACCGCCCCATAGTCTTGCCCCACCCACTGCGCATAAAAAAAAACCATTAAATACAGCTCCTCTATAAAGATTTAGCCTCGTTCTAAGTCGAAATATTTTAAAATCCGCTCTATAATTTTTTTAATTTTACATATCTTTCTTATATTTACACATTTTTACTTATATGTTTGTTCTGCCAAACTGCTAAGCAGTTTGTCGGCAGTGTACCCCCATTAGGCAAACTATGTTAGCTCTAAATAAATACCTAGCACCCCTGGCACCTGCCCAGCCCTACGATACAATCTTGGGTTCGGTTTATTGCTAGAATAAACCACTGGGCAGGTACAGAGGTGCTCGTATATATTTTCGTCTTACAGTTAAACTTATATATATATATATTTAACTTAAACGAATTATGTGCAGCTTAAAGCACTTTATAACAAATAATTTGTTATTGTACAGAGCAATACTTTTATTATTCCAAACTCATTTAATACTTCTTACTCGTAATTGGTGCGTAATCTCATTACACATCGTTTTTATTTAACAAATAACCATAGACCCAATTGATTTCTCGTAAAATAAAATTTATTCCCCTAATGCAATGAATAAAAGAAACGCTTTATAATTATGGTTTTTTTTTATAAATACATATATTTTATGCACATCAAATGTAAATGATAAAATACCATTTTATATCATCAAATTACTTGGGCCTATTAAGTCTTATAAAGTTAATGTGATTAAAATTGAACATAAATTTTAAATTATTTCGACTTAAAGGAGGTCCAACTATAGGGCAAGTCTAAAAATCTAGGGGGAGCTAACTAATTTATTAATACGTAATATTGTCGCTACTTATTATATCCTACGTGTTTGGCAGATATATAGTAGTTGCTCGATAAACATTATTTTGTTTTACAAAACTTTAATGTGTGTGAAAAAATAAAATACAATCGATTGTGAGGAATCTGCAAGTAATTAATTTCAAGCCATTTTTTTTTGTAAATAAAGTACATTACACATTGCAGAAACCAATGTCACGTTGGCAAGCCATGCACTAAAATAAAATACGATGGATGAAAGTCATGCCAAAGTAAAACGAATGGAGGATCCACTTTACGAGTAAATATTGCAACGGTAACAGCTTAAAATATCTGATTTAACTATTTAAACTTGTAAACGCTTCACCTTGACCTAGTCGTATTGTCTCAATTGCTAGTCACCTGAAGATGTTTACTATACAGTTTGAGTAGCTGTGATAGCCTAGCGGTGAGACCGTGCGACTCTCTAGAGACGACATAGGTTCAAACCCCGGGCAGGCACCAATGAGTTTTTCTATTAAAACTTATGTGTCTAATTGATAATTGCAATTTATCACACGTTTTTCGGTGAAGGAAAACATCATGAGGAAACCTGCATATCTCTAGAGAATTCTAGGGCTATGTGTAACCTACCAATCCGCATTGGAGCAGCGTGGTAGGTCTTAGCTCCAATCCTTCTCTCCAAAAACAGAGAGAGGAGGCCTTAGCCCAGCAGTGGGCATAGTAACAGGCTGTTACTTTACTTTTATACAGTTTGCCCCATTAATCCACGCCGAGAAAAAAAACATGTTTGAATGCTATGAATTTTTACTTTTAATTTACTAAAATATATCCACTATTTTCTTCGTGAAATGAACACAACAGCAGAGCACTATCAATTGGTTTACAAAGCCTAGATATCTCATTTAAAGGTTTAATTTCTAAAAACTTCAACATGAACCAATCGGTAAAAGAGATTGTTGATAACGTTATTAGAAGCTGTCATTATTGTTCGACTTCTTTTCAGAATTGTTTTTGACTAAGTTTTTGCTGAAGCTCGCTGCGAAAATCTACCCACGATTCATTTTCATATAAATGACGCTTATGACGATGATGATTTATTTTCACAGAACATTACAAAATACTGTTACAGTTGCGTATTACTCGTGTATAAGGTAGTAGGTATAGATATATATATGGGGTCATAGCATTCCGATGTTAACGAAGACTTGGTGGCAGACCTTTGATACAATGTTAGGCACTAGGCGGCGTTAGTGACGCGAGGGGGGGCCGCCCGAGCGCTCTAGTCATCGCGAGTCCGGGCCATCTGCCACGGGAACATCGCCATTATAATCAGTACATTATGGTTCACTTTTGCACCAACATATTTAGTAATCGTGACGCAGTTTGGTTAATGGTTGTAGCTGTCATTGTTTTACTGTCACCAGTAATATGAATATATTACGTCTAAAAATTTATATCACGTCTAGAAACAACATTAAGGAATTAAAATCGGGGAATTAAAAATCAGTTATAAATAATTTCATTGTAGCAATAGCAACAAATGAAAAATGAATTTGTAAGTAAAGCTAAATTAGAAACCTTTAAAATGATATTTTTTAAATATATTTTTACAAATTTTGAATAAATTGAATGACTGAGTCCAAAATGCGTCTAAGAAAACTTTAAAAATAAATATTATTAAAACAATGTTAATATTCAAATATAAATATCATACACGTAGTTATAATATATTGATTTTGAAATAAAATTATAAATATATATCCTGAGCTTAAAACTTAATTTTATTGTTATTCGTACAATATAATTTCTTACTCTTTATATTATAACGAATGCCAAAATTTTAGTAAACAAAATCTATTAAAAAATATATGACATAAAATGACAATATAAAAATGACAGTTCATATATTTTGGTATCGGTAAGAGTTAACTCCGAATTAGTTTCTAATACTTTTTTTTAAATTATTAAATAAAGGATATGATTTGGATAATATTTAGTAAGTAATAAAAAATTTAGATACACGTTTTGTGGAATCAAATTGGTAAAAATGAGATGATGGAAAAAAGCGTCATATTTTAGCAAAAACACGTGTTAAAATGATAATGACACAATAAATATAGAATATTGTAAATTAAAAAAAAGACAATAATATATTTCACCGTAAGCATTAACAAGGTATGGCTGGCGTGATGAAAGCAGGATTTGAGTCAAAATTTGACCCGAAGTATGTTCTTTAATTTTAATAATAAAATTAATAGTTATTTTTTATGCACGCCGCGTGGTATCCGGCTGCATAGAATAGACCACCCTCATTTCTTACCGAGGTGTCGTAAAAGGCGACTAAGTTGACGCCAGGCAGGCGGCCGGTCGTAAAATACGTAGCCAAATCATGTGACAACATGTTTTTTTTTTTTAGCGACATTACTTACCACAGACTTTACGTCCGTGCCCTTTTTTTAGTTAGTTCATTTGTATTAATTTTTTTTTATGTTATTGTACTTAAAACGAACTTACTCTAATGCATCATTAATCAATTTTTTTTGTAATTTTTTTAATTAATTTAATTAATAATTAATAAATTTAATTTTAATTGTAATTTTTTTGTGACAACATGTTTGAACATGTTGTGCCGACCCCACTTAGAGTGGTATATAGTATATAGTAATAGTAATATATTAATAGTTAGGAGACTGTAATGTCAATAAGTAGATATAGTGGATTAGGTTAGTTTTAATATATAAATATGTATAGTGTATGTCCGTGAAATGATCTGTTGGGCTTCATCTGAAAATCAGTGCTGAATGTCTTAATTTCGACATTCAGCTAATACTGAGATGAAGCCTTTTCAGCTATCTAGTAGATATTTTAATTAGTTATTTAGATTAGTTTTCCTTTTTTTTTTTTTAGTTTAGTATCTTATATATAGCCTGAATAAATATTTTTTCATTTTCATTTCATTTTTCACTTGACTAAGGAATGCGCGGATTTATCAACTCTTTGACCTTGCACAAGATGGCAATGATGAAATGTAAATATTTATAAGAGTTATATTTTGAAAAGAGCGACCGCTGTTCTTGCTGAGTCTTCTCGGTAAAGGCAATTTTCTGAGCCAACAGAGTTGACGATTCAAAAGCACTTGTTCACAAGTTTACTTGAGTGAAAAACATTTTGAATTTGAATTCAAATTTGAATATAATATATACAGGCATACTGACTGTAGCATCACAATATATATAGTAATATTCTATTTGTACGGAAAAATATAAGTACGTATAAAACAAAATTTGATGTATATCATAGACATACGAGAGGTCACAAACAGGTATTCACTATTCGCTTCTATAATAAAATTCCTCAATCCATTCTAGACCAGAGTACAGAAAGATTCCAATCAAGTGTAAAAAATATGCTTATAGGTAAAGCATATTACAAAATTGAAGATTATTTGGATGATAAGAAAGCCTGGATTTAAAAATCCTTTCAGCTTCATACAAGACAGCGGTTCAATAATGTATAATTGGAAATATTTAAAAGATCGACCGCCGAGTTTCTTGCTGGTTCTTCTCGGTAAGAGCAACATTCCGAACCAGTTGTAGCTTCATTAATCATATTGATGCTTGACGATTCAAAAGTGCCTGAAATGGTTTATTTGGATAAAGATTATTTTGATTTGATTTGATTTGATTTGACTTGCTGGTTCTTCTCGGTAAGAGTAACATTCCGAACCAGTTGTAGCTTCATTAATCATATTGATGCTTGACGATTCAAAAGTGCCTAAAATGGTTTATTTGAATAAAGATTATTTTGATTTGATTTGATTTGATTTGATTTGACTTGCTGGTTCTTCTCGGTAAGAGCACATTCCGAACCAGTTGTAGCTTCATTAATCATATTGATGCTTGACGATTCAAAAGTGCCTGAAATGGTTTATTTGAATAAAGATTATTTTGATTTGATTTAATTTGATTTGATTTGACAGACCGTGTTGGTGGTGCGACTGCGCTTGTTGCGTGTTGGTGGACTCGTCTGCGGTGCGCTTGAAGAAGTTGTGCTGCAGCGCGTAGTAGGGCGTGACGCGCTGCTTGGGATCGTACTCCAACATACGCAGGATTAAGTCCTGGAAATTAAATTCATTAATTTATTTATTCCTTAAACAATTATAGCAAGTACATTTTACCCTTACACTTGATAAAAAGCACCAAGGGGTAGTATGAAAGTTGCGCCCACTGTAGAAAAGATGAGAGGTGCAAGATTGGGATGGTATGGACATGTAATGAGGAGGGATGAAAATCATATGACTAAACGAGTGTTGGGTATGAATGTGGACGGATATGTGACTAGAGGGAGGCCTAAAAAGAGATGGTTGGAATGTGTGAAGTATGACATGCATATAAAAGGAGTAGCACCAGGGTTGACGAATGATAGAAGAGAATGGAAGAGGAAAACAGGTTGTACCGACCCCACTTAGAGTGGGCTAAGGGTAGGAGAAAGAAAAAGACTTGATTTAAAGCACCAGACTTACTTCATTTATTGTTGGTGTATAGCAATATACAGCCCAAATAGATCTAGGCCTGTTCTGGGGCTAGCAAGGGTCAACAAGTTTTCTATTTTGCCTAATGCCAGGCAAAGAGTAATATGAACAAAAAATATATTTCAAAAATAGGGATAAATATCGAATTAAAAAAAAAGAATATGACTTATAAACCTTTCTGTGTAATCAAAGAGAAAAAAAATAAAAGAAACCCACCACCGTGCATGTTATTGTGTGTGTATAAATAAATAAATAATAAATAAATATATGGGACACTTACACACACGGTCGTCCGTCCCCAAAGTAACTTATTACTTGTGTTATAGGTGACGGACAACTGGTAAATATACTATTGTATATAAAATAAAATAAATTAATACTTGTGTTATGGGTGACGGACAACTGGTAAATATACTATTGTATATAAAATAAAATAAATTAATACTTGTGTTATGGGTGACGGACAACTGGTAAATATACTTTTACGAAGAACCAACAAATTGTTTGTAGAAAATGTTGGCACTCGGCGGGAATCGAACCCGCGACCCGCGGAGCTGAAGGCAGGGTCACTATCCACTGCGCCAACGGGTCAGTCGATGAGTATGTGTGCGTGTGTGTGCGTTTGTGCGTGCCCGCATGTGTGTTAACATGATTAATCTATATTTGAGGCGGTTAATAGCGAATCATCAACTTTTATCCCATCATAACCCATGGGCGAACTTGCGACCAGCTACGTACTAGATTATATTCTAATTTTTGTTTTTTAAAAATTAACAAATACAACATTGTAATATTTGACCTTATAAACTTGCTGGTTTTTCTCGGTTAGAGCGATTTGTACCAGTCGTAGCTTCATTTTAATTTTAATTTCACGATTCAAAAGTGCTTGTAAGGGCCAATATGAATATGAGTCAATTTAAATTAAATGATGAAGTTGAAGGCAGGGTCGCTGCCAACTGCGCCGTAGAGCCAGTTAATCTATACTAATATTATAAAGATGAAAGATTTGTTTGTTTGTTTGTATGTATGTTTGTTACATTTTCACGCAAAAACTACTGGACCGATTTCAAAAATTCTATCACCATTGGAAAGCTGCTTTTTCACTGAGCAACATAGGCTATATGTCATTTAAAAAAAAATAGGGATTCCTAATAAAATTGTAATAACTTGGTAAAAATTTAGTCGTAAACATCTATAATCGCGTGCGCTGCGGAAACTATTGATGATAGAACAAAAAAATGTTCTACAGTATTATAGAACGTATCAATATCCACAAAAAAGTCCGCGATACCATATGTCTAACTATTATAGTTATACCAATATAACTACTTTTTTACATTGTAAAAGTTGGTAAAAGTGCCGACAATAATCAAACCATTTTATTCATATCTCTTTATTAATCCTTATCCCATTAAATGATATTTTATGAATAACTGTTTCAATACCTGTAAAATACTTTTTAAATTATTAAAATCCGACATCCCAATCAAAAGATTTTACGAATTTAAGAATGTAAATCGAAATCAAATAATGCCATAACAAACCTAACCTACCGTTATAGCAGGGCCTGCACTTGGTGAGTTAAGTCTTATTTCCAAGAATACTAATGATACCCATTTTTTATAATTAAATAATCTACTTCGATTTCGTAGACTTTCCACTACCACGAGATCTGTATGGACGCGGGTGAAACCGCGGGGCTTTGCTAGTAAAGTTATAAATCGGTACCTTGAATTTGAGGTAGTCGGAGACTGAGTGGCCCGGCTCCCCCCGCCGCCTCGCCGCGGGCCCCCCGCCTTCCACGCCCAGTATGTCGTGAAGCCGCCTCGTGCCCGACGGACGGTACTTTCTGTACCCACTGGAAACAATTAAAAGTAATGGTTTAAAAATCAATTATTTGACTTGGTGCTCGACACTACTATTACAAAAGTAATAATAAAATTATTTTGCTATAATCCGCGATATTTTATTATTTATTTATTTATTTATTTATACACTTTATTGTACACCACAGAGAAAACATACAGGAAAGAAAAAAAAAAGCAATAAAAGAAAACAAACTGTAACGTACAAAAGGCGGTCTTATCGCTTAGTAGCGATTTCTTCCAGACTACCTTAGGTTAAGGAGAATTGAAATATGTGCGGGTGGTGCGATGCAGTAAATAAAAAATATATATAGTGCTAAATGTACAGTGGACTATCCGTTTTTTTATACCCGTTACATGTAGGATTCGTAAAAACACATGCTCAAACCTCCACCATTGCCACCGCAATACACAAGCACTACACACGTTCACTATCACAAACTCAACAATCGTTTCGCCCCGCAACCGAAGCATCATCAGGAGATAGATAAAAAAAATTAACATGTTCAAAATATTTCTAATATACCTCCAAGTATTGTGTATTACAGGCGATCGCTGAATGTTGAATGCATAGTTTTTACCGAAGGTTTGTGAATTCATGCCATATTTGAATTTTATTCATAGGATCTTTTGCTGAGATTAATACAGTGACATGGTCAAGAGATCCATCTATCTTTAATCGTATCCTATAATAATGATATTTATATCAATACATACCCATCCTTTCCGGCAACTTTCTTAAGGACGTAACCACCGCCTTCCGACGCAGGTAATTTGTCGAAAAACTTTCTGGTTTTGTGAGCCTGAAAAACAAAATTAAATTATATGGGTCTTATTCATAAAAAGTTATGACACGTTTATAGGCTCGCTATAGTACGTTTTACAAAAAGTGTTATTCATAAACGCATTTTAGCACTAAACCATTCTATAAGTCTACTATAACTTTATAGAGCCGATAACCCTACTATATCAGGGCTATAAGGTAAAAGATGGCCGACTTTCCTACAGCTGATTATTATGAAAACGACATTTGACGAATGTACGGATTGAAATTCAAGTGGGTCAATGTCGTCTGTTCTATCTATCGGTCTCGTGTTAGTGTCAATTAAAAAAACAATTTAAACAATAATAAAATTACGTGTACTGACTACTGACGATAATGTGTGACCCGTGTCGTAGACAATAAAATATTTTTTAGTCCATAATAATGTCTATGGTTACACTTTATCGGTGTGTTGACGCATATTATCTATGGGGAATTGGGTATGATCGGGCACTTGGTCGCCTGATTTCCTTATAATGGCAACATTCGGGGTTATAAACGCATTTTAGTTATAGATCAGTTATAGAAGGTTTATGAATAAACAATTTTATGGAACGTTTTATAAGCTTATAGAGCATTTTAACTAAAGAGTGTCTAAAACCTTCTATAAGCTATTTTTATGAATAAGGCCGTAAGTTTATAAATATTCAACTATAGATACATATGTAGGTAGGGATTTATTTTTAGTCATTTAAGTCATTGATTCGTAGTCCTGGAAATTAATGAACTTTATCATTTTTCTAATAAATCTTGTCTAAACTCTTTTAAACCTTTGGAAACTTCGAATAATTTTCCAAAGTGAACTGTTCGCCAAACACATTTTTTACGCCATGCATAAAAGGCTTCAGTTTAAATCGATCGAAAATACACAGGTCATAGGCAAACCGTTTAACTCAGTCCTCGTCCACGTGCGGGGTACAAGGGTAGGATGAGAAAGGGTAGGTGCGAGCAGTCACCTCTTCACTGTATCTCACATTACGAGCGCTCGCGGTTGGTCTATAGACCTAATAATGTTGATGTCTAATGCACGAAATTTTCTAATACGTAGAGTACACAAAAAAATTAATGAAATTATAATCTGCAAAAGATACACATACCTATCTCATATCTCGTTCCAAATTATTTAATAATCTCGGAAAGCATAACCGCATGAACGATTCAAATTTTAGTATCCAAAAGTCAGAAAGCTAGAAGCCTAGCCACACTTGTAGCACGTTCGTAGATTTCATAACGGATTCAAGTGTTTGAAAAGTTGTCTTATTTCCAATTAACAGTGGAAGTGGGTCGGGGTGTCGCTATGGTTACACAATTAAACGTCGGCTACATATTGTTGAAAGTTAGACAATTATCGCAAGTTAAGAGTCATTATATCTTCATCCAGAACGCGAACTCAGCTAAAATTATTATTGTTGCAGTTTCGAATGTTTCGTCCAAATTAACGTTTCGTAGAATACATACTGTAGTTCGCGTTTTGAAAATTAATTACGACATTTCTAATTAAAACGTCTCAGAAGTTTGTGAAGTATATTAATAAAGCGATCATTTGTTTTAAAATAAATCCAAATCTAATTTATGTTAAAAATTTAATTCTTATTTATTGTATTGTATTTATATATTGTAGTCATTCGTTCGTATGATATAGAAAATAATATTTCTAAAGCGAACAAAACGGATTGTTACTATTATCTTTGTCGACTTAACCGATCCATTCAACTGTTGAGTTCTTTCTAGTGTTTTTTATCACCTTATAAGTTTCCGGATCGTTAAAATCTCTCAACTTCCTGCAACGCTCTAGAGAAATTTAAGTAGACAGACATAATTTCAGTAGTTAACTTATGTCTGGTCTACTTAAATTAGGAGCTACCGACTTCTTACCCCAAAAATCCATCGAGATAAAAGTGACTATGAGATGCTAAATTTAAAAAAATATTCTAGATATAATAGTGTCGTTAAAGCACAAACAATTAAACGTAAGGTAAATTATATATATAGTACCCGGCAATAAATAATGCACATCGAGGCGTAGAGAGAGAAATTGGCTAGATTCTGCTTCATAGAGCATCATCTCTGTCGCACAGACTGATGAACCCGTGTGTGACAGTGACAGCGCTCTACGAAACCGAACTGAACGGCTGTTTCGTTCTAAACATCGATGTGCATTATTTATTGCCGGGTACTATACTTTGGTAATATAATCATATTGATTTAAAGGTGATAACTTTTTCACCATCCACAGATGTGTCTATTCTCTTACCCAGCTTAAAAAACACAACTATCGACCTCCTGCTGACAAGACGTACTGAAGTTTGAGGAAGATTTCGGCCACAATATAAGAAGTAGATATGACTATTCAGAAAATTTTGTAATTGTTGACAGACATTGAGCCTGATAGCAAACACGGATGGGGAAAAAAAATTGTATTACAAAAAAGAGCCATACGTGGCACCGATAATTTAAGTACGTGTGATTCCTTGCGAGAGAAGCATAAGGAAATAGGTATTTTTTCATTCGCTTCACAGTATATCTTAAGAAATTTCATTTTTGTACATAAAAATATAAAGAATTGTAAAAGGATAGGTGATGTATACAATAGACAAAGTAGGCAGTATAACCGACATAACCTTGCGGGTCCTACTTTGCGGCTTGCAAAGGTACGTATAGTACCCGGCATTAAATGATGCACATCGATGTTTCGTAGAGCGCTATCACTGTCACTCAGTTAGTGTGTGACGTTTCACACGGGTTCGTCAGTCTGTGCGACCGAGACAATGCTCTATAAAACAGAATCTAGCCGATTTCTCTCTCTAAGCCTCGACGTGCATTATTTATTGCGGCGTACTTATAGTTCGTTTGTTGGGTATAGGATTTCATCATAAAATTCCGCAATCAATTTTGGCCTTGCCATTACAGAATTCTAAAGACACCGTTAAAAAGACTAATACAGAAAGCCTACTATACTGTTGAGGATTACTTAGACGATAAGAATGTGTGTATATAGCTGTACTTCTACCCTGTACAAGGCAGTAATGACTCAATTTAACTAGTTATAAGATTAATATTTTAAAAAGAGCAACTGCCGAGTTTCTACCAGCTCTTCTCGGTAGGAACAGCTTTCTGAACCAGCAGTAAAGTTGACCATTCAAAAGCACTTGTTTACAAGCTTACATGAATAAAGAATATTTTGAATTTGAATTTGATAGAATAACCAAAAGAGAAATGGCATCTCTTCTAGCAAGTTCTACCAAGCATTACGATTTTTTCGTGGAGCCTATTCTCCTGATGATGCTTAGGTTTCAGAGCGAAACGATCGAGATTGTTGTGGTGGTGGGTGTGTGTGCTGCTTGTGTGCTTTGTTGCTGGTGGAGGAGCCTTGGGGTGCGTGTGGTGGCTTATCCTGCATGTATAAGGTACGTAGATTTTGCCTGCTTCATACACATTAGCTTTGCATGCATTCGCTTAACCCGTGCGGATTATAGCGAGGTAGTTTTGTTTTTAGTGCCTGTTCTACCAAGCAGTAAGCAAGTATGAATCGGAACCAATGGGGACAGATTGTCATATACCAAAGGGTCTTATGATCACGATCCTCAATAAAGAGTGGTGTCTGGAGAAATCCGCATCTCATTCGAATTAACGTTTTCATTTAAAAGACGGAAGATTGCCATTTTAAATGTATACACACCTGATCGAGCAAATGGTCCGGCGGCATGCCAAGCACTTCGACGATCTTGTTCATCTGGTCGAGTTCGTTGGCCCCGCTGAACAGCGGTTCACCCGTGTGCATCTCAACTAATATGCAACCTAGCGACCACATGTCGATCGCTAGGTCGTAAGGTATACCTAGAAGGACCTCCGGCGATCTGTAGAACCTCGACTGGATGTACTGGTATATCTGCGAGTGAAACAAAGTGAAATTATAATACATATTGTTTGACAAGGTATTTTTCCGAAATCAATTTTGGTCATGCCATTACAGAAGTTTAAAAACACTGTTAAAAAGAGGCTGATACAGAAAGCCTACTATACTGTTGAAGATTACATAGATGATAAGGATGTGTGGATATAGGTGCACTTCTACCCTGTACAAGCCAGTAATAAATAAATGTAACTAGTTCTAAGATTTATATTTTAAAAAGAGCAACCGCCGAGTTTCTTGCTGGCTCTTCTCGGCAGGAACAGCTTTCCGAACCAGCAGTAAAGTTGACGATTCAAAAGCACTTGTTTACAAGTTTACTTAAAGTAACAGCCTGTTACTATGCCCACTGCTGGGCTAAGGCCTCCTCTCTCCGTTTTTGGAGTGAAGGATTGGAGCTAAGACCTACCACGCTGCTCCAATGCGGATTGGTAGGTTACACATATCCCTAGAATTCTCTAGAGATATGCAGGTTTCCTCACGATGTTTTCCTTCACCGAAAAGCGTGTGATAAATTGCAATTATCAATTAGACACATAAGTTTTAATAGAAAAACCCATTGGTGTCTGCCCGGGTTTGAACCTATGTCGTCTCTAGAGAGTCGCACGGTCTCACCGCTAGGCTATCACAGCTCTTGATCTCAAAGAGCTCAAGTTTACTTGAATAAAGAATATTTTGATTTGATTTGATTTAATATAGTGGAGTTTATTTAATTTTATTCATTAAAAGAACTTTTAGGGACTTCCGTTTTAGGGGCTAGTGTATTAACTAAGAACCTACAAGCAAATCGAATAGTAGTGGTATTAAAAACCATATTCGAAAGATTTAAGAACTTTCATTTACTTATCGCAAATATTATTTGATTTTCTGGAATGGTCTCTGTTAATTGTCATCAGAGAATTACAAAAAAGATGGCAGTAGACTTAGTTTTATAATCATCATTCTCCTGCCCTTATCCCACTCTAAGTGAAGTCGGCACAACATATTACAAACATGTTGTCACATGATTTGGGTACGTATTTTACGACCGGCCGCCTGCCTGACGTCAACTTACCTTAGTCGCCTCTTACGACACCTCGGTAAGAACGGAGGGTGGTATATTCTATTCTGCCGGATACCACACGGCGTTAGACTTAGTTTTATAATATTTAAGAAATAGACTGCAAATGAGAAAAGATAACTTTAAACAATTGTGTCCAGCGCTTGCTTCAGTCCATTAAAACAATGATTTGGGCAGTGCTAAAACAACTGTAGGCCTACCATGAACTTTTAGATAACGATTCAATTCAAAGTCAGTATCTAAACCGAACCGCTTTCTTTTCGTACCATGAAGTGTAGATTGCATTGGGGTCGTAATGTTTGAAAAGGATAACGTCATATAAAAGTTAACTCTGTCTCTTTTACTCACATGTTTTTAGGACGCATTCCGAACGCACATTCGGCAACGACTTAAAGTTTGCGTCCTTAAGACGTCATGGTATGAAAAAGCAAAACAATTTAGTTTACATCTTCAATTGAGTCGCAATAAGTGTTCATGGTAGGCCTGCTGGTGACCATAACATTATTATCCAAACAAAGGATTCCGAGTACTAAGTAATTTTACAAGAGATGACAAAGTATTTATATTAGTTACAACGATAAAGTATTCTTTAACCAGACTAAATATGATTCACTACCGATTCCGTGTCGAATTTATCAAGTTTAAACTACATTGTAGCAAAGGTCAACTCAATACAGTCCAATTAACACCATCCTTATCAACATGCATGCGTTACAGGAAACAAAAACATGATTTATAAAATTGGTCATGCTTCATTTATTCTTTGATACCGATTCGTATGGGTTTTCGAATACTTTAAAGATTTAGACGTTAACTTGTAAACTACAAGAGAGAAAAAAAGTAACAGCCCGTTACTATGCCCACTGCTGGGCTAAGGCCTCCTCTCTCCGTTTTTGGAGAGAAGGATTGGAACTAAGACCTACCACGCTGCTCCAATGCGGATTGGTAGGTTACACATATCCCTAGAATTCTCTAGAGATATGCAGGCTTCCTCACGATGTTTTCCTTCACCGAAAAGCGTGTGATAAATTGCAATTTTCAATAAGACATAAGTTTTAATAGAAAAACTCATTGGTGCCTGCCCGGATTTGAACCTATGTCGTCTCTAGAGAGTCGCACGGTCTCACCGCTGGGCTATCACAGCTTCTACACTACATGACATACAAAACTAATTTTCTGATTGAATATTACCAAAAAAGAAAAAAATAACATTTTAGAGTTTCTTAAGATCTACAGTTAAATAATTATTACGCTCTTTCTTCTACAGTTTGTATTGTATTTATTTCTTATTTTTATAAGAAATAAATACGATAGATGTTTAATATTGGACAAAGGTTTTTTCAAGCCACTTTTAACATTCCTTGGTTTTTTAAAACCAACATCTCCTTATGACTTTTTGAGGTCATCTTGTTAGTAAATCTTAATCAGCAAGTTGTACTGTTTCTTTTTATTGTTGAACACACTACCATTTATCGCTTTTTTTGGCTGTGTTACGTTGAGCAGACATCGAGCTATGTCTGTAAAACAGACGTGATTTCATCTCGTACGAGATACTAAAAACTTAGCTTGATTGTGTGATCTGAGTGATCTTTATTTTGAACTATCAGGCTTTCATCAGTTATCACTGACAATACGGAGTGTTCCAACCTTTCAATATTTTAAAATTACCCAGTATTGGTTAATTTGTTACTTTTAACAAAATTGAAAGAGATTTAAAACAAATGGCATCAATACAAACTTCGGAGCCTCATTTCAAATACTCCATGTATACTAATATAAAAAAGTAATCTTTAGTTATTTAAACTATTGTATTAGTTTTTATATGTGAAGTCAAATAGATAAATTTAATAAATACTATAGATGTATTACGCGTAATTGATACGTACAAAGTCCAATAAATGTTCTTCAATCACAGCAAGGAGGACTTGAATAGTAGAGTATTTAATAAATTTCGCACAATTGACGATAACCTTTGCCCAACTGGATACAAAATCGGAAGACCCCGATCGATTTATCACAAACAATTAGCCAATGAGTATTATAACGTAGCACGGAGCTAGAATCCTCGTCCGGTGCAATTAAAATAATTAAATTCAATTTTAATAAAAAATGTGTGACACAAGTCTACAACAAAAGTGGTACCGAAAAAAAGATTACATTGAAAATGCTGTTCAGTTATAGTTTTAACTTGCATTTCACCTAATTACATACAAATAAAAAATGTGCCAATAGAAATAGATGGATGCAGACAAGTTATGTATTTAATTAAGAAAGTTACGTCATAATTGTAAAGTATAAATACTTAATTAATAGAATTAGGCGTTACTTTGCGGAGATCCATAATACAAAAGTAATAGTAAAATTATTTTGCTATAATCCGCGATACAGTAAATAGAAAATATATAGTGTTTAAACAAAATCGCAAAGCCTTTGCGATTTTGTCGTGGAGTCTATCTCCTGATGATGCTTCGGTTGCGGGGCGAAACGATTGTTGAGTTTGTGATAGTGAACCTGTGTAGTGCTTGTGTATTGTGGTGGAAGTGGTGGAGGTTTGTGCATGTGTTTTTACAAATCCTGCACGTATCGGGTATGAAAATACTGATAGTCCACTATACATTAAACACTATATATATTTTCTATTTACTGTATCACGGATTATAGCAAAATAATTTTATTATTACTTTTGTTTTAGATATAAATACTATAGAGTAGGGAAACCAGTATAAAATGTGACATACTCCAATGAAGAGAAAGCAATGACGTTGTTCTATCTGTCTCTCTTTTTTATGTGTAATTAGACAAAGATAAAAAATATACGAGTGTCATCTTCCCTCTAATTATTTATTGTATCATTGTCACTTACAGGTCTGCCTTGGTCTTCCCTAATTATAATAACTGTATGGTATAACGTAAACAACTAATTAATTCATACTCATATAAATGGGAATGAGTGCCGTGTGGTATCCGGATAATTAGAATAGAACACCCGCATTTCTTACCGAGGTGTCGTTAAAGGCGACTAAGGTAAGTGCAGGTCAGGTAGGCGGCCGGTCGTAAAATAAAAATTTTAAAAAAACGTAGCCAAATCATGTGACAACATTTTTATAACATGTGCCAAGGGCAGGAGAATGATGATTATAAATGGGAAAGTGAGTTCGTTTGTTCCTTCGCTCATTCCTCTCACGCCAGTAGGGACGTATGTATTTGATTTTTGGATCGGTAATAATTAAATGGTTTAAGAGTAATATAAGATACTTTTAATTTACTATTTTTCTTTGGTACTGATGTCCATGCAGATTAAGTCGGGGGCAAGAGTTAATATAGTAATAAATACACACATGTGTTGATATCAACGGAGAGGTAAATGTTCGCACACGCAATGCTATTTGTATATAATCAAACCAATAAACGCGAGGCGGCAAAACGAAAAGCTAAATACGCGTCGATAACAAGATACAAGTGTCACATTATGCAATGATTATGGTCGTTATGTCATACTCTGCACTAGTAACGGCATGCGATTTCGATTTAGAGGGATAATATTACAGTAGTTTAAAAGTGATAGATATCTCATTCATGTTTGCGTAAACTTTGGATCAACGAACACAAATAATACAAATACATACTAATAACTGTCCCACAGTTACATAACGATCTTCCGACCCCAAAGTAAGTATAGTACCCGACATTAAATAATGCACATCGATGTTTAGAACGAAATAGCCGGCTAGTTTGGTTTCGTAGAGCGCTGTCACTGTCACTCAGTTAGTATGTGACGTTTGACACGGGTTCGTCAGTCTGTGCGACAGAGACAATGCTCTATGAAGCAGAATCTAGCCGATTTCTCTTTCTAAGCCTCGATGTGCATTATTTATTGCCGCGTACTATAACGTAATACCCATAACTTGTGTTATGGGTGACGGACAACTGGTAGATAGACTACATATATTATTTTAAATACATACTTAAATACAAATATACACCCAGGCTTGAAGAACCAAAAAAATGTTGGCCCTCAGCGGGAATCGAGCTCGCGACCCGTGGAGCTGAAGGCAGGGTCACTACCCACTGCGCCAATGAGCCAGTCAAATAATTACGACGCTATACTATTCGAGCAATTGTAACGAGTTCAGTTTAGTTACCGTTAAGACGTTATAATTGAAATCAAATATATGAACATACTCAAACATTAAAAACTAGGACAAGCCTTAGCTATAAATATAAATCGGTATTTAAATATTTACCTTTTTTTGTATTCCTTAAAACAACACACAAAACTATTTACATTCATGAATGAGAATCATCTTGTATATCAATAGAGTACTGATTAGAAGACTTACCCTTTGACCTAGTTGACACGAACTGCCGAAGTCCACAATCTTTATGGCTGACCTCTTCGGATTGCATAATAATATATTCTCAGGCTTAAGATCACAGTGAATTATATTTAGTTCTGGAACAAGCAAAAAGACTTATGAAACATATTACAATATTTCAATAAAACTTAATTGTTAACGAATATGGGGTGCTTAACAACACGATGATTAAAAAGGTATAATCTGGATTATTATAAACATAGATAGAAATGTAAAAATATTATTTATTTATATATTTACTCATTTCTTTTTTATACAATACAATATATTTATTTATTTTGTTGTTAGAAAACAGTAAAAAAATAGCACATGTTTTGTACATGTGGCCGACTTATCCCTAAAAGGCATCTCTTCCAGTAAATCTTTGAGTAACAAAAGGAAACAGGCAAGAAGTGAAATACGGATAATATAGAAAGAAAGAAAGAGAAAACTTATAACATATAACTAAAACCTATGTACCATGATAGATATTTGCTCTCGAAATAATACCAAAGCAAAATTAGATAAAGCTATGATATATCATAACTAATTATAAGTTATACCAATTATCCAAAAAGACCGTTTTTTGAGTAATTCAAATCGTTTTAACTGTCTGAGTCAAATTTACAAGAAGTTTCACGTAGCATCCGAAACATTAAAACAAAACCGAAAGTCAAAATAATCGTTGCAAAATAATAGCACCTATAAATATTTTTGAAGACGAAATAACTGTATACAAGCATAAACTTTTTGTATATAAATATAAACATGTATCCTCGTTTAAATAACTTTATGCTTCCACCGAAAGGTGCAATTAAAGCAACAATAGGTCCATTAATTGTAAAATATTAATGTATGCGACGATAACACTAGGCATAATTTAAAGGAATACGAAAGCAAACAGCACATTGGCGTCATAAATATATACTAGGCGTAAATCGTCAACATCAGTAATCGCACCGTGTTTGCAAACGGAGCTATTGATTCTGAATTGACCTATAAAAGAAACAATTTACTAATTACTAATATTATGTTATGCGCTTCGATCAAGTGAGAATTTCCAAGATTATAACACATTTTCCACAATTCAATAAATATATCTATACTAATATTATAAAGAGGAAAGATTTGTATGTTTGTTTGTTACGTTTTCACGCAAAAACTAAAAGACCGATTTCAAAAATTCTTTCACCATTGGAAAGCTGCTTTTTCACTAAGCAACATAGGCTATATGTCATTTTCAAAAAAAAATAGGGATCCCTAATAAAATTGTAATAA
Source organism: Morpho deidamia (assembly GCA_947086505.1). NCBI lineage: Eukaryota > Metazoa > Arthropoda > Insecta > Lepidoptera > Nymphalidae > Morpho > Morpho deidamia. The sequence goes on along the minus strand of CAMTZC010000012.1, from coordinate 13,085,467 downwards.
CTTGGTAAAAATTTAGTCGTAAACATCTATTATCGCGTGCGCTGCGGAAACTATTGATGATAGAACAAAAAAATGTTCTACAGTATTATAGAACGTATCAATATGCACAAAAAAGTCCGCGATACCATATGTCTAACTATTATAGTTATGCCAATATAACTACTTTTTTACATTGTAAAAGTTGGTAAAAGTGCCGACAATAATCAAACCATTTTATTCATATCTCTGTATTAATCCTTATCCCATTAAATGATAATTTATGAATAACTGTTTCAATACCTGTAAAATACTTTTTAAATTATTTTAAAATCCGACATCCCAATCAAAAGATTTTACGAATTTAAGAATGTAAATCGAAATCAAGTAATGCCACAACAAACCTAACCTACCGTTATAGCAGGGCCTGCACTTGGTGAGTTAAGTCTTATTCCAAGAATACTAATGATACCCATTTTTTATAATTAAATAATCTACTTCGATTTCGTAGACTTTCCACTACCACGAGATCTATATGGACGCGGGTGAAACCGCGGGGCTTTGCTAGTATTTAATATATACGATATAGTCACGTCGTAAAATAATCAGTTTTGTTAGACTAGTTTCGAACTCATTCCAAGACTAAGAATCTGTGAGGTTTCTCTTTTTATGTAGGTACATATATAATAAAATAATTAAATATATGGGACACTTACGCACACGGTCGTCCGTCCCCAAAGTAAGTAACTTAATACTTGTGTTATGGGTGTCGGACAACTGGTAGATATACTACGTATATAATTTTAAATACATACTTAAATACAAATATACACCCAGGCTCAAAGAACCAACAATTTTTTTATAGAAAATGTTGGCCTTAGGCGGGAATAGAGCCCGCAAGCCGCGGAGCTGAAGGCAGGGTCACTACCCACTGCGCCAATGGGCCAGTCAAGCATACGCATTTTATATAGTGCAGTATTATTATTTACCCTTACACCCAACTCTCTTTCAATGTAACAGCTAACGAGATGAGGAATAACTGTCAACAATGTGAAAACACCTAGCTCCAATTTCCTCTGAGAAAAACCGATAAGGCCTACTGATGAAAAGTACTGTTCGTGTAAGACGATTATTGATAAACATTTACTTCGTCTGCGACAACCCAGAAGGTTTTTCCCCTTTTCTGATATTATTACGGCCTGAAAACGAAAGATATTTTGCGTTGAATCTAGTATTGTTTCTATAATTTTCTCGCTGAATTTGGAACATTCGAAAATGGCACTTTTGCACTCGCCTGTTCCAGTCTGTGATATCGTAAGTGCCGTTAACTAAAACAGCATATTATTAGTTCAAAAAAGTTCTACTTAGATCTTTTTTGTAGTCGCTAATACACACAGTTCCGATCACCATCCTTAGACGTAAAGAGAGAGTTCGAAGTACGATATAACAACGCTACTCACCAGGTTGACTAAGGAACAGTAACGCAGTGCAGAGTTGCTGCGCAAACTTCCGCGTGAGGTTGAGTGAGACTCCACGGAAGTTAGTGTTTCGTAGCAAGTCATACAGGTTGTATGACAGCAATTCGAACACTAGGCACAGGTGGTTCCGCCACATAAAGTGACGTTTCAGTTTTACTGAAAAAAAAAAACAAAAATAATTAACTTCTACTTACAAAAGTAATGAGAAGATACGCGTTTAAAACACAGATTACAGAAAAATAATTCTATCATTACTCTTGTAGAATGGACTTTGCAAACCAAAATGCCTATTTCTATATATTAATTAGCTTGTGCTTATTACTTAGGGTCGTACCTTTTATTTAAATTTACGTTTAGTAAACTAATAATTCGACTACATCGTATTTTTTTAAGAATTTTTGTCTAATTTTTCGCTGCCTTATAAAAATACAAAATTATTTTTCTTTTGTATAATAAAATTGTATCTCCAAATTTCTAAATCAACTATTTATAATTTCTAAATTTCAAATCTAATTTCGAGATTTTTATAAGATTCCTCGAGAGAAATTTAAATTCAGTGCTTACGGTATTCCAACCGGTGATTATGAGATTTATATTTCTATACTAATATTTGCAATTTAAAATTTTCTAACAACTCACCTATATAATACTTATTTTCGGCATCTGCTCTGTTCATCATTTCTAGTAACTTGACTTCTATTTGTGCCTGATTTAGGAAAGGTTTCTTATTTTTAATAATTTTTATCGCTACTTGACACTGCTCCTCGTGGTCGTACGCTTTCACAACCTGGAATCGTTTAAATCGAAACATTAGGGTTTCGACTGTACCATAGTGTATTAATATGTAAACAAAACTGACCTGAGTCAAACCATAGTGTCGTGATACATGTATACCTTAGTATTTATTATTCTATCAAATATGAAACATGATCCTCACTAAAATGAAAGTATTTTGTTATTTAGTCTTTCATGTCGGAACGGAATAACAAAACAATGTGATCTTTTGTATAGAGTTAGTAAATGGGCTATTTTTATTGCGATACACTCTACAACAGTGTATTAATATATACACAAAACTGACCTGAGTCAAGCCATAGTTTTGTGATACATGTATTCCATATTATTCATTATTCTATCGAACATGTAACATGATCCGTCTGATATGAAAATGTTTTGGTGATTTGGTAGATTTAGTAAATATATTACAGGCTCAAACACGCAATAACAAGTAACAATATGTGACTGACTACACGTCCACTCGCCGCTCTCGTGTTATTACGTGGTCCGTTTTGAGACAGTGTAATGTTTTCCTTTGAACATTAGTATTAGCGTGAGTCTGTGTAGGTATATTCTGTATAGATATGTATGGATTATACACTAATGTCTTGTATTTAAATATACAACCCGTATACCCTACAATAACTATTTAACAAAATAATTGAAGTGATGAATTAGTACTTGGTTACTGAGTAATTGTCATAATACTACGGTATGATCTAGGTCAGTTTTGTTTACGTTTTAAGACATTTAATACAGTATATCCTATAAATATTAATATCAAAATGAATGTAAAGACAAAATGGCCGACGATTAATTGAATTAATGCCATACCTTACTGCATAGCATGCAAGTTAAATACCGATAACTAGTTTAAGTTCATTTAATTTGTAAAGTAATGCATTCGATAAAAGAACTAAAATGATTTTTCTTTTGTTTATCAATATATTATCGATTCAGGCCGTTATAGTTTAATGAAATATCTTTGAGTCCTTCTTTGAACCGCCTTCACCTTGAGAATTCAATGAACATAATTATTACATGCGTTAAGAAATTTTAGTTATATTTTAATCTTATTGCCAAATTGCAGTGAAGGTTTATGATAAATCCATACTATTAGATAAAGTTTTGTTTCTGTTTCTTCAATATCCAAAAGGAGTATCGGTTCGATATGATTTTTGGTTAGAAAACAGAGTCGGAGGGTGAGATAGTGGACCATTTTTTATAGACGATAACTCTATGCTCGACCAACCCTCTTGATGTTCTCATAAAAGCCGTTAGAGCTAATAGGGTAATGAAATATCTATACTAATATTATAAATGCGAATTTCTGTCTGTCTGTCTGCAACGCTTTCACAGCTAAGCCGCTAGGGTGATATCAAAGAAATTTGAAATTTGACGTTTGAAAAGCATAAACTGGGGTAAAATATAGGAGAACACTAACTAAAATATAGGACTTAAAAATTACCGTATTTCTTATGGGACGTCGAATAAACAATATACTACATAATTGAGGGTATTTAAACACTAAAGTCAAAATGAATGACGTCAGGGATACCATTAGTGGAGGGATGGCGTAACAATGGTTTTATGAATCGAACTCAAAATCTTTAATATTTTAAGATTCAATCAAGTCAAAACGCCTATGACCTCATTAAACATTTGTTTAGAAAAAATGGCGCGTAGATGCGTAAATGTTCGCCTCATCATTCTCCTGTCCTTATCACACTCTAAGTGGGCTCGACACAACATGTTCTAAAACATGTTGTCATATGATTTGGCTAAGTATTTTACGACCGGCCGCCTGCCTGACGTCAACTTATCTTAGTCGCCTTTTACGACACCTCGGTAAGAAATGAGGGTGGTCTATTCTATGCAGCCGGATACCACACGGCACTTACCTAGCGTAAGTGTTCGCCTATTCCGCAATTTTCTTGCAATTATAAATACACTAGTTATCGATAATGGCCAGAAAAAAAAGGTTTTTAGAAGTAAAAAAATAGAATTTATATATTACCTGTCCAAACGAGCCTTTGCCTATGGGCGACGATATCTCGTACCGATCGAGGAACTTTTCGCCTTGCTTGATGATGTAGTCATGATTGTCGTCATCATAACCATCATTGTATAGCTTCCGTTCCTTTTTGTGTGAGCCGTCGTCGCCGAGGTATTGCTGCGCTCTCCGTTTTTTCTTCGCGTAGTATACCTGCAGAAGAAAGAAAAAATAAAGTAAAGTAACAGCCTATTACTGTGCCACTGATAGGCGTGATAGAACGACGCTGCTCGAACACTGATTGGTACAATGCACATATCTCCAGAATTTCCTAGAACTATGTTTTCCTTCACCGAAAAGCGTGTGATAAATTGCAATTATCAATTAGACACATAAGTTTATAACAGGAAAAAGCTCATTAGTGTGCCCGCACGGGGCTTGAACCCGTGACCCTCGAAGAATCACACAGTCTCACCGCTGGGTTATCACAGCTCTCAAATCGTATAGCTTGCCCCTGGAAGAAATTAACGTAATGATAAATTTCACTATTGACAATGGCATATCTTAAGGCACTGCCAGAGAAGCGTGCAAGTGAACAACTTTTTCAATTCAATGTTTCATAATGCGAAACTTTAACTTTATTTTTTTCGTTATTAATGATATATAATATATCTTTAATTGATATTTTCTCAGCATTTCAATTAATAACTGATTGCGTAACTAATTGCAATTCCCTAAAATCCCAAAACAATGATCAGTTATATTAAACGCTATCGATTCTTAACATAAATAAAACTGAAAACTCTATGTATATAAGGTGCGTTTTCCAAACAATTTAAGGGGGATCGCAAGCTCTCACATGTTCGCAACTTTGTATATCTCAAGGAATGAGTAAGAAACTTTGAAAAATACATTTTCCAACATATTTCACAAGGCATACACCGCCGATACAACGCTAATCTCTGGGCAAGCCTAGGTATGCTGTGTTTTGACGTTGTACATAATATATGAGCTCTTGGGATTACACATTAATAAAACAGTATAAGACGAAAAACTGTGAAGGATGGAAAATATTACGTAATAACATGGCTAGACTATTGCTAACCATAAGATGTGTGGATAGAAAATATGTATTAGTAAATACATTCCTCATCTTTTCAGCCTTTTATTCCTATTTCGATATTTGTTTTGAAGGTTTTTTTTATATATAACTAGCTGTCAAAGCGTTGCTGTGGCTCAGTCTGGGTTCGAATTCCCCTCGAAACAGAACTCAATAGGTAATTTTTTTTTACAAGAACATCCGCTGGGTAAATTTAAAGACTATCTAAAAATTTCAATGAAATTGGTCCAGCCCTTTTAGAGTATATAAGGGACATGTAGACAAACATTAATTTCTATACATATTATAATACAAAGTCCCAAAAAGCTGTCTGTCTGTATGTTATCGATTTTCTCAAAATCTACTAAACGGATTTTTGTACGGTTTTAACTAAAAGATAGCGCAGGTTCTTCCGGCAGGCTTAGGTCAATAGTAAATTACATTGGATTTCCCAAGGGGCCTGGATTTGCGCGGGTAAAACTTTTTGTCACACTGATTTCCACGCGGAGAAAGCCGCAAGCACACCTAGTTTATATATAATAATACTCTCGAATCTTGAATGATAGAATTGAGATTCACTTATTCGAGATTCGAGTCTCTAGTTGATATATGTATGGCATGTAGCCGAAAAGAGTGAATCCGAAGATCTTTTCGGGTATTTTAATGTTCTTCTATTTATGTTGTTTTAGTTATAACAAAAGTTACAACAATGATAACGTTAATGTGATGTGACGAAGTGTAGAAGTGTGTACTAGTCATTTCCTTCCCAGATTGTTTATCGTCACTGATCACATACATTCTACTCCCACTCTAAGTGAGGGCGGCACAACATGTTACAAACATGTTGTCACATGATTTGGCTACGTATTTTACGACCGGCCGCCTGCCTGGTGTCAACTTACCTCAGTCGCCTTTTACGACACCTCGGTAAGAAATGAGGGTGGTCTATTCTATGCAGTCGGATACCACTCGGCACATACCTTAGTCGCCTCTTACGTCACCTCGGTAAGAAAGGAGGGTGGTCTATTCTATTCTGCCGGATACCACACAGCTAATGTATATCGTCACTGATCATAATACGTTAATTGAAAATAAATTATTTCCAGTACTACTGAATCTCCAAAATGTTATAAAATTCAGGACATCATAAAAATACGTCACGTTAGTGTATTATAGACGAAATAAGATATTATTCTGGATAAATACATACATATTATGGAGAAAGTTGCGGCGAGGCGATGTCAAAGAAATAAATTTTAAAATTAATTATAATTACCGTATTGTTTCCAACGGCGGACTTATTATTTCCCAGTTTTATGTATGACTTATTAACAAAATTATATGATCGACGTTTACGAGTAATTTATTAGACAATTTAAGTAAATCATTGACAGTTTGGCCGTCGTTGCATTCAACCCTTGCCATATGTCACTGTCAAAGCATTGAATTTCTATTTAAGAGGTTTTATCAATAGAAATATATTTTGTTATATTCATGTAAATTCTCCTTGCTAGGTACCTAGGAGAAATTCTGCGTTTAAACTTTTAAAGAAGATTTAACAATCATAATTAATTTAACTATATTATGTAAATATTAAATATGAAGAATATTTAACTAAAGTATTTTTTTTATCCAGAGACCTATTCAATAGCTTGTCATTAAAAATATTGAAGCTTTAAAACATCGTCTTTTTAGTGTAAATTATTTATTGCGGATTATAGCAGAATGATATTTTCATCGCAGAGACCTATGTTCAACAGTGGACAGAAACAGAACAGAAACAGGTTGTTCATGATGATGAATATTTTCATTACTTTAGTATTATGGACCTCTGCAAAGTATCGCCTAAATCTATAAATAACTTTTCACTAATAAAAAAATCTACAAGACATCTCTCCGATGCGTTAAAGATATATTATAGACAAATATGATAATATGGAGCTGTGATAGCCTAGCGGCGAGACCGTGCGACTCTTTCGGGGGGAACACGAGTTCAAACCCGGGCAGGGCAGGCACCAATGAGTTTTACTATTAAAAATCATGTGTCTAATTGTAATTGCAATTTATCACACGCTTTTCGGTGAAGGAAAACATCGTGAGGAAACCTGCATATCTCTAGAGAATTCTGGAGATATGTGTAACCTACCAATCCGCATTGGAGCAGCGTGGTAGGTCTTAGCTCCAACCCTTCTCTCCAGAAACGGAGAGAGGAGGCTGTAGGATTGTAACAGGCTGCTACTTTACTTTTTACTTTACTATGATAATATCGAATACTTTCATTCATATCCTTTCAAACTTCTAATGAAATACTATTTCACTAAGATACCGCATCGAATAAGAGAATCAAAGTGCTTCAAAAAATATCCACAATAAAAACTATCCGTATGCATGATGGGAAATGAAGAGTCGTGGAGCGCGGGAATTTGGCCGGACGTTGACCCAAATATGCGGTTGACATTGATCGACGATGTTCGATACGCTTATATAAAACATTCATACAACCTCAACGCATGGATTCGGTACTAGGCAGTTCGTTGCTACCGGTTTTTTATTTGGCACCGCCGCGTCTAGCCGAAAAGATTGACTCATACATGCGCGCCGTTTATACACCAGTATATTCCAGAAAGACGTAGAAATTTTAGCGAGATTTATGAATGCTAATCCTGAAATTCTGCGTATTTAATTTTAAAAGAATTTAACATGATTAATTTTGCTGACAAAACACCTGCGTATTTCAGCCAATTGTTGAGTACAGTTAACATTCGTCGACAGTAAAAAGTGACGTTGGTGCTTACTTATTATTTATCCAACATAATATGATGGTCCTATTTCTTATTAGAAAAACTATTGTTTTTCCAGCGGTTTAATGAGATATTTGAATCGTATAATCTTATGATTAGTAATTAATAAGATTTTAAGATTTAAATATGTTAAGGAACCTTAGTATGATCAAGCATATTTATCTAAACTTACATAAAGAACTGCCATCGTTCAGTAGAATTACTTATAATTGACTTATACGGTTGATCTTAAGCTAGTTCTTATATTAGTTATGTTACGATACTGCACAACCATAAATATTACATGACTACTTAACATGACCGATATGCCCGAGATATGTCACGTCATTTAACCTACAATATCTGGCAGTTGCCACTATTACGTAAGCTCCATAACCGGCAATAATAATATTGGTGAATGCATACCATTCGCAGCGTCGCATATCGACGCGGCCAAACGATAACCCAAATTTCTGACTGCGACCTACATACCTAATATGGAGTATATTTTACAGGCGACCGGGCGCCTTGACAACTGAGGCATCGCTATAACTACACGTATATGTAAGTGGCGTAAGGTACTCGCGTTAACTAAGGTTAGCTAAGGTTAACTAAGGTTAGGTAACTAAGGTTTTTCCTTGACGATGTTTGTTAGAACGCTCGGATGCTCGGTTCGGTATCTAAGGTCAGTGCTATGGGGGTCTCCGCGAGCGGGCAGTCAGGGTTGCATGTGGACATCGCCAAATGGAGGGTCGGTAAGACTTTGCGGCAATAGCGGCGGTGGCGGTGGCGAGCAGGCCAGTGACCGCGGCACGTGGCGAGATGAGCGCGTCGGGCCGGGGAGAGACGGCGCGCGGCGGCTGTCATTGATTTTCCCCGTTTCCCCCCAACCCCGAGGCTGTCTCCCTCCCCGCCGCGTCTCACCCACTTCCAGCGCCCGATAACGAGGTTAACGGGCGACGTGAGCGTCTCCTAAACTTTAATTATACCCGTACACCCGTCGTGCATGTTTAACCCGGCCTCTATTCAGCGTTTTGTTTGCAGCGCACCTGATAGCGGGACGTGATCCACTATTCGGTTGTCGGCTAACTATCTAATGAACGGAGCCGGAGATGCGAACGCGAAGAGCGCAGCTCGCGAGCGCCGCGGCGGTTTCCAGTCGTCGTCGCGAGCCGAGTTCAATTCAAATCTGTTAACTACGTCTCGACATGAGCGTACGGCTAGGTAAATTTCATGAATTTATTATTTACACATTCGCTATTGAGCTTGTACTTATCGTTTGAACTTCAGGTATATAAGCAAGAATCTTCACGTGAAACGACGAAAATAGTTCTTGTTGATAGCTTGTAGATTTTTCAGTAAGTAAGCACAACGTTGAAGGAGATTTACTCTCTCCTCCTCTTACTCTCGTTAATAAATACGCGTCCACAGTTGGACATATGCTTCTACTAGGGATTTCATACTGCTTATTTCGGTACGAAATACACTCTGTATACCCGAAGTGTATGGGTTACGGCATGCATGTCAGTTCAAGTAATCCAATCTGACTTAATTTTTTCTCAATATTTTGCTAGCTCTGGTGACAGACCGTGTTCAATGAGCGCAAAACATCTTAGAGGCCGCAGAATGTGGCAAATAGATCACAGAAACGCCTCTAGCGATATACATTAATACTCGTATCAAATAGACAATCCTATTTTGTGGAGTTAAATTCCACGCAATGTTTTTGGCTGAATACTATTAATATAATGAATATAGCTGATAGTAAGACTACTAAACCGAAACATTCCGTAGGTGACGAACATAAAAAATCAAGGACTTAAAAACACCCCGTAATTTAAAAACACCTGATAGGAAACTGTTTTTTTTTATTTCTGTATAAACGTTATACAGTCGTCTGAAATCCACGATCGCTCATAATAAAATATCCTCTCTAAAAACCCACATTCAGCTGTATAACTTATGAATGTGAAAGTCTGTCTGTCTGTTATAATCCATCAAAACATGGCGTACGTTTCGTAAACAGGCTGTACTAATATACCACCTTGACTCGGTTCACGTATCATAATTCTAAATTAAATGATCCACTTGTATCCGAGTCTAATATATTGGTATACCAATATATTATTTCCATTTATTAGTTGCGTTAGTTGATTTATTGTGGATCAATCTAACGAATTACGACTGCTTGTGTAATGGGATACATTATTCTGCAGTGCAAGTTTCAGATATTAAAAGCCGTGCACAAAAGTCGTATATTTAATGCAGTGAATAAATCTTTAATAGAACGTATATATCAATAACGGTATGTCCATTACGGTTATATTAGTGTTCGGAACGTCAGGGTTCGTAATTTATTTAATGCGTTTTTCATACAATAAATTATCTAGTCCAATAGTTAGCAGTGTACAACGCAGGCGTGATAACTTAAGACCGGCGTGCAATGGGCCTTCCTCTCGTTACAACTTGCATGGGCCCGTAAAATACAGTTGGCATCATTAGTTCATTTTTCATTATTTAATTATCATTTATCTTGCTTTAAATGAGTTAATCTTGTATATATATAGAATCTGAATTTCGGAAACGGCTTCAACGATTTTCATGAAACTTTGTGTGTACGGTGTTTCGACAGTGATAAATCGATGTAGATTTACTTAAAAAGAAAGTTTTTAAGTAAATATATCCCTATCTATTTTATCCCTGTTTTGAGGCACTGAAAAACTGTTAAAATATAAATTGAACACAAAGATTAATTTTGCTGTTATTCGTAATGTTGTAATAGTTTATTGGGAAACGAGCGGACAAAAGAAGTGAAAATATCCCAGATATCACCTGCCTTTTTTTTATTGCATTTTTTAATATCTTAAAAAAACATATTATCGAGCAAGGCTCGATCACTCGGTGCTTTATTCTTATCCTAACGACGTTACGTATAACAGCGCTACAGATTAACAACAAACTTAAGTGCCAATAATAGCGTCATTTATTTTGTAATTTATTAATTATAATTATTATTAATTTATTAAATATACACTGATATAATTTAACAATTAAAAAATACTCACAGGTTACCACTGATTATTAATATACTGATTGAGTATAAGATTCTATAATAACATTCCACAATCTACTTTAACTTTATCATTACAGCAGTTTAAAAATACTACAAAAAAAATGCTAATTCAGACAGCCTACTACACTACTATTATACTATTGAAGATTACCTGGAAGATAAGAATGCGTGGATATAGCTTCTCTTCAACCCTGTACAAGACATTAATAACTTTATGTAACTAGTGATAAGAATTATTGTTTGAAAAGAGCAACCGCCGAGTTTCTTGCTGGTTCTTCTCGGTCTGGTTCTTTCTGAACCAGCAGTAGATATTGACGCTTCAAAAGCACTTGTTTACAAGTCTACTTGAATAAATAATATTTTGAATTTGAATTTGAATAATTTCTATAATTAGGCGTTACTTTGCGTGCATTCAATAATACCAAAAATTATCGCATTATTTTGCTATAATCCGCGATTAGAGAAAATCTTTATAATGTTAAAAGTAGAGTAGTAGTAGAGTTTGTATAATTTGGGATAAACTTTGCATTCCGGAATATTGGCGCAGCGTGAAAACAATTTTTTATTAAGTGATCCTTATAACCATGTTCCAAGCAAATGTATTAAATAAATATATAAATATTATAAACGTATAATTACATTGTTTATTATTGCTTTTAAATTTAATTATGTATGGCCTAAAAGTGTGGATGCTGTCGTTAAATATAAATATATCATATTCTTTTGAGGTGTAACAGCAGCGACGTTGTATTCTGTTCAAGTTGGTATGGTATCCCAAGTTACTATTTGCCGAGCATACTATCTATACACACAGGTTTGATAATTAAAGTAAAGCTTCGCATCCAGCAAAGCGATACCGTGTTTTTCCCTTGTTTGGTAATTCAATTACGAGAGGCGGCCAATGAAACGAACACTATTGCACATTCAAATTATTTTCGTCGGCTCACTTCTCGCCACGGCATTTAGCGAGATAAGGGCAATCTACTAATTTGATCCAAAATTCAGGGAGCGATATATATTATAGTGATGACCTATAAATACTTTCCCTTTTAATAGGATATGGAATGTAGTTGCCGTGTGGTATCCGGCTGTGTAGAATAAACCTCGGTAAGAAATAAGGGGTTATTTCTTACCGAGGTAGCGTAAAAGGCGACTAAGGTAAGTTGACCCACCGTGTGGTACTCCGTTGACTAGAATAGGCCACCCTCTTTCTTGCCGAGGGGTCGTAAAATACGTAAAACGTACTTTTTTACAAATTTTTGGTGCACTCTGTCATCGTGATGTCATTATGAAGTAATAACGAATCAGTGATGTGTCATCAGATACTACTTGGAGGCGGCTTGCCATTTAAGGTCTAAATGACCCATTACCTGAGAAAGCATTTTTGGACAATATACCTCATAATAAAACTGCGACAACTTTTTAATGATGCTGTAAATATTTATCACACTATCAGCACTGACCTACATTATTATACATTCAAATATTATCTTTTTTCTGAAGAATATAGTTTGTTGCGGCTCAAGAAAGCGCCTCGTCAAACATAATAGCAAAAAATAAATAAATATATGGGACACTTACACACGCGGTCGTCCGTCCCCAAGTAAGTAACTTAATACTTGTGTTATGGGTGACGGACAACTGGTAGATATACTACATATATAATTTTAAATACATACTTAAATACAAATACTCACCCAGGCTCTAAGAACCAACAAATTGTTTTATAGAAAATGTGGGCCCTCGGCGGGAATCGAACCCGCGACCCGCGGAGCTGAAGGCAGGGTCACTACCAACTGCGCCAACGGGCCAGTCAAATAACACTATTGGCGTTTTTTTTCACATATGATGGATAATGACATAATATGTCGTACAGTGAATTGTCAATCGTCATTCGCTACTTCACGCTGTTCGCCAACACGTTGTTAATTGTGATACTAAATACTAAAAGTCTTTTAATACACCTTTTTTATACGAGGTTGTTGTAATTTTATCCTCAACTTCCATTCAAGCCAGCCAAAGGCCTGACCATTGCCGACCGCGACAGGACTGTTGTGTAACCTATATTCATAGAATATAGTCCGAAGCCGCAGGAAGTTTAAATTAATTTAAAAAATCCATGTTAAGGTATGACCAAATTGGAAAGTAGCCCCAGAGTTGACGAATGATAGAAGAGAATGGAAGAAAAAAACATGTTGTGCCGACCCCCTTAGATAGTGATAAGGGTAGGAGAAACAAAGAGCCTAAAAATTAAAGTAAAATACAACAACATCCTTCTTGCTAATAAGCATTAATATTGCAATTCAACCGTTGTTACGTATTGGCTATGCCACCAGCGGGGCTTTCATGAACTCTTATTGCGACTCAATTGAAGACGTAAACGAAATTGTTTTACTTTTTCATACCATAACGTCTTAAAGACGCACACTTTAAGTCGTTGCCGAATGAGCGTTCGGAATTCGTCCTAAGAACACGCGAGTAAAAGCGACAGAGGTTTGTATAGTTCATATAACGTTTTCCTTTTCAAACATTACGACCCCAATGCAATTCACACTTCAAGGTACGAAAAGAAAGCAGTTGGCGGTCGGCGTTTACGTCTTCAATTAAGTCGCAATAAGAGTTCATGGTAGGCATGCAGATCAAAAATATGATTATCTTTAATATTTATAGAAATATAAATTAAATATTTTTTTAATAACATTTCGTCCTTAAACTGTATTATTATATTTTGTTTCACAGATTCATTCGATCTACTAGTGTCTTTAAGTCTTAAAAGCTATACGAATGTTCCTCTAAAAGTCACTTATATCTAGTGGATTGTGCGTACAAACTTACAAGGGACAAATTTAAGTGCGTACAATGACATCATCACTAAATTTGACGCAACGATTATATCATCGGCCTCAAGACACAAGATCCCATTTGGGTGTCGATTACTAATTACATAAAAGAGAAACTGCATTCTTAAGAATCAATAATTAAAAGAAATTAATATTGGTTAACCTTAATATAAATCCAATGTTAATGCATAATTAATAAACGCGATAAGGAGAGAAAGTTTACTTAGAAAGGAAAACTTTCATTTTTGAATATGTTAATAACAAACCGTTACTTAATATATTCGAAGTCAAATTCATTATCAAAATTCACGCCGTATTCGGGGTAAGCTTTATAATTTTAGATATCCGCTTTTGGGCACTGATGCGTTTACTTACAAAAAGAACCCTGTAAACTTTCAATTTTTAATAGGTTTAAATTTAAGGTCTGTATACAATAATAATGGAAAAATATCGCACGCTTAGTATTAAAGTGACAGAACCACCCTCATTTCTTACCGAGGTGTCGTAAAAGGCGACTAAGTTAAGTTGACCCACCGTGTGGTATCCGGTTATGTAGAATAGACCACCCTCTTTCTAACCGAGGGGTCGTAAAATACGACCAAGGTAAGTTGACGTCAGGCTGGCGGCCGGTCGTAAAATACGTAGCCAATCATTTGACAACATTTTGGTAACATGTAGTGCCGACCCCACTTAGAGTGGGATACGGGCAGGAGGATGATGAGTATTAAAGTGACAGAATTAAAAAAGTTGTTTTGTGGCAAATTGCAATAGTGTCTACAAAACTTGCGAGTGTTAAAGATACTCATAACTCGGAAGAGTAAGCAAACACTAGCTTTTCCAATAGTTCGTTGCGTGATATCATAGATGGCACTGAAATAAGGATTACAATGTATCAAACTCAATTAAGCCAAATTTTAAATTAGGTCAGTTTAATACTAAGCATGCGACATGGGACAAAACACGGTCATCCGAGAGTAAATAATTTAATACATACTTGTGTGATCATCATCATTCTCCTGCCCTTATCACACTCTAAGTGGGGTTGGCACAACATATTACAAACATGTTGTCATATGATTTGGCTACGTATTTTACGACCGGCCGCCTGCCCGACGTCAACTCACCTTAGTCGCCTTTTACAACACCTCGGTAAGAAATGAGGGTGGTCTTTCCTATTCTGCCGGATAACTTGTGTGATGGACTAATGGTAAATACATCCGTACAAAATTTTTAATTAAATATTTAAATACATAAATAAACCCACACGCTCGATGAATCAACAAATTCTTTTTAGATTATGTTGGCCAGCGGCGGTAATCGAACCTTTGGAGCTGAAGGCAGAGTCAATACCAACTGCGTTAACGGGATATGTATGCACTTAGATCATTATGTTATTATTGTTATGTGGTAGTGCGCGGAAAATGAAAAAAAATCTGTATAACAAAAAAGAGCCATACGTGGCATTTACAATTTAAATTCGCGCGATTCCCTACGAGAGAAGTTCAAGGCAACAGGTATTCTTACATTGGCTTCACAGTATATTTTGAGTAATTTTTGTACATAAAAATATCCATAATTATAAAACGATTGGCGATGTATATAATAGACAAAGTAGGAACCGACATAAGCTTGCGGTTCCTGCTTTGCGTCTTGCTAAAGTTCATAAGTCGTTTGTGGGTTTGGGTATAAGATTCTATAATAAAATTCCGCAATCTACTTTAACTTTACCATTACAGCAGTTTAAAAACACTGTTAAAAAAGGCTAATACAGAAAGCCTATTAAGGATTACTTAGACGATAAGAATGCGTGGATATAGCCACTCTTCTATCCTGTACAAGACAATAATAACTATATGTAACTAGTAATAAGAATTATTATTTCAAAAGAGCAACCGCCGAGTTTCTTGCTGGTTCTTCTCGGTAGGAACAGCTTTCCGAACCAGAAGTAGATGTTAACGATTCAAAAGCACTTGTTTACAAGTTCACTTGAATAAAGAATTTGAATTATGAAAATAAAATTTAAAAAATCTTAAAAATTAATTACTAACTAACTAACTAACTAGTATAGAGTTGCATTGCGTCTACACTCAAGAGGGAAGCCAAGTCAATCCACCATTTATAGGACTTCCCTTCATTATGAGCAGAAATTATCTGATATTTAACACAGCCCTCTTCATATTCACTTGTGAAATGTATTGTCGGTTCAGGTTAATAATGGTAAAACAATAAAACTAGTATACTATTGAAGATTACATAAATGATAAGAATAGGTGAATATCCTACTCTTCGACCTTGTAAAAGGTACTATTGACAAAATGTAACTAGTTATAAGATGAAGAAAAAAAAGTTCTTGCTGGCCCTGGCTGGGTTGTAGGGAGTAGTATTCCGAAACAGCAGTAGAGGTGAGCCCTTATTTACAAGTTTACTTGAATGATGAATATATTGAATTGAGAGTTATTTGATCGATATGATCAATTGGCTATACATCTCTTCTTCAATTAAGCGTCTTTCTAGAAATGTACAGGCTCTTGATTTTACTCTGTTCTAGATTTAATTCTTTCTATACAATCCTACTAATATTATAAATGCGAAAGTTTGCGAGTATGGATGGATGTTTGTTACTCTTTCATGGCGAATCCGCTGAACTAATACCGATGAAATTTGGCACGACTATTCTCATAGGCCGGGATAACATATAGGCTATAGAAATCCTGGTAATTCAACAGGAATGGGATGACATTGAAAAGCGCCATCTATTATCCATCTATCAAAGTGTTTTATCCACAATGTGTTAGTCAAGTCAAATCTATAGTAGTTTATATAGCAAAACAACGTTTGTCAGGTCAACTAGTATATTATAATATGAAACTCGCATAAAAACATTGAGATTAGTTACTGTTTTCGTAATAAATATTATTTTATTCTATTTCCGGTTATACCACTTTTGTTTTTGTTTTGTTAAGTAATGATTAGTGAACAATGCATTTTGATAATCAGCATGAATTATGAATCAGTCAGGCAATTCTTTGAGACGTGATTATAAGTAATTAAAACATTTTTAAATAAGTTTAGAGCACTTTTCGTTACGTCGTTTTTTATGATTATTTATTATATGACAATACGAATATTATGATATGGTTATCGTCGAAAATTTAAGTTGAAATATTTGTTCTAGGTCACATTTTACATCATTTAAATACACATGTGTTTTATTCGTTATGTAAAAAAGTAAACATAAACACCTACAGTTTTAGTTATCCATACTAATATTATAAATGCGAAAGTCTATTTGTTAGTCTTTCGATGTGCCAGGCTTTCAGGGCTAATTCGTTTGACAAATATTAAACAAAACTGAGCACAATTAAAGTTTATACACCGGGCTTATATTTTTTCTTAATTACTTTACTAATTTTAAAAATTCCCCATTTTTCGTTCAGGAACAGGGAAAAACACACGCATAATGAGACAGTTTAATCACTAAGTTGGCGCTAAAAAGCCGCAGGATAGTATGTTAATAAATGCATTATGCTTAGATTCGCAAACAGAGATCACGTAAAACGTCGTCTGTCTGTTCGTTATACGATTTGTTATAATCATGGCAGACATCTGTTCCAAAACAGCGAGCCCCGAGTCACGAATCCCCAAAAAGCTAATACCAGTGCACGCTAATTAATTTTTCACGGCCCCGCCGTCGGGCCGCGGTCGGTGACAGACGCGGAGGCTACGAGATCACGTCGTCGCATCAATTAGGGCGGCGGAACTGCGCAAGTTTACATCATTAACACCATAAAAAGACAGTTATTGCGAGAAAATTTGCGCAATCAATTAGGAGTTTTAAGAGGGGTTGGGGGTGGATGCGTGCAGAGTGCAGCGGCGCGCCTGGGGCGGGCGGGGCGCGGCGGGGGCGGCGCGCGCATCTGTGTGCATTCGGCATATTTACCCCGATAGTGGGCGGGCGGGTTCACTGACCCGACCCAATGCAAGTCCCGCGTACGTAGGCCGCGACGCACACGCCGTTTCATTAGTGCCACCGCACCGCACACCCATGCAAAAAGCTAACACTGTGCGTCAAGTGGGCACGCACGCTTTTTTTAATCATCCGCCGGATACCTACAACTTAGATTAGCTCCGGGCTGAATTCCATTTCTGATTTGCGAGAGAACGAGCCGCCGTACGGAGGGCAACGCAATTTTGGTCCGTCGCGTCACTGCCATATTGATATCGGTGCATGTTTCCAAACTCTGGCCTGCACTTCGTACGTGATTTAAAATTTATAAGAAACTAAAATGTTGATCGTCTTCGCTTCACTATTACTAATTTCATAAAATAATAAATAATACAAAAATTAATTGAAACTCATAACTCGTTAGTCGTCGATCGTTGCATGACTTTATATACAACTAGCTGAACAATACACGTTGCCCTGTCTCAACTATTAAAGTAGGATATTTTTCTTAAACCTTCTTATGTTCCGCTAACTTGCAAATTTTTACTTTCATAAGAACTTTCTTATAATAATAATTAATACAACAAAATAGAATTCGCGAATTGTTCCAGTCGTTCACGCGTCATGCGATGACCAAGGGAAATAGAGATTTAATTTTTTAATACAGATCACTTCTATAAAAGTTCATTGCCAATGGCTTATATTTAAAATGAAACATAATCACATATAAAGTGAAATTCATTATAGGAGTCTATAATCATAGCGCAGCATTCATAAATCCAGTGATTAAAGTAGACAGACACATTCGCAACGGTAAGTATAAACCGGGGTATACTTATGCAAAATCACCCTTGCAGTGGGCGAATGTTCGGATGCAATGCCATAACCTACCCCAAGCTTTCCCCTCGTTGAGGCAGGTCATGGCAGACGCGTTTGAAGGGCATTTACATAATAACAAGGCGTATAGTATTTACAAATTGCTATCCATTAATGACACGAATTGATATTCATCGCATATTAAAATAAAATGTTTACATATATTATTTCTTTATTAAAACTAAGTAACATAATTACTAAGCAGCACGCAATGTATATTACATTAGAGTTTTTTTAATATTTGTAATATTGTTAAGTAAATATTAAATTTTTCAATTTAACTAGGAGTCGCATTCGGATTATAAGGTGAACTGCGGGAAGGGTAAGAAATAAGTACTCAGTGGCGAGAAGAGAAGTATTGGAGCTTAAACCCACCACGCGGCTTCCCAAGCAAGTTGGCAAATTTTAAATCCCTGGAATTCTCTAAGTTCTATGAGTATGGTTTCCTTCACCTTCAAGTGTTCATCTAAGTTTTGATGCTAAAATAAAAGGCGCTAGTTTGTGTATAGAAACCGGCTATTATCACGTCTAATTCTATTGTGTTAGCCCGGCTAGATTCGTACCCATCCGGGCCACTTATTCATGAGATCTTTACACGGCGTTACCGTAGCGGTAACTAGCGGGGGCTTGAAACTATTCTGGCTAACCTGATAGAATAAATCGTGAGTAGATCCGGTTTCAATACATAAACTATAAATATTACTCACTATAGTAGAAATTTAAAAGGCGCTTTTGCTCGGATATCCTTAGTAAGACTAAATTGTTCTCGCCGTTCTATCTATTTATTGTATATCACTTATTATACGTTCCTTCGCTTCAATTAGATAGTGTGAGAATGCACACTCACAGACAGACTTTCTCATTTGTAGTGTTAATTATGGATATGGATATCACATAATTAAGGCTAGCCTAGCCACGTATGCGAGGCATAGGCGATGGCTGCATTAAAATCAAAAAAGTTTCGTTCCCGTTTCGTTCCAATATTGAAATAAGTCCTTTATTGTGCATTATGTTTAGGCCCGCGTATATAACTGTGTCTCAACTTATGTTTATTAAAAAAAAAAGAAAGCTTTACGATTAGAAACAAGCAATAGCAATAACGACTAACATCTAAGATTCAATCAAAATTTAAGACTTGAATAGAAAAAACGCACTCGGCCTCGGCAATACTCTTCGATTGATTCATGAACACAATGCTAAAAAACCTTTTACGAAATAATAATACTCTGTGTGCTTACAAAACATTCGTCCCGGAACTGTATTTAAGTAATCTGATTTCTTGTATTATATACAAAATACATAACTGTAGAAGATCATTCGCATTTTTATTCAGCAATAACTTGTTAATAACAAGTATCTGGGACTGTTGATGATTGCGGCTTGCATTAAAACGTCGCTGATTTTCGTAAACGTATATTTAACGATTTTTAAAAACGGTTTTAGAAAATGAAAAAGTCGTGCGCGTACAAAAAAGTGATTTTACAAGTATAATGTATGGTCTTCGGAGTTGCTATCCGCGTGGTGTGTTGCTGATTATTTTAATTCGTGGTTGTCGCGTAGCTTGACAAATCTGGCAACACCATACCGACTGCTGGTGTTAATAGGGACTTTAAAACCATTAATACATATCTTTAAAAATATACATAAGTAACTACAACCAAATGGAAAGTAACTAAAAAAATGTCATTTGCTCATCTCTGTCATGAAAATAAAATACGACTATTAGGTGAAATCTTATATATAAAATTCTCGTGTCACAATGAAGTTACCATACTCCTCCGAAACGGCGTGAACGGTTTTTATTAAAATTTATTTGCATATTCACTAGGTCTGAAAATCGGCTATTAACTTTTTTTCATACCCTAAGTGACGTACTTTTTTTTAATTTTTACACAAGAAATTCCACAGAAATAATTTATACGGCAAAACAACGTTTACCAGGTCAGCTAGTATTTCTATTACAAAAAACGAACCCTAAATGCTTATTATGTAAGCATGCATTATTTATCTGTCCTACAAATTTTTCACGTCTCCCAAAGCCTTCAGTGTATCTTTATCAATAATCTTTGTGTTTATGAGATCTTTATCTTTTTGAGATCTATAGAAGAATAATAATATGATATTTTAGACATATTTAAGATTTCAAAGACTTTTGAAGATCCGTTTTACTCATAATAGGTACGTAATTTTTGGCTGAGAAATTAGATGTGCGTGCGTAAGATCAAATTCAGTTACAGAAACAGACACAAACGTACAAATAGATACAAACTCAGTAACAATTTACTTAGGTGAAACAAATGTATTATTTTTCGATATTACGACCACGAGTTACATTTACATCCGTTCCATCACTACTTGAAAAACTCGGATCGCAGACGAATCGATACCATTCAATTAGTCTGATTAAAAATATCCTGTTTTCATAGTGCAATATGGTCACCCGTTTGGATTTACAAAATATTATTAACATGTACACTACGAAAAGATAAAGCACTAGATTGTGTCACATCCATATAAAATTATTTAACAGAAATTAAATGTCATTTTCAATCGTCAACTATATACTTATGCTTTTAAAAAAGTGCAAAGTAAAAAACTCAACTTGCTTCTCAAAATCTAGTGCTTAAACATTGCATGTAGTGACGTGCATCAACTGTATCAAACTGCATTAAAAACTAAATCCAAGTGGCTTATTTTTATGTAACAATTTGTGATATTGCTAAAACGCGTAAGATAGATACGTCCTTGGTAAATACAGCTACGAAGCTTATCAAGTAATCTGTATTTCAAGTCGCTTAAGGAATACCTCGCACACGAATCCACGGATTTAAGTATTTCTTTTGGCAGGTGTACACTTTCTGCGAGACACCCAGAGACATGCCGAATACTAGAGTATACACGGTACCTCTAGCCTCAGCCTCAGCGTAGCCGTAGCCTCTGCCTCAGTGTTGGTTTTTATGCCTGAATCAAAGGGTCTCACGCTGCCTTGCACAATCGGCGAGCGTGTCCATATTCATTCTCGAGAGTGTACATGGTCACTTCGAGCTTACACGTCCCGGCCGAGGCGTCTTGGGCGAAACATAGCGAGTGCTCTCGAGCTAGAGTGTACAGCCGCTGTTATAGCTTTTCAACTGCAATAGGCCCCAAGTATAATACAAAATCGTTTTACACGAAGAACAGTAAATTGTTACGAAAGCCATTAGGAGCGAAACAACAAGAAATAGTAGCTAAATGTGAGTAGATAAAATCTTTATACAAAATTACTTGAAAACATAATACTTAGAAAACGGAATTGACAAATATTTTACTGAATTACTTGAATTTACTTACATGTGTAAATTATAGTTGCAAAAATGAGTTTTTCTGTTAAAACTTATGTGTCTAATTATTAATTAATTTATTATTTTGATTTGAAGAAAATACTGAGAATACGTGTACCTTACTGATCCGCTTTGGAGCAGCATGGTGAGTCTTAGCTCCAACTCTTCTCCCCAAAAACGGAGAGTGGAAGCCAATGCCCAGCAGTGGGATATTAATACATTGTCCAATATACTTATTTATGAAATTGCTGTTTATAATTTGCTTCCATTTTCAAACTTTTAGATGTCAATTTTTGAAAAAAATATCTTGAGAGAGCTAAGACACCTAATTTCCTATGTGTTAAACTTTAAATCATTTTAA
Source organism: Morpho deidamia (assembly GCA_947086505.1). Lineage (NCBI taxonomy): Eukaryota > Metazoa > Arthropoda > Insecta > Lepidoptera > Nymphalidae > Morpho > Morpho deidamia. The sequence continues at coordinate 13,062,948 of CAMTZC010000012.1, read as the reverse complement.
AACGCTGTCGTCAAATAGAAATTGCTAGTCTTTTGAAACAATATTTTATAAGCAATTATTACCATAATTGATAAAGTAGACAAGGTTTTCACTGAAATTCTAAAATTAGTCAGCGTACGTTTTCATAAATTATATAAGGGCCAACAGTATCTAATTTAAGAACCTATTCCTTAAAATAAAGTCTCTTCATTCTATTTCGGTATTTACGCTCTCGTCAAAATATTTCACTATGGCACTAATATTTATTTAGTCTTTTAGGTTTCTTTGATACGTCGGAAGCCTTTTACTTTCAATTCTTACGATAGACATCTGATTACAACAGTTTTCTTTATCTGTTTATATTTTTATCTAGTTACATGGAGCGTCTCTAACAAAACTGTTTCACGGGTTTTATCTATCCTTCGGCGCATTATTGTCATCTATAAATTCAAATATAATAACTTAAAAATATCTTTATTCAAAGAAATTTCTGGAAGTACTTTTGAATCGCCAAAGATTATTCAGATTTTAATGAAGCTTCTTACCAGGTTCGAAACATTGGCCTTATCGAGATTGACCATCACTGATTGTTAGACATAATAAACTCTTAAATTTAGCTTAATGGTCTCTGAAATAAATTACAAATAATTTTATTGAATATAACATTTAAACATAAATATTTTAACTGAAAAACATGATACAAGTGGAGGTTAACTCACACTATTTAAAGCCTTAACTGATAAAGAAACATATTGAAAAACGATATAACGATTTATTAAAAGTTGAAAGTAAAGCTTTAAAGATTTAATTTATATTTTAAGCAATTTAATTTTTGTATATAAAAATATTAATTAAAGAATTATAAAACAATAGGTCATGTACACAAAGTGGGAACCGACATAAGCTTGCGGCTCCTGCTTTACGCCTTGCAAAAGTACGTATACGTTTGTGAGTTTGGGAATAAGATTCTATAATAGAATTCCGCAATCAATTTCAGCTTTGCCATTAAAGCAGTTTAAAAACACTGTTAATAAGAGGCTGATACAGAAAGCCTACTATACTTACTACGTGTTTCTTGCTTGCTTTTCTCGGTGGGAACAGTTTTCTGAACCAACAGACACAATCAGCGACAAAACAACATCAAACCGTAGTGTGCTTTTAACTTAAACCGTCCGTAAGAATTTCACTACCTTTTGGCAGAAACCGTACAAAAATCCGTTTGGTAGATTTTGAGAAAATCTATCACATACAGACTGGCCGCTTTAAGGGACTTTGTTTTATAATATACATTATTATATACAGCATAAAAATGTTTCCGTTTTTCCTACGGGAATAGTCTACGTCAAAGAAGTCGCGGGTACCTCTAGTAAGTATATATTTATAGGACATACTAAGTACATACTATAATGTTGTTAAGTTAAAGTTGAACTTAGTCTCGTCGATGCAGTCTAAATTATTCAGGCAATATAGTTTCCGTTTCATTTGCCGGAGGACATTTGTGCCAGAGTTATTAAGGGCTGCATAAAAAAAAAAAATATTCTAGTAGACTGTAGTAAATTATTACCTAAAAAGGATGTTTCTTTAAGTATAAATAAGATATTTTAGAAATACAAAGAAATGAACTTGAAAAAGAATGGAATATTATACATTAAAGAAGTTGTACCCGCGACATTCAGGCTTCAACTACAAAATACCTACAATTATTTCATGTTTTTCATTTTCACGAAGGAAGAACAAGATTTTCTATCTTGACTTGGTATATAAGCTTCAATTGTACAAAATTTCATCAATACTGCTTCAGAGGTTTAGCTGTGAAAGCGTAACAGAGTGACTGACTTTTGCCTCTTTAATGTGAGTATCGTAAAATAAAACCCAAAAAATTCATTGAACAAGCTGCTAATAGATGGCGCTGTTTAATATTGACACGCACTATTGTTAGTAAACATTGGTAACTATGAGTTCTTAAAAAAAATTGTCTAACATTTAAAATCTTACGAGTTTAAAAATCTTACTAGTCTTAATGATTAATGAGTCATTATTTGAAGCTAAAGAGATGACAATGTTGAGAAAAATAATATTCTATATAACATCTAACACATAAAGCGCGATAAATAGTTTATAGTTTATATCAAGAAATAATTCAACTTGGTTTGACGATGGTTAATGTTAAACAGTCATCTCATGACAACAAAAGGTTAACGCCCTTCTACATGAGATCACCACAAGCATTTTTAAGACTTAATGACAATATTTTCAATTGGCTACTCGTATTTAAATTGTCGCGAATTTTCCTCAAGTAAAATTAAGTCGACAGAGGAATTTTAATAAGTCATTGCAACCATCGTGAGTCATAGGCGAAAGCGAGTAATACATGAATATTCTCAAGTAGCCTTGAGACTTCCTTTGAGTCTATCGTGGTGGCAGACTAGAAGGTAAAAGTAATAGGTAGTACTGCGAATGTATTTCGATCGCTCGATCGCTTCATCGGATTCTTGCTATACGGCTCCGGTCGAGCATCGCACGTTAATAACTCTTGGAGCGGCCCATTAAAAATCATACGCGTTCAAAAAGCCCGCCCCTCAACGTGCGCTGCCACTTCAAAGTTTGACCTCGCAATTACTAAAATTGGTTTGATTTACCATTTTAATTGTAACAAAAAGCTTATTTTTTCCATCGGCGTGGACGAGGGCATCGCGCCGAGGCAGTGCAATCTCGACCGAGTGACTTTCGGCCGGAGGGTCCATTAGGGATCGGCGGGGCGAACCGGCGCGAGGGTCTAGGGCTGGAATTTTGAGCTGTGGCGTCATGTCGTTAAGGCGTAGTTTCTGTCGGAGGTGTCCGTAGGCGCGAGAGGAGAGCACTCGAGGTCGGATGCTGAGAGCGGAGGTGTGGGGGTGGCGCGGGCGGAGGATGGGACAAAATCGATATCGTCGGGCGGCGCGCGACGTCTTGCACGCTCCCCGCACCCCTCTAATGAATGAGAGCGAACATAGTCATCTCTGCGGATGGCTCCAGCGATACGGCATGCCGTCGCCGCCTAGACTTCGCAGCGTGTCCGACCCGATATTGCTCTGCGATACGATAACGGACCGAACGTCAAATCAATCAAACATGGCAACCCTACTACTGTTTTCAATATATTCTAAGATATAACATTGAGAAATAACATATCGTTGTTGTGAATTGCTAGAATACAGCAGCACATGCTTGATAACGTCGTCAATATTTTCTCATTAAAACGAATTAAAATCCGTTGATATATTAGCTTTAACTGATTGATTTACTTGGGTTATATCAGTTAAAATATCATAAAATATGTAGTCTTGTTTGTCTTCCATTACATGTTTGCGGGGTCTGTATTTATATGTATACTAAATGAGTAACTAACTGAAATGGTTTGATGTTTAAAACGTTACGTGTCGCACATTCGAATCCTCAATATTTACTTTTAAACACATTATTAAAATTAAAAGTCCTTAATTGATCGCAATCGATATATAATTAATTAATCTTAACATTCAACAAGCTTCACGGATGATAAACGATGTGAGCAAACCTACACAACTCGTGGGAATTTCAGAAATACGTGTAATCTATGAACTCGAGCTAAAAAGGTATGGTAAACAACATATCCTATATCCCGAGAGACATTTTCACAGGAGTAGGTTATTAATCAGATGCAATTCTATTTCTATTACATAGCAAAAGTGTTAAATCGGTTTTGAAATTTGAATATCGTAACGCGAACGAGAATGTCCGAAATAAAATTTAATCATTATATGTTAAATTTTTTCGAACTGACTGTGCTGTTAACGCTAACTCGGATTATCGAGCGGGAAGATTTGCGCAAAAACATCGCCAAAGATAAGAAATATAGCACGATTAATATTAAAGAGACCGAACTCAAATTTTGGCTTTATTGTTGACATAATGTTACGAACTATTAAAAAACGAATGTCTAAAAGACCTAGTGTTTTCTTGCTCTTCCAAGTTATGGGTCCTTTAACACTCACGAGTTTTGTAGGCACTACGCTTTTAGGTAATTTGCCGCAAAAAAACTTTTTTGGATTCGGTCACTTTAAAGCAAAGCGTGCGATATATTTTCAATACAAAAGTATTTAATTTTTATGTATTCAAACTAATTAACAAGCTATCACTGTACAAACCATATCCACTTTGAATAGCTAAACTGACTGTTTGTACGAATTTATACTTATAAGTCAATGTACAAATCGAACAGGCGTTACTAGACGCAAGTTTTGTAGGTTAGCGCAATTTCAGTTACTTTAATACTAAGCGTGCTAAAGCTATACTAGCATCGGAGAATGCGCAATCTAAAATTGTCTCCTATGAGGAAAGACAAAGATTAGACGTGTAGTGGAAGGCTTGTGGTAGGCGTGTGACTAGTCATCACCTCCTATATACGATATTACCATAAGATATGACAAAACAATCATTCAAGTGCCTTCTTTATTACCTAAGACGAATAAAACAATAGTACTTTTAACAAGCGAAGTAAAGATTATACGATTTATAAGATATAATATGGAGATTGCATTTTGCACTGTGACAAAAAGGTATCTAAGGTATTAAGGAAAACGCCAAATTAAAAGGTATAAAGAGAACCATGATTTTAAAAAATGCAATAAACCTGAAACATTAACATATCGATTCAATTTAATTCATATATATCTCTAATTAATTTTTAATTTTTAATATAATATTCTTTATTCAAGCGAACTTGTGAAAAAAGTGCTTTAAATCGTCAACTCTACTGCTGTTTCGGAAAGCTGTTCGCACCGAGAGGAGCTGACAAGAAACTCGGCGGCTGCTTTTTTCCAAAATATAATTCTAATAATTATTTACATTTAGAAAAAATCATAATATAAAATAAATCTTCATTGAGTAATAAGTCTATTTGTGGTTCATTCCAAAGAACAAAGTGCAGTAAGTACACAAAGATTACTCGAGACAGGAAGTTTCGGGGCATAGCCTAGGTTTGCTGTCAAATATATTACATTTACCACATGTTTAAATTTTCTAGTACAAGCATGATTTCAATACACAAGCTTAAATTGCCTAGGGGATCCAAACATTAAGCGAAACAAGCACCTCGTGGAACAATCTATTCAGGACGGAAGTTATATCTAGACTAGGGAATAGACTTTAAGATCTGGACAGAAATTAAATACTAAGTAAGAGATTACTCCTGACTCCTTCGACACGGTCACGGGTTTAAACCCCGGGCTGACAAAAATGAGTTTTTCTGTAAAACTTCATCATTCATCATTCTCCTGCCCTTATCCCACTCTTAAGTGGGGTCGGCACAACATGTTACAAACATGTTATCACATGATTTGGCTACGTATTTTACGACCGGCCGCCTGCCTGACGTCAACTTACCTTTGTCGCCTTTTACGACACCTCGATAAGAAATGATGGTGGTCTATTCTATGCAACCGGATACCACACAGCACTTTAAACTTATATGACTAATTTGATAGTTGCATTTAACATCGCGAGGAAATCTGTTTATGTCTTGAGAAATCTAGAGATAGATATAAATATAGGGATTGCAGTAGCGTGGTGGGTAAATATGTTACTCCAATGTATGAGCTTTAATTTTGCCATCTTTCCTCAATATTGATCAAGCGGATTAGACGCAAAAGCGTAACAGACTATCAGACAGACTTTCGAAATTATAATATGGATATTAAAATGAAATAAATGAAAATATTATTTTGCTATAATCCGCGATAATTATCGCAAAATAATATTATCATCACATATGTGCTATGGACCTCCGTAAAATAAATTCTAATTGTACAAATAAGATATATATAAAATAAAGAACAAAGAAATAACTCATTCCTTATTGAACGCAAATACGCTTTACGCTCATGGCTTGTGACGAATTTTACTAAAGGAAGTATTTCGGAACAGTAATAACAACAAAACCAGCTGCATTTCATCGCAGTAACGACAGTTCGATCCAATGGGCCCGTCTTTACATCATTAGTACAGCTGGAAGAAAATATGACCCTGGTATTTCGATGTCGCATTTCAAAAGATCGAGAGCTTTTGTTAACAATATACTTTTTTATATAGGATAATCATTTTTTTAATAGACAAGCATCTTGTTGAATATAAAAATCATTTTTTTGTATTTTTCGTGTGTTCTGATAACCTATATACTTATTATAAAACAAAGTCTGTTTGTATCAGTATTAAGTGTTGAAGAGATCGCGCGGTTGTTAAAAACGTGCTTGCTGGGAGCTTTAGCCCCGAGTGCTGCTTGAACCAGCAGAGATGCGCTAGAGTAATGGACTAGAGAATTGTATAAAATCTATAACACTACTACAAAAAAGTCTGCAATATCATGTCTCTATCTCTTATGGTTAACTCACAATAACTACTTTTGTTTAAAATTTAAATTCTAGAAAAAAAATTGTGACACACAGACTTCCACGGGGGCGAAGCCGCCGGCACAGCTAGTAATTTATAGAATTAGGCGTTACTTTGCGGAGATCCATAATACAAAAGCACAAAAATTCTCCCTCCTTTAACCGATGGACGTCCATTGCTGGACATAAGATCTCTTCACGCTCTCCACACCACACGACTCTGTGTCGCTCCCCACGACCTTTTTGAGGTCATCAGTTCACCTCGGCGGTCTACCACTACACAGCACTATGTGCCCCGCGCATCACCACGTCAGCATCGCGACACTCTGAACTATATCAGTGACTCTGGTTCTTCTCCTCAATTCTGATTTGATCGCACAGAGATACTCCAAGCATAGCTCGCTTCATTGCCCGCTGATTGACTCTGAGCTTTCTTATGAAGCCCATAAAAAAAAATATTGTAATTTAATAATTAATTTTATGGCGGATTATTGAAAAAAATTCTCATTATTTTTAGTAGGCGAAAGAGGAGATCGCGGTAGGTTCAAGATCCGATCCGATGGACTGGATCTTGAACCCATTCCCACCATAAAAAGTTACAAAAATTTAGGCCACAATACTAATATTGAGATGGCCTTAAAATTATTTCTTTAAAATTTTGACGAAGATGACGAAGAGATAATAAAAAGCTCCTTTTTCGCACAAAGAATCACCTTAGCGATTCAACGCGGAAACGCTGCCAGCATTCTTGGGACCATTCCACGTGGGCATGATTTGTTTAGTACTAGCGTGTAAGTAATTTAAGATAGACATAACTTGTACATTTTTGATGTAAATAAATATTTATAATAAAAAGTGTTTCAATAATAAAATAATGGGACAATATTTAGAAATAACAGATTTATAGCAACCCTACTTAGAGACTAAGGCAAAATACAAATTCCTAGCATACAATCTGAAGTGTAGAGCGGATGGATCACGGAGTAGCGATGTAACGAGTTTGCAAAAACATCTTTAGACGAAAATCGGCAATTCCTTGTTACTTTTTGCTACACTGGTAACTTCGTTCACAAGTATAAGAGATTTGTAACTTTCTTAAAGCGCCTTTGTCTAGGTTTGACATAGCAATGTCACTAAGTTCACTATAGAGTTCATGTTGTGGTTTACAAGATAAATCAGTGATAGTATTTTACGTGTTTATCTACGCAATTGATAGCCCTACATGATCACGTATTACTCAGATAATAAAATATACCTTTATCAATTAGAGATAATTTTTTAATTTATTCATAAGTATATAACTTATTTATTTATTATTTAATTATATTTAAAATTATTATTTTTTACATTATATAAAAAAAATGGATATAGTTTGTACAATGGATCACATAAGATAAAATATATCGTGTGCTGTAATAGAATCAAAAAGTAGTACAAAATATTTAAAAAATATATCGTAAAATATATAGGCGCAACACCTAATATGGGGTATATTGCAATGCAAAGCTTTTTATCAAATTTCATCAATATTGGTCTACCGGATTTTGAGGTAAAAATATTTCTAAGGTATTGTTTATGAATGACCTTCCTTCCTTCTTTTCCTACATTATTAAGATTGAACATTTCAAATAAAACTAAGAAGAATGGGAATTTTTTATAGACATTTATTATATCCATACTAACATTGTAAGTGTGAAAATTTGTCTATTACGATTTCACGACTTATCCTCTGACGAACCATTAATGAAATGGTTAAAGTTATATACATGATAAAAAAAATCCGTTTTTCCTTTTGGAACAGAAAAAAGAAACAATACATAATTAAAGCTATTTAAGCACTTAAGTTGACTGGAGCGTAGTTGCGGTTATAGCTTGTTGTTAACATATCGTCCCATCCGAAGAATCTTGCATTACATGATTTAGAATGAATTTACTGTATACTGTATATGAATGTACACTATATTTTTTCTTAAATTATCTTTTACTAGGTGTGCCAGTGACTTTGCCACGTAACACAATTTTTTTCTATAATTCAATTTTTAAACATAAAAGTAGTTATTGTGAGTTAACCATAAGCAATAATTAAGCGTATCTCTGCTGGTTTATGCAGTGCATGCGACTAAAGCTGCCAGCAAGCAAGTTTTTTAATAACTGTGCGATCTCGTCGAAACAATTTACATAATACCTATATTTACTAATTACCTAAACCATCCGGAAGTATTTCACTATCTTTTGGTGAAAATCGTACAAAAATTGGTTCAGTAGATTTTGAGAAAATCAATTACATACAGACAGACAGCTTTTTGGGACTTTGTTTTATGATAAGTATAGATAGATAAGGTTTTTTTACTTGAGCTGTTATCTTAACATTTGTAAAATTTATTCTACATCAGTACTGTACTACTTACATGTTCTATGTATAAGATATAGAACATGTAACGTGGGGCGGTATTACAAGAAGTAGAAAGAGAGAATAAATATCAATTGAAGTTTAGTAAAGCTGATACATTTTAATTAATCTTTGTAATCTCGTGGTGATACCAGATGCGTCGATAAACACGTGCGCTGCGTATCACTCTCGATATCGCGTACGCATCATGCAGCCGTCAAAACAGCACGCGCTTCGTCGTGTCTTGCCGATAATAATAATTATGATGACGTCGTGCGATTACACGCGTTACTACCAAAGAAAGAGGTCTCGAAAAAACATCCTTGTTATACTGATCAAAATTTATGGAATTTATTAGATCAATTTTAATTTCTTCTTCTAACTTAACTTAAATTCAATTTTTTATTAAACTAATTTTAATCTTTGACAAATTGAAATTATTTATTACATATAAACAATAAGTAGTCATATATAAAGAATATTAAAGGATAGGGAGGAAGTTTTTATATATTTAATTAGAATTGTAGTTTCGAAAATAATACAAGACACATGATAGACTCAACACACACACACACACACACACAGAGAGAGAGAGAGAGAGAGAGAGAGATACACTATACTTTTTTCAGTTAAATTTAAGTTATATAATATTATTTAGAGAAATCTTTTACTGATCTTATTGTTAAACGCCGTTTGATTAATTTAATTGACACTTTTTAAATTAATAAAGGCACGTCTGTCTACCCTTTCGTTTAATTGTTTAAAGGCACGTCTATTTGCTACAGACTAAGGGATCAAATATATTCAATAGATTAAGATACAATTAATACTTACAAATATATAAATAGAAAACAACTGCTATGTGAAATATTAAATCAACAATTAATTGCTTCTATTGTTGTTTCGGATAGTGGTCTTATAATGAAGAGCCTCGACCAACATCTCAACAGGTTTTCGTTTAATTGTTTATTCATTTACGTTACTGAAAGCAGTATTGCTTGAGACCTCGTTCTAATCATCAGGCGCTTGGGTGCTTTTTGTCGTCCGCAGTGGCCAATATTTTTTTATAGAACATATTTGAAAATGGATTATAAACTTCATTTAATTTTAAACAGCTAAAAGCAGAATACAACATTCGAGTATGAAAGCTCATGTTAAATTCGAAATTAATTATGAGGCAAAATCAAATTATGTTCAAAGTTGTTTTAAAATTGTCGCACTAAGGTGCCAATTTGAATTTGCGTTTAGCTCGTAAATAAACAGTTTGGCATACTCGACAATTTACTTTATCGTGGTGCGATAGAAAATATACCGTTTGAAAATACACCGCACGACGTACAAACTGTGGGTTATTTTCTGTTTATTTTTAATTATTCTCTAAAATAAAATAAGTGTAAAATAATTTAATTTTTTAAATAGTTATAAGTAATATATTTCGAAAAGAGCAACCGTTGATTTCTTACTGGCACTTCTTGAGGAGCGATTTTTCAAATCAGCAGTAGAGGTGACGGTTCGAAAGTACTTGTTTACAAGTTACATGACAAATTTTAATTTGACTTTTGCTGTCCCTAGCAAATGCCTGTAAAGCCCTCTATTGAAAGCATAATTATCGAACTAACACCCACCACGGTGCTTCTATGCGGATTTGCCGACAATACATAGCCTTAATATTTTTTTACTTTAATGCTTTTAATGTTTTTAATGTTTCTATTAACAACTTGAAGAATTTTCAACATCAATAGAGCAGATAAATTTTGCCGATTTATTTTATTTCATTATCAAATGGTATCGTTTTATCGATTGAATTCAACGTGTCTTTTGCTCAGGGAATACAAAGGTACAATTTTGAGATACATCAAAAGAGCTGTCGCGTAAAGTTAAGTAAAGAAATATATACAGCATTACACATAAAGGAACTATGGATAGTGACTAAGCCAGTTTGCATGTATCACTGGAAATCAGTCACGTGTAATAACGTATTGAGTAGACATATGGTGACTTGACGGATCTACGAACTGACAAGTATATTTTTTACTTAAATTACTTAAGTTGCCTTATATTCATTATTATAAATGACGTAGAATTTTGCGTAAATAGATTACTTCATTATTTTTATTAAGATATATAATCAAATAAGTTAAATCGCAATAATATTTTATTGTGTCAATGCAACAGAAAAGTAGCAAAACTGCAAATTTCAGTTCGGTATACTTAAAAATTAATTTTTAACTCTTATGAGTGCTAACCACATATCAAGATTTAACAACCGTGTCCTTTGATAATTTCTCATTCGTCGACATTTCTAGTGCAGTATTTCTCTTGAATATTGAAATCCTTCTTGAGTATTGAATAATGGACCTTGATAGTGTTTCATGCAATATTGTAACAAACAAATTTTCCGTCGAGAACTCCGAATTAAGTTTAAATAAACCTGTATCTCGAAGTCCCCGCCCTCTCCGAGATTTTACAAACAGACAAAATTAGAGAAAAATAAATAAATAAGTAAAACAAAAATAAATGGTAAGTTTGTGTTTGTGTGTTTTTAGTAGCACATAATATTTGATAGTATGTGAGTTTGCGTGCGTATTCGAGTGACTTTGCGTGTGAGTGAGTGTGTATGTGAGTGAGTGTGCGTATGTTCGCATGTGTATATATGACTAATATATTACCAATTTATATAATAAAACAGATTAAGAAAATATGTATAAAAACATCCCAAAACTATTAAGATGAAGTTTTAAGAATGTAAAACACTCTTTTATAGAATTAGGCGTTACTTTGCGGAGATCCACATAGAGATGACACAATAAAAACACTGAGATTGAACTAACACTAACATTGTGATAGTGAACGTGTGTAGTGATTGTGTATTGTGGTGAAAGTGGTGTTGGTTTGTTTATGTGTTGTTACGAATCCTGCACGTATCGGGTATGAAAATACGGATAGTCCACTATACATTTAACACTATATATATTTTCTATTTACTGTATCGCGGATTATAGCAAAATAATTTTATTATTACTTTTGTAAAACACTCTAATACCGTTATCAATAACATATTCTGTCGTGATGCTCGCTGTTCACTTCCGCTACTAAAATATACCAGAAGCACCTGTCTTACCGATCGTCATCTCTAAAGAATGTCACAATATTGACACAATAAAAATTTTTTTTTACTTCCTTGAGCGAATTCATAATGCATTAGCCGGCATTTAAGATTTATAACCACCGTCCGAGCGAATAAGTCACGTGCGAACGCGAACAGATAAAACCTTCGCAGCTACTTGTTACAATACCCGCGAGTTCTCTGCGTCGGGTTAATTCAATGGCTGACGTAAAGTACGCTGACAGCGATTAGTAATAAACGTCTTGACGGAAAAGTATTGCTCTTTGAGCTGTTTAATAAGTACTTCGGCTCCCTTGTTCACCTTGTGCACGAACTGTTAAGGTTTTATTTTTAATTTTATATTTTAATATATGGGACATTTACACACACGGTCGTCCGTCCCCAAAGTAACTTAATACTTGTGTCATGGGTGACGGACAACTTGTAGATATACTACATATATTAGTTTAAATACATACTTAAATACAAATACACACCCAGGCTCGAAAACCAACAATTTGTTTAAAGAAAAATTTGGCCCTCGGCGGGAATCGAACCCGCGATCCGCGGAGCTGAAGACAGGGTCACTACCCACAGCGCCAACGGGCCAGTCAACGGGTTAGTTAGCCAATTCGGTAAACATAAAAAAATAAGTCTTCATGAACAAACATTTAATATGTAGTGTTTTTGAAAAAAACCCTAGTTTCTACAAAACCAATGAGAGTATTTATTTGCTGTAATCCACGATATTCACGTGTAGTAGTAGTAGTAGTATAGTAAAATAATATGATCATTAATTTTGTAGTATCGATCTCCGCTAAGTATAAAAGATATAAACGTAAACGTAGTAACACAAAGTTTTCTTAGTTTGTTGAACGTAAATGCTGTCTGTAGCAGATCACTTTCAGTGATAAGACAGCACTTTTTCTTCTGTATATCCTTATATGATTTGTTCATTTTTGTAAAGTGTAAGTTTTAAACAATCAATAAATATTTACTGACAAATTAATGGGACAATTGGACTCACGGTCGTCCGTCGTCAAAGTAAGTTAATTTAATACTTGTATTATAGGTGATAGACAACTGGTGAATATACATATACATACATATATTATATAAAAAAGTAAAAAGTTTTTTTTACACTCAGACATAGCTTATACTTTACGTAACTTGCAATGAACGGTCGCAACATACCATGGTGAGGGTCCGAAAGGAACGCCACCGGAGCGTGTCGGCCAGAGTCCTGAGCAGGGCGCCGGCGGACTCCCCTTCGCGCACCATCCCGGCTTCACGCACGGCTGGTGGGTCACTGGACTCAACACAACCGTTTTTAACCTCGTTCCAAACTCACACTACCACTAGTTTCACAGCGGACGATGCACGAACACTCAATCCCGTAACGCACTAGACAATTATGTCTCGAATAATTAATTCAGTCTAACACTTTCCACTCCCCGATTCGCGCGTTCACAAACCGTAGTGGAAACGGAATAAACAAGTCTGTAAACACATGAGACGTACTAGTGATGTACTCGACGTGGACCGTAATAATCGACCGCGTGGACGCGACTGGCAACGTTATCGCAACGACACCTATAAAGACAAATATCTTCGTGAATGGACACGACCTCGATGTTTTGGTCAATTGACGCGGGACCCAGATGTCTCTGGCGGGAACCAGCCGCGCGTCAAGAGCTAGGAATCCGACGTCCCGAAATATCTTGGATGAATCCTCAAACTAAAAACAAAACATCTGTCATCTTGTGTTCTTTCGTTGGTACTCGTCCAGATAATCGTGCCTTTTTCCCGTTAATTATGTTACCTTACTTTTTGTTGAGAAATCACGCTATTCAAATCATATGTTTACATTCACAAGCAATTATTACTCATCTTCTCCCACAGAGTTACTTTTTTCCAATTAATCTCGTGTGAATGTCGTGTGGGACGATGTTCGTTTGGAATATAAACTACATATTAAGTAAACAAAATTTGCAATAAAATATCCAACAGGTAAGAAGAGGAATTTTAATTTGGAAGAAATAATATGACACTGGGTTACTATAGCAATGCGTAATGGATTTTACAATGGAAAATGATCTTTTGTTTTGCTGTATAGTATGTATTAACATATTTGGATACTAATCATGTTTTCGTTGACTTTCAGAAATGAGCAAACACTGTGTTCAGATATTTACTTCACCTATATTAGCACAGGATTACAGATGTAACAAATGGAATCTTGTATAAATAATTCATCATAAAATTCTTTCGATGGGTATTGAAAATTTAAGTTCCAAAATATTTATCGACCATCTCGCTTTCTAGATAAAAGAATTGTGATCTAAAAAACATGAACTGAAAACATGAAAACATTGTGGCGACCTCACTTATAGTGGGATAAGGGTAAGAGAATGATGATGAGTATTAAATCTATAGCTGCAAAAGTATATTAAAATGTCTGAACGTTTTTTTCACATTTCGACAATGAAATCCCTATATTGTCACATTATGTGCATATCATACGATGTATGTAATTAATTGGCAGGCGCTAGTGGCATTGGTCCAGCTCTCGCTTTCGCCTCACGTATTATCACTATATAGGATACGGTCGTTGACTGGAAGTTTTTTTCCGGAAATAGAGACCGTTCAGAATAGCACGGGAACCGCATAAAACTACCAAGAATATAATACCAATAATGCGAGATCAAAAGGTGGATTTTATGTATGACTTACTCACGATTATTGTGTCATTATGATTCATTTGTAATTATTAAACAGTAGTGTAAACATCCGTGCAATTCTATAACATAGGGTTTTTCCGCTTTGTAATTTCAATGATTTAAGCTAAATTAGTTTTATTTTACGCGCGAAAAAATAATCCGTGATAAAATTTTTATCGAATCATTAAATTAATGTTCATTAGGATATTTAAAAAGCAATCGAGAAATTGAGCTAAGCCACTACAAGATGCTCTAAACGAAAGACTTGCGTGTTATAATACTAATAGATGATACGGCGAACTTCGCACCACCACGTTTTTTTTTCATACAAGTCTCCAGACAATAACGAAGTTATGCGCGTAAAAAGCTTTCGCTGATTCATTTCTATTTGATTAGACTAATTTGACATTGGCTACCGCCAATAATAGGGGTATCTTTAAACCAAGTATAATAAGACAAAGTTTTACATTAGTTTCTTTTCCTTTAAACTACACACCAGTTTGTTTATATATTTTGGTAGCGTTATTTAAAAAAAATTGTAACATAATACTACACCAACAAAACTTCATATAGATACTAGCCTCTGACTGCCACTTGTGGACTTCGGTAGCGTAAGCAACCTATGTCACTTTCAGTCATCGAGCAATTCCATACAAAAAATCACATCGATTCAATGATTCCGGTGATTTATAATCTATACTTATTATAAAACAAAGTCCCAAAAAGCTGTCTGTCTGTATGTAATCGATTTTTTCAAAATCTACTGAACGGATTTATGTACGGTTTTCACCAAAAGATAGTGCAAGATAAAGAGATTGCGCAGTTATTAAAAAACTTGCTTGCTGAGTGAGAGCTTGATTCGCGTGCGCTGCGTAAACCAGCAGAGATACGCTAAAGTAATGCTGTAGAGATTGTGGATCTCAAAAACTACTGCAAAAAAGTCCGCGATAGCATGTCTCTATCTCTTAAGGTTATCTCACAATAACTACATTTATGTTTAAAATTTTGATTCTAGAAAAAAATTGTGACACACTGAATTCCACGCGGGCGAAGCCGCTGGCACAGCTAGTAATATATAATATGGTTTTTCATCAAATAAAAGCTTTCAAGGAAACGGTTCAACGGAGAAATATTTCAAAATATGAGCTAATATTACGGTAGAGTATAGTTATAAGGGAAGACTTAAACTATTACGCCCGACACCCCTTGCTTATTTGACAGCAACGTATGCAGCTATTTAGAGAATTCGGTGCTTGGAATCTTTGGTGGAAATAGTTTAGCAGCAACGATCTCCTGTTTAGTTGTTATTCAAAATATATTTTGAGTAAATATTATAACAAATTTTGTACATTATAATAATACAACTACGTGTGACAGATATCAGTTTAAAAATATATTTACACGGTAAACTTGAATATACCAGATAATAAACGTTTAAATGAAACTAACATAACTTCGTAACGTAAATTTGATCAACAGTCCGGTAGACTGGAGTTTTAATCAAACTGGAGTGTTCACAGACAAATTCTTCCATATAAGAAGTTTTTATTTCTCCTTTTTATTTCGATTTTCTATTTCTATCAACTGATGTTTATAATATTTCAAGTTCAAACTCGAAGTTTACTTCTTCAAATACTATAGTTTCACAAGTTTGTAAAAAAATTCTCTTATCAATAAGAACCAGCTACCAGCTACTTATCGACTTTGTCGGCGGTAATCTTTCTTGTAACTTTGCTATTAAATTTATTTTTATTGATAAGACCGAATTTATTAACATACCACACATTTTAATAAAATTTAGTATCCTATCTTATGTTTATAGACACCAAATAATAAAGCAATAGGCGAAAGTGTTAATAAGGCAACAGAATAAAGTCGACTAATAATTTGTCACTAACTAATGAGATTAGAACCATACCCATAGACGCATGCATTCATTTCACACAAGTTGTCGCACACAAGCAGTCGCAAATATTACACCTAGCCAAAGAACCCGAACTGGTAATCCATTGAAAATATTCATATTAAAATTTGAAAGAAAACTTAGCACAAATACAGTAATATAAACGGTTGGAGCACAATAAATATTGGAAATGCATAGGAAGCGTCGTTGGAAGCATTTGAGCGATGCGCCGATAGAGCACGCAGTTAGAGAGAATTTAATTTGAAACGGCTCAGATTAAACGGAATTCAATATTCATTGCGAAAGCGATAAGATATCTTACAGTGTACTTCTACTCAGTAAGATATATTAGGACAATTGTACTTATATTTTTTAGCTTTACTTTTATTTAATTACATATTTTGGAACAATTAGAAATCATTAAGCACAACAATGGCACCTTCATTAACGAGCAGATAAATGTTTTTAGTTCAAGCTTGTTGCACGTGTTCAGAGGTAAAATAAAGGGTGGGGAACCAAGTACTATATAACAATGCTTGTTTGGATAATGCTTCGCTTTGCGATTTTGTCGTGGAGTCTATCTCCTGATAATGCTTCGGTTGCGGGGCGAAACGATTGTTGAGTTTGTGATAGTGAACGTGTGTTTTGTGTGTTAGTGCTTGTGTTTTGTAGTGGAAGTGGTGGAGGTTTGTGCATGTGTTTTTACGAATCCTGCACGTATCGGGTATGAAAATACGGATAGTCCACTATACATTTAACACTATATATATTTTCTATTAACTGTATCGCGGATTATAGCAAAATAATTTTATTATTACTTTTTTTACTTATATTATTATTATAAAATTCAGACCAGTTTGCGTAAGACCAAATTTTTTTATAAAAAGAATTACCTGTTTCTCTATACACCTCTCATTTTTATTTCTTGATACTTTTTATGTATTAGAGGAACTGAGGTTGGTTAGATGTCGTATCAAAGGCGCGATACACGATATGAGAATCTTTATGATGTTGGAGATGAAATAAAAGATGCAATCAAATAGATTTTTTGTTCTAATCGATAAAATGTATTGTAATTTAATTGTGCCAATTGACATTATAATATGCCATCATTTTGACGTATTTCTTGCATAGTTCGATTATATTGTTCAGTATTTATTTGCCGGCAACGTCTGCACGATGTTCAGGTATAAAATAAAGTTATATAACTTAATTATTAAGTTATGATTATAATTTATTATAACTAATTTGTGTTAAATTTCATTAAAATAGGTTTAATCCGTTTTCTGCGTTTGAGTAACAAACATTTAAACGTACAAACTTTCATATTTATCATATGAGTCGGATGATTTATTTAATGACCATAATTATCAATGAAATGAGAGGCTTGTGCGTGTTTACTAAACGACACTTCTAAGAACGTGCTACAATTTGTTTGTAAATGAAGAAAAGGCTCGCAAATCGGAATGGTCTTGGTCAATTTAGTAAGAAATCTATTTGCAAATACTTTCCTTAGTTCCAGTTAATTTGTGATGATTATATGTTATCTGTTACTAGCAACAAAGTCTATTTGATGATTAAGCCGTACACTACACTTATTTTTATGAATCCGATAATAAATAATAAACAATAAATAATTAATGTGAATTAAATTATAGAATTATATATCAAAACACATTAAAGTAGGTGTAGGTCGAGCTAGGTAATGTAAGGTAATGCTTACGTACACGCTGTATTCGCGCAAATTCGAAATGCCTTTAGTTGGCATTGAAACGCCTAAATCGAGTTCGGGGCCAATCATTACCAACTCATTTATTCAGCAAATTGCCTCTATCGATACTCGTTCGCGGGTTTGCGACGCGGCGAATAATTTCCATTATTTCCTTTGCCTGCGACCGGCCGCGGGCGATGTTGACGAACACAACCGCCGGATCCCATTAAGTAAACAAACTCGATCGCTTTAATATTCGATCCATCCATTTATATATTTTTGAATGCTCTCCGAATATAAACTCATGAAGCCTTTTACCTAAACGAAGTTTTACGTCAATTTGAATCAAGCGTCCATACTTACGTTATAAATGCAAAAGTGTGTCTGATTGTTAATCTCTCAGGGATTTCGCTAAGGCAATATTGATGAAATTTGGTGCAATTGTTGCTTACATACCGGACTTACATTTGGGGTATAAAAAAATAGTTTTTCTTACGGGAATAAGAAGAAAACAATATAGTTCCTCGTTCAGAGTAATTTAAGACTGAAGTCGATGCGAACGATATATTTAAAAGTTTTGCGAACCAATGCAACTCAATTTCTTTATTTACATGAGCTTTTAGATTTTTTTTAATAAGAAACTTTGCTCAAGCGGCCGTGTGGTATCCGGCTGAGTAAAATAGACCACCCTCATTTCTTACCAAGGTGTCGTAAAAGGCGACTAAGGTAAGTTGACGTCAGGCAGGCGGCCGGTCATCAAATACGTAGCCAAATCATTTGACAACATGTTTGTAATATGTTGTGCCGACCCCGCTTAGTGGGATAAAGGCAGGAGTATGATCAGGATGATGAAGAAAATTTCTTCTAACTTGATTATAAAATTCAGACCTTCGCAAAATAATTATTCATGTCGACAACCTATATATGGCCTCTGTGTGAATTTGCAAAAGCCGTTAGGCCTAACAGGAAATAGAATAAATTAAATAAAAGCAGTGAATAAAATATTACATTCCTACTACTGAGGTTTACTTTCTAATTGGATCTTTAGACCCACCTCGCTACATTTAAACATATCATAGGAATTCTCCAAAATAATGAAGGTTTCCTTATTATTTTCAATTCACTGTAAATCGTATAATGTTATAAATATTAGTTAAGCATAATTGTTCATAGGTAAGTTATAGCTGTCTGTTAAATACGAACCCTGATAAAGGTTATGCGATTTTAAATATTTAGCTATCACGGCTCACTAATCACGGATTATCAAACCAATCAAGTCCGCAAAACAAAAAGAAAAGAAAGCTCCTTTTTTATATTTGTGATCGATTTTTTAAAAATCTACTTATCAGATTTTTGCACTGTTTTTACTAAAAGTCCATTTATTGAGGAAATTTTAACCGAAACCGGAAAGACTTAACCGATTTTGTTGGGACTGTCATGGATGATAAGAGGAGGTTGTGGACCAACATATAGACTACTTTTTAACCAAAATTACCGCGGGGTCGGGGATTTATGCGAGATAAACTTTGTGACACTAAATCCCACGCGGGCGAAGCCACGAGTACAGCTAGTTGTAAATAAATGTAAAAATTAGTCACTACTTTCAATATGGGTTAAGCAAACGGAACTCCTTAGTAACTCACAATATTTGCGTAGGTTCCACTCACTGTAAAAAAGTCAACGCTGACGCAAACTGTATTATGAGCGAAACTAATCTCTTCGAACTTGGCACAACGATAAATTAATTTTAGTTTAAGGCGAGCACATTTGTTGTCAAGTAAATTCATAATATGCACAGCTTCATAATAAATTTGAATAACATAAAATTAATGAACCCAATAATGATACATCACAATATTTCTATGCCCCCACCCGCATATTAATCAATATTTCGTGACTGTTTATCTTGAATTCAATTTAACAAGATAACAACAACTTTGTGTGACAACTAAAGTGTTTAAATTATCACAAAAAAACACATCGTACCTGGCTGTCTTTTGTGTAGTTCCTGAAGGAAACCCACGAATTTCAATCCTTTATGTTGCTCCCAATTCATCAATATTGTAGTAGCGAATTAGCCGTGAAAACGTAAGAAACTTTTGCAGTCCTCATATTCAATATGGAATGATCATCTAATATATCGATACTAATACATACTATAAATCTATAGAGGTTGGAACAAAAAAAAATCGCGAAACAGATAATTAAAAAATATACATATTTTTCGTCTATAATCTACAAATGAATTTTACTCTTAACGCCCATTAACTTTCTATTCGCCGGGAGTAATAGAAACGTAGGGGTCAGCTAGAAGGATTATAAATTCGTAAGTAAATTCCACGGCGACTGTTTGAACAGTAAATGAATCACTGTTTATTTTAAATCAATCTTCATTTATTTAAATAATTTATAATTTAAAAGGCTATATTCGAATTCAGTATCTAAAAAGATATTTGTGCAAGACGGTATGATACTAAATTGAACTGCGATTGGGATAGCTCCGGGCGAACGGAACACGTGACAGCAGCGAGATACCAATCGCAGTTCTAATAGAGTTCTTCGCTGCACCCAATCATGGCCCCTGCCCAAACCAGCGACGTATCAATAATCGCGATACCTTTAGTAGGCTCATCGTTAGGCTACTGATATTATAAAGGAGAAGATGTGCATTTGTGTGCATTAGCTTCCAATTGTTTGATCGATCTGTTTAAAATTTTAAGTATAGGTGACCCTTAAACCAGGATCAATATATAGGCTACGTTTGTTCTAGCAAACGAATGTCCTCAAAAAAAAAAGAAAACGAGACTAGAGACGACAAAATTTAGAAAATATAAGGTTCGTAATACTCAAACTCAGACCCATCAATCAATAAGGCAGATCATTAAAACTGCATAACCGATGCCGTAAAATTCTCATTTTATTAAAATGTACTGTAAATATTTCAATATAGGTACTTACACAATAATCGAAACATCCCAAACTTGGAAGAAAAATCCGATCACCTAGAGTAGGTAAAAAGTTTTAAACAGAGGACAAAAAATCCATTATCATCTTGGAAAATCATAATTGATGCCAAGATTCTGAGAATAAACTAAGTTCTACAATGGGAAGCAGCTATCAGGCCATTGGCTTCCAATGAGGCAATGACGGTATCAGTCAATGAATCCGTTTACGATTAAATAAAATTAATATTGGCCCTGATTAAGGTATTACTGAATATCTTGTATTACTGTAAATAATAATAAGTACGTAATGCAAAAAATAATGAGGATTAAACCAATATAGTATGCCACAGGCGTCAGTAGTTGGAATAATAGGCGCAGAAGTAATCAGAAGTATATTTTTTGATATAGTCACAACCAGATGTACTCGCGAATTTTTTTTTTATGGACAACATTAAAATATAGATGATAGCGATAGAGAAGTAATGAAATAAATAAATGTTAAGCATGCAGAGCTTACGACCGGTGATCTGAATAGCCTGCGATCTGACTACTACCTTATTAGAAAACATTATATGTTGACTAATATAAGTCCAGTCCTAAAACTAAGAAAGGTAATATATAATTATGTAATCTAAATATAATTGTATAAAGTAGTGGAAAAGGCGCCGGAAAATATGATTAAAAAATAAATTACTAAAGTTCAAAATAAACAGACGTTTTTTGTAGTATTTGAGTCTGAGTCAACCTCAACAAAAATATTGGTTTCCGTTGTTTAATAGAAATAATTCAATAATGGGATCTCCTCATAATTCTCCAACAACAAAATGTATCCAGAAGATTTTAAAGGTTTCTTATATAATAGTGGGCGCCTAACGATTTCCTTAGATGTGTTATGAAT
The DNA here is from genome assembly GCA_947086505.1 of Morpho deidamia. NCBI lineage: Eukaryota > Metazoa > Arthropoda > Insecta > Lepidoptera > Nymphalidae > Morpho > Morpho deidamia. The sequence continues at coordinate 13,040,893 of CAMTZC010000012.1, read as the reverse complement.
AAATTCAATGAAATACGCTCTCCATTGAAGATTAACACCTGGCGACATGAGGAAAATAAATTATCGTAACATTCGAGCCGAAGCGAATTAATGACGTCGTGTTGCCAAGCTTACTTTCAGTCAGTTATATTTCAAGAACATACCTCAAAAAATTAATAATGATTGATGATTTAAGATGGATTTTTCTATAACTGTAATTCTAATATTCCTATAGCGTTAAATAAAACTTAAAACCAGTACCTGGTTTTTGGATCGCGTCCATTGTATTGTCCCTTTTTGTGTTCCTAGCTACTTAAATATGAGATATATGAATGCTGTATATATGCAGATATAAGCTGTGATAGCCCAGCGGTGAAACCGTGCAACTCTCTATAGACGATCATGGGTTCAAACCCGGACAGGCACTAATGAGTTTTTCAATGAAAACTTATGTGTCTTATTGATAATTGCAATTTACCAATTTGCCTTTTGGTGAAGGAAGACATCGTGAGGAATATCTCTAGAGAATTCTGAGGATATGTGTAACCTACCAATCCGCATTGCAGCAGCGTGGTAGGTCTTAGCTCCAACCCTTCGCTCTAAAAACGGAGAGCGAAGCTGTACGCCAAGAAATGGGATAGTAACAGGCCCTTACTTCACTTACTTATATATGATTGACGACAAAATCTCATTGAGTTTCGAAATGTCTTTAAATAAGTTGACATTCGAAATCTCGTTTTATCATTATCATTAATAGTATATTAAAGATATTATGTCGTTCAATTCAGCAATACTAAACAATTCAAGCTTAATTAGACAAAATTAAAATTTATAAGACATTGGTATTAGCAATAAATGACTTAATATAATCAAAGGGTAAAATATTTTTATTACAACTTCAACTTATTAAGATTAATTATCAGATTTTAAACCATTAAAAGGCTGATATATAAAAAAAGCTGTGATAGCCTAGCGGTGAGACCGTGCGACTCTCTGGAGACGACATAGGTTCAAACCCCGGGCAGGCACCAATGAGTTTTTCTATTAAAAACTTATGTGTCTAATTGATAATTGCAATTTATCACACGCTTTTCGGTGAAGGAAAACATCGTGAGGAAACCTGCATATCTCTAGAGAATTCTAGGGATATGTGTAACCTACCAATCCGCATTGGAGCAGCGTGGTAGGTCTTAGCTCCAATCCTTCTCTCCAAAAACGGAGAGAGGAGGCCTTAGCCCAGCAGTGGGCATAGTAACAGGCTGTTACTTTACTTTACTTTTTTACTTTATATAAAAAAATGACTAATTATATAATTAGGCTATAATTATGCTAAACTATCGATACCGGATTAATGTTTAGTCAAGACGTCATGTTCGTTATATAAGAATCTAATTCTATTAAGACGCGAGCACGTTCTCGCCGAGTCGGCAACCGACCCAGTAATAAACACAATTTGCGAATCCGCACCGCTTGATCTGATAAAGGCGTCTCAATGTCAACGCACCGGTCACCTTGGACGGCGGCGCGACGCAATCGTGGCGAGTGAAATTTGCGAATCTGATATAATCTTATCCGAAAGGTCGATACACGAACTGGATTGTAAATAATCCGCTCAGTGGAAACGTCGGGCTGTTCATGTAAATGATTTAACACGTTCACGGCGTCAATTTTTTCTGTGATGTCATATGGAATCTTCCCCCTTTTACGGTTCAGTACTAAGTAACTTTGGTATGCGTATGTGTGGTTCCATTGCAGAGAAAATACGTAAGTCTCTAATAAATTAAGTGTCTCGTTTGATGACCCTGTTGGATTGGTAAAAAAGTGAAAATTTAAGAAGTGTTTTAGGAATTATACCCATTAAAGCTTGTAGTAAGTAATTTCTTCCGAAAATGTAACATAACAAAACAGATCCTTTTATTTTTTTTAATGTGGAAAATTCATAGAATTGATAGTCCACATTTTTTTTACACCCACAAAATTTTATTGAATGTCATTAAAATACTGCTCAGGTAATAGTCTTAACTTGAAATTGGTAATAAGCGAATGATAAGATTAAAATAAAACCGATTATATGTGAATATAAACTGGTTACATCCGGATATAATTATTTCCTTCACAACTGATATCAAATTAGAAAAACCACAGGCATAACGACTCAAATTATACAAAAGTTTATAATAGTATTTTTTGTTATGATCAATGTAATTCTAAGTGTAGGAAGAAGAAACTATACCTTACTAAAAACTACACATGCAGGATTAGTTAACGTACGTATCACATTGTACACTACATTCACTACGATGGTCACTATAGTCGTTTCATCTCGTAACTGACGCATCATCAGGAGATAGGCAAAATCAGAATGCGCCCATGCACAATGTTATATACAAATACTTCAACCCCCACTATTAATTTTCACCATTAATTTGCCTCTAAATACGTGCCTTCTCATATTATTATATTTTATATTATATAGTTTAGATCTCTGAGGTCTAAAGTAGAGTCTATAATAAAGAAAGAAAAATTCAGTACTTCAAAAGTACGTTCATTTCGCAAAAATATCTCGCAACATCATAATGCAACTACTCTTAGAATGTAAGAGAAAAGTAGCGTTCTCTCATTATTAAGACAGCGTCCGATGTTCTTATGCAGATTGGCAGATTAAATATATCCTAGCAATTCTCCAGAGATAAGCAGATCTAATAACTGATAGGGGCATGATCAGCAGTTGAGTTCTTAGTGTTCGGCGCAGAATTTCGATAAAGCTATTGTATAAGCTATCTGAATATCGAATCAAAGGACCATTCGCGTCTAATCGAACAGCGCCAGCCGCATTTTGGTGCAGCAGGTGCCAAAGATGCTGCTCCAATTTCCCACGGATCGATGTCAACGTTCCGAAATAGCGAATGCGGCCGACGAGAATATACCTGTCTGCAAGGTTGTCCACATCGGCGACCCCCCCCCCCCCCGGACAAAGTCCGAGCTCTTAATGTCAAAGGTAATATCTGTAGGCTCTACTGATGGCATTTTGCCAGCTAACACGGATAAGATGATACTTCAGGCACGAAATGCACCTTTACATATATTTAGAACTGGTACCAGCGACTTCGTCCGCACCAACCCTTAGCAATGCAATAAATTCTCTGTTTCTCAAAAGTAAAATGGGGTGAGCTTTAATTGTTTCAAATTTCATCAATAATGGTACAACGGATAAGCTGTAATAGCGTAACAGACAGACATTAAAAATCGGCCCACCATGTTCTAAAAAGCAAAGCAAAATACTTTAAATTTTTTGGCTAAAGATAGTTCAGACGCGTTTAGCAACAAATATTTTTCTGCCGTTACAAAATTAGCAAAACATTCGCCCATTACAACTGGAACGCGGTCAGTGCAAAATAAATTAAGCGAACAAAAGAGATGTGTCAACTTACCAGGCTATTTTTGTATATCATTTCACCGTTCCGAACATTTGCTGTGCGGTTGCGCGACACCGGCTAAAGTGTTACAAATGTCAACAACTTAACGAAAAACATATAAAAGATTTATATCAGGCACCCGTTTACCGATACCAACAAATGACAATAAATATCGTAAAAAATCGTTCATTTTTAATTTAAATATCATTCCTTATTATTTATATATTTATCGAGTAACATCAAAACTCATGCATGTAATCTTGGATTTAACATAGTTCGGACTTCGGACCCACATATTTAACTTGTAAAAAATATATATTCTAACTCTTCAGTAAAACGCAACTAGTTTTTAAACAAAATTGACATTTAACTTTCATAGCCCGTTATGGATGAAGTGGTCTTTTGATGAAATATGAAATTATTTTATTCTTGCACTATACTAATGTGCTCTAAAATTAAAAGTGACTAGCGAAATGGTTAAAAAACCACCTACTCTCAACTAAACCACACATTCTCAACTAAAAATAACACTTCTAAAAAAAATAGAATAACTTCAAGTTAGTGCAGGTTTATAAATATAAATTTTAATTATGTATAAATAACGGTCACAGATTTTTGATACAAAGAAAGTCGTTGGAACCGTTATCATCACCTTAGCAACAACGTTATAGAAAAGACTATATAGCGTTATTTTCATATATAAATATACATTTGTCCATACAGTTGTACATAAAAATAGAAAGTAGTTTATGGATTTATTTACATTAAATTACGGTGAATTTTTGTATAAGAATTAATTTGAAATAAATACCGTTGAAATTTTTATACATATTAAGAACTTTATTAAAATTATATTAAGACACCTAGAATAGAATAGAATAGACCACCCTCCGTTCTTACCGAGATGTCGTAAGAGGCGACTAAGATATGTGCCGTGTGGTATCCGGCAGATTAGAATAGACCACCCTCCTTTCTTACCGAGATGTCGTAAGAGGCGACTAAGATATGTGCCGTGTGGTATCCGACTGCAGAGAATAGACCACCCTCATTTCTTACCGAGGTGTCGTAAAAGGCGACTAAGGTAAGTTGACGTCAGGCAGGCGGCCGGTCATAAAATACGTAGCCAAATCATGTGACAACATGTTTGTAACATGTTGCGCCGACCCCACTTAGAGTGGGATAAGGACAGGAGAATGATGAATGATGAGACACCTTTAATAATATTAAAGTCCAACCAACATGAACGGGTAAATAATGGATATAGTTATTAATTATACTTAGAGTAGGAGACTCATAGGCAGGCCTGTAAGTTATAGTGAAACAAAAAATATAAATATGAGAGGAAAGATGACATGCGTATACTTCATCTTTGTCTAATTACACATAAAAGAAAGACAGATAGATCGCCCTCATTTTCTTTCTCTGAATTCCAATATAACACATCTTAGACTGGCTTCCCTACTCTAAGTATAATAATCTCTATGAAATAATGTTTTATTGAAAATTGACAATTTAATAATAATCAAAGACATTGAATTAGATAATTTATAGAATTAGGCGTTCCATCCATAACACAAAAGTAATAATAAATTTATTTTGGTATAATCCGCGATATTTCGGGATGTATCGCGGATTATAGCAAAATAATTTTATTATTACTTTTTTTTACATTAAATTAGGTAAACTACTCGGACACTACGTAATCAATTCGAAATACGTACACACCTACACTTTTGATCATTTGTTGAATCTAGCGGTGCCCCCATTGACTACTCAAAGTTCTATTTTAAGACTATCTTAACAACGTTACCGTAAATAAGTATCCTTAACGACAGTAGACCTTTTCTAATACGCGTGCTTCGAAAGAATTCATTAGTTCTAACAGTGTATTGTAAAGCCTTTTCTATCTAACTATAGCCATATCTAGGGATGTTTTGTGTAGTGAAATAGTATCTTCCACAGGCTGATTCTCGATATCTAGCCAACCGATAGCGTGGCTAGAGCCTTATGTTTATATATGATACTTTTACGATACACACGATACTTTTACTAGCTTTAGGAATAAAATATACATGTACGGACATTTGTGACATCGATCTCATTAACTGTTACATATTATTATTTTTTTTTAGACATTTTTTATTTTTATTATTATTATTACTAGACTTTCGACATTGTTTTAGTTTTAACTTTTTGACAAATTTTTATTCAATTTTGACTTGATGCTTTTATTTGATGAGTACCTAATTGTAATATATTTTTAAGAGCTAACATTATAAGACAATGCTGAATACGCCTTTAATAGATAAATATAGTAGTATAAGTATTAATATAAGTATAATGGTTAATGCATTTATATTGTATCATTGGTGTATCAAATAAATAAATAAATAAATAAATATATGCGTGAACGTACAGGAAGGTTACACTACCTTGTTTCAATGAATACAACATTTTGACATACTCTATGAGTGACGATTGCTCGCTTTAGTTGCTACAATTTTAATTACAGATATATAAATTTGGTCAAGTTATGAATTTTTCGGTATATCTATGTATCTTCATGAAAACTGTTAGTATAATAATAATAATAATAACGATAATATAAGTCTTTATTGCATAAATATAAAAAAACAGAAACACATATACAAGTAAGTGCAAGGCGATCTTATCACCAAGAGTGATCTCTTACAGACAACCTCCACAGTAAGAAATTAAGAATAGAAAGGTTGAGATGCAAGATACACAAGACAGATACTACATAATATAATCGATAAACGTACTTTCTAATATTCACATTCTATGATACATAAATAGGTTACAAACCGGCTGGAACTATTTTAATAAAATTATCAGACATCTTAAATTGACGCATCGGATAATTATGCAAAATTTTGTGGCGATCGTAGCACTTTTATGAACTGTCAATGACAGTTTTATCGAAACGAAACAACCACATCAACACATGGCCAGAACGCTAGTATCTTATAGAAGTCGTGCTTCCGATCGATTCAGGGTTCCACGATAATAAAGAAAGTGCTGGCCCTCCTGGCTCTTCTGGGCATAGACCTACTTTTTTGTTAGCCTAAAAAAGAAACTGTATGACTTAACTTCTAAATGTAAACGAAAAAAAATCCGCTTATAACTTAATTACTACGACATCTCTACCGCTCTCTGATCAGATCAAATCAAAATATTCTTTATTCAAGTAAGCTCTTTCGAGCAATTTTGAATCGTCAAGGATCAATATGATTAATGAAGCTATAACTGGTCCGGAATGTTGCTCATACCGAGCAAAAAACTCGGCGGTCAATCTTTTAAACATTTTCAATTTTACATTATTAAACCGCAGTCTTGTATGAAGCTGAAAGGATTTTTAAATCCAGACATTTGTATCATCCAAATAATCTTCTATTTTGTAATATGCTTAACGTACAAGCTACAAGCTCTACTAATCTAATCTCTTCTTACCGATTATATCCACTACCCGAGCTAGGTAGTGGATATAATCCTGGAGCCTATCCTCCTAACGCAATGACAAGCGCAGACATGCACTGTTTTTCCGTCCAGCCGTTGAAAGTAGCGACGGACTGAAACTGTTGGCGGTATGTATTCCAAAATGTATTACAGTCAAATGATGCCAAGTCACAGTTGTGACTTCCGTGAAGGGATACGTCCACCACCACCCTGCCTATACGATAATAATTGTACACAGTCTTTATTATCAAATAGAATTACAATTACACTGAGGCTATAAATACAGGTTATTCACGTATTTAATACTAGCTTTTAAACGAAACTTCGTTCGCGTGGACGAGCAGTCTTAGTATTTGAGTAAACCGTAACACTTTTATTGATTATGGTTAACCTTAAAAGCTAGACATATGCTGTCGCGGAATTTTATTTAGAACTTTTGGAAGGGAACAAATTTGTATATGAATTTTTGAATAACACTCACTGTTTACTTAGCGCACGCAAGAAAAGCTTTAAATTCGCCGTGTCTGCAAATTGTTTATCGCTGCTCCTCTCTTATTCATCTTAGTGTGATGTTATAGTCCATAGCCTTCCTCGATAAATGGACTCGTACACTCAAAGAAGTTTTCAAATCGGTCCAGTAGTTCCTGAGCTTAGCACGTTCAAACAATCAAACTCTGCAGCTTTATATATTAGTATAGATACTAGGTGGATTTGAAGAGTAATTTGAAGAGTATGCTAATAACAAAATATAGGTAAAAGAAATCATCATCATCTTCGTGCCTTTATCCCACTCTAAGCGGAGTCGGCGCAACATGGTATCACATGATTTGGCTACATATTTTACGATCGGCCGCCTGCCTGATGTCAACTTACCTTAGTCGTAGTTACGTCCCCTTGGTAAGAGAGAGTGCGGTCTATTCTACTCCGGATATCACACGGCATAATATACATATAGGTAAATGAAATAACAAAAAATAAAAACAAAAAAAATGTCTTGTTACCCATACTAGGCGAGCATGAGGCCTACCATGAAATCTTATTGCGACTCAATTGAAGACGTAAACTAAACTGTTTTGCTTTTTCATACCATGACGTCTGAAAGACGCACACTTATAAGTCGTTGCCGAATGAGCATTCGGAATGCGTCCTAAAAAAATGTGAGTAAAAGAGACAGAGTTATCTATAGTTCATATAACGTTGTCCTTTTCAAACACACTTCATGGTACGAAAAGAAAGCGGTAGGTTTTGGGAGTGACTTTGAATTGAATCGTTTTCTAAAAGTTCATGGTAGGCCTACAGGTCATCAAACTTAAGAAAATAAACACACGCCCATAACGAATCTCTCCATGCCAACTGTGGTCAGGCAGAGACAACTGGAGCGTTGCGGCGCCTAAGGCGCACGCGCACTGTATTGTTCCCTCGCTCGCTGCTAACTTTATTACGAGACATTTTGAATTTCAAATTACGACGATACAGTAATAACGAATCATATGTGCATTCTTATAAGCAATGATTACTGTTTTTATCATTGTGTTGTTTTAAATAAGAGACCGGAACACTTTGTAATGAGGACGACGACCCCCGTAACACAGTTAATGGTTATTACAGAACTATCGTTTACTTTTGATTATGCTTTTTAATTATTATAAAACTAAGTACTAATGAGTTTTCTATTGCATCTTATGTGCTTTATTGACATTTGAAATTTAGCACACGCTTTTAGTAAATGAAAACATTGTAAAGAAACCTGTATAACTCTTGAAAATTTGCTGGAATACATACCTACCTATAGCATACCGATCCGCATTAGAGGGAAATGGTGGTTCTAAGCTCCAACTCTTCTCTCCAAATAAGTAGAGAAGCGGCCCACGCCCAGCAGTGGGATAGTAAAAGGCCGTTAATTAACTTTTTTATATTATAAATCGATTCCGGTCTATATTTTCGCGATAAACTTAAAAACGGCTGAACAATTTACATACGGTTTCCTCTAATAGACTGATTCATAATGGGTTATATTCATAGAAAGTTTAGGTGTATAATGTATTAGATTTTGTTAACCATTAAGAAGTTTCGGCAATTAGTGAGTCGCCTAAATAATAGTAAATACGTGACATATTGGCAATGACAATAAAAAACTCAACTATCTTTTGATTGGAATGTCCGATTTTAATAAAATATCATTTAGTGGGATAAGGATTAATACGGAGATGTAAATATTATGGCTTGATTATTGTCGCCACTGTTATCAACTTTTACAATGTAGAAAAGTAGTTATATTGGAAAAACTAAAATAGTTAGACATATGGTATTTTTTTTTATATTGATACGTTTTATAATACTGTAGTACATTTTTTTGTTCTATAATCAATAATTTTCGCAGCGCACGTGATGAAAGATTTTTATGACTAAATTTTTCACACCTCATTACAATTTTATTAGGGATCTCTATTTTTTTTGAAAATGTAATATAGCCTGTGTTGCTCTGTAAAGAAGCAGCTTTCCAATGGTGAAAGAATTTTTGAAATAGGTCAAGTAGTTTTTGCGTGAAAACGTTACAAACATACATACAAACATCAAAATCTTTCTTCTTTATAACATTTATTAACAAATGCCATTATTAAAATACGCGCCATATGTTTTGTTTATTTATAATAGCAGTTTATTTGATGAAGGTGCGATTAGCGACCGTACGTACTGTTCCGTACATAGCGAGGATAATGCCGGCGTTGCGGCGTCGGCTCTATCAAACAGATCGGGCGCGCGATAACTGGCGGGGCGGGCCGGGCGCGCGGCCGCGTCCCGCATTACGATATTGCCCGCCGTCGATTTTATAGTGGCGATGTTGGTGCATTTTTACTGATTGGACACACATTGAATTAACTATTAATTGATTAAATCGAGAGATGAATCGACTTTGACAGTATGAAGTATATAGAACGGAAAAAAACCCCTAATGATACCTTTAGTCTTCACATACAACTTAAAAATGCTAAAATACATACATCAATACTCATACATCAATAATATAGAGATAAGCTTCTGTCCTGTTCTGTTTCACGGCTAATTCTCTGAAGCGATATTGATGAAATTTGGCACATCTGTAATATGTACCGGGCTAACGTAGGATAAAAATATCGCGTTTTTCCTTCGAGAACGGTATAATACGCGGTTCATAATTGAGGGTAGTGTAATACTTAATAGAGCGAACGACGTGGCGGGTACAGCTTGTATAAAATATATTGTTTAAATTCAAATATATATATACGTTTCTAAGATACAACAAAAATTGGGTTTTTTAATCCTATAAGTATATGAGATTCAATTATACCAAACTTCATCGATATTACTTTAGCAGATTACCTGATAAGCTTTATACACAAACAACAACAACAACAACAACAGACTTTCGCATTTATAATATTCGTATGGATTTTTCAGTTCTCGTAGTACAGTTTCTGTAAGGGGGGGTTTGGCAACTACTGTGAACTGTTGTAACTTCATGACATGATTTAGGGGGATAAAAAATAAAGCAAAATAATATATTTATATATAAAATAATGTATATGTATAATCCAATAGTAGAATGTGGTAGAATATAATATATAAGCATGCCAAAAGCAGACATTGGAGTCGATTCGTGTAACAGTTCCTTGACCGGTGAATTGAAATATTCACCCGTTCGGCCCATTACACCCGCGCAGTGCCACGTGCTCGTCCAAAATAAACGGCCTAATGCCCAACTGAAACTGTGCTAGCATATTCGGGTTATATCGAAATACGTTTTTCATTGATTTAATACGAAGTTTATATAATTACTAGCTGACACGGCAAACGTTGTTTTGCCATATAAATTATTTTTAAGCAATTCCTAGTGTACTACATTATAAAAGAAAAAATATTCCAATAAATAATGAACAAATTTTAGCGGTGGGCAACCCTTATCACTTAGGGGTATGAAAAATAGATAGTAGCTGATTGTCAGACCTACTGAATATGCAAATAAAATTTCATTAAAGTCAGAGGTTTCAGAAGAGTACGTTAACTAACAGTGTGACAAGATAATTTTGTATATAAGATTACGAGTATGTGAGATAGGTCAATGAATTATAATTACGCATAAAGAATGAAAAAAATTACTTAAAATAAGGATTATTTATAACTTACTACACTACGGCCACGTTTGACATTGACTCAGTGTGATATTAACTATTAACGCTCGGTAACGCTTTGAATTTCCCTTTTCCGTAAAAAATTTGGAAATATATAAAAATATATTTTTAAATGTAAGGGTTTGTGTAAAATTCTACTAAATCCCTAGTGGTTTTGATTTTGTAAGACATTAGATTAATATTTGTACATAAGAATAAGAATAAGAATATCTTTATTTATATAATTGCACTACTATTATAACTATGCACTTATACAACAACAAAAAGTTCAAAAATACGGATAATAGGAGTGCAATGGCATAAAGATTAGATGGCCCTATAGATTTATAGCTTAGCTTATATTATGAGAGTTTCATTTTTATTTCTTAGTGGAGGACTTTCAACAGTGCGATTTTTGCGTGTTCTATTTTAAAGTGTATAGCTGTAATTACTTAGATCAATACTAAGAAAAAAATATGTTAAATGCCAACATACCGTTCTTTTAATAAATCCTTTAAAAATGTGTTTTAATCGTTAAAACATTACCGGTTTATGACGCAACGTAGAAGCCTACGTATTAAAGTCGAATTTCTCACCTGAAACAAAGGAAAGCAGTATATTAGATTATTAACAGATCAGACGTTACTTTGTGTAGTTAACTTATTTATTTCAACTACCGACAATGATTAAAATATTTAAAATCTTAAATTCTCCATGTCATTAGGACAATAGGACCACTAATTATAGGTAATTATATGATTGAGTCTTACACCTCGGTAAGAAATGAGGGTAGTCTACTCAGCCGGATAAGAACTACATAATGAATAAGGAAAACACAAAATAAAAACTCCATAGTCTTAACCACAAGTTTTAAACCAATAAATAGATTTTCATATGTTACCCCGGTGTATACGTTTTGTTCCAAATTTCATCAATATTAGTCCAGTGCATTAGACGTGAAAGCGTAACAGATAGACAGACATATTGTCGCATTTATAATATTAGTATGGATAATGTTATCATTACTTTTGCATTATATTAGAGTTGTTTTGGTAAGCCGACGGGTGACTGGCCCGTGGGTGGGGTCGATGCGAGATCGCGGGGCGGATCATGCAAGTCATCGGGGTCGTCAACATTGTGTTTTGACGCACTGTATAATGACGTCAATCTGACGTAGCCGATTTCACTGCGGATAAGTCTTTTGGGGGAAGACATTTTCATTTTACTATCATTAATTTCGTTCAAGCGTTAGAACATAATCGGTGAGGCGATTCAGAAAAGTATAATCATAATTTTAGAATATATTTAGAACTTTAAGTACCGGCGACTTCCTTCGCGTCAACTTAAACGTTTAAGTACTCTAGATAGAGTACTATCTGCTTTTCAGTGTTCCCGAAAAAAAATGGAATTTTTTGTCTATACTAATATATGAAGCTGAAGAGTTTGTTTGTTTGATTGTTTGAACGCGCTAACCTTAGGAACTACTAGACCGATTTGAAAAATTCTTTGGGTGTTCGATAGTCCATTTATGGAGGAAGGCTACATAAGATGAGTAGGAGAGGAGCAGCAATAAAAAATATTGGGGAAACGGCAAAATTTTAAGCTGTCCTTGCGTGCGTTAAGTAAACGGTGAGTTATTAAAAAATCATGTACTACATCATTGTTCCCTCTAAAAGTTTTAAATAAAAGTCCGCGACAGTATATGTCTAGCTTTTAAGGTTAACGCACTTTAACCAGAATGAATATAAGTATTTCGGTCTACTCCAGGGTTTCTTAAACTTTTGTCAATTACGACCCCATTTATGATTGCGAGTTTCTTGACGACCCCATACAAATATAAAAAAAATATAAATTAATATTTTTTTGATGATTTATTTATTAGGTAACAATATACATTTACATATATTTATGAAAATATATAGTTTTAGAATTCATTTGAAACATACAAAAACCTATCTGTCGGTGGAGATTCGAAAACCTTCAACAAATGCGCGTGTCTAGACGCTGCAAGTCCGCTGTATTCCAGCAACTGTAGTGATGTTATAAAATGGTATATATAAATATTTGACATTAAAATCTCTCGACCCAGGAATTTTGCTACGCGACCCCAAATTGGATCGCGACCCATAGTTTAAGAAGCCCTGGTCTCCTCAAATAACAAGACTGAGGTCCACACAAACGAAGTTGCGTTAAAAAGCTAGTTCTACATATTAGCTAGGTCTATAAACTAATTGTGCCAAATTTAATTAATATTGGCACACCGGATTATCCTTAAAAGCGCAACAGGCAGGCAGAAAGATTTTTGCATAATTATATGGTATATAGTTGATAAGTTAGTATTGATGTATTCTGATTCTACTTTATTTTCTTTTCTAACCTTTTTTTTAAAAATTGAGCTTTAGGTTTCAGTTTTGTTACGTGAAAACGATAGTTATATTTATGATTAAACTATTTTGAAGTAGAGACACACAAGGATCAAGCACGGGACATCTTAGTATACATAGGTTCCTTTTTATAATCTTAAAAATTTACGTAGTAACCAATGATATATTTTCTTCTATTTGTTCAAAGTGCAGACAGTAACTGTTACAATCAAAAAGACACGTAAATTGAACTGAATTATAAAAAATTGAAACTGAAACAATAATAATTTACAGAATTATGAACTGTAGAATTCCGCTTATATAAGTTGTAAATATTTTTTTTTAATTACATATACCTACTCACATTTCAGAAATTTATTTACCACAAATAAGTACTTATTTAAAGTCACTATGCGGGAACAATCAAACGCCAAACGGAACTAAATCATTCCCCGTAGAGCCATGGGCTGATAGGAAGGGAGTGTTTGCTCGTTGCAGGACCCTTACTTACTACTCTAGTAAATTAGATTGAAATTTACTTAATGTAATTAATATAATTTAATTATCTTACTTAAAATTCCTATTCAGTGGTGTCATTATTAATTTCATATGTTTTGGCTTCAGTTTAAGGATTTTTTTAAATTGTCCATTCGAGATTTGACTAGCGACTTGGCATGGATTTCGTATTAATTTGGCCGGCTGAGTCTCATATACCTAATTCATAGAAAACGCAAACTATGTAAAATATACACTAATGTTTATGTTACACTAACCCCATGAATCGCTTCATAAGATTCAATGACGCCGCACGTGGTCGCGGTGCGTGCCCCCTATCTTACGAATTGCCTAATTTATCTAACGTGATTTATGGACGGTACATAGTTCCCGGTTCATTATGTTTACGAAGACATACTAGCAACTTTCCGCGGTTGTACACGCGTAACTTTTAGAAAACAAATTAAATAATTGCTAACATATACAAAGAGATATTGGGTAGTATTCTTAATTTATCCCGAACGGGGTAACAACTTTTATAAGCTTGGATATGCTAGCGGAACTAAATAGAAAGCTCATGTCGTGATTGGGTCATGAGAATATGAAAGTTATAGCAGGATGAACGTAGACGAGGTATCGTTGACGAGATTTGTAGTGGCTAACTTATTATAATAGATTAGCTTCTTCCCGCGACTATGTCTGTAACAATTTGTAATATGTTTCACTCACCAGCCGTTTAGCTAACTCCACACTTGTGTCAATAACATCAAACTCATACGGTTTTCGGACGTGAAAGATGGACCAACGAACAATTAGACTTTCTCATTATTGACAATAAAACTGATGATGACAAAATCGTAATGCATCACGATTTTGTCGTGGAGCCTATCCTCCTGATGATGCTTCGGTTTCGGAGCGAAACGATCGTCGAGATTGTCGTGGTGGTGGGTGTGTGTGCTGCTTGCGTGCTTTGTTGCTGGTGGAGGAGCCTTGGAGTGCGTGTGGTGGCTTGTCCTGCATGTATAAGGTTCGTAGATTTTGCCTGCTTCATACACATTAGCTTTGCATGCATTCGCTTAACCCGTGCGGATTATAGCGAAGTAGTTTTGTTATAGTGCCTGTAATATGGAATCCCGCAAAGTGACGCCTGCTTCTATAAATCATTTAAAGCTGATGATCGTTGTGATAGTGATAAATGTGTACTCTTAATTTTTGGTAGAGCAAGACTGATATTTAGCATATACACAGTGAAATATTAAGATGTAATAATTTATAGATAATTTATAGAATTAGGCGTTACTTTGCGAAGATCCATAACACGAAAGTAAGTAAAAGTATTAAGATGCAAATAAATACGATCGATACGATATATAGCATATACTGAAACGCGAATATCACAAAGTAGTTACTACAAAGTAAAGTAAATGTAACTTTTTTGTCTTACACATAACCACAAAAAGTTGGCGGACGGACTATGTCTAGCTTAAGACGTCCATCGATTGAATATATAGAAAAAAAAAGAATTATTTGGTACGGAAATAGTTGGTTGGGCATTGGATATTTTATCAATATTCTCCTGCCCTTCTCACACTCTAAGTGAGGTCGGTATAAGACGATTTTGGCTTCCATTCTCTATAAAACACGATTATGATTTATTATAATCAAACTATGGTTACTTGGGGGTTTTCCGTCTCGATGATTCAAGCTGATTGATTTTCCCTTTCTATTCAGTAGGTACTCAACGGTCTTTCACAAGCTACTGTATATACATTTCCGTATAAGGCACTAATATATGGAGTTGATTAAATAATTCGGCGGAGTCCATGAAATTGGAAGGCGTGCTTTTGTCATAGAAATGTAACTGTTTAACTTCACGCTCTGCTACAACCGTGTCTTAGTTATTTTTATCATTTTTACGGATTAAATATCACCAAACGTGGAGTGATTTTAATATTTATGAATATAATCCGAGGTTAATGTTGTGGCACACAAAGTGCGGCGCAAACCAAAATATACATTAGGTCCTGAAGGCCAAAGGACTAAGGGATCGTTTTTAAAAACTATTTATTTGGTTTATTGTTGTGGGTATTTAAACAATAAAGTAGTTGTCATTCAACAGTCGTCGTCAATGACACAACATGGTGGCAACGGTGGGATAGATCGTTGTAAGAGGCGTGCCCGTGAATGTTATTTATCTGCTTGGTAATTGATCTAGCTATTATTTTCGGTCTCAATAACATTTAAATATTGTTTACCCTTTCAAAGAAACAATTATGCATAATTATGCATAATATATTTATTTCTCCTATTCACTTTATCGCGGATTATTGCAAAATAAATTTATTATTAGTTTTGTCGTCTTTTTAACATAAATATAACTTCGATATAGGTCGTCGAAATTTGGACGAATTTGGACATCAGCAATCACAAATCAGTGTCGATTATTAATAAATAATGCATATTTACATTGCAGCCGGACCGCCAACATTTCCCAAATTACGTTTGTAGTTAGGGAGTTGATTGTAAAAATTCGCCTGATAAACGAAGCGTCCGACGGGGCTGTTTCGAAATTAATATCATTAAAATTTATTCCCTCGCATTATAAGGCCTCCCTCGCTCGCCCGAGGGCCGTAGGGCAGTGTTGCCCTCTCACCGCTTCCGGAACGCTGTCGGTTTGTGTTCGTAAACACGTTATAAATGATATTGTGCCTCGGCAGATTGTGGCAAAAAAAAAACATTGTGTTGCCAACGATACCCGTCACTTCGTCAGCATAATATAATGCACGATATTTGAATCCTTAGCCAATATTTTTGAAATTTAATTTGTACAAGTATAAATTATAAACATAATATCCCAGTACGGTAACTGGCAGAAGTCTCCGTCTATGGGATAAGTTGACCTTTGTTCAAGTTTTTTATTAATAATGATTTTTTTTAACTTGAAAAAATTTTAAGAACACACCTTAAACATAAGTAAAACCCATCATAAAATTACCATCTTGTCCTCTAACCTGTAAAATACCAAGACTTCGACGCGCAGTCCGTCCTCTTTTAAACGAATTTTATGGCACATATGGTAATATCAATTTTTACAAGCACCTTGTGAATTCCTTCAGTCATCAAACATAAAGCTTGCAATAAATGATGCATACCAAAAGTAAATATCTTATAATCGACGCTACGTGAGGTAACTCTTGCGTTGCAATATATGTGTGTCTATTCAATAACTTTAGTAGAATATGTCAATATTTTTATTACTATACTCAACTTCAGTAATCGAAGTAAGAATTTAATATTGTTATTTTGATGTGACCAATTTAGATAAATGATGTATCATCTCTTTTTATTTTTATAGCATTTTTCGTTACAATTGTCATTTTATTCAATATCGAAACAAGCAAAACATGAGACGAATTCACAAAAATGTTTACTTTATCCAATTACTTGAAACCGATTTGCGATTACTAAATAGAATTTTTGCCAACATGCACCCTTGTTCTCGTAAGATACTGATAGCGTGAAATATAAGGGCCACTGACAGTGACACTTCAGAACCTGTATTGTGAATTACTAAGGCATTACCGTATTAAAAATTATTATTAATTATTAAAAATTTAAAGAGATTTCCCAATTATGTATATTCACAAATGTTTACAAAGGAGTACAGATGGCGTTTCGATGACTCTTTCTATTGATAGACCACAAAAGATACATTGCGTATCGCATTTAAATATATAGCATAAAATAGGTCGCTTTTAAAAATGTATTAAATAAAAACCTACGATTTAGTTCTTAAAACAATTATGTATATGTATGCAACTTCGTTGGGTAAATTTCAGTGTTAAAATAAGTAGTTAGGATTCACCACTTAGCTAGGCATCCACAGGTTCTGGCCCGGTGGGCCAGAACCGGTGAATCCTATCTACTAAAATACCCTTACTGTTTTATCCGAATGCCGAAGGAAAAAAGGGAATTATTTAGCTGAATTAACCCTGGTACCATTGTTGTATTGTGAAAGCGTTCTAGATAGACAGACAGACTTTCGCACTTAATTTGTTGATATTAATAATGATATCCATACATCTTGGAATGAAAATAATACCATTATTGTTAGCGTATGATTTGAGTCTGAAAGTATTAGAATCGTGATCGATTAATGTGGTGGCGATGGCCGTAGAGTGTGTGGTATTTATTCTCCTTTATAAAAGTAGCATGTATATTAAAGTTGCATCAACAAAACATAGATTTTCTGTTTCAGAGAATTTGGATTTCCCTTGGAGTCGAAAAACACGATTATTAATTAATAGATTTTCTCTTACTACTTGAAAAGTTTATTTTCTATATTAATTACAATAAAAGACTAATTAAAGTGAATTCATATGAATGATAACGTAGATGCGCAGTTTGCGAAATTCAATTAAAATGCGTAGACTTTTTGCATTGTTTTCCTCAAACAACATTTTTATCTTTAAAAAGCCAGTGATTAAAAAGAGTAAATAATAATAAAAAAATAAGTAATAATAAAACATAATCGATTTTAAACAAATCGATTACGATTTGTTTAAAATCGATTATGAAATAAAATAATCGATTAATATAAAATAGATTATTTTGTTCACATCCCTAACAGAGGGCCATAAAACAATCATTTATTGTGTACTTACTAGCTGTAGGGATGGACAGAATCACCAATCACTTAGTGATCATGGATTCACTCATCATATAGCATTATCAGTTATTGAATTTTAGATAACTGCTATTGCTATACAAAATTATAGATATTCTATAAAAAAGTAAAATAATATTACAAAGAAATGTTATCATTATATCATATGTATCGAGGTTATGTGGCACTTTTACGATATTCCATGTGAATGTATTATCTAGAATTGGCCAAAATTATTGTTACACAAACAAATCTAATTCTTATATCTGATTCAATACGGTCGATATTTCGGGATGATGTGACACTTTTACGCTAATCTAACTAAAAGTATAACCTAGGAATAAAGACTGTATTGAATATGATTTAAGAATTACGTTTATTTGGAATAACAATAACTTTGTCCAGTGATAGCTGAATAATATAATAGCCGACAGCATTTTTTGCTATTTACTATTTACGCTTTTAGCGATTCAGCGATTACTGGACTAAATGATTGCTTATAGAAATAAATGTAGTCCTTATATCCTATACATTGCATACGCATATAAGGCTTACATTTGTTTGAGTACACAATAGCAATCGCAATAGCAGCACGATCACCGTGGTCACCTTATATCATATCATAGTGCGAATATGATTCTCAGATCGCAATCATACCCAAGCTTAACTAGCTGTGCCAACAACGGCTGCGCCCGCGTGGAATTCAGTGATTTACGAAACTTTTTCCGAATTTTTGAAATTTTGAACATAAACGTAGTTATTATGATTCAAACTTGAGAGATAGAGACATGCTATCACGGACTTTTTCATAGTATTTTATAGATCTATGATTCTCTAGTACATTACTTTAGCGTATCTCTGTTGGTTTACGCAGCGCACGCGACTAACGCTCTGAGCATTCAAGTTTTTAAAAACTGCGAGATCTCTTCAACACAATTTACATAATACCGATATGTACTATTTACCTAAACCACCCGGAAGTATTGCACGATCTTTTGCTGAAAACCGTACAAAAGTTCAGGAGATTTTGAGAAAATCGATTACATACAGACAGATAACTTTGTGGAACTTTGTTTTATAATAAGTATAGATTATGAAATTCGTAAAAGTAACAGAAACTTCTACCAACTACTCACTCTCTTCTATTTGTGTTGCGGTATTCGGTTGGGACAGTATTGGCAAATTGAGAGCCGTGTTCCAATTCAGGCTAGACGTCGCCGCATTCTGGGACGATTGGCCAACCAGTCTGGGTTGACGAACTGATTCAACACTTGATATTTAACCAACGGTAACCTTTATTTCCTTTTTAACACTCGATCGCAATCTATTGATATTATCTATTGGTAATTGAAGATTATTTGGATGATAAAAATACCTGGATTCGAAAATCCTTTCAGCTTCATCCAGACTGCGGTTTAATAATGTAAAATTGAAAATGTTTAAAAGATTGACCGCCGAGTTTCTTGCTGGTCCTTCCGGTATGAGCAACATTCCGAACCAGTTGTATCTTGATTAATCATATTGATCCTTGATGATTCAAAAGTGCTCGAAAAGAGCTTACTTGAATAAAGAATATTTTGATTTGATTTGATTTGGTGGAATAGCAAATGAATGGATGAAATTATATGGAAAATAAAGATACTGCATCTACAGTGGCGTCCAAAAGTTTCGGGCCACCCTGAGATTTTCATTGGATTGATAAAAAAATGTATTCCTCCACTCGTTCATCCTCCAAAATATATTAGATAGTTAGAATTTACATAGAAACATCAAATGTTACATTTTTTCTTAGCATATGTTATGTATACGTGCGTAAAGTTTCCCTTGAAGCATATTTTATATAAGACCACATTCAAACATCGGTGTGCAAGCTCTATAACAGATTTATGTACTGGCAAATTGAAAGTTCGCGTCACAATTCGGATCAGTCGACACTGCGTTCGAGGTGGATTGGCTTAAACGTTTGATTTATGTGTATGTATGGAACTGAATTTGTGTAACATGTGTATGGAAAAAAGCTACCACTACAGTTACAACAGATATTGTAAAGACCAAAGTTTGTCTGTACCATTCAAACGGACCAACAGTTTAACATAGTCGATTTAGTCAATAACTTTAGAGATACGTAATACTTAATAAGAGATCTTGAATAACCTTTGAATTATGATGCATGATGAGGAAGGAGGCTTTGATGTTTGTCAATTATATTATCTTATACCAATAAAAGCATTCTTAGCATTCAGCCTTAAGATCTCTACGCATAATATTTACCAGACAGGCACCTATGAATGTTCTAAAAACTCATAATTCATACGTACGTTGAATATGGATCAATATCTTCTGTTTAAAAAAGTAGAGGCAGTAGAGTACTTACAAAATCTTGTACATTAAAGAAAGTTCTTAAAAATTATAATCCCTAGTTGGCAAAGTTATTATTTTCTTCTTTTTCTATAATTTTTTTTGCATTGAGTAACCAACATAAAAAGCTGAACACTAGCAGGGGTCAAAAGTCCAGTGTAACGTGTATATTTATAAAATTACTAAGGTGAATCAAAGGAAATCCCTTCTTATTGTAATCCCTTTTGAGTTTGTTACATTCAATATTCAACAGTTTGGATACAGATCATCTTGTTTAGAAATCGAAATACATACAAAGTGCAAGTTTATAAAGTTTCTATATCACTGCAACGGTGCGGCACACCACTAAAAGCACCCGTCTATCGCTGATAACGAAAAAGAGAAACGTTTGAAACGCGAACAATGTTACCGAAGATAAAAAGAAATGCAGTTGGAGCCGCGCGGGCGTTCGCAACACGAGATCGTGCCTGAGCGAAAGTTGCATCGGCTCAAATCAGATGCTGGAGTGAAATCCAGAGGCACTTGATACCAGTCGACGCGGTGCCGTAACGATCGGGCCCGCACGACAATTAGCACTTGCTGTGAATGTCACGCGACTGACGATGTCGCGTTGCCGGGTACGATTGTTGGAATTGTTATTTTTTATATTTTATTATGAAAAATAATTTCGATTTGCATTTAGTCTGCTTGGACTTCATCACCGAGATAAAAAGTTTCCATCCTCCTAATAATATCGAAAATAAAAAACAAAGCCATTCAATCCAATTTAAGAACTATCATAAATATAATATAGATTACCATATGAGTCACATACGTCGTTATACATTTTTTAAAACCTGTTTGTCGAAAACTTATTCAAATTTTGTAACGCAATAAACCTATGTACTCCTTTTTCAATTGCAACCAATATAGTTCAACAGTATTCACAAGTCTTTTTAGTATCCAAACGGAGCCTCCTATAAAGGCTTAACGCAAGCGCAAACATATTCTGGACCTTCAGAGCCAAATTTGGATATATTCGTTGAAAAAGTGTAATAACTAAAAAAAATCAATTCCGTGTCCTATATATACGTCAATATTTAACATGAGTTAAAAAATGTTCTTGAGAATTTAGTGAATAATCAATGCGTTTCTGTCGTAAAGTCTATTTTGCATTGACACCCTTCATAGCGGCTTGAATTAACGTAATGTATTAGAGATGCTGGGATAGTAGTGTACATGGATATAATAAATATTGTTTCCTTGTCATTTATTTATTATTCACATAGCGATTTGGTTGTAAAAATTATTAATTATTATGGCTTCTTAACTTAGGCATCATAAAGGCGCCAACGCATTCCCAACATGTGTGAATTATCTTCGAGGTTAGGCATCTAGTAAATTAATTCATAATTTAAAATTCAAAAAATATAATCCGCTTATCTATAATTTTTATACTTTGAATTTTAATAAATAGGTAGTAACGGTACCGAGCTTTTATATCGTTCATCTATATAATTAATAAATGAATCGAAAAATGTGTTGCTAAGCGCAACTTATTAAGAGAATATCTAGAAAAATTATAGGAATGAAAACACATATTTTACTATTTAAACTTACCGTTAATGAACATTTAAGGATGTAATAAGGCGTTACTAAGTTTATGAGGTCAATTCGTATTATATAATTGTCAGATTCATATTATATTTGGACAATCTAATGTACAACGATCCTCCTCCTTTATTACCTTATCTCCGTGCCTAAGAGAGCATGTGGGTTCTATATCTGTTATTAACATGTTGTATTAATCGTAAATCCAATCATATATTTTTTCTATCATCTTGCCAACGTTGCATTCTTTACGTTGCGAAGGGAAAGAAAATTTTAAGTAATTCACGACATTTAAAGTCCCTTTGGATAAAAGGAATGCATTCGCTCCATATTTAGCAGTTAGGTAATCATTAGAATAGCTTAACTTTTACCTCGACAAATAAATGCTGAAACGTCAAATACAAATAGTATGTTAAACTTTCTCACCAACTCAATCGAAAGCGATATCAACGCGGAAAACATTGAGTCACAATAAATTAATAAAATCAATACACGAACTGAAAGGAATGACACAACGAGCATGACTCTTTCGGAGTCGATTCCACGAGTCAATTGTCGTGCGACTGCACGGGAGCTATTTCTGGCAGCTCCCATCCCGTTTTGGGCCCGCCGTCCACCGCAAACAGCATAAATAAATGCATCGGGCCGATGACTGGAAAATAAGCGTACATTTGGATGGCTCACCCCAAATACGACGAACATTTTTCAAGAAAATCTGCTTTTTTCATAGCAAAATGATTCGATCCGGATCTATATCAGTGGGATAGACGCGATTAAATAACAGATAAAAATTTGCACTAAATTGCTGGAATAAATACATGATTATTATGTTTATGATACTCTGCTTATGAGTGATAGGACATTAGCATATTTAATGAGAGACATGGTGATATAATATGGTTAGAAGAACTTCCATTTGTATATAATGTATAATAATTTATAGACTTAGGCGTTTTTTATCAGAGTTACATAATATTTTTTAATTAATAATTATTTGTATAATGTAAATGATTGTAAGATGTCAAAGACAATAACAGATAATATACTATTTCTAAGGAACGCATATATAAGGTACTCGTTACGATATGGGTTACAGTTTCTTTGGCTTAAATAGTAATGCGATAGGAATTGGTTTGAGAAACTTTCGTTTTGACATAAACTTGGACGACTGAATTTGATTTGATTCGTAAATGTTTATATTCTTAGCACAGTAAATAAGCACACAGCGTATAGAGCTAACGTAGTCCGGCTAAAATTGATAGCATATTTTTGTCATAATTAATACAAACTAATATTTTACAAATCAAAAACAATTTGAATTTGGTAGCTAACCCGAGAAGGCGAAGTAGATCCCTAAAATTTGGTGTTTACTGTCAACAACAAACTGAAGAAAACCCAAGTAGGTAACTTGACGACCCAGAATCAATCCACGTCTTGCGAAAAAGTACGAGGAGAGTCGATCTCATCTACACCAGGAAAGCCTAGGCCTAGGTAAAAGAAATCACATCAATTGAAATTGACAATACAAGTAATTCTACCCACATATCGGTGGAGTGAAGCAAGTTAGACGTACACCGGACAATTGTGATTGAAGGGAAATGATTTAACAGTTATATGGGACGGAACAGACGGGTCTATTGTGATGAGCTGGCAACCAGGAAATCTTAAATTATTCTATTGCAAAGCAACAGATTACGAATTAATCTTAATACCTATAGTTAACGTAGCTTGAATCTCATAAAGCAGGATGAGTCAAATATTACAGACGTATTTATTGTTTTATTTTTTTTACTTTTACTTTTTATTATTATTATGTAATTTTGTAATAATAATATTTTAGGTTTTAAATTTCCTAATTTGTTATTTGCTCATGTATGTTAGAGACGCCTAAGCATAGCTCGTTTCAGCAAACGACGAGAGACTAACATAAGTTTCATTAATATTAGAATCTAAACGCCTAGCGGAATAAACATTGGCACTCAAAAGGGATATTTCCATGTACAAGTAATTCGAACAGATACGCTCCTTATAAAGAACGTTGCTCTTTTATTGAGAAAATTTATTTGTAGCATGTAAGGCGGCACGATACTTGACCTTTGATGGCTCCACTATTCTATGACGTAATTTTATAAACCGGGAACAATGTTTTGCCTGGGGCCAAGCGGGTCAGTCAGAACATTATTGACGACATGTTTACACCCACTCAAAGCATCATAGGATCTGTTGTGAAAAGTTAACGTTTCTCGTACTTGTAATATGCTTGTCGGCGAAAACGTGCTATTCTGTGAAAATTTAAAAATTTTAAATGTTCTGAAAGGTAGGTAACATATTATTATGAATAAATAAGATATATTAATACGTCAAGGAAAAATCTTATTTACTCCTTTTGGAGAAGTCTTAGATTTGGCATTATTAAAATTCATATACAGAAAAAAATTAACTCCTAATATGACCTTACAAAATCATTAAATGAATTAAAAATACAATGTTCATTTTTAACGTTTTCCTGTCAATTTCAATTCAAAATAATTTGTCGTTTATTTCGGACTTACGCCTAAATAATATATAGTAGGCTTGGCAAAGACTGTGATTCCCACAATATAATAATATTCGACGAAATAGAATTGGGGCGGTTCTACATTATTTTAAGAAATTTGAGTGTTTAAAGTTATTTTAGGTGAAAGGACACCATTTACATCATATTTACTCATTGTATGTTCTCGTATGTAATATGTGAATATTTTTAATCGGGATTTTGCGATACTACTTTCAAACTGATTTCATGTGCTCGTCACACCTCAATGAGAAAAGACCCCTTAGAGCATTAGTACTATGGTAGAAAGCAATAGATCCTGGGCTACAATGGCCTGCTTTTGCAAATATGCAATCTTACAGAAGGAGGTGGCGGAGACGGTTCAAGAGATAATTTCTTCCAACCCAATACGTGGTAGGCGAGCGGGACAAAGACGGCGTGCCCATAATCGTCGACTACCTTCGACCCTGATGAGGACCTCCGGGCGTCGAATAGGGGGATTCGAAAAAAAGGGCACTAGTACGTAAACAGTACCGACCTCCAATGAGTTTCATTAGTCAGATCAAAACTTGTTGCCTAAAAGAGATTTTTTCCAGTGCAAATTAAACTGTGACTCGCCGACCCTGTGACTGTTCGAATGGAATGCAGAGAGGGCATTAACTACACCCGCAGCGGTCACGAATACGTTTATTGCTCGGTTTATTGGAAAATCCACTTCCGCGTTCTTTGCTCCGTCCACCGTTACACATTAACATTATAATCGCTCGTTACTGCGGCGATTGTAAGTTGTCGGCCCGACTATTTTCCGTTTTGCAAAGCGCCACTGATTAAAATTCCGCGGCAACGTTGGACGGATGCTACGAGTTTAAATTATAGTTTTGGTAATTAAATTTGTTAAATTACATGTTTTGAAGTACTAAAGTTTTATTAGCGGCGGACTGTTTTATGTTGTTTGCAATATTCTACCGTGCTGTGCGGTTGCAGACTGTAAAGTTCTTGCTGGTGGATTGTATTAAAACCTACATAGAAGCTAAAAAGTATTAAATCTATCTTTCTTTTCAAATCTTTTATAAAACCGACTGACTCTAGTCGGCGTCCGTCGCCTAATATCAGGTTTCGCGTTATAAACTATATATGTATAGCATTAATGTGGTTACATCTCGAACTAACGGCATTTATGACTGAATGAGAATATAGATAGAATATAGATCGCTAGGTATATTATACATTTAATTTTTTTTATATTTAAATTTTTTAATAATTATATAATAGCATTGGTCAATCCGCCGTGTGGTATCTGGCTGAGTAGAATAGACCATCCTCATTTCTTATCTAAATGTCGTAAAAGGTGAATAAGATAAGTTGACGTCTGGCAGGCGGCCGGTCGTTAAATATCTAGCCAAATCATGGAAAAACATAGTTAATACATATTGTGCCGACCCCACTTAGAATGTGTTCAGGGCAGTTGAATGATGACTGAAAAATGTTAACAAACCTTAATAAATTCATGTACATATTTAAATACTGAAGTCTTGTGTTAAATCTTTCTAGGATAACTTATCCAATCTTGAACTGGCGAAGTCGAGGTATCCAACGTGTGCTCGATACAAAGCCAAGCGTGTTTATCCCGGTTATAATACAGCAAGTTTCAGCATAAAGTACGTGCGGACGATGAATAAATGAGTAATGGCATTCAAAGCGCCCGCTCGCAGCATACCAATGTATACCCGAGATGGTAATAATGTCACTGGCATTTTTCAACGGCCACCGCGCGCTGATCCTTCTTTACTGATGACTTCAAGAAATTTTCAATGTTCCTATATTATTTGCTTCACGTATTGACTCAACATCTAAACGTAAATTCACAATTCATACTTCAGTACTTTTTATTTTCTTTACAACTAATATTAAGAAATGATTATAAAAAGGATTAATATCGTAAATCTTATTTCTTCGAGCTAGTTGTAGTCATGGTCTCCATCCTTAAAATTGTGCTCATGGATTTGTTTAATGCGAAAATAATATCTATTTGTATGTGATCGATTTTGTTATAATGTACTCAACAGGTTTTTGTACGATTTTTACTTAAAGATAGTGCAGTTTGTGAGAAAGGTTTAGGTTAATAATAGAAAACGCTTGTTATACATTGAGATAGGGAAAACCTTGTGAAGTAATGATTTCCACGCGGGCGAAACCATGGACTCTTTGTGATTCAAGAGAATTCACCTTTAACAAATAACTTTAAGTGTTACTACTATATTAGGCATTAAAGTATAAAACTTCCAGGTATGTTTCGTGACTGTAAGTGAGGTCGGCACATGATGTTACAAACATGTTGTCACATGATTTGGCTACGTATTTTACGACCGGCCGCCTGCCTGACGTCAACTTACCTTGGTCGCCTTTTACGACACCTCGGTAAGAAATGAGGGTGGTCTATTCTATGCAGCCGGATACCACACGGAACTTACCTTAGTCGCCTCTTATGACACCTTGGTAAATAGGAGGGTGGTCTATTCTATTCTACCGGATACCACACGGCAAAGGTATGTTTCGTGACTGTCCGTCAAAAATCGTCTGGTGTGAGTACATAAAAGAAGTTCGTGGTTCACTAAGCATCTTTCCGGTGGACCGGCATGCAGCCTTCCCTCTAGATTCCTATTCCACTAGGTGACGTCGGGACGCGCAATTTGCAAATGAAAACAACTTATTGAAATTCTTCCCGGAGAGCACTAAGCGCCCGCCGCAAGAACCTTAGCGATTATTCCAGACGGCAAAGCGCGTGGACTCTTAAGTTATTTTATTGTAAGCCCTTGAAATTTTATTTTAATCGAGAAGTCTATTTGTTGTTCTAGATGTAGACCGACCTGTTAAAGAAAAATGTGTAAATCCGTTTAAACATTGGCGCACACGCCCACACACAAATTTTCCACTAGGTCATAATAAGCGTATGCTGAATTTATAAATTTGTAGGCAATTTTATCAAAATATAGACGACTGGTATAATCTTCTTCTTAATATATTAAAATGAATGTTAAAAATGTTTGTTTGTTTCTATATATCCCTTATAGACTCCGAAATGGCTGGGCATTTATTAATGAATTTTTAAACAATCTTTAGAACCCAGCGCATGATGTAAAATTTGGTGGCGATCGGTGTTTTTATTAACTGTTGAATTTTCTTTTTAGACTGAGCCACAACAACGCATGGTTGGACAGCTAGTGAAAAATAAATGTACGACAATCATCTGCCCGCAACTTTCTCTGTCACGCTCTCGAGTCTTTGATCTCCGTACACATGATTACGAAAATCCTTTGCACCATATAAACGTGAAAGGCGAACAAACTAAATCAATATCGCATTTTTAATATTAATATTTAATAGATGTAAGTAGGTCAAAAAACATAAATAGTCCAATCATGTGCTGTATTTTGCATAAATTACAACCCAGTAATCGAGTCGGATTTTAGAAAAATAAGCTGGCGTTAAATAAGCCTCGGTAACAGAATGCAAATAACACTATTATATGCTAATGTGACTCGTGTAATCCCTACTGTACGATACGAATTTGTGAACCTTTTCGGATACGCATGCCTAAAATAACTGCCGAAATATTCGAACCGCCTTCGATTTCAAGTTATTCGAAACACAATCACATGACTGAACTTTTGTACTACAAGAAACAATGAAATAACTTAACAACAATCTATGAAATATCAGATACCTTTAACGTTTTATTTTGTGAATGTTTTTTTAAACAAAAATCTCGTAAAAATTTTATTTTGCAGTCTCCACCGTGCCTGCTTATGTTGCACCCGGCTGTTGAATCCAATTCTAATGGTTTATAAAAAAAATACCAGCTTGCCTCCATATTATTGACCCATCAGAACCGTTATGATCAGTAATAACTGATACATTTACATACATTACGAAAACCAACATCACAGAACGTCCACTTAACATCTGGGCAAGTAAAATTATCATCATATGAGATTGGGTTTTAACATAAAGTTATTATGATTAGAATAGGGAAGCCATTGGCATGTCTCTAAGTAACAATGAAGCAAGAAAAAATGAGATGGAAGGCGAAACTTGTATATTGCATCTTTGTCTAAACATACATTAAAAAAAAGAGACAGATAGATCACTCACATTTGCTTTCTATTTATTGTAATATGCCAAATTTTAGGCGACTTCCCTATTCTAATAATTCTGTGGGTCCTAGTTGAGATAAACATTTTAATGAATGTCAGATATGTCAAGGGTTTGAATTTTTATTAATGTTTACGCGTGAACAAATAACTATAATACCTATGCAGAGTAAACTGCACTACTGGTGCTAAAAATAGTTACGTATAGGTAACATTTTGGTACTTTTATTCGTCTATCAGCGTCGTTTTTGAACTATTCAAATGACTTTAATTAAGGTTGGCTGGAAGAGATCCCTGGAATGGGATAAGTCCTACTTTTTTTCAATCATCTTTTTATTATATATATATTTCTGTATCATGCATGTTTTTTTAGTTTTTGGACAATAAAGAAATTAAACAAACTTTTATTTAAGACGTCACATGTGCGCGTGTTGCTATTTTAATAATTAAATAATTAAATAATGCGCGCATTGATTGACTATATTAATTACCAAATAATAAAAAAATGGCGAAACAAGAAGCAGACTACGTCTGATACCAAACTGAATATCTGTGATATATACAATTGTATGAAAATTCGTTACAACTAGGTATCGAGTAGACAAAGTCCAATCGGATTCCTGGCGCCTAGATGACGCGACGGCAGCGCGGCGAACCACAAAACCCGTCTAATGTTTCTCAATCACTTTGAACTACTGTCTCTTCATGAGGATTTCTAAGAACCTTCATAAGTATCTGTGATATATTTGATCTAGATTATTATTGTGACTCACGCATGTAGGATATGTATATTTGTAAAGCAGAATGTGCTAAGTGATTAAATTGATATTGATTGCTATTGATATTGATTACGCGTTTCTTCCGAATATGAATTATAATTAATTATTTGAACCTTTATCATGCTAAAGTAGCGCAAAGAACTCCTTTTGAACTTCGTTTCAAATGAGGGATGAATATTTTGGAGTTTAGATCTACGACGCTTTACAAATACACATTACATTGTCAGGTAAAACATTTACCTGGGAGTGTTCAGGTTTTCTCCGAGGCAAATTCCAATTAAGAACATAAGTTTTTACAGGTAACTTTTACCTACCTTAAAAATCGCGACCCACTGTTAGGTGTCACGTGATCATAGGATCATCAAGAAAACGTATTAATCTCCATTATACTATTATTTTATGTTATATATATATATATATATATATATATATATATATATATATATATATATATATAAAACAAAGTCGGGTTTGTTACAATTTTCATGTTTTTTGATTCGTTGGATTTGTCTGCGCCCCGAATAGCAGAATACATCTTAAACACAATAAAAAAAATTACGAAAGATGAATCATTTTCAATAAATGTTCATTCATTTCTTACCTGTCAAACATTTTTTGTCCATCCTGTCAAATACTGTAAGTAATGATTGACATTTATCCATGCGTTCAGAAATGTATTTTATGTAAACTTTTTGAGAAGGGGGTGAATAAACTATTGTCTGTATTTTTAAAAATCATTTAAAAAGGTTGAAAAGCGCATTAAGCAGATACATAGAAGTTCCTCAAATATTTATGCGTGCGTACAGAAATAATGACAAATGATTAACATTTACGCGTGCGTTCGGAAATTTATTTTTTCTCCTTGTATTACGTTCATCAAAGCCTAAGTTAGGTAACACATCATTGACTATAAGGCGGTACGAAGTTCGCCGTGTCAGCTAGTGTAAAATATCGCGGATTATAGCAAAATAATTTTATTATTACTTTTGTAGTGTAAAATAAATCATGTGGTGTTTTTTGTGTAGTTAGTAGTCTCGTTTATTTAGCTCGTAATTTTATATAGTGCCAGGACCCAAATAAAAATTTACTGAATTGGCGATATTGTCTAGAGTACTCTAGAGTGTATTCTATGTTAGGTGCGCCGCGGCAGGGCGCAATTACCGCGAATACAACCCCCCAGTAAACCGTTAGCGATTATACTCGTAACGCGTTTAGCATCGAACATTGGTTTGAACTCAAAAATCCTGGGCGTAATATAACGTGCATGCGACCGGTATACTTAGTTGGCAGTCGTAAAGCAGTTAAAATAGACGCAGTGCGGAAACGCCGCTTTATTGGTCCCTGTAACACGTAACGTGCGCGTTGAATCAATTTGGGTATAGTTACTTCGAAGATTGAGAGACAGCTAGCTACCTTAGTTCTACAAATCAATGATGAGCATTGCTGTTATTTTATAGTAAAGTATTTTATATCCGGTTAGGACAACAAGAGTTGTTGTAAATAACCTAAAAAAGCTGTGATAGCCTAGTGAGACGGTGAGACCGTGCGACTCTCTAGAGACGACATCGGTTCAAACCCCGAGCAGGCACCAATGAGTTTTTCTATTAAAACTTATGTGTCTAATTAATAATTGCAATTTATCGCACGCTTTTCGGTGAAGGAAACCTGCATATCTCATGAGAATACTAGGGATATGTGTAACCTACCAATCCGCATTGGAGCAGCGTGGTAGGGTAGGTCTTACCTCCAATCAATCTCTCCAAAAACTGAGAGAGGAGGCCTTAGCCCAGCAGTGGGCATAGTAACAGACTGTTACTTTTTTACTTTACTAAAATAACATAATACAATATTATCTTATTAAGTCTTAAACTTAAAAAAAGTTGCTGGTTCTTCTCGGTAAGAGCAAAGTGCCGAATTAGTGGTAGCTTCTTTACTAAAAAACATTTGAAGATTTTAAAAGTACTGAAAATAGTCCACTTGAATAAATATTATTTTTAATTTGAAATTTATATTTATAGACAGCATGATAGTAATTGAACCAAACAGTATTTTTAAGGCGATTTTCAAACCCTTCTTATTACTAAAATATAAAACAATTACAAAAATATAAAATTCAGAGAGTATTTAATATTGGTTTTGGTTTCCTTTTCCCGAGTTCTAAAATATCCAAAACGAAATGACAATTTGAAAAAAAAACACGAAAAACTAATCTCACCGTTACACAATGTGGGTCAATGCGCGAAAAAATTCCTGACGGACAGTGACGTCGCGTCTTATGATTAAAAAGCCAAAGATTACCGATGATCTCAGAAATAGCTAGAGCGAATTTTTACATTCGCTTATCATTTTCTAATCACATTAGAATCAATAACAGTTTTAATAAGATTAACAGCGCCTATATCCAAAAGAACTATTTAATTATACATGAGTGAATGATTGAGCTTGTTTCAATTGTCGCATTGATCAATACGAATAAAAATCAATTTTGCATTTGAAAGATTCAATTGTCTGCAGCCGTAGTGAGACGTGAAACATAAGAAGTTAATTTCCTCTGGGATAGAGTTCATAGCGGGAAATCCCAGTGTGACGTGCGTGCGGCGGCTCCGATGCTGATGACATCGGTCCTTTTATTTGTTTATCATTTAATTAAATCTCCGCGCGGTCAATCTCAGAAATCGATAAAAGTTAGAGTAAACACATGACTCCATTAAAGAAAAAAAATACATGTAGAAGTCGTTTCTGAGAAAATTCCAGAATGCATATATGGTAAAATTTGGTTTTCGCCCGCGATGTTGTATAATAATTAGTCAATTCGTGACCACGGTGGATGCCACTCTGCCGAAACGTCGAACCTTACACAAAGGTAACTAACCCAATTTAGTCGCTATGTGTATTATATTACATGTTTTATGTTTGCTTATTAAAACAGATAAATTTTATAATTTAATTTTCATAATACTTTTAGCAAAAAAAAACGAAACTTTACATTATCTAAAACTAGTTTCCGTACGCAACTTAGTGTGCAAGTACTTCATTACCATATACGACCAACCACTATTACTCTCGTACCTTGGAATTTCTAATTTAATACGACAATATTGGACAAAACAAATTCCTTAAAAAGCGAAAACAAGTAATTATGTGACGGTAAAAAATATAACGAATATAAATAACAAAATAAAATTACATTTCGAATGTGAACTGGCAATATGTCTCTAATTTTAAGCTAAATCAATTTTTTAAGGCATTGGCTACTAATGCCCATCATTTACCGTATCCGCTTGTATTATCTACTAAAGAATTTGTACATATTGAAATAAACATATTTAAAATCAAATGTTTTTTATTTCATAAAAATAATTGCGAAAATATGAAACGAATAATCGTTTTTTCTTCTTCCTGAAAAATTGACGAAAATAATATAGGACAATTTGCCAGTTCGCAGTTGGTTAATCTACAATCGATTGCACTAAAACAAATTCTGTGCTAAATCCTCAAAATTAGATTTACAGGTTCTCATTTAAAATCTATAGATTAAAAAAAATTATAGTCCTTCGCAATAGTTTAATTCATTTTTATTTGAAACCTTTCAGTCCGTTGTTTGAAGATTCCCAAAAATGAATAAAACGTTTAAACCCATTAAATTACCGCAACTCACATTCGCGGTAGCCCTTCAAGTAAAGGCGCGTGTCGGCGTCCATAGTCTCGGTGATCGGTAAGTAGGGTCCGACCACTCGCGTGTGCCTAAGCTTACCAATTATTTGATTTTTCAAGGATATATATTTGAATAGTTTATATTTAGATGTATGTACATCTTGAAATTATCATTAAAGTATTGCTTGACAATATCGTATAACAAATACAAAGACAGGTTTGTTTATTTTCAGTACAAAAGGAAAATTAAGTTGAGTTGAGATTCTCAATAGAGAAATTTAATACTTCACGATTGCACATTCGTACAGCTTATCATTTAATAGGCCCATTACTTGTACCTAAGTTAGTCGCCAAAAAAAAGAATCAAGACAAAATTAAACGCATCATATTTCTTATGATGTTAATAAGCCTATCCATCCTAGACCAATCTACAGAAAGGTTTAAATTATAATTTGGATGATTAAAAAGGCCTGGATTTTAAAATACTTTCAGCTTCATACAAGACTGCGGCTTAATAATGTCGAATTGGAAATGTTAAAACAAAGAGATCCACCGCTGGTTCTTGTCAGTAAGAACAACATTCCGAACCGGTAGTACCTTCATTAATCATATTGATCCTTGATTATTCAAAAATGCTTGAAAGAGCTTATTTGAAATATATAAATATAAAGATTAATTTGATTTGATTATCGCCTAAACTAAAGACAATGCCCAAGGTCATATTTGAATTTTTTTATTTTTTTTATTTACATTCTTGTTCCTCCGATGCGAGAGTCAGAGTCATTTGTTCGCACTTACATACTGCTGTCACTATTCTTATTCTATTTACATCTCCTTAGTCTATTATTCTTAACTTGTATTATTACACTATTTATCCTTAACTTATTTAAAATATTAGAAGTTAAAAGATTGTCAAATCCTAATAAATGGATAAGTAATATAACGAACGTTCTTCAATCTTTTACTTTATTTATTCCAAAATTCGAATTCTCATTTTCAAAATTTTGTAAATGTGTAAAAACACTTGTAAAGTATTATGGACATCCTATTTGTGCATTTGTGGGGACTAGTACTGACCACCGCGACGTCAACGACCCGCCCCAGTCAAGGACGCGACGGTGTAACGACATCGCACCATATTCGTTCACATATAATAAAAACAAAAGAACAGCCATGTGAATGTCATCTATTTGAAATTACCTTAGCAACATGTTGATATGAATCCGGTTTTTGTAATTGTCGTAGCCGAACAAAACGAGACGTGAACCAGATGTTTTCGAGGGACATATTGTCTGATCAAATTATTCTTTTAGTTTATACAACAATCTATAAGAAAATATATACTACTATATATAATATTAGGTCCTTACATATGAAATTGGCGTTTTCTATGGGAGGAATATAAAGTCGTTTTTTTTTAATGAAATATATTTAATTAATCAAAGTATGTACCATTGCTATGTATGCACTTTTGCCATCTCATAGGTAGTTCATTGATCCCCTTACTAAAAAAACCATTCGGGCGGGAATCAATAAAATCTTTGTAGGCGGTTTGGACTGCCCCATCGGAGTTGAATTTTTTTCCTTGCAAGTAGTTATCCAAATTGCGAAAAAGATGGTAATCTGTTGGAGCAAAGTCCAGAGAGTACGGTGGATGTCTAAGACATTCTAATTGAAGCTCCTCTGATTTGGTAGCCGTCTGTTGTGCAGTGTGTGGTCTAGCGTTGTCCTGAAGCAGCAGTGGCCTAGAGCAATTGACCAGCCTCGGTTGTTTAGCAGCTAGCTTTTCCATCATGGTTTGCAGTTGCTGACAATAGATATCTGCCGTAATCATCTGGCCAGATTTAAGAAAGCTGTAGTGAACGACACCGGCACTAGTCCACCAAACACTTACAAGCAACTTTTTTTTAGTCAATTTTCGCTTAGGGCAGGATTTGGCTTGTTCGCCAGGTTTCAGCCATTGCGATGAGCGCTTCAGATTATCGTAGAGGATCTACTTTTCATCACAGGTAATGATTCGATTTAAAATTCCTTCATTATTGTGCCGGTTGAGTAACGTAACGCAGCAGTCGACGCGCGTTTGTCGGTTTGCTTCACTCAATTCATGAGGTACCTACCTTTCAAGCTTTTTCACCTTCCCAATTTGCTTTAAGTGGATTAGAATAGTTTTATCACTAACACCGGAGCCTGTAGCTAACTCGGACGTGGTTTGCGATGGATCCGCTTCCACAATAGCCTTCAATTCTTCATTATCAACTTTGGTCTCCGGCCGTCCACGAGGCTTGTTCTGCAGGTCGAAATTTCCAGAACGAAAACGTTGCAACCAAAAACGCACTGTGTTTTCTTTTGCGACACCGTCACCATACACATCATTAATCCTTCGAGCCGTTTCTGCAGCACTGGTGCCACGGTGGAACTCATACTCGTAAATAACGCGATATTTTATGTTATCCATTTTGTAAACAGAGTGACACAAAGAAAAAAAACAAAAGAAGAAAAAACAAATGAATGAAGGGGTTTGAAACACAAATGCATGAGTAAATAGCTGTATGAATTTGAATTTGGAATTCCTAACCATAAAGGTAATATTTGAGATCAAAGTGGCCAGTACGACAAAACGCCAATTTCATATGTAAGGACCTAATACTACACTAAAAGTAAGAATATTTTTTATAATTTAAAATATATTATATTCTCCCATCCTTTATTCCACAATAAATAAGGTCGTGACAATGTGTTTTTCTCTTCTCTTCTCTTTGTTATCATTCGTCAACTCGCACTACTCCTTTTATATGCATATCAATTATTTTATTTAATTGATTGGTGGATTTGCAAAGGTTATTTTATAATTGGAAACTTCTTATTTAAATTATTAGCATACATTTAGTGTTTATACAACAGCTGGACAAACCGGTTCATACCTTTTAATAATTTTTCCAAAAATCTTAATCATTCCTCAACTAAAAAAAATACAGCATAATGTGAACCTAAACCGCGTTACTTTGCGGAGGTCTATAATACAAAAGTAATATTATTTTGCTATATATAATCCTCGATTCAACAAAAAAAAATATGTAAAGCTAAATGTAAAGTGCACTATTCGTTTTTATTTTTGATACATAACGGATTTTTAAAAACATATGCACTACAAACCAACATAACCTTCACACTACACTAGCTTTGCACACATTCACTGCCACAATCTCAAAAATAGTTATGTCCCGTAACCCAAGCATGATCGGGAGATAGACTCCGCGAGATAATCGCAAAGCTTGCTTGTGCAAACCTTGAAACCAGGTATAAACTCTATATTATTATATATTGTTTTATCGCAGATTACATAAAAAGATATAATCATTACTTATGTAAATTACATAACTTAAAAACAAGTTATCGACGATTATAATTCATTAACTAAAATAAAGTTAATAATGAACACGTACAATTTAAACCTAAAAATAAACGAAATCGAATTCCACTATTCAAACAGTTTTTTGTGCCGCTAATTGTGCCAATAGAGGGGAGTAAGAAGTCATTTTTGTAAGTCACGCGAAGGTACCCTCGGCATGACAAGTGAGGGCAATTTGGGTCGGAGACAAGTGTTTACCCAGCGGACAAGAACGCCCTTCGAAACGCCACACTCCGTCCCGAACTTTTGACGATAATATTTGTCTTTTAACCTATGAAATAAATATAAAACAACGCCCATTAGGTATAAAAGTGCGAGATTGAGATGACATGAGAAGGCATGAAACTCGTGTGGTCAGACGATTGTTAAATATGAATGTTGAATGATGAATATTTGGAAATGAATTGAGTATGATCTACATTTACACTAATAGTTTTGAATATATAAAACTTATAATAATAATAATAATAAAAAATTGAAATCATATCATCATCGTCCTCCTGCCCTTATCTCACTCTAAGAGGGGTAGGCACATGTTACAAACATGTTGTCACATGATTAGGCTACGTATTTTACCAGCCACCTGCCTGACGTCAACTTGACTTAGACGTATTTTATGATCCCTCAGCAAAGAGGTGGTCTATTCTACTCAACCGGAAAACCACACGGTGGGTCAACTTACCTTAGTCCCCTTTTACGACACCTCGGTAAGAAATGAGGGTGGCTATTATAAAAAAAAGAAATCATATAATTACACTTAAATAACTTCTTAGAACAAAGTTGAAACTATCAATATTTATATTATAACTTAATATACGTACACAAAATTATATTCAAGCATGATGTCGGCGCAC
Organism: Morpho deidamia; assembly: GCA_947086505.1. Classification (NCBI taxonomy): domain Eukaryota; kingdom Metazoa; phylum Arthropoda; class Insecta; order Lepidoptera; family Nymphalidae; genus Morpho; species Morpho deidamia. Next base: position 13,003,021 of record CAMTZC010000012.1, on the reverse strand, counting down.
AAATTGGATTGATAATAAATAAGTTATAAGTTAGCATTGTATTAAGTCAAACTCAACAATCGTTTCGTCCCGCAACCGAAGTATCATCAGGAGATAGACTCCACGACCAAATCGCAAAGCCTTCGAGTATGTGATAGAGAACGTGTGTAGTGCTTGTGTATTGTGGTGGCAGTGGTGGAGGTTTGTGCATGTGTTTTTACGAATCCTGCATGTAAAGGGTAAGAAAAAACGGATAGTCCACTACACATTTAGCACTATATATATTTTCTTTTATATTATTATAGCAAAATAATTTTATTATTACTTTTGTATTTGTATTAAAATGTCATATCTGTCGCTAAATAAATGAATAATTGTGGATATGAAACCAAAGAAAGAGATGGTTGGATTGCGTGAATTGCGTATGCATAAGAAATATGCATAGGTATAACAAGAAAAGCTTCGATCTGCATAGAGAGGGCATTCTAAATAACAAACGATTGTTACAAAGTTTTCTTTTGTTTTACTTCCAGTTCAGTTTACTTCTTTCTAACATCCAGTCTCCTTCTTGGGTTATCGTATCGACGTAAGAGTTATCTTTTATTTTAATTTATGGTATGTTATATATTTATAGGGAAATTTTTTTAATAATTATTTCTTATTCATAATAACTTTAATTCCAATATGCATTATTATTTCACCAATAGGTTGCTTAAGTCATAGAAAACATTATAATAGTTCTATAATGAATCGGAAATCGTGTACAAAAGCATTTCTGTTAATAATATTGTATAGCCAATTTTAAATTATGATTAGACTAGCTGTGCCAGCAGCTTCGCCTGCGTGCCACAATTTTTTTCTAGAATTCAAATTTTAAACATAAAAGTAGTTATTGTGAGTTAACCATAAGAGATAGAGACATGCTGTCGCGGACTTTTTGTAGTAGTTTTATAGATCTACAATTCTCTACAATATAACTTTAGCGTATCTCTGTTGGTTTACGAAGCGCACGTAACTAAAGCTTCCAGCAAGCAAGTTTTTTAACAACTGCGCGATCTCCTTAACGCAATTTACAAATACCGATATGTAATATTTACCTAAACCATCCGGAAGTATTTCACTATCTTTCGGTGAAAACCGTACAAAAATCCAGATTTTGAGAAAATCGATAACATACAGACAGACAGCTTTTTTGGGACTTTGTTTTCAGACATGTCAAAGTATTATATTAAAATAGTATTAAGATTTAAGAGTATGTAGAAATTTTACCAGCTCCGAAATACGAACTAATCAAGTAAAATGTGATCTTCTAAATTTACTGTTCAAAGACTTGATGTTTGATATACGCACGCAAAGAGCGAGTATCCCGTTTGCGCAGAGTATGAAGTGATTGTTTAACGAAAATGACCAATCAAACTGTTGCACTCACCGCAAAGTACACAAATCGGCCCACAATCGGCCACACAAGCGCTGTTTATACTTTATTTACGTCATTGCCCTCAAAGACCTAATAATTTAATCAAAAACACGACCGGTTCGTGGAACCGCTTGCTTGTTGGAGACAATCGTAATTGGACGCTCTGTATTCATTCTGTCAACAGTTATTTAAGAACAGCATAATATATTTAATATAAGTGTAATAAATATATAAATATATATGGGAAAATTACACTCACAGTCGTCCGTGCTCAAAGTAACTTAATAATTATGTTACAAGCAACTGGTATATACATGTGTAATTTAAAAAAAACCTCAAGACCTCCGTGTGGTGTTAGGCTGAGCAGAATAGACCACCCTCATTCCTTACTTAGGTGTCGTCAATGACGAGTAAGGTAAGTTGACGTCAGGCAAGCGACCGGTCGTAAAATACCTAGCCAAATCAAATAAAAATGTGTAAAACATGTCGTGTCGATCCCACTTAAAGTGGGATAAGGGCAGGAGAATGGACGTGATTACTTAAATACACTAAGACTCGAAAAGCCAAAAAAATGTTTTAGATAATGTTAGCTTAGGGCGAGAATCTAACCCACCAACCCTGGAGTATATCATAAGGCAGGGTCACCGCCATCTTACCCCAACGAGCCAGCCAATATATACGTACGTCGGTATATAAATATATGATCAGGAATATATAAAAATGACTTTGTCTAACCCGACATTAGCAATAATGTAATATCCCTACAAATACAAGAAATCCGAAACTTGTTGGATTGTTTTGATTTGACTTGACTAAAAAAAGGACATACTTACTCGTGATTGTCTGAAAGATACAACTGATGGGTCATTTTCAATATAGAGAAAGGGGCTGGAGTAGGACAAAGTTTACTTTTTATCGCGTTACTGAAGTACACGTAGAGAAAGTCGCGTACAGAAAACTATTCAAAAGACTGATTTACAAAACAATTGTCCCGCTCCATCATAAACCCCTCTTCCATTCAACAGCTTTAGTACCACTGATTTTATTTACAATTTTTACGGTTCCGTCATATATAAATATGCATCAGAAAAAGTTTTTCTAAATGTTTGAAAATATATAAAACAAAGTAATGATTCCTCACACCACAAGCCATCCATGATAGGAGGGTTCATCAAACTGTTGATGTTGTAACTTATATTTCACCGCATTTCGTTCCCTCGCCGAGTGTGTACCATCCCTTAGACTATCGGGTTTCGAGCACCATATTGAGGCTTCACCGTACAGACCCTGCACGACAAAGCCGTTCAATTAAACGTGATATGCTTTGAATAGTTCGTAGGTACAATGGCATAGGCGAATACGCTTTCTAATTCATTAATAATTCGTGGCTACAAAACTTCAGACTCTTGTCGGAATATTTTTATTTTTTACATATAAAGGTGATTGCAGTGATTGACTATTGATGAAATTTGTTACAATCGAAGTTCATATATTACGCTTTTTTTTACAATTATTAAATAATTCCATTGTGGATGTACTTTATAATTGTCCACCTCAACGCCCTCGTACCCCGCAGGCGAAGTCTGAGTTAAACGATTAGTCTACAGTCATAAATCTAATAAGCATCTATATATAAAACTAAACTTATGAATTAACTTATATCTAAGAACATGGTCATTGACTTATCTTATAGTCTTTCTTATTATAGGAGACACGTCGCTCTTGTGTGCTTTGATGGGCTAAAATATAGGAAAAACTAAATTCTCTTCACCTCACAAATAAAAAAAACCATAAAAGTAAAAAGAAAAGGAAATCATTTAAAATTGAAATCGTGACGAACAAAGTCACACACTATATATTTTTAATGCACACAAATTTACTCGTTACCTTTATTTAACCCAATACATAATTTGTATGAGAAATATAATAATAGACAAATTTTGTATAATAATTATTACTGTTAATCGCGGCACATAAAAGGATAGGTGAGAAAAAACAATCAAAAGTAGTTGTATTTATATTCGTCACCTCGTTTATTAAAAATATATAGTGGGTTAATTTTGCAAGCAAAACAATAAATTTCGTGTATGATTGACTAACATAGTCACGCCATGGATTGGCGCCGCCTTGGGTATTCCCGACAATACGTGGTTACCAGTAAATAGGGTTACCATAAACATGAAAATGTTGCTTAAGAATGTTGGTATTAGATTTTATGTAACAATAACGAATGTAGACACAGAAAGCTATACTATACTATTGAGGACACTACTATACCATTAAATAATAAAAATGCCTAGATTTTGCAAATCAAAAGTGCTATGACGAAATGTAACTAATTATAACAATTATTAGTAGTTACTTTTCGGGAAAGGCCAGAAAGAAATTCCGTGATTGTTCTATTTTCAAAATATAAATCTTATAACCTTATTTCGTTATGGCTATCTTGTGAAATACTTTAAAATAATACTATATAGTCACCTAATGATAACTCAGAGGAACGTTCTTAATCAGAAACATTTTATTTACGGTACCACAACGACTTCATATACATATATTGAGTTTTTCAAAAAGAAATATTTCAACCGATACGTTAAGTTAAAAGTGCCTATTTGGTACAACACAAAAACCAGACAGCTCAAATTACCCTTCAATCAATAAATATTTAACTTTACCGATCGAACTATATACATATAAGAGTCGAAACGTTGTAATACATTACAAAATCTTTATTTCTGTTAGTTTTATTTTTAGTAATAATTTTTCTTACTTACAGTGCGTATGCAGCTACGAAATACGTGATGACCGAACGATGCGATCGTACGGCCCTTTATCGTATCTTTTATCTTATTTCTCTTTATCTTTAACAGATTCAAGCTTACCCATACTGATACGTATATATTATAAAAAGCGAAAAACGCTTTCACGTCTTATCTGCTAGACCAATGTTGAAGAAATTTGGCGTAATTAAAGATTACACATAGAATAAAAAACACCCGTGTATCTTTCGGGAACAGCGAAAAGCTATATTGCAAATTATTAAGTACAGAATTTAGTCGAAGACAGAGATGTGAATTCAATGTTAAGTTAATTTATAGAATTAGGCGTTACTTTGCGGAGATCCATAATACAAAAGTAATAAATAAATATAGCAAAATAATTTTATTATTACTTTTGTCAATGGTAAGTTTTGACCTTCCGGATTCGCAGTTCATGCTCCATAACATCCCTAATTCAAACCACCACTTTGTTTGCACTTGATCTGTAATCACGTTATGTGTAACTCTACTCTTGCACTCAAATAATATAAATAAAAGACGGTCGCGTTTGCGAATCACAAAAAATCGTGCTATCACATGGCGCCGAGTTGCGATTTCGTTACCGGAATAATAACATTATGCGCTTTAGTGTGGCCGCATACACACCGTTCGAATAAGGACAGATGCCATAGTTTCATTAAAAATAAATAAATTTAATAATAAAACTCATATAATAGTAAAAAGTAACGGCCTGTTACTATCCCACTGCTGGTTGTAAGCTTCCACTCTCCGTTTCTGGAGAAAAGTGTTGGAGCTAAGACCTACCACGCTGCTCCAATCGGATTGATTAGTTACATATACCCCCAGAATTCTCTAGGGATATGCAGATTTTCTCACCGAAAGCGTGTGATAAATCGCAATTAACAATTAGACACATAAGTTTTATTAGAGAAACTCATTGATGCCTGCCCGGGGTTTAACTCGTTACCCTTTCGAAAGAGTCGCACGGTCTCACCGCTGGGCTATCACAGCTACAAAAACTCATACGTTAAAATATTATTATGAGTCTATGAATATATCTCTTTCTTTTAAATTATTTATAGAAAAGTTTAAGGGAAAAAGTTTGTGATATTTTTGTTTTGGAACCAGAACAAATTCACTAACCTATCACGAGTTTCTTTTAATTTTTCATGACATCATGATTTGGCAACATTTGAATTTTGTGAAACTTAAATGCATAAACATATAGTGACACTCCTATGGATTAAGATATCTTAAAAACAAAGGTTGCTGCTTCGGAAATTTTGAAGTCATGATCTCAATATGAAGTTGAAAACCGCACATTTAATAAAAAAAAAAGGATTTACTACTAGTCTATTACTAGACAAATCCATTATCCGGTAAAAGACGCTTGCATTCAGTAATTTAAACATCATCGATTTTTTTGCTTGAACCGGGCTGGTCTATGATAGGGTTTATTTCATAGTAATTGTGAGTCACGAACTGTTCGTGAATACACTTCAATTTCATGTTTGTTGCGATCATTCATCTACGTTTTTGAAGTAATTTCTGTCAGTAATATTGCAATAGACATTTATTGTGGCACTATTTGTTATGCTTAATTATTTTTAATAAATATTTTTACTGTTTTGATATTTTTTTTGCTAACCCCGCTCGGTTATTGTAAAAACCGTTAGGGCTCACATCAAATAGAGAAAAAGAAAATAATAAAAAATAAAAAATTGTTTAAAAGCTTTGTCTTGTGTTTTATACATATAGATAGTTTCTGGGAGCAGGCCTCCTCTCTCCGTTTCTGGAAAGAAGGAATGGAGCTAAGACCTCGCTGCTCCAATGCGGGTCGGTAGGTTACACATATCTCTAGAAATCTCAAGAGATATGCAGGTTTCCTCACGATGTTTTCCTTCACTGAAAAGCGTGTGATAAATTGAATTTATCAATAAGACACATGAGTTTTAATAGAAAAACTCATTAGTGCCTGCCCGGGTTTGAACGCGTGACCACCTTAAAAGAGCCGCTGGGCTATCACTGCTCTTTTTCTTACGTGACAACATAAAAACAATAATAAGTGTAAATCGTCATTAACAAGAAAGATTAAAAGCCCTCTTATTAATGACGCAATATGCATTTGCTTTCTTAGATTGTTTTATTGATTTATACCTACAAGGGAAGATATGTAAATAAAATCTCTTAAAACTCTCTACCTTCTACAAAGAACAATAATTGCGCTAGTTAGTCTTTCGTAAGCATTCTTTAGTATTAAAGCCAGGCGTATTTTGAACATGTACTCAATAAGACTGCTAGATGCTTCTGACGTCTCGCAAACAGTATCATTTATCTTGTTAAGTTGAATATAGTAAGTCTCGTGGTCTGAGTGATCATAGACGTCTTAAAAATGTCACCATTATTATTATAGTGGGTCTAATTTAAAATAATGTTGAAAAAAAATGTATATAATAACAATATTTACAATACAAGTAAATGTAAATGGTAAATGTTTATTTTATTATTTCTATTAAAAAAATTCTGCATAATAATCTAAAATATATATCCACGTACACGCGGCCAAGGGTCGGCGATATTTTTATATAGATTGCACATCGCCGCGCGAACGGCGAAAACACCTAGCCGACCCGAGGTAGCCAATGCACCGCGGCGCACCAGCCGAGAGTTTTACCCTCGTGTACGGAAAATTGTTTGTTTTGATTACTATTCGCGTATACCTTTGAGTGATGCATTAGACTTTACAATTTTTTTATATTTTTCCTGTATCTATATAGTGTAAAATCACTGCGAACCAATATACCAATTTGTGTTTGTGCTTCAAATAAAGAAGTATTTAAAACTATTGTTTATCATTTCTACATAAACTCTAAATTAGAAAAAGTAGCCATTCAATTTCTCATCAGTTCTTTTCAGTAGAATCAATGTTGCTCCTTCATTTGTTGTAATTTTTGGACCCTCGATATTCCAATTTACATTATTGACTGAAACCAATCCGGCCCCGCTCGGAACTTAAATTTCCCATATTCTGTTGTGTTTATTCAGACATATATTAAAACATTTTCTTGTGTGAAAGCTAAATTACACTTGTCAAGGCCACACATGTGTCTACGACGATTGATAATGACGAAGCGTGTACCGCTAAGATCAAGAAGATAGAAACTTACAATCCAAGAAATATAAAAACAAAACACGATAGGAAACAGGAAAAGGATGCATTAAGCTCAGAAAATTGAAAACATATTTCAAATAATGGAAAGCTAACACTATAAATTTAATCGAGTTTTTTTATAGAAAGTCGCATGTAAATCACTCGCTGACGGAAACCAATATACGAGTAAACAAAAGATTTTCGTATTAAGACCAGATACCTAAGGTGTATGTGTGTGTATTAAATATTTATTGTGGTTTAATACCTCAGAGTGTATTGAATGTCCGTAAAATAGAATATCGAGTTAGAGAGTTGCAGCAACTTATTTAAACTTAGAGGTAAAAGATTGCTACAATCATTGTTTCACCAGACGTTTGTGCTACGTTAGTTTTACATACATTAAAATGCGCAAATATTATTCCCTTTGACATATGTATATGAATTTTGCAGTTAAGATCGTGATATTACTGAGTCAACACACACACACACACACACACACACACACACACACGCGCGCGCACACACACAAATATATATACACACAAATGGCCAAAATCTTTAACAAGTCCGTAGACACAGGGATATTTCCAAACTTAATGAAATATAATTTATAGAATTAGGCGTTACTTTGCGGAGATCCATAATACAAAAGTAATAATAAAAATATTTTGCTATAATCCGCGATACAGTAAATAGAAAATATATATAGTGCTAAATGTATAGTGGACTATATGTTTTTTCCATACCCGTTACATGCAGATTTTTTTTTTTTTTACGAATCCTGCATGTAACGGGTATGGAAAAAACATATAGTCCACTATACATTTAGCACTATATATATTTTCTATTTACTGTATCGCGGATTATAGCAAAATAATTTTATTATTACTTTTGTAATGAAATACAGTAAATTGATCCCAGTCTTTAAATCCGGTGATAAGAGCGACCCTAACAATTACAGACCAATCTCGATCTTGCCAACTCTTAGCAAGGTTTTTGAGAAAGTCATTTTAAATCAGCTGCTCAGGCACTTTAATTTAAATAACTTCCTCCATCCTGAGCAGTATGGGTTTACCAAGGGTTGGTCTACAACGGATGCGGGCGTGAGGTTATTGAAGCATATCTTCGATGCGTGGGAGAACTCACAAAATGCCATAGGAGTATTTTATGATTTGTCCAAGGCATTTGATTGCGTTCAACACGAAATTTTATTGCTAAAGCTTGGCCATTATGGTAAGAACAATGCGCTTCGTCTCGTTGCATCTTATCTTCACAGTCGGATTCAAAGAGTGTGCGTTAATGATGTGCAGTCATCCGGGTCGGCCTTGGTTATGGGTGTGCCCCAAGGATCAATACTTGGTCCCTTTCTGTTTTTAGTATATGTAAATGATCTACCATATTCTATTAATAATATCTGCGATATAACTCTGTTTGCTGATGACACATCTTTGATATTTAAAGTTAATAGAAATGACGAAGTAAACAGTGGTTTGTCGCAAGTAGCTCGTTGGTTCAGACTAAATAATTTGGTACTGAACTCAATCAAAAAAAAATGTATAGAATTTGCATTGCCTAATACTGCTAAAATAGCAAATAAGCTCTTTATTAATAATATACCACTAAAAACAGAAGAAACAAATGTATTTCTGGGAGTGACCTTGGATTCTAAACTCCAATGGAGCACACACATAACAACTCTCGCTGGGAAACTCAGTTCAGCGGCTTACGCTGTCCGAAAGATAAGGCGGCTTAGAGACGTTGAAACAGCAATACTTGTTTATTTTGCTTACTTCCATAATATTATGTCTTACGGAATATTGTTATGGGGTAAATGCGCGGACATTGAAAAAATTTTCGTGTTACAAAAAAGAGCCATACGTGGCATTTACAATTTAAATTCGCGCGATTCCCTGCGAGAGAAGTTCAAGGAAACAGGTATTCTTACATTAGCTTCACAGTATATTTTTAGTAATTTAACTTTTGTACATATGAATATAAATAATTATAAAAGGATTGGCGACGTATATAATAGACAAAGTAGGAACCGACATAAGCTTGCGGTTCCTGCTTTGCGCCTTGCAAAAGTTCGTAATTCGTTTGTGGGTTTGGGTATAAGATTCTATAATAAAATTCCACAATCTACATTAACTTTACCTTTACAGCAGTTTAAAAATACTATTAAAAAAAGGCTAATTCAGAAAGCCTATTATACTATTGAGGATTATCTGGAAGATAAGAATGCGTGGATATAGTTTCTCTTCAACCCTGTGCAAGACATTTATAACTATATGTAACTAGTGATAAGAATTATTGTTGGAAAAGAGCAACCGCCGAGTTTCTTGCTGGTTCTTCTCGGTAGGAACAGCTTTCCGAACCAGCAGTAGATGTTGACGATTCAAAAGCACTTGTTTACAAGTTTACAAGTTTACTTGAATAAAGAATATTTTGAATTTGAATTTGAATTTGAATGCAGATATACAAGCATATATACACTGTTTATTTTTGGTATTTATACTCGTACTGTTTAGTTCTTTAGTATTATTATTATTTAATCTTTCTATTATAGGCAGCCTACATGAGCTTTTCAGTTACTCCAAAATGTATGCTGAGACTATACTTAAAGTTTGAAGCCCGGTTAAGTCAGTTAAAGTATTAAAATAAACTAACACTTTAGAGGGTCATGGGTTCAAACCCCGCACCGGATTATGTGATTAATTGATATATTGATAAAATATCTCACAATATTTTTCTTGTAAACCTGCAGATCTATACAGCATTCTGGTGATATATGCAAATTACCATCGCATCGAAGCTGCGTCGTGGATCTGAGATTCAAACCTCTCTACAAAAGGAAAAAGAGAAGGAGAGGCTTATACCCAGTAGTGGGATGAAAAACAATATGATGTCATGATCAATACCATACCGGCCGTGTGTGTGTTTTTAGTGTGTTTTAGTGTGTATTGGTGTTTTTTTAGTGTATGTGTGTGCGTATTTTTAGTGTATGTGTGTGCGTGTGTGTGTGTGTTTAATTTATCTCTGTGTGCGTGTTTTTAAAAACAGGCATAATCTACGACTTCTATAAATAAACCCCATGTAAACATAATTATTCAGGTAGCTTTCTTTACTTGAAGAAGTTGCAGATAGCATCTAATACAGTAAATAGACGCAACCAAAAAAAAAATCAGGCCCGCATAGTAACAAAGCTAACGTAATAATTATTCTCGCTGAACTATACTAATCCTTATCTAAATAACAGTTACTTCCTGATTCTGTTATATCCTCAAAAGATTACCGTATGATATAATATCTTTATTCTATCTATTTTTTGAGGTGTTTCCGTGTTCGTTTTTTGTTATAAAATATTTATAATAATTTCATATTTTACATAATTCTATATATTCATAAATTTTAATTAGGGTCAGTTACAAATTAGTATTGAAATAAAATATTTTACGATTTTGTCGTGGAGCCTAACCTCCTGATGATGCTTCGGTTTCGGGGCGAAACAATCGTCGAGATTGTGGTGGTGGGTGTGTGTGCTGCTTGTATGCGTTGTTGCTGGTGGATGCATCTTGGGGTGCATGTGGTGGCTTGTCCTGCGTGTATAAGGTGCGTGGATTTTGCCTGCTTCATACACATTAGCTTTGCATGCATTTGCTTAACCCGTGCGGATTATAGCAAAGTAGTTAGTTCTGTTATATTGCTTGTAATATGGATTTCCGCAAAGTAACGCCTGCTTCTATAAATCAAAACTGTTTTTCTTACAGAATCGTAAAAACAAATATTGCAATAATGAGGGCAGCGAAAGGTAAACTGTGATAGCGCAGCGGTAAGACCGTGCGACTCTTTCGAGGGGTCAGGAGTTCAAACCCCTGACAGGCACCAATGAGTTTTTGTTAAAACGTATGTGTCTAATTGATAATTGCAATTTATCCATGCTTTTCGGTGAAGGAAAACATCGTGAGGAAACCTGCATATCTCTAAAGAATTCTGGGGATATGTGTAACCTACCCATTCGCATTGGAGCAGCGTCTTAGCACCAACCCTTCTCTCCGGAAACGGCGAGAAAGGAGACCTATGCCCAGCAGTGGGATTGTACCGAGCCGTTACTTTGAGGGCAAACGCTTAAGTTGGTTACACACTGGTTCCAACAATTTGTTTATGAATAAGTTATTACTTTCAATGGACAGATCGATATTGTAAGTCCTAATTCTTTGGTAGTATTTGAGAATACTACCAAAGAATCCCTCGAGGCTTCTGCATCCCGCACTATGGTTCGCTCCAGAAAGCTCGAGACTATGCCATAGTGCGTAATCTTGATATTACTGACAGCGTAAAGGAAATCATATTTATTGTTCTTCATTACATAATATGATAATATACTATGAATTCATAATTACATTAGTTGAAGTTATTATCTTATTAAAAGGTATATGCAATATCCATGCTCTTTATCTTTCAATGTAAATTAATATTACAGTTGTAGGTTTTGGCGATAACATCTCAATACTTTGTTTAACATGTAATATTTAAGATTTTAAGAATATTTTTAGTGTCTATTTAAATATACCTAAGTTCCGAGCCTAAAAATAAATTAATTTGGGTTTCCCAGAAGTTTATTCTTTTTTCACACTGAAAATATGCCGTTTGTTCTTCCAACTTTTAAAGAATCAACGGGCGTAGATGCATAGGGAGTGTAACGCGCCTAATTTTAATGACCTATTTTTAGCACTCTTAACAGGAATATTAAGAGTAAGGCTGTTTAAGCATTCGTATAAATAAAATAAAACAGTACACTACAGGAAAAACTACATTGTAGACTTTAATGAAAACTTATAAGTTTTACTCTATAGACTGTTAGCACTTGTAACACTTATTATTATTGTACTTGTATTCCTTAGCTGACAATCCCTTTTCCGAATTATTTTTGCGATTATTAATTATGTAACTATAATAAGAAAATCGTATCTGTAACTTACATTTATATATCATCCTCCTGCCCTTATCCCACTCTAAGCGGGGTCGGCACAACATGTTACAAACATGTTGTCATATGATTTGGCTACATATTTTACGACCGGCCGCCTGCCTGACGTCAACATACCTTAGTCGCGTTTTACGACACCTCGGTAAGAAATGAGGGTGGATATTCTATGCAGCCGGATACCGCACGGCATTTACCTTATTCGCCTCTTACGACACCTAGGTAAGAAAGGAGGGTAGTCTATTGTATTCTGCCGGATACCACACGGCATTTATATAATTTTAAATAAATAAAAAATAAAATAAAAATAGACATGAGGCCCTTATTTAAAGAGCAATACTGTGATATCTTAATTTATTGTAAAGATAACAAAAGCTTAAATATAACAAACAGGTAACTACGCGTCAAGTAATGTGTGTTTTTAGCCATAGTGAACAGCTACTGAACACAGATCCCTTCATGAGAAACACGCGAGAAAGTCTGGCACCGTCTGAATCGTCGAGGCACTGTAACCTGTTTGAGGTAAGCGCAGACAATACACCATGAAGAAACAAGTCTAATCGAAAATCAAACAGAATATTCATTGGCACTGCCAATTAGCTTAGTAGCCGGATGGTATAGAATAAAACAATATTTGTTAAAACAAATAGAATTGCTGACTAATAAAAAAACCAGTTTTGGCGTATGAGAAGATCCATCACGTCCATTCACACGGTCGACGGGAAACCAGTTTCCCTAGACAGGTGTCCCTCGGCCTATGACTGCGAGAGGTCGTTTTTTAGGATTCCGTCACGGAATGGATACCAAGTACGCTTTTTACGTACGCCTTTTATTTGTCACACAATAGATACGCCTTTCTATTATTCCGTCGGGAGCAAAGGTTTTTGTAACAAGAAGTTCAAATGTATGTTTGGGTTTTTTATGTTGATACTTCAATAATCATTCAGCATGAGGATACAAAAATATCTCGCCAATGTTATGCTGTAGATATGATAAAAAGAATTGCTAACAGAAAAAATATTACATGACTTGACGTTTAAATAAGAAAACGCATCCCGAGCGCTTTGTGAATTTTATAGTCTTAATATAATTTTATTCAGCTGCGACAAAACCAAAAGAATGGTATATTAAGTAGATTATGTTTATACGTAAGTTTGTATAATCTACGTATGCTAAAGCATGCTGCATATACTTTTTTCTCATAAATGGGATGCAAATTGATTTGTTAATATAGTGCGGATAAAATGGGCTGTGTGATGACTCATTAAATTTACATTAAATCAAAACCGACGGAACCAAACGAATCGAACTCCAAACAAAGATCTCTTAGGACACTCGAAAGCACTCCTTTGTACTAGCGTCTTTAACAAAATCACTTTATATATTTATTTTTATTATATTTGTCATCACAAATATGTGAAATTGAATATGTCTAACTACGATTAGTTAAATGTTAAAAAGTAAATTTCTATTGGAGTTTAGTTTTATTTATTCTAATCTCCTTATTGACTAGCCGTATTTATTTTTTTAAAATTCAACTTAAAAGAAACTTGAAAAAATATCAGATTAAATTAGAAGAGTAAAATATATATTTTTTTAATGTACATATTTTTTGTGTACCTCTACACCCTGGCTACTAATATCTAAGATAAAAACCCGATTTTCTTGTAGGAACGGAATAGATATTTGTAAAAATTAAAATAAAAAATTTGAACTATGTGCACAATTCTTTTTTATTGCCTCTAAGTATGTTAAAATCGCATCAAAAGAGCGCTTTTTACTTATGTGACGATTCCTCCAACGATTCCAGTCAACTTCTTTCTCACTTAAAAATCTGTATTCTAAACATTCTCTTCACGGGTCTAAGAAAAATATACTTTATTTTTAATCCTTTTTTTATGTCAAGAAAACCCATTATGGGTCGTCACTGCTCGACGATGACGAGCGGTGGGTATGTCGGTCTCACACAAACTAAAAACCTGACAGTGCTTAACCACGTCGCTGGTGGCGGGCACAGTGTAACGTTGAACACACAGCCGATCTGTACTCCGTAAAGCGCCACGAGGTACTGCTTTACAATTACTTGCACAAATACGGTCTTGTCGCTGATTCTTACAGATTTTTAAAGTTCTAATCTTGATATGATAGAGGATCTTGATATTGTCAATGCAACAGTATTCTATAAAAATTTTATTGTTCGGCTGATATTAAATTAATTACATTTATTAGTTGCAGCGAACTAGTAATGCCCGCTATTGATTGGTGGCACGTAATTTCCCCGGGGTGGCGCGAATCGCGAATAGTACGCCGCAATTTAAGAGCGGTCGGCGTTTTCTTGAACAAATTATTGAATGTATAATTTATTTACGATCTACATAAATATCAAATATCCGATTGTGCTGTTTTGGTAAGACCATTTTAATCATTTTCGTCACAGATTTTAGCAAAATAATTTCACCTGTACTTTTTTTTGTTTCATAGAATTATACAAAGTAAAGGTTTAGTAGTTCATTAGATTATTCTGATTAAATTTATACCTTTTTGTGATTTAGTGATTATCAGAGTCATATCATAACATTATTATTATTTTTACACACTACACGATCGTACATCGTATGTAATCGCCGATTATGAAGAGGAGCCATTAGCCTTAAGAACAATATTCGGTTTATAAATGTCATCAGTTTATTGTAAATATATCTATATGCAGTATATGTACATACACTGTATACTGGATTATATGGGATTATTGAAAGATACAAAGCGATCGCAACAGGTGTTTGGCAGCTGCTTTTGGATTTTCGTTTTTTTGTGTGTGAAGATAACAGGTTAGCGCTTGATTGTGATACCACCTGGTGATGTAGGTGAACGAATAAAGTATCCTGGACGAGGTATGGTTATTGTTATACCTTTACTTTGTCGTTTGTTTGATAGTAACATATCGTTTAGTTAATAGGAAGCAAGATATATCGAAAATTACACAAGTATGACTTTAGAAAAATCTAACAGACCTTATTAGAACTTCGCATATTTGTAACCAGTGCAAAGAATATCTGTGGCTTGAAACTTTACGTCTTGTCTAAATATATATCGCAGTTTTAGTATTAAAGTGACCGAATTAAAAAAAGTTGTTTTGTGGCAAATTGCAATAGAGCCTACAAAACTCGTGAGTGATAGAGACACATAACTTGGAAGAGCAAGAAAACACTAACTTTTTTAGCGTGATGTCAAAGATAGCATTGAAATAAGGATTACAATATGTCTAACTCAATTAAACCTAATTTTGAATTCAGCTATTGAATTTAGTAAGACTTTAAATTAATTGGATCAGGGGTAAGCCTGTTGATAATCCATTATACAATCCATTATACAATACTTGTCAAAGTGAGTCTTTTTATTTATGTATCACGATCGAAGAGAACGGAACAATATGATTTATGGTAGCCCTTGAATCTCGACAGTCGAAAGACCAGACTACAGAGATTGCCTTTTATATCGTAGATGACATCCGATCAATAGAAGTTGTAAAATCTAGTAATCAGTGTTTAGCAAGGTTTTTAAAGGTTGTAATTCTCATACTAGCTTATTTGTGACCGTATAAGTTAAGCTAAGACGCCACAACCCTATGAGACCCTATATTCATGACACAACAATATCATTATAATTAATAGACATTTTTATAATGCACATTTGTTTAAATGAAACACACATAGATCCACAATTTAAAAAAAAAATTATACATAGTTTTAATTTGTAATTGATGGTAAGTAAGTTTGTAAGTTCCATAACGAATAATGTAGTGATAAGATTAGCTTGATACTATTAACAGTGTCATTTTGAATTGACTTATTTTATAATGTATAGTCATAGTTTGTACTAAATTGTTAAAACGCTTGGATTAATAATTAAATAAAAAAACCAAAAAAAAAGGTCGAACCTAATTTGAAGAGATGTTAAATTGTGTATCCGATCCCGATTCGAGTCTTAAAATCGTCACCACATCGCGAACCGCCGTATAACGACAATAATGAAAAGCTTTTCGGGATCCCGCGTCGCGGCGAAAACGACGTCAATTGAACGAGTATTTAACGAATTCACATATTGATCCGACACTATTGCTAATCGTTTCGTTATTCGTAAATGATTAACTCATGCTTTTAATTGGATTCCCATTATAACAATATGTTATGAATGTAAAATTGTTTACATTCAAAACAAATGTTTATCTATTTGTTTTATGTTTATCGAAATGTTTATCTGTACAGAAAACAAATTTCGTTTACAATATGTTATTATAAATTTACCAGATGAAAGTCCTTTATTAGATTTCATATTTAACTTTTATTTCATCTTTAATCGAAAATATCGTTTACTGTCAAGAAAGAAGAGGATATAGTTTTTGTCTTCAACTAATGTTTTATCGCTGTTACCAAGTTTCCTTAATCCAGGAAGGCTAATGCCTACTCGCTTGTTAGGCGGACTAGCAATCGCAGTTTTGATGACAGTACCATATAATGTAAGTCAACGTTTCGAATTTGTGGTAGGTAGTATGTAGTCAAAGCCTTATTGCAGTACGGCACCTCGAGTTCACAATCGAGATCACTTTTTTAAGCAATGAAAAAGTTTCCGTCTTAACTCCTCAGGTTAGCCCGAATTTGAAAATCCTACTTGAAGCTTTTTGGCTCTCATATTGAGACTTACAGCCTCAGGATCATCGTGTTGAGTTACGTTACGTAGTTAAAAGATATTAACTACGTAACGTAACTCACGCTTAAAAGTAGTCAAGTAATTAAATATCTTAAAAGCACATTGCGTGATAAAGAATTACATCACGCAATGCTTACTCATAGTAACAACATGTGTGACGTCTATATCAATTTTCTTATCTCGTGACCCTGAAACCATAATCCCTCTTAGCTGAAGTAAAACTTCCCCATATAGCGCATTTCGTCACGGCCATAAATCGTCACTAGGTATCGTTATCTGGTGGTTTGCGCAATACTGCATTGCTTTATCAATGAAATCTAAATAATTACAGCGTTATCGTATGTGCGCCGCATTTTGGACCAAAATGTTCACACTGAACTAGTTTCTATAGGCGATAACAAATTTTCGGCGCCGCATTCCGGCCCATATGATAAAGTTGGCAATAACTTCGATAAAGATTGATTTGGAGAAAAGGATAAGTTTATCATTTTACGTCAAGTGATTTGCAGAAATGTATTACTTGTTCGCTAGCAAGTTCAGGCTGGCCGATTTGATTTAAGCTAAACCAGGCACCAACAAAACCATATAATATTAAAAGTTTAAGAAGGTAGCTGGGCAGGTAGATGCTGTGAGTGGATCACTCTCACATTATTATAGAATATGCAATGAACAATTATTTAAAACACTGCATTTATTCAATGAGATAGTTAACATATTTGTCATTTTCATTGCTCAAAACCATTGCGATAGAGTAGCGATTATGACGTTGTATTATTATTGTCCTAAGCTTTAAAATATTTTTTCCAAAATTGAGTATCTTGCATACTAAACGAAGAACAATGTATTCTACGTTTTTTAATCGTACTTTCTGAATGCTATTCCCAGGGATGTCAAAATAAGAGTAAATCCATATTTAGATTATAAATAAGAAAGTCTGTATGTCGGTTTGTCAATCAATTACATTTTCACAGATAAAATATTTTTTAAATTGTTACAATTTAGGCTTATGTACCGTGCTAGCATATATAATTCAAAAAATTCGTATTACATTCGGGAACCGAAAAAGAAAACAATATGGTTGAAGATATTTTTCACTTAAGTTGACGAGAATGATGGTTACGTATAGTTAAACTATAAGAAAGTTTAATACTCCGAAAACTACTAACAAACTAATATACGTATTTCGTAGTCCACGTAAAACGTTAAAAGTGTTTTCTTTACTATAAATATCCTATCACCACAAAATGTATCAAAAAATGCGTAGGGAAAAGAAATAAAATATCTCTCCCCCGCCGGATGTTGGGTCCAAAGAGCTTAACACCTGTTGTCGGCGTATCGTTTTTTGTAGGTTATTGTGAGTATCCGTTTCATAGGGTTCGTTAAAAGTGTAACATAATGTTTCTAAAAATAATTTGTAATGTAGGATTCATGGCACTTTTTGCATGTTCTTTTTAGAAGAAATAAAAGAATAAGCGAAAATAATACATAAATACTAATTATAAAATAAATAAATATATGGGACACTTACACACACGGTCGTCCGACCCCAAAGTAGTAACTTAATACTTATGTTATGGTAATAGACAACTGGTAATATACTAAATATATAATTTTAAATACAAATACACACCCAGGCTCAAAGAACCAACAAGTTACAACAAGAAACAACAAGTCTAAAAATCCCCATTCTTTGGAAACAAGGAAAAAAACCAAATTCGTATTATTGAGGGTATTTAAAAGCTTAAATTGGCGCGACAGAAGTGGCGGGTACCACAACTGACTGAGTTATTACAAACAATTTCTATCCATACTAATGCGAAAGTGTTTTGTTTTTAGAATCGGGACTTCCAAAAATTTTCCTGGCATTATACATTTTTTTTTTTTTATGAAATAGGATGGCAGACGAGCATGCAGTTCAACGTTATCACCGCCGCCCACGACCTCTCGCAGAGCGAGTGTGCTGCCGACCTTTAAAAAGGTGGAAAATACGCTTTTTGAAGGTATTTATGTCGTACCGATCCGGAAACACTGCTAGAGGGAGATTATTCCATAAAATGGTGGTGCGCGGAATAAAATTATTGGAAAACCGAACTGTAGTGGATCGCCACGCATCCAGATGGTAAGGATGATATAATGATATACATTATACTGACTGGCCCGTTTCCGCAGGTGACAATGCCTTCAGCTGCATGGGTCGCGGGTCTGATTCCCGCCGAAGGAAAATATTTGCTAAAAAAAAGTTGTTGGTTTAAAAATTTAAAATTATACATAAAAAAAGTAAAGTAAAGTAGCGGCCTGTTACGATCCCGCTGCTGAGAATAGGCCTCCTCTCTCCGTTTCTGAAGAGGTTGGAGCTAAGACCTACCACGCTGCTCCAATGCGGATTGGTAGGTTATTTATTTATTTATTCGGATCTTCAACAGCATTACACGATAAATCATCCAAGATATATCCCATATAGTTTTAAATTAAATATGTAGTACCAATTATAGAAGAACACATCATTCTTAGTCACAAAGTCACAAATTATAAACCTAAAAATAAACACTAGAGAATAATGAACATAGAAATTACACATATGTCCAGAATTCTCTAGAGATATGCAGGTTTCCTCACGATGTTTTCCTTCGCCGAAAAGAGAGTGATAAATTGCAATTACCAATTAGACACATGAGTTTTAATAGAAAAACTCATTGGTGTCCGTCCGCCCGGGTTTGAACTCGTGTTCCCAGCAAAAGAGTCTCACGGTCTCACCGCTAGGCTATCACAGCTCAAATTATACATAATAATTATATAATATCAATTTACCAGTTGTACATCACCCATAACCATAATTATTAAGTTACTTTGCGTAATTTTCCCATACATAATTAGTACTTATTTTATCACACCAATATATTTCTATTGTGAGAACAGGTGCATTATACGAAGAACACACCTTTGTGATAAAAAACTCTACCTTATTTATCGACGTTCCGGCCATCTAATACAGGTTACAAATTATGATAACCCTTATGATGTTTGTTATAAATATCAAAATTCGAAAATGATATCGGAGGTGTGTTAGTCAAATATGTGCTATCAATTGAAAACGTGACGTGAGTATCGGCAATTGCTCGAATTATTTATTTTGTAAACGAATATAATAGAAAGTGCTATTTAGCGCTTTTCCGCGTTCAGACTTGCTGAAAACAATTGGTTGAGTGTATTTTTAATCTCGAACTAAAATCATTATTGCACTTTGGCGACATACTCGTATAATAATGGTACAACTAAAAAAATACATGTTTAAGAGATAGGGTTTTAAACTTTGAATTCCTTAGGATAACTTATAAAAAATATGTTTTATTTTGCTTAGATGAAGGGCCTAATTATGAGTTCTTCCGGTATTGCTGCTAAAAAGAATGTACATTTTATTTAAAATTTAAATTTTCATTTATTCTTAGTTCAAAACACGTGTCTTTTGAGTTGTGCCACAATTGCAGCCCGTGAACGATATGCTTTACGTCGTCAGATTTCAACAAGTATTGGCATTCAGTACATATAAGCAAACTGGCATTTTAGTATATTCTTTTTAAGAGATACTTAAAGTTAAATAACTTTTTTAAACAAGGATGAGTTAGCGTTGCATGTGAATGTACAGTGAACACCAAACATTTTTGAGTGAATAAAATCGATAAAGTCAAATAAATACGGCTGTGGTATGGATGACGGTAGTGACGTAATTATTTACATTATTTTATTAAATTAGACAATCGACCTATTATCGGGCCTTAAAATGAACATGAGTAAGACGAAAATCATGTCAAACTCACATGTTCCGTTCCACCCGGTCATCGTTGAGAACTCTGCACTCGAAATTGTAGACGAGTATATATACCTGGGACATACGGTCCAGCTGGGTAGGTCCAATTTCGAGAAAGAGGTTAGCCGCCGAATCCAACTCGGATGGGCAGCGTTCGGGAAGCTACGCGAGATCTTTTCGTCCGAAATACCTCAGTGTCTGAAGACCAGGGTCTTCGAACAGTGCGTGTTGCCAGTGATAACCTACGGATCCGAAACGTGGTCGCTCACTATGGGCCTTATAAGAAAGCTCAGAGTTGCTCAGCGGGCGATGGAGCGAGCTATGCTCGGAGTGTCTCTACGAGATCAAATCAGAAATGAGGAGATCCGTAGAAGAACTAAAGTCACCGACATAGCTCAGCGTGTCGCGAAGCTGAAGTGGCGATGGGCGGGGCACATAGTGCGGAGAACCGATGGGCGCTGGGGTCTTAAGGTGCTAGAATGGCGACCCCGCACCGGAAAGCGCAGCGTCGGTAGACCCCCTACGAGGTGGACAGACGACCTCAAAAAGGTCGCAGGGAGCCACTGGATCCAGGCGGCGCAAGATCGTGTGGTGTGGCGATCCCATGAAGAGGCCTATGTCCAGCAGTGGACGTCCATCGGCTGACGACGACGACGACGACGAGACAATCGACAATATGTGTCAGCCACACAGGTCAAAATACAACGTAACTTTTATAGCAGCTCTAATGCAATAAAATTCCACTAAAAATACATGAACATAAACGTAACTGGATAGATTAATTTTGGATTTTAAAGCTTGCAATTTAAAATTATAATATACAATTTTCTTTGTTCCCCTGATCACAACCTCAATATGTCCGACGTTAATCGATCATAAAATGTAATAATTAATTTAATTATGACAGTTCTCTTAAAGTAGGATGTACAATTCTCTTGTCCAATATAAATGGGGTGGGCACAACATGTTTTAATCATGTTGTGATATGATTTGGCTGGGTGTTTTACGACCGGCCTCCTGCCTGACGTCAACTTACCTTAGTCGCCTTTTACGACATCTCGGTAAGGAATGAGCGTGGTCTATTCAACTCAACTAGATACCACACGTTGGATCAACTTACCTTAGTCGCCTTTTACAACACCTCGGTAAGAAATGAAGGTGGTCTACTCAGCCGAATACCACACGGCATTTAGAGTAGGATGTACCATAGGTAGATAATAATATTTAACACTGACTGTACATTCAGCGAATTTAGAACGTTGATTAAAAATGTCATGTCACGATACTGCACATCACTGTTTCCTAGTACGAGACAAGGAGTGGCGCTTCGATAAGCCATTATGAGTCACGTCACTACATTGCTGATAAAATCCATATTAGATAACTGTAGCATTGGCGACGTATTATCCTCAGAAATGTCGCTATCAGTCTGCCCTGCGATAAGCTCCTTGGCAACTGTAGTTAATAGTGTTTGGAATTCGATATTTATTAAATTATGTCCGGTTATAGTATATAGAAATCATTTATTTATACACATTTATCACCTGTGAGGAAGCTATTGCGAAAAATGTATAGTACAACTAACATGATTAAGTTTTAATACTAGTGAACTTTTTATCGTAAATTGAAATAATTTTTATTCATTTAAATACAATATATACTATGTATATCATCATCATTCTCATCATTCTCCTGCCCTTATCCCACTCTAAGTGAGGTCGGCACAACATGTAACAAACATGTTGTCACATGATTTGGCTACGTATTTGACGACCGGCCGCCTGCCTGACGTCAACTTACCTTAGTCGAATTTTACAACACCTTGGTAAGATATGTGGGTGGTCTATTCTATGCAGTCGGATACCACACGGCACATACCTTAGTCGCCTCTTACGACACCTCGGTAAGAACGGAGGGTGGTCTATTCTATTCTGCCGGATACCACAATGCGTAATATATACTATGTATTTGTGAAACAATATTGCTACATTTAGTATTTTTTTTAAAGAAGATTTCCTCGTTACAATTCTGATCTCTTATTTTATATAATTTACTTTCAAATCAACATATTTTATTAGTATCAATATTATTCTCTACCATACGTGTCATATTATATATAAAATTATATTTATGTGGCAGATACTTACGTAAACAATACAAACATTGTACTGAAAGATTTCTTACCTGTAACAAAAGATAAACTTAATGAATTTTAAAAATAATCAATTATAATGCAAATTAAAATAATAAAATAAGCATAAGGTAAGTTGATGTTGTTGTAAAATACGTAGCCAAATCATGTGACAACATGTTTGTAACATTTTGTGCCGACCCCGCTTAGAGTGGGATAAGGGCAGTAGAATGATGAATCAATTATAATGCATTCCTGTTATATAAATATTCTGTTAGGATAACTTTGGTAACTATAAAGTCTTCAAAGTCAATTTTCTAGATAATTAATGATTTAATAAAGATAATAATTTTAAAATACTCCATAAGATAAAATAAAGCGCATTGGCGCAACTGAACACGCAACTATGAACGCAACTCTGCAGGCGCAACTCTGAAACTGAACGGTCTTGGGATGCATGTGGTGACTTGTCCTGCGTGTGTAAGGTACGTGAATTTTGCCTGCTTCATACACAATAGCTTTGCATGCGTTCGCTTAAACGGCACGGATTATAGCAAAGTAGTTCTGTTATATTTTCTGTAATATGAAATTCCGAAAAGTAACGCCTGCTTCTATAAATCAGGTAAATTGCATATATTGCAAGATGGTGAGATACAATTTTAAGCACCAATTCCTCTCAAAGTTAGTGCAAGTCTTATATATGGCAATGGTATAATAAGAAGTAGGCTATCACTGGCTTCTCATAAAGTTTGAAAACGGTTAAACACAAACATGTGATAGACGGTAAAGTTTATAAAGTCGAAAATTAAAAGTATGAGTAAGAATCCAAATAACTTAAATATATAAAATTGTAGAAGTATACGAGCGCTGATTAAATATCGCCTTACATCATTTTTCCTTTTAGATAAACTTTTAACCAACTCAAGCTTGGTGAGGGGCGAGTTGCGAAGGCCGGCCTGTTGGGCGGATATATTAGTTTGCCCGGAGGGATCTTATAAATAAAAAAGTGCTCAATCTTACTAAAGTTAACTATTACAGATATTTTAGATTTTGCTTGCTATTTACGACATAAAACTTTGACATAACAACACGACTTCATACAGGCGTAAACTTCACAATTATATGCTTAAACTTTCGATGTAGTCCGTACTAATATTATAAATGCGAAAGTCTGTCAGTTACTGGAGCAATAGCGACAATATTTGAAACAATTTAAGCGTATATATCGGTCGTACAAATAGGATATTACATTTTCCTACAGGAACACGACAGGATTACGTAGTATATAACTGAGGGTATTTTAGCATTTAAGTTGACACGAACCAAGTCGCAGGTGCAGTTCAAAGTCAATAAAATTGGATTAAAATATTTCCACTATATAAGCAGCGAAAGTATTTTATTTTTTCATTATACGTTGATGTTCGTATTGACTTATATACTTACTTACTTATCTTAGGAAACATTACTACCAACAGAGTAACTACGTACAAATTTATAGCTTAGTTCTTGACTTTTTTAAAGATTCTCATGACAGGAATCAGTATATGATGAGCATCTATGTCGTTTGTATTCATTAATCAAGAGTTATGCGCCGTGGCATAACTCTTGTTAAAAGTTTACTCTACTGATTAAGTGACGTTACAATTTGTTTAAAGTTTACTCTAGTCATTAAGTAACGAAACAATTTTATAACTTAAGATTACTTCTACGATGTAAAATTCAATAGTAGAACTATGCAGTCCCCGGGGCTCTTTTTGGGCGCTTTTGCATTACCATAAAATCGCAGAACCAAACATAAATGCCCAAGTATTTTTTTATTAATTTAAGCAATTTATACAATACCTGTGAACCGGCAATATGTCCTACTAATTAAAAAAAAATTTAAACTCTTAATTTTAAGCCAAATCACTTTTTTACGGCAGTACTACTTCCCATTCAAATTCAAATTCAAAATATTCTTTATTCAAGTAAACTTGTAAACAAGTGCTTTTGAATTGTCAACATCTACTGCTGGTTCGGAAAGCTGTTCCTACCGAGAAGAACCAGCAAGAAACTCGGCGGTTGCTCTTTTCAAACAATAATTCTTATAACTAGTTACATATAGTAGTATTAATGTCTTGTACAGGGTTGAAGAGAAGCTATATCCACGCATTCTTATCGTCTAGGTAATCTTCAATAGTATAATAGGCTTTCTGAATTAGCCTTATTTAAATAGTATTTTTAAACTGCTGTAATGGTAAAGTTAAAGTAGATTGTAGAATTTTATTATAGAATCTTATACCCAAACCCACAAACGAAGTACGAACTTTTGCAAGGCGCAAAGCAGGAACCGCAAGCTTATGTCGAGTCCTACTTTGTTTATTATATACATCGCCAATCCTTTGATAATTATTTATATTCATAGGTACGACTGACGACCGTGTGTGTGTAAGTGTCCCAATTATTTATATTTATTTATTTATTGCATGGTTTGCGTAACAGTTCACCGTTTTACCAGTTTACATCAGTCATTACAAAGTATACAAGAATATCATTTAATCTCGGTATAACATTATAGCAAAGAAAAGTAGTGTACGAAAATGCAAAAATTTTTTATGTAAATATTAGTTTTTTGTAAATTATTTGACAAGACGAAAAACGTCAATATATAAATATCCACTTTCACAGCACATGCAATTTGCATTATTTAACAAGCGCACAGTCTAGACATCATTGTAACAGGAAAATATCTAGTCAAACTTGTTAAAACTTGCAATATGATATCATTCACTCGAAGTTTATTTGTAAATTTTGATAGAATAATAGAATTATATCTGGCTTGAGTTGACATCAATAATAATCTTGGTAACTTAATAACCTTCAAAGATTTAAATGCTGATATTTTACTGAGCATCGGAAAAAAGACTTAAATGCGTTAGCTACTTAAAGCTTTCAATGCATAACATTTTGATCCTTTTAACCATATAATTTAAATGAATATATATTTTTAATCATCATCCTTCTGCCCCTATCCTACTCTAAGTGGGATCGGCAAAACATGTTACAAACATGCTGTCACGTAATTCAGCTGCGTATTTTACGACCGGCCGCCTGCCTGACGTCAACTTACCTTAGTCGTATTTTACGGCACCTCGGTAAGAAAGAGGGTTTTACATTCTACTCAACCGGTTACCGCACGATGGGTCAACTTACTTTAGTCTCTTTTTGCGACACCTCGGTAAGAAATGAGGGTGGTCTATTCCACTCAGTCGGTTACAACACGGCAGAAATAAATATATTTTTAATATTTTTCAGTGATTAAAATTAACGGAAAAAAATTGAGAAAGACTAAAACAGACTAAGCTCCAGCAAAGCATGGTCAGCCCATAGACAAGCTTTTCGTCTTTTTACTATCAACGAAACACCAACATTTAGATTTTCGGATTTTCCTTTCTTATTATTGAGCTATATGTTTACTTGATAAATACAAATATTTAGTTGGTATAAACGCGCAAATATTAATACAATTACGATTTCACGGCGGCATTTCAAGTCCCGACAATCATTTAATTAATATGAGGAATGTGCTGTGAATTGTAAAAATCAATGGAATGTTTTCGCAATGCGCTCTTTACACAATATTTTAAAAACAACACTGTGCTATGGATAACTGATATGAACCAGGGTAGAGCTTACCGGTTTACTTGACCATTATATTATACTAGCTGTGCCAGCGACTTCCCGCGTGGAAATCAGCGTGTCACAATTTTTTTCTAGAATTCAAATTTTAAACATATAAGTAGTTATTGTGAGTTAATCATACCAGAAAGGGACATGCTATTGTGGACTTTTTTGTAGTATTTTTATAGATCTACAATTCTCTAGTACATTACTTTAACGTATCTCTCTCTCTGTCTCTAAAGCTCTCAGCAAGTAAGTTTTTTAACAACTGCGCGATCTCTTTAACACAATTTACATAATACCGATATGTACTATATTCCTAAACTATCCGGAAGTATTTTACTATCTTTTGGTGAAAACCGTACAAAAATCCGTTCAGTAGATTTTGAGAAAATCGATTACATATAAACAAACAGCTTTTTGGGACTTTGTTTTATAATAAGTATAGATTATAGTGACACCATTAATGTTGAAATGTTAGATGTCACAAACTGGACCAGCTGATTGATAAGCTTTATAAGATAACATAAGATTCATATTAATAAACTATTTCCAAATGGACTACAAAATAGAAGAGACTCAGGCAGACCAGAAAAGCGATGGAAAGACCGCGTCCAGGAAAACTTTCGATGCATGGGCAGAGTTACGATCTTAGAGACGTGAGGCCAGGGACAGAGTGAAGTGGAAAAGGCTCGTTGAGGATGCCAAGACCCATAAAGGGTTCAAATGCCAAAGGAAGTAAGAAGTAAGTCATTTATGTTAAACTTTTATGATGATAGTGTAAAAAACATATGAACAAACGCATGTTAATTATGAATGTCCACTACCAAAGGCAAAGAGCATCTTTGCTCAAAGGCATTATGAAACTATCGCACCCCGACTATACAACAAATTAAATAAACAACTGAAATAAAAAATGTATCCAATTAATTGGCTAAGTACCTTGACTTATAGTCAAATAGAGGAACTGTTTTTAACAATTAAATAATATTTTATACTTAAGGTATCACTTATTGACACATACACAAACACCGCTTACCCACACTCACACACACATACACCATACACACTTCATGGGTTTCTAGTTCAAGTATATGCTTCTATTTTGAATGATGATTTTGTATCGCTTATTTTTCTTTTCTTTTCTAGATTATTATAAAAATAAATTTTTAACTTTGTAAATGCCAAATTGTTCTTTTATAGATGATAAGGGAAGGTACTAGCTCTTGAAACACAGTTTTTCTAGTTCAGTAACTAGGGTTTCAATGCACTATGTACATTAGTATGACTAATAACCATTATTATGTGAATACAGGAAGGTCTAAAAAGAGATGTTTGGCTTGTGATGTATGACAGATATAAAATGAATAGCGCCAGAGTTGACGAATGTTAGAAAAGAATGGAAGATGAAAACATATTGTCCCAACTGCTCTCACAGTGGGATAAGGGCAGGGGAATGATTATTATATTGTTACGGGTTCATCATTGAAAGACTGTTTTCATATATACTTCTTGTATTATCCTTATCCTAATAAAACTAAATACTAAGAACTAAATTAATCCTAATCGCCCATATAGGGCGCCAGGAGAATTTTTATTTATGGGGAATCCTGCCAAAACCCGAATCCCGGCTAATCGTTGCCTCAAGGTTTTTTAACACAGAGTGTAAAGGGCATTCCTATAGGCCCTTGTGGAGTGTATAAAAACACTTATTTATTGCAATTAAAGTATCAATAGCACTATCTATCTCTAGGTCACTACTTTAATTCGATAATTTCATCTATGACACAGAAACAAATATCTCGATCAACGTCCGTCTCCTTGGACAGCTGATCATAAATGCCACCGACCTACTGTGACCTTCTTCGCTAAGAAATAAGAAATAAAAAAAAACTACAGAAATCTAAAAACAAAGTTGGGTTCGAACTCGCGTTGATCGCTTTGAACGCATATGATGTGAAATCCGCATCATTTCCATTGCGCCATACCTGACGCTTTAGATACATTCAAATTATTTAATAATTTAGTCAAGTTTAACACGACATTATACTAATTCATAATAATATGATGATAGTATTACGTCGATATTTATTAGGGATTTATTTATTAAACTTCTATACGTGTAACTTAACCAGATACCCCCTGTATATGGTTAAGTTGTGATAGATAGCCTAGCGGTGAGACCGTGCGACTCTTTCAAGGGTAACACGAGTTCAAATCCGGGCAGGCACTAATGAGTTTTTCTATTAAAACTCATGTGTCTAATTGATAATTTCAATTTATCACACGCTTTTCGGTGAAGGAAAACATCGTGAGGAATCCTGCATATCTCTAGAGTATTCTAGGGATATGTGTAACCTACCAATCCGCATTGGAGCAGCGTGGTAGGTCTTAGCTCCAATCCTTCTCTCCAAAAAAAAAAAAAACGGAGAGAGGAGGCCTTAGCCCAGCAGTGGGCATAGTAACAGGCTGTTACTTTACTTTACTTTTTATGGTTAAGTTACACGGATCCATTCATCAAACCCCCCTCTTCAAAGTATTAGTTAATGCTAAACTGCTCTCATACCACCAGGTACTGACTGAAAGTTTTATTTCGGAAGGTATATTTCATTTACACATCTGATTATACATTTTTATCGCCCCTTGACCTAAAAACGCGCGTATTGCAAGTATCACTTCACGATTGTCAACAAGCTTTTAACCAGGACATCATTTTCCTGTTCCTAAAAGAACAACGGGAATTTTGCATTCCTATATTCAAGCTCGGTATATAAACATCAACTGTACCAAGTTACATAAATATTGATCCAGGAAATTATTTGGAAATCTTATCAGAGTGACAAACAGATTTCGCATTTATTCGATTGATTGAGTGGTACCCGTGACTATGTTCGCGTCAACTTAAGCGCTTAAGTACCATGAATAATGCAAATATGTGTCTGCTTACATATTACATTACATATATTACCAAAGTATAAGCTCAAATTTCACATCATTTCATAAAATTGGTCCATCAGAATAATCAGGAAAGTGTGACAGACAGAGAGACTTTCGCGTTGTTTATATAAGTATGGATTGATAAGACTCATCATAGAGTTTCGGCACTATTCTTATTAAATTATGTTTTTAAGAACTGTACGACAAAAAGGCCGTTTATATTAATGAACAGATAAAAACAGATAAGGGCATATTATCATGAATTGTTTTTAAATCGCCAATATTGTAACAAACATGGTGAGTAACCTATACTAGGAACAGATATACCGCGCATACACTTGGGTTCTGGGAAATAATACACACACACACATATACTTGGTATAGTTATGTGCTGTACTAATAGGTGACTACTGTTTTCCCTAAATGAAGTGATAATAATAAGCATCCAGGAAATACCTCCAAAAAGTAATGGTAACCAACGGAGTACAAATAGTAACTTTACAGAAGAATGCTTTACATATTTCGCAATCCTAACCGCAGTCATCCCAACTGATGAACAAATAGACGGATACTTACGCCCTTGCCGAATCATCCACCAATGAAATTGACACACGTCTACTACTGAACTAAGATCTCTTAAAAGGAACACGGTTCTGAAAGCCGGGGCTATGGTTTGTCATGCTCTTGTAGATTAAAAGCAATAATCATAGTTGTCACAATGTAGGCAAGTCTACTTGATTGCTAATACAACTAAAGTCTGTCATCAGAACCTCATTAGTTAGTCAATAACCGAGTAAGCAATGAAAGAGTCCGGTAGGAATGATTCTTCGTCAAACACTTCCCCAAATAAGATTATTTTTGCTGCGATTTCCAGTTACGGATCGCCATAGTAGAACCATAGAACTTCAGGCGCCCATCTTGTGTTCGTACTATATTCCAAAAAACTCACATCTTGTCATAAAACTTTGGCGACAGAAAACAGAACCGGCTGCAATGTAATATGCAATAAGTATGTACGCAGCCTAAACCTTAGTGAACTAGTGACATAGCGATCGTTGAGTGTTATGACGCACACTCGGAAGTTAAGCCCACTCGGAATACGGCCCACGCACATTTAGGACGACACGTGAGCATGGAAATAGGATTAGCCGACGCTCAATGACGGTTTAGGTCCCTCGGTTTGCCCGACGGAAGGCCGTCCCCACAAGATGTTTATTGGGCCTCGAATTGATTCGACGGATTTTTTTATTATACAGTGTTTCCGTGTGACCAAGTGGCCAATTTTATTGTATTTTAATCCTATTTAGACGTAGAGGGTTAGTGAAAAATGAACACTCCACGGTCATGTAGAGGCATCATATATTTTGAAAAATCTAGCTTCAGTGGCCAAAAATTCTAACGAAAATACCTTTACAGAGTATCCCATAGTTGAGTTAAGATCTCTTTTCTCCTTTAAGAATGTAAGATTTGAACTTAGACCCTCCTGGATGTTTCTGTAAGTTACACATATCCAAAAAAACAATATAGTTCTAGGGAAGGTCACACAGTCCTACCATTCGGCTATTGTGGCTAAAGATAACTGAACATTAGGCAAGAGGCGAAATTGAAATAATTTATTTGCTAAATTCTATAAATAACTTTTCGATAATTCTCACGATAATTCATTCATATTATGAATATATATTGTCAGATTTTTTATTCAGTTACACTAGATTTTATGCGCGGTCGCATAGATCCGAAAAACATTATTTTTATAACCATATTATTTAGATGTCTGCAATTAAGGGTCCCATTTTTGGAGCTCATCCGAAAGATGGTAGTCCCCGCTATTGGGTTTCCCATTGATTGACAGACTCTCGGGGTTTGCCTTATTTTCTGATAACTACGGATTTCTACCTTATTTTCACAGGAAATCCTCTTGAGCTGTTTTACTTTTATGAGAAACGGAATACAACTAGAAAATGAATTCTTGATACATTCTACATTCTTACGTACTTTTATTATTATTCCAGTTCAAATCGCGACTTCATTCGTATGAAAATATGAAAAAAAAGGTTTTTTTCTTGTTCCTGAGAAATGTATTTAATCTATATATTTACGAGCTAGGTGTCTTCTGTGCAAGTTATGTACAAAATAACGTTTAGTAAACAAAGATTAATAACAAAACATCGCAAACAAGGTGAAGGGCACACCTACGCAATCCATGGTTCGCATCTTGAGCTATTAATAAAATTGCCAATCGATTTCTATTTCTACCTGAGATCTTTTTGCCCTTGAAGTCTGTGTTGTTGTCTCGTTAAAAGGATGTTGCTTTTAGTAGAATCTATTTTTATATTCTTAAAACGAATTACGATCGTATTTTTTTACTTAATCTCTTAATTCAAAACGTTTTCTATTGAAGTGTTTTGATGTTGAGTTTTATTTTTATTAATGAAATTTATTTCAGATAATGAATGGGTGACGTCAGACGAGTAAAATAAGAAATTGCCTTATTCGAATTTGGTTTCCCGATAATGAAGCACACATTTATTAGTTATTTGTTCTGTCAAATGTTGTTTCATACGGTAACAACAAATTGAATTAAATACTTTGTTTAATTATTTTCTTTAATTAATAGTATTTCTTTTAGGATTGAGGACTTGATATTCACGATTAATTTACGGGTGCTTTTGAAATATTCATCAAATGATCCGTATTACTAAAAAGTTATAATTTGGCACGTTATTAGAGGGATATCTAATACTCTAAGAAAAAGGTATTTCATATATTTTCGACGGTTTTTTTAATCATAGATGTTCTGTGTATGATTATAGAGTGAGTATACCTATAAATAAATGCAAAAAGAAACAAACCAGAGTAAAACTGCTTTAATAGCACTAATGTTAAAAATCAAATATCAACGCATATAGTTATGACAAGAGGCGAGAAAGCGGCTCTTTGTTTAAGCTAATTCTTTAATTTTAAAAGAGAACACCCTTAAATTACGACAAAAGTAATTAATGGTGGCAAACCTTAAATGTCTATAAAATTTAAAAAACAAAAATGAATATCTTTTTGTTTTCATATTCATC
This sequence comes from Morpho deidamia, assembly GCA_947086505.1. Classification (NCBI taxonomy): domain Eukaryota; kingdom Metazoa; phylum Arthropoda; class Insecta; order Lepidoptera; family Nymphalidae; genus Morpho; species Morpho deidamia. The sequence continues at coordinate 12,970,399 of CAMTZC010000012.1, read as the reverse complement.
ATCATCCTCCTGCCCTTATCCCACTCTAAGTGGGGTCGGCACAACATGTTACAAACATGTTGTCACATGATTTGGCTGCGTATTTTACGACCGGCCGCCTGCCTGACATCAACTTACCTTAGTCGCCTTTTACGACACCTCGGTAAGTAATGAGGGTGGTCTATTCTACTCAGCCGGATACCACACGGCGGGTCGACTTACCTTAGTCGCCTTTTACGACACCTCAGTAAGAAATGAGGGTGGTCTATTCTACTCAGCCGGATACCACACGGCGACTTTTTGTTTTCATATTAATCAAACCAAAGGAAGACGTCATTCTGATTCTGAAAAGTTCAAAATATACGAAAATGTCGCTCAAGCGATAAAGCCTTTCGTTGAAGATTTATTATTTACATTTATCCTAGTAGATCAATAGTTGCTGTATACGATTCATTCAATAAAATCAGCATGGGTATATTTGAATACAAAAGTGTCAAACTCTTGAAAGACCATGTTTAACATTTTCAGTGCTTAAGCGAAAATATCAAATAGTCCACCTACACGCAGCTTCAGGCTATGAATTATATACTATTTACGTGTAACCTGTGACCTACAGACGTTATTTTGTGATAGACGCTTCGTAAAGAATTTCTAACTATAAAACTGTCTGAGCCGGATAAGGATTAATGCCCGTAAGTGACAAGTCATGTCGAGATTATTGTATACGTTCATTATAGTATAGAATATGTGGCTTTTACTATTTTTATATAAGTGCCATATGGAATATTAATAAATTTTTAATTTTATTATTATGAACCAATAAACAATTTTTTATATGAGACATGAGACAATTGCACACCCGGTTGTCCGCCCACCAAGTAAGTTAATACCTGTGTTATGGGGGACAGACAACTGGTAAATATATACATATATAAATTCTAACTACCTACATATATACACCCAGACTCGAAGAACTAACAAATGCTAATAGAAAAAGTTGGCCCTCCGTGGGAATTAAACCCGCGGTACCCACGTAACCGAAATCAGGGTCACTATCTACTGCACCAACGGATCATTTATTGATTTATAGATGCATACAATTTTAAAATTATTGATTTTGAATAATTGACTGGCCCGTTGGCGCAGTGGGTAGTGACACTACCTACAGCTCCGCGGGTCGTGGGTTCGATTCCCACCGAGGGCCAACATTTTCTATCAACAATTTGTTGGTTCTTCGAGCCTGGGTGTCTATTTGTATTTAAGTATGTATTTAAAATTATATATATAATATATTTACCAGTTGTCCGTCACCCATAACACAAGTAATAAGTTACTTACTTTGGGGATGGACGACCGTGTGTGTAAGTGTCCCATATATTTAATTTATAGAAAGGAGTAAGTAAAGTAATGAAAATATTATTTTGCTATAATCCACGAAAAATAGAATATACGTAATGCTAAATGAAGATGTAATGGATACATAACAGCTTTCCGAACCAGCAGTAGAGTTGAAAGTTCAAAAGCACTTGTTTAAAAGTTTACTTGAATAAAGAATATTTTGAATTTGAATTTGAATCGTTATTTATTTACAGACTTGTTTAATAAATTAAAATCATTAAAAAGTTCATTCACGTGCGTTAAGCTTTGGTGTTGGCTTTATTTTAATAACATTTAAACAAACAAGAAAATCCAATGTAATCTTGTTTTGATTTAATTAGAAATAATATCAGTGAAACGTTGTAATGAGCGTGATAATGGGGCTTGAAATTAAACAGTAAGTAGGTAATATTAGTTATTTAGACGCGTAAATGAGTAAAACGTTCGTGATAATGAAATTGTGATTTTGAAAACGACGTGCTATACATTAGGGTTCCAGGTTAAATTCTGATATTTTAATAATCGTGTTTGGCTAAATGTTGACCAAGGGTTTTTATGTTTAAACTCCAGACCCTATAAGTTTTTTATAAAAAAACCGATGTGAATTATAAATATAATTAAATATTTTATAACAACGGTATTTTTCTTTGACACTCATTCAATAGATAAGAAGCAATTTTCTCAAAAGTCAACCCATTTTATCTCTAATTAATGTTTAGAGACCGGCTATACACATCTACACATCTTATTTTATCGGATGAGCCCACTAGTTTCAAGCCCATACGGCTGGCTAGTTTCTGTCGCTGTAACGCCTTATAAAGAGCTCATAAATAAGGGCCCTGTATGGGCATCCAAATCGGGCTCTGATAAGGTAAGACATGAATATAGCCGGTTTCTAAACATTAATTATGAATACCACTCACAATAATTTAAATTCATTTAATCTCTTTCAACAACTCGACAAATTTTGACGGCGACAATGTTTTTTTTTATATTATTGTCCGAGTATATTCAACCTCCATGGTTGTATTTCAAACATGTTGTAACAATTTATAATTCAACTAGCAATGCCCCGCGGTTTCACCCAAACACATACCGATCTTGTGGTAGTGGAAAGTCTACTAAGTCGGACTATAGATTTATTTTTGTAAATTAGAAGTTTTGCCCTGAGTCTTATTATTAGTTAAGGCAAATAAAGTGTTAACTGAAAATTGAATTCTTTAAGAGGTATAGCTATATCCGTGGGGATCCTTGGAATATAACTCATAATAACTCATCAGTTGCAGGCTCTGTTATGATGTTTCTTTTAGTTTGTCATTTTTAAATTCGTTACATCTTTTGATTGGAATGTTTTTTATAATTTAAAAAGTATTTTACAGGTATTGAAATGTCATTTTGGGATAAAGATAAATATGGAGGTATGAATAAAATGGTTTGATTATTGTCGGCACTTTTACTAACTTTTACAATATAAAAAAGTAGTTATATTGGCATTACTATAATAGTTAGACATATGGTATCGCGGACTTTTTGTGGATATTGATACGTTCTATAATACTGCAGAACATTTTTTTTGATCTATCATCAATAGTTTTCGCAGCACATGCGATGAAAGATTTTTACGACATAATTTTTCACACCTTATACAATTGTGTTAGGAATCCGTGTTTTTTTTGAAAATGTAATATAGCCTATGTTGTTCAATGAAGAAGCAGCTTTCCAATGGAAAGAATTTTTGAAATCGGTCCAGTAGTTTTTACGTGAAAACGTTACAAACATACAAATCTTTCCTCTTTATAATATTAGTATAGATATCGCTTTACAGTAAAGATTTTTTCCATTCGCTTGCGAATAAAGCTTGCAGGCGGGTTGAATTTTCCGAGGTGTTTAACTATTAACATCATAAGCAATATAACAGAACTAACTACTTTGCTATAATCCGGACGGGTTAAGCGAATGCATGCAAAGCCAATGTGTATGAAGCAAAATCAACGCACCTTATACATGCAGGACAAGCCACCACATGCACCCCCAAGGCGCATTCACCAGCAACAACGCACACAAAAGCAGCACACACACCCACCACCACAATCTCGCAAAATCGTAATCGCATTACGATTTTTGTCGTGGAGCCTATCCTCCTGATGATGCTTCGGTTCGGGGCGAAACGATCGTCGAGATTGTGGTGGTGGGTGTGTGTGTTGCTTTTGTGTGCGTTGTTGCTGGTAAATTGCGCCTTGGGGTGCATGTGGTGGCTGGTCCTGCATGTATAAGGTACGTAGATTTTGCCTGCTTCATACACATTGGCTTTGCATGCATTCACTTAACTCGTGCGGATTATAGCAAAGTAGTTAGTTCTGTTATATTGCTTGTAATATGGAATTCCGCAAAGTAACGCCTGCTTCTATAAATTATTAACATCATATTTCAATTCAACAAAACCTTAACGAATTATACAACCAAAGTTTCTCAAGAATAGTTTTAGGTGAAAAATAGTAGTTTCTAAATTGATCCATAAGAAACAGCCTAACTGACGTGGCGCGGAGTCTTAATTTTTTTTTTATAAATATCGTACAGTATCTTATAAGAGGCTCTGTTGAAAGTACAGATTTTCATTTTATTCCTGAATAATTCACGTTACAACTTTAGGGTCTACGACACCCCGGGGTATACACCGCATTTGCTCAAAAGCTCGGAGCCTTAACTATGATTTTAATTAAGCGTAATATGAAGGAAACTTTTAGTTGACGTTAGTTAATATGTAAAGGAGATAATCTTTCACATCAATCAAGTAGGTACCACTTATAATTAGCTTAATTGATTATTTTTTACTTGTAATAATAAACTTTTCAAAATTATATGATATGCATATACACGTACCGAAGGAACTATGAAAAATAAAGTAAAAAGTAACAGCCTGTTACTATGCCCACTGCTGGGCAAAGGCCTCCTCTCTCCGTTTTTGGTAGGTTACACATATCCCTAGAATTCTTTAGAGATATGTAGGTTTCCTCACGATGTTTTCCTTCACCGAAAAGCGTGTGATAAATTGCAATTACCAATTAGACACATAAGTTTTTAATAGAAAAACTCATTGGTGCCTAACAGGGGTTTGAACCTATGTCGCCTCTAGAGAGGCGCACGGTCTCACCGCTAGGCTATCACAGCTTCTATGAAAAAAAAAAGGATATGAAAAATATTTAGTTATTAAGATTCTGAATTAAAACGTTTTTATAATTTTAACCTTTTTGTGCCCTTCTGTATGATTCCTAATAATAAAGGCGGAAATGTAGTTGGTGGAACCATACCAGTGGATCTTATGAAAAAGGTTTCTCCTGTTCCGATATCACCGTTATACTTGAAAATGTCCCATCACGGTGCGAAAATTTTTACCCTTAATAATGACGTCAACATCTGGCCTTACTCATATGTAGATCTTCGATTGCTTAACGCATTGGTTAGTGTTGTTTACAAGTTTACTTGAATAAAGAATATTTTGAATTTGAATTTGTTGTGTGGTTGAGAGTGCCAAATTATTTTTTTAATTAAATGTACAGACAAGGTTCTTTATCTTTCAACTATATTATTTGGAAGGGAACAGCAAATAAATATTAGGTATTCACAACTCAGCCAGTCAATCAATTATTAATAATTTTATCAATATTAAGTACTGTAAGTACAATATAACATTCTTATAAGCGAGGTAACTTTGTGAGAACATTTCAACTGAAAAGAAAGAAATGCTCAATTGATATAGGTCAAAGTTAACAGTAATTGTGAAAGTTTCACATTTAAACATCGATTACTTCATGATTCCTGTGACTCAGTGGTGGTTCATAATTCTATATTTAAATAACAGTAGTCAAATCTGGATATCTACAATATCACTGGTGATATTCGTGGAAGGAATATTCCTGTAGTAAAATCTTGCTTATATATTTCTTCTGCAGTTTAAGAATATATATTAACCCCGGATTTCCATCCATCCCCATGATCCATAACAGTAAGGTCTTTACACGCCGATAACGCATAAACATGTTTTGGTTTTAGGGACAGAAACACAACTGAAATTGCCTACATTTAATTTTAATAAAATAAATATTTCGCTGAGCTGAATAAGCTTTATAAATGAGTCTTCACGATGCCGTTTTAATAGCACGGAACGTTAAGAGCAACACTAGCTCTGTCCTTTTACTAATGTTTAAACAGTACTGCGATGGCGTTTGCGTGTAAGTTTTTTATATATATACACTAAATTTTAACCGCTTGCTGAATTTTTTAATCTTTATTAAACACTGAAGCCATTAATGCACGTAGTCTCCTCTCTTCGACTTCTTTTAGTTTAGGGTACATTAATATTGTTTTTATTATTATTATTGTGTTGTACGCCGTGTGGTATCCGGCAGAATAGAATAGACTACCCTCCTTTCTTACCGAGGTGTCGTAAGAGGCGACTAAGGTATGTGCCATGTGGTATCCGGCTGCATAGAATAGACCACCCTCATTTCTTACCGAGGTGTCGTAAAAGGCGACTAAGGTAAGTTGATGTCAGGCAGGCGGCCGGTCGTATAATACGTAGCCAAATCATATGACAACACGTTTGTAACATGTTGTGCCGACCCCACTTAGAGTGGGATAAGGGCAGGAGAATGATGATATTATTATTGTGTTGTGTTTTATATTAGTAAGTGTGTATAAGGATAGTCCGTGGTAACCACCAAGGGTGCTACCTGAAAATCACAGTACAATACAGCGTTGCAGTATTTTAAACTACATACTGCAACTCATTGCTGGCTGCCCTTTGACCACGTTGTTTGTGTGCGAGTTATTATTTTGTATACTTTTGTACATTTTTTAAGTGGTCAATAAAACTTGATTTATTAATAAAAACTTGATTTGTATATTAACTATGGTAATAGTAACGAGCTGTTACATTCCAACTGCTGAGTAACTCTTTTTAGGGGAGAAAAATATGAACTTAGACCCACACGGACATGTCACATATACATATACTCCAGAATTTATTTAGAAGGGTTTGATTTTTGCATTTAAGTTACGAAGATTTATTGCAAATTTCATTTAGGCACTTTTTCAAGTGTTTTTTTTTATATTTACCAGTTGTCCATCACCTATAACACAAATATTAAATTAGTTTGGGGACGGACGTGTGTGTAAGTGTCCCATATATTTATATATTTATTTTATTCATATATTTATTTTTTTTTAAAATGTTCCAAACCTGTGAATACTAAAACTTCTGTGCAGTTATTTTCTCATTGTTGGGACACACGTAACAGGCTACAACATTGTTTCGACTAGGAAGTCGACAGGACTATTGAAACTGATAATTTCAGTAGTTTAGAACGGGATATCGTTGGTTATACGAATGAAAAGCAGATAACGTGGGCAGTAAATTGTGGCCAACCTTACTTCTGTCTCAGAACAGTAAGGAAGGTATCTTGTATAAAGTAATATAACAGATCATTATTGACCACTTAGGTCAGCGGCAAACATTCTCAACCGGCCATCGCTCCATTATACGCTCGCTCACAACACATCTCTCGCCGCTCGTGGAAACGAATATAGCTTTTATGACAACTCCGAAAGGTTTATAATGCGATGACGTTTCAAAGATTGTTGGCTCCGAGATATTGCCCGAGTGAATGCGGTTCCTGGAATGCATCGGTCTCCTTTTGCGATATTTTTACCATGAACGAATTTGGCGAGCGTTTTTCCTTCTTCTTTGAAGTGAGGTATAAAAATATGTTCTAACGAACGAGACGATTAAATTATGGAAGATAAATTGCAACGATAAACTAAATTCGCTTGTCATACTTATGTGCACCTAAAATAATACGTTACGATATTGAAAAGAGTACCTGAGCACCTGTGCGTGGTGATAAAGGCTGTATTAGACCCTGAGAACATAAATACAGATAAGGCACAAATACAACCGTTACTTCCTACAAGCTGAATGACTCAGCTCTCCGCGATGTTAGGGCAAGCTAACCAAGATACCCAGAAAAATTTACAATTTTGTAACAACATTGAGTAAGTAAATTTAATATAGACACCAGTGTAAATGTCAGAATTAACATTTTTTCATTTATAAAAAGTTAATCATCATTCTCCTGCCCTTGATCGGGCTAGGTATTTTACGACCGGCCGCCTGCCTGACGTCAACTTACCTTAGTCGCCTTTTACGACACCTCGGTAAGAAATGAGGGTGGCCTATTCCACTCAGCCGGATACCACACGGCGAGATTTGCAAAAAGTTAACGCAGATGGAATATACATATATATTTTTTATAATTAATTTATAGAAACCGGCTACTCACGGTATTAAAGCGAATTTTTTTTGCACATAGACTCCATGGCCCTAGGTCTCAACTTTTAATCTTTTTTATCAAAGCTTTAATTTAACTTACCGTGTATGTAAGGTAATATCTTTCAAGTTCAATTTGACCCACTTCCCGGTGTCCGATTGAGCTGAAATTTTACATACTGCTCTAGTTCCGATGATAGTGTATGTTTATGATTAACATGACCAGTTACAGCTGTCAGGATCGACTCTCTACGACTGCACTCCTCAACGGTTAATAGGAGAGACATGAAATTTTAAAGTTAATAACTGTTTTTAAAAGCTTTCATAACTTGGTTTGTTTTATTATTCCACAGTAAAATCTTATAACATATAATAAGGTTTGGTTATCACGCAGATGAAGCTTGGTGAGTTCAACTGTAATTGATCACGTCAACAATCAAGCAGACGGTAAACGTCGACATTGGAGCGACCAAGTGGAAATATCTTGTGACTGCTTACTGCTTTGAACGCAACAGCTGTGTTAAATTTGACTTAGGGATGGAAAAAAAATCGAGTTTCTAGGGCAGGGTAGTTACAAATATACGAGGGAATGCTCATTCTCACCTCTCCTACACTATGAAATTAGATAACGTTAAACAGGCATACAGCATTTCTTCGTTGATCTTTTTCCGTTCGCAATGTTGTATGGAATAATCTGAGAATGCTCGCTCGCTGATGTGAACCATGGTTGAGCGCGCGAGCACATGATTACAGCGTTCTTACGAAGCGATCTCTTTGGAATATTCGTTCGGCTGATCTTGTGCAAAAAATGTAGTTCTTAATTATCATTCTTACTTGTTGATATTTAGGTGTAAACGCTATCTGAAAAATATTTAAATCTAGATAACATAAAAAAGCGGCCTGTTCCGATCCCGCTGCTGGGCATAGAACTTCTCCCTCCTAATTGGAGAGAAGGGTTTGGCTTCCCACCACACTGCTCCAATACATCAAAATACTCTAGAGATGCAGGTTTCTTCAAGATGTTTTCCTTTCCAGTAAAGCGTGCGATAAATTCGCAATTTTCGATTAGACATATAAGTTTTGACAGAAAGCTCATTGGTGTCTGCCCAGATTTTGAAACCGTAACCCTCTCGAGAGAGTCTAGAGCACGGTCTCACCCATCTGGCTATCGATACAGTTTAAATCTAATAATATATATAATATTTCTTTAAATAAGAATTAATATTTATAGAATAAGGCATTACTTTGCGGAGATCCACAATACTAAAGTAATAATAAAATTATTTTGCTATAATCCGCGATACAGTAAATAGAAAATATATATAGTGTTAAACGATACGTGCAGGATTCGTAAAAACACATGCACAAACCTCCACCACTTCCACCACAATACACAAGCACGTTACTATCACAGATCAACTCAACAATCGTTTCGCTTCGCAACCGAAGCATCATCAGGAGACATCATCATCATCCACGACAAAATCGCAAAGCGCAAAGCTTTGCGATTTTCTATCTCCTTACGAAGATTTGTTTTTACTAATCCTGCACGTATCGGGTATGAAAATACGCATAGTCCACTATACATTTAACACTATATATATATTTTCTATTTACTGTATCGCGGATTATAGCAAAATAATTTTATTGTTACTTTCGAAGAATTAATATATTTTAATAACGATTCCTATAAAACCTGCCTCTACACATCGCTAATAAAAATATGAGGGCCTGAGACCTTACTCATCTGCGTCGTTTAAGACACAAAGATGAAATCATTTGTGTTTAAAGTGTTGTAATAAGCACACTGATGTAGTTTTAAAGAGGCTTGCGTGTAATGTTCTTTTAATTTGGCTATTCAATTGTATAATAATGCCATTATAAAATACGAAGTGAAAACAAAAAGATTTTTATGTGCATTACAATAATAACCAGACATTTCAAATCTGATAATTTTTGCCTATATTTATACATGACGTTTTTGTTTTACACACGTATCCCTGTTAATATAGAAAAAAGCGCGTTAACATATACGTGTCTGCACAAGAATATAAAATTCAATTTTTCTTTATTAATAAAAACAGTGGAAAATTTTAAGTCTTCTTTGGGAGAATAATATTTATGCCGTGTGTTATCCGGCAGAGTAGAATAGACTACCCTCATTTCTTTCCGAAGTGTCGTAAAAAGCGACTAAGATAAGTTGACCCTATTAGTAATTTATGTAGGTAAAATACCTATGTATTTATCCCTATATATTAGAACAATTTTATCTTAGAAAAATTTTTTGGTGGCGGTCGCCTGGCCGACCTGACAAAATTTTTTTAGGATATTTCTAGCACTTATATTCTAAATTCATAACGAGTCTACTTCGCGATTTCTTGACCATTTTCATTATTTACTTAAACTCGTCTAGTTTTGTTCGGTCGATATTTTCCTTGCCTTATCCAGTATATTAATAGTTCTGTGTAAACGACCAAAAAAAACATATTGACCGCTTTATTGACACGTCCGAATCGCTAACGAATGCGTAGATATCTTGAGTACAACAAACGGGCATTTCCGTGCGGCCAGAGTCCAACCGCTAATTACACATCGAGGCTTTTCATATCTCGGGCCGTTTAATGAGCCACCCGAGCCGCGCACATCTATTGACGGAACGGTAAGTGCATGCCGAGGCACCGCGACACGAATATTTAACTTATTTTGCATACTAACAAGCAACGGTGCGCGGTCCCGCCGTTGCGTCACCGCGGCCGCCTTGCGTAACCGACTCACGCGCATGCACGCCATTCATCCGGCCCGGCCGCACCGGCTGGCAACAGTCTAGATTCGCTACATCTAGAACTGTGTTTCCGTCTCGCTGTGTGAGCAGAATATGCTTATTAGCCGGTAACAAGGTTAGTTCTAACGTTCGCCACAAACGAGCTTCCGGCTGCTAATGAACCTAAGGATGGATTTAATTAAAATAATTAACACAGAGGCGTTGTAACGCACAGATTTAATTATTATATATTTTTTTTCTAGAAGTTAACAGTTACCTTGACAATTTCGTGAAGATTTTCTCAAGAGAAAGGCCTCGTCTCAGTTTAGATATTCAAATGTGCGTATTAATTATATGAAGAAGCGAAACAGACAGAATAATAGAAAACTTTTTAACGAATAATATTAAGTCTTAAGGTAACTGCGTGACTTCGATAATTAACCAGCTACTGACCGCAAGCTCGACTGCGTACAGTGTGACAATACCGAGATGACAAATCATATCTTACCTTTAGACTGTTGGTTTAATCAAGGACAAAATTACATATTTAGCATTTACAATTAGGAAAACAACACATAATTGAGGTTTTTGAACACTTTAAAGTTGACACGCAAGATGTCGCTGGTATCAAAATAGAAAGACTGACAGGCCGATACATCTTATAGGCCGATATGCCTTTATCAATAAACCGGTTTTGAAAACATAGATACACCAGATTTATCCGCATAAAATCGGTTTTGACAAGATAAGACCAAGATTTGACTCGATATTTTTTTAAATAAATAAATATTCCGTGTATTCGGTTGAGTAGAATAGACTACCCTGTTTCTAACTGAGGAGTCTTAAAATACGACTCAGGTAAGTTGACATCAGGAGACGGCCGGTCGTAAAATACGTAGCTAAATCATGTGACAAAATGTTTGTAACATGTTGCACCGACCCCACTTAGAGTGGGATAAGGGCGGGAGGATGGAGGATGGATTTTTAAATAAATAAATACTATTCCTTAGATTAGAAGATTGTACCAAGATCAAGTAAATAAATAATAATAGCACTGAGAAAAAAAAATTGTTATTCAAGAATTGAATACGGGAACTCTTGGGGCAAGTTAAGCACAACGTCACAAAAGTCGCTTATACATCCCATGAAATAATATAGAACGGTATCAGTCTGATCACCAAAGCTATGTTGAGGCTCACTTTCATTTGAGGGAAGGTTATTGAGCCGTACATCAAATACGCTGAGGATGATACACCATTGAGGATGGGCAGGTTACAAATATCCTTTTTACGGAACGCGCATGATGAATTGTAGATATCAATTAACAGCTTAAGATGCCTGGTCTGAGTTCGAATCCGCGACTTAAGGATCACATCACGACTCGAAATAATATTTTTTTACACTATTGACACCCGCGACTTCGTTAGTGCCAACTTAAGCGATTAAGTAGCTTCAATAAAACAAAATAACTTTATCATAACTATTGTATTATGGAACTCAACTAGAATTGGATGTATGGAGTTGCACCTAATTTGATAAATTACCATCAATAATGCAGTATATGTATTTTTACTTTGTTCCCGAAAGAAAAACGAGATTTTAGAAATCGTATAATAACTACCCGATTGCATAAGGATTAATTGTGACCCATTTAATCAATATAAGCCGTGAAAGCGTAACGAACGGATAGACAGACGGACAGACTGACTATCGCATTTATATTATTGGTATGGGTAACTCCCAACCATGAACCATGGTTTTTTGAAAACCTGTTATTATATATATATATATATATATATATATATATACATATGTACACAGAAAATATATAGTTTATAAAATGTTCATTCATTACACCCATTCACACACAAAAACACACACAAACACGCACCCACAAACATACACACACAATATATTTTAATTGTTTAAAATCGAATGTTTTATATTATTACTTTACATGTGGACGTATATAGAACTATGGTAGGATGGAGGCTCCAAGTACAGGCATTAATTGTGTAATAATGTAAATGGAGCTTCCAGTCACTAGATTAAGTTTAATATAAACATGTAAAATTGTTTTTGTAAAATAAATATATAAATATATGATGACAACTCTGTTCGTGATGTTTGTACATAAAAGCGACGAATTTGAGCGATCAAGCAATTGCCAGCAAACAGACATTAGTCATGTGAATGTAATCTTGCGTAGGCGAACTGAGAAAAACTCATGAAACGTCAGCGTTCATTGATGGCGACTAATCGTCGGTTTCCTCGGAACTTTTACGATAAGGCACCGGATGTTTGGCCGTGTGTGGCATTGTTCACGCTGGCATATAGCCTACGGTAGGTAAGTAACTAGAGCTGACGGATGTTTTCAAGAGAGGTCTTTACTCGGAATAAGTCTTTTTATTATATCCAAGGTCGTTGGATCATTCTGTATCCGACCACCTGTTAGACGCTTGGATATTTTTTATTGATAAAAGTTACAATTTTTATAATTTGATAGACGTAAATTATAATCGAGACTTTTTATTTAAGCTAGTGCAATATGCTTTATATTTTCCTTCAATTCAATCTGAACCTGAGTAAGATTGGAAAATATTTAAATTAGTTAGTAAAAGTCTCTTTGAAGGAAAAAATACAATTCTCGAATGAAATTATCAAATTATTTACCACATTACAAATTCATGTATTGTTTTGTATGTACTGAATTAGTAAATCAATATAAATGAGGCAAGAAGAATTACACCAGACATTCAAGTTTGTTGTCATCAGTCAGTTACTCTCTTTAGATAAAAGACGTTTCATTAAAATGTTTAATATTATATTTTTTAATATCTTTATATTAGAAGCTTCAATTAAAAGCAATGATAAAATCCTAGTAACTCTGGTCTTAAATATACCTGTTATAAACACACGGATGTTTGATTAATATTGCACCTCTAATCATGCTACAATTGAAAATTTTCTCACCAATTACCAGACAACATTCTATTCTAACCAGTTCGTACATGCAATTTTGTCGATTTAAGTGTATATTTCTCTTCAGTTATGCACAATGTATTTGTTCCTATCCCAAAGGAAAAGCGGTAATTTTTTTATACTATATGTTGTCCAAAGTCGTGCGCCCACGTGCGTGCAATCAAGCACGAGTGGGCGCAATCACGCACGCACACACGTACACCACTTAAAAAAAATGTAATTAAATTTTTAGTTCTCCAGTTGATATATATAATTTACTTCTATTGGTGGGTGACGGGGGCACCCAGCATATATTTCACACTCCACCGCTTCAACTTATTAAATTTGTTTAATTTAGTGTCCAGAATAAGGAAACCTAATATTATGTTTTATTATTATTAGTTTTTTCTTTTGTTTATTCTCTGTATATCTTATTAGATATGGTATTGCATGTTTTTTTGTTGGGGTTTTTGTATAATGTTTATTTTTCCCCATATCATGAATTGGGTTACTGTAATGTCTTCGTGGGTGAAGTTTTTGATAAATAAATAAATAAATATGGGTTAATGCCTAGTGAACGTGCCCTCGCTATTAGCGTATAATGACATTTTATCCTCCTCCCCCTGCTCTTATCCCACTGTAAGTGGGTTCGGCACAACATGCTGTCACATGATTTGGCTACGTATTTTACGACCGATCGCCTGCCTGACGTCAACTTACCTCAGTCGTATTTTAATTCCCGTCGGAAAAAAAGCGAGTGGTCTATTCTTCACAACCGGATACCACACGGTGCGTCAACTTACCTTAGTCGCCTTTTATAACAATTCGGTAAGAAATGAGGGTGGTCTATTATACTTAGCCGGATACCACAAGGCATGTATAATGAAATTTTATATTAATAAATTATTTTCATTTCTTTTGATTTGATTTCATATTGCCCTAACTGATTAGCTGTGTTAACATAGATATACAGACAGACAAATACCTTCGCATTTATTAGTATTAGTATGGATAAGAAATGATACGTCACACGTTATCGAACGCAACGTCAAAACACAGACACACCACAAGGACGGACAAACAGGTAATTACTATTTGTTATAGCAATAGTCATTGTTTCTCGCCGATCGGAACACTAACAATGCGCCCTTTGGGTGTAAATGTCGTCGGTTAATTGAGTGAGACAATTGATTTTAGACAACGCCGGCTACAGGATGCCGGATGAACGTAAATTGCTTTATTGTATCGAACAAATTATGTACAGATAAAGGTTAGAAAATTGATGCATTATTATGATATTTCAATCTTGCTTTCGCCTTATTAAAAAAATAATAAACATATATAAAAATATCATCATCCTCCTACCCTTATCCCACTGTAAGTGGGTTCGGCACAACATGTTACAAACATGTTGCAGATGATTTGGCTACTTATTTTACGACCGGCCGACTGCCTGACGTCAACTTACCTTAATCGTATTTTACGACCCCTCGGTAAGAAAGGGGCTGCTCTATTCTACTCAACCGGATACCACACGGTTGGTCAACTTACCTTAGTCGCATTTTACGACACCTCGGTAAGAATTGAGGGTGGTCTATTTTACTCAGGAGGACACCACACAGCGGGTCAACTGACCTTAGTCGCCCTTTACGACACCTCGGTAAGAAATAAGGGTGGTCTATTCTAATCAGCCGGATACCACACGGCGGATATATATAAAAAATAATAATGTTAAAAATAATATACAAATATACTATAAAAAATAGCTATTCTTCTTCAAATGGTTTTCATTCAAACACTTCAGAATGAATGTCATAATAACTTAGCGGATAGATAACGTAATAAGGAATTAGTTCCCATGTTTCAACTCCAAAAATGAATGATTTGCGGTAAAGAAAAGTGATGTATGTACCCAACTTAATTTGTGTATGGTAGTTGCTAGTATTACAGAGACTTAACAGCATAGTTCGGATTTAAATCATCCCAATTTGTATCTTGACTACCACAGATGACAGTTTTCGTATCGATACTGCGTATATGAAATGATTAACGATCTCTATCAAATATTGCGTCGCGTTAATCGCTATCGGCAATGTGAAGGTGCTCCCGGCCTATCGGGACGGATGTTTACATAACAGATAGGCTAACTTTCAGCAGTTTGTTAACCTATTGACATTGTACTTTGTGCGATCGAAGTCACGTTTTTAAGATCATATATTCAAATATACACTAACGTAGATTTATAATACCGTAAATTTCATTGCGGAATCGACAAAATTAAAAAAAGAATACGCGTTTTACCCCATTTAACAAAAACAAAATACATTCTACGACAATTGGTGGCTATATAATAAATTACTATAGTTTTTTATTTACCAACCATTTCATATTAATTAAATTGTATGGACATATAGGACTT
Source organism: Morpho deidamia (assembly GCA_947086505.1). Lineage (NCBI taxonomy): Eukaryota > Metazoa > Arthropoda > Insecta > Lepidoptera > Nymphalidae > Morpho > Morpho deidamia. The sequence continues at coordinate 12,954,577 of CAMTZC010000012.1, read as the reverse complement.
CACACGGGGTAAAAAAACGTTCGCTTGAAAGTTCAAAGCACAACATAAAAGATGTCGCTAGCAGAGGATAAGTACCATATTAAATTTAAATACACCTTAAATTGAATATATGTTCAAACAGTACTTTCATCATTTTTTTCGCAAATTATTTCCATATTTCGCAAAGTTAATTAACCGTGTTCGGTGAAAAGATTCCTTATATGAAAAATAAACCCGCAAGCTACGTATGGGCGTGACAGTAATGGTTCACTCAAATTAAAAAGAAATAAAGGCTACAACGTCTATTCCATTAAAATTATTACAACGCATGTTGCCACCAAAAACACAATCCCTGGCGTATTGTACAACAATCCTACATGTAAAGCTGTCAAATATATGTACCGTTAGGAAAGGGTAATGAAGCACGTAAAAAACGAATAAGATTCGTTTGATATACGTTCAAAGCAGCGGAAAATTGAATTATAACATTTATTTTGAATTGGGTGTAATATTAAATATTAAAAATACGTGTTAAAAATTTACAAAGTATATAAATATAAAAGAAAGTAATAATAAAATTATTTTGCTATAATCAGCTATACTATATTATAGCTATATATACACTATATTATGGTATAGCGGATTATAGCAAAATAATTTTATTATTACTTTTGTATTATGGATCTCCGCAAAGTAACCCCTAATTCTATAAAAAATATAAATGTGTCTTTTGGATATCGCCGCAGGGCGTTAGATTTCGCCCTTGTGTTTGTTTCTTTCAACCGATGCAAGTCCATTTCTGGACATATCCAAGAGTGAAAGGATTTTGTGAATTGATGTAAAACGAATAGAACTCTTGTATCTATATAAATAATTTTGGTTCATATACGGATCTCCTCTTCTTCAAAACTTTTGTATTCAGCCACTGAAATATTTTGAGGTATTTTTATTGTTTACAGTAGAAATATACACAAATAAGTACAAGTCAGATGTTTAATTTATATAAAGAAATAAGAACTCGGTTTAAGTAAATTAATATAAGACTTGGGTCTTGTAGGTGGCAAAACTAGGAGAGATAGTAGAGTAGGCGAATGCCCTACGCATATTTACGTAACGAAATATCACAATTTACGTCATCGATAAATTTGTACTATTATTATAAGGTTGAAATTGACTTTGGTAGGTTTGCTATTTATGGTTAATCTAAACTGATTTGGTTGAAGATTTACAGAGGTGTTTGGAATCCCGAGACGCGCATAGGCTTTTACTATTAGTCCCCTAGAGCAAACTTTGAAGGGATGAAATGAGACGTTGGATTTTGTATCGAAAATTATTTTCACAGATTCATTTCCTGGAATTCCGGACTGTGAGGTAAGCCTTGATGGGGTTTTTATCCAAATAAAATCAGAAAGCTTGGGTGATTTTGAAAGTTGAGCGTAATATAAGTATAGTACCCGGCAATAAATAATGCACATCGAAGCTTAGAGAGAGAAAATCGGCTAGTTCTGCTTCATAGAGCATTGTCTGTGTCGCACAGACTGACGTATAAATGACAACAAGAGTTAAGTTACGGCACGATATATTTTATATACGTTTATAAAGAAGAGAAAAAATCATAAATCAAATAAATAAAATATTTATTTTATTTATGACCATCTATAACACTTAGTTATGAACATGCCTCAATTATATTAACCTTAGTATTATAGTAGTTGCAACTGTTACACTTCCACTGCAAAGATTTAAAAACCTCCCCTTTCCTCATAGATTACCTTATAGGTGTTTTTGGTTGGGATTAGTACATCCTCCTCTTAGTACGGTTACCGTTAGCCGTCAAGATCGTGACGACTGAACACTCAATAAGACTTAGAAACAGCAAACACAAAAATATCGCATAAATTTTTATTATATCACTCGGCCGAATCGTGCAATGATACCATTAGTTCATGTACCTGCGGTCCTAACGACGCGTCACGACGAAATCTACGGACATGTTACAACGAGGAACGAAACCATCAATTGGTATGGATATGGCTTAAATTACAGAAAATTTACATATGAGATTCACCTGGTGTCTGATAAACAGCTCAAATTGCTGCGTATATTACAAGAATTGTTCCTTTAAATACGAAAAAATCTTCTGGTCTGAAAAGTGTGAGCAAACGTACCAAATTTTTCGTATCTATCCGTTGTACTGTGAAACATGACATGAGGTTTGTAATTAATCAATTCATATTATGTAATAGCTCCAATCTTTGTGTAAAAAAACGGAGAGAGAAGGCCTATGTCCAGTATCTATGTCCAGTAAGCGAGCATATAATATTAAATATACAAAAGTTTGTTTGTTATATTAGTCCTAACAGAATAAGGAATAGATAATAGAATGAAATACCCTGGATGTGGTACCTTAGGTAATAAATATATTAATAAATGTGCTGTATGTGTGACTTTGTCTGCTTCGGCTTTCTAACCCAGATAAAATAGCCTTTCCAATATGTGCATACAGAAATACCGATTTGTTCGATTTTTGTAAGAAGAGCAAACAAACAAAACCATTTGCGCTTTTATATTGGAATGGTTAACATCCGCCTAAAATGTAGGACCTCAGTGGGTGTCCTTATGACGATAAATCGAAAATATGTTTTTATTATCACTTGATGACCGTCTTTGTCAACTACTACGTATCCTTGTTTCACACATCTATGAGATCAGACATGAGTCACCAGCCATTGCCACATCAGATGACTCACAGTGTACCGGCATTGGAGAATGGGAATGGGAAACCTATTGTTCTCATCGCGTCCTTAATTCGGCTCAGCTGTTTTCATAATAATAGACATCACGAACTATTGAGTACACAAGTGGATTGAGTATAACAGTATTACTTAATACTTGTATAAAAGTGGCTTTCACACTATATTTACTCTGTCAACAATACCTGTCTGTCATTGAACATTATAGAGCTAGTTTAATTTAGCCATAAGCAGTTACGTCGTTGGTTAATTCTATAAGTTTATAGAAATAAACTTATTGTTGGATAAATATTAGTCTTTATATTTATTTCTAATGTTAGTTGCTTCCTTATGTCAGTTATTTCAAATTATTTATAAATGTTTGTATATGTCAACTGTTTAAAATAATTATTTTAGGATTTTCAGTTCTTATGTGACTGCTATCTTTCCCTGCTTCTTTACATTTCTATCCTTTACAGTTCTTCATAATTGTCCCACTATAATTCTTAATACAGTTAACAGTTAAAATAATTATAAAATCTCTATACGCAGAAAGTCTATGATACGATTAACTTGGGAAACACGGAGCTAGAATTTCTAGACCTTCAGATTCTAGCATTTATTAGCCAGCAGTGGCGCATCAACGCTTGTTACTTAATAATAATTACTGCCACATTAGATCTATCCGCCACAAAATGATCTTTACTTGTAATATTTTTCCTTGAGCGCCGGAAATATCGCAATGTTTTTTTAAAAATAATTCTTTTATTATGATTAAGGTAATGGTTGTTTTGTAAACAGTTTTTCCGCTTGGGTAAATCCGTTCCGCAATTCCAACTCATTACTAATACAACTATTTAAGGTTCTCGCTCACTTCTTTAGTGTCACTTTATTTCATTACTCAGTTCTGATAAATTGCTTTGAGTGTTCATTTAGATCCGTACTACGGATAACTCATAATTTTACTAACGACTAGCCATGATTTCACAGACGTACGCGTATATTAGATACGCACCAACAATTCTTTTTGCCATATCATTTGACGGTAGTCAAATGCCGCGCCTTGACACTGATAACGTTTTTTAATATCACCCGCTTAGTATTGAAAGGACCGAATTCAAAAATTAAGCTTAATCAAGTTAGATACATTGTAATCCTTATTTCGATGCCTTTTACGACATCACGCTACGAATTATTAAAAAAATACTTCCCACATACATCCCTATACATGTGATTTTTTCAACAAATTGATAATTCACAAGAGAAACCAAAAATTTCGCCTCAAATGTAAAATGTGTTAATGTAAAAAAAAATATTGGTTGTTTGCTAGTAGGTGACGAGCTTTAGTTTTTTTCTCGACTGACAACCGGAAATGCTGCCTACTTTTATAAGTCCATACAAGGTTGCAGAGATCCTATACATACATCATGTAAGACATTTATTGCAATGAATATTAGCGCAACACATGAGCATTCAAGGAATTGCTGTCTGATGCTAGGGTTACAGGGCTAATACAACATTACCAAAGATAAAACTATTGATATACTTTACTTGATATGATTTACTTTACTTTACTTTACTTTACTATTCAAAAGATGAAGTAATTAGGAAAAATATGATAGTTTCAATGTTTTTTTTCTACTATGTTACTAAAATTTAATATATTAAGCGCATATCATTTTTAATTTTTTAATACGTTGAATTCACCAGACGCACCGAGCCGCGGTGCTGTTTATCGTTCGTTCATCACTCAATGGCATCGATCCCATTGACCAAGCTTAGTCCCCAGTGTTACTAGACTCATCCCGTCCCATGATACAAACAAGTATGTTCCACCGGCGGTACAACCCGTCGCGAACGTGTTAAACAGTGCCGACTCTTGGCGAATGGTCATAGATTAAAAGCCCGGGCAGACGAGTTGGAGTTCTTCTATTAAAATATACCGAGCCTAATTAATATTTACAATTTATAACATGCTTTTCGGTGAAGGCAAATATCGTGGGGAAAACTGTATATCTCGAGAGATTTCCTGGGATATGTGTAAGCAATCAATTTGCACTGGAGCGGGGCGGTGGGTCTTATTATGTTTAATTTTAACTATTTATAAAAAACACCGCAAAGCCTTACCCATATAAACTTATATGATATAGCAACCTATTAACAACTACAATCAGTCTATATTTAGTTCTGTACGCTGTTAATATAGGCAACAAAATTACTTCTACCTAGCCTACTTTTATTCTGGAAACGGCTTAGTACCATGCCCCTAATTAGTTTTCATATTAATTAATGCCGAACCGAAGATTAAGGTAATGATACTGTACTGGGTTCGTCGAACCTAATACAACAGGTCACCTTCGGGTCATGAGAGTCACCTTGCTTCCGAAACTTGATCAACGACATTTTTATCGCATGCTCAAAACATGCGAATTCCATTCAGAAATATATGAACATGATTACTAACTTATCGTTATTAATGTTCTTGCTTGTAAAGAATGTTCATCTACGACTCCATTATTATATTGATAATTTTTTGATCGCTAAATGTTTTGTATAACTACCTAATACTCTCAGGTTTATTTAGGAATTGAGTTATAAAATCTTCCTCTCTATTCCCCTTTTTTGAGCATATAAAAGTATCAGTGCTTTTTTGATCTCGCAGTCCCTTACTGAATTGACGCCCAAAAATCCCTCATTGAAACTGTAAGGAATTAAACTTCATCTTTATAATATACAAACATATTTTGAGTTTGAGTTTGATGTAATATTCTTAAATTAACAGTAAAAAGTAAAGTAACAACCTGTTACTATGCCCACTGCTGGGCTAAGGCCGCGTCTCTCCGTTATTGGAGAGAAGGATTGGAGCTAAGACCTACCACGCTGCTCCAATGCGGATTGGTAGGTTACACATATCTCCAGAATTCTCTAGAGATATGCAGGTTTCCTCACGATGTTTTCCTTCACCGAAAAGCGTGTGATAAATTGCAATTATCAATTAGACATATAAGTTTTAATAGAAAAACTCATTGGTGCCTGACCGGGGTTTGAACCTATGTCGTCTCTAGAGAGTTGCACGGTCTCACCGCTAGGCTATCACAGCTTGCACTACTTAACTTGCTTTAGAATAATTCTAACTTAGGTAATTTATTATTTTATTTATGGGCTTTATTAATATTATATTTTCGCCAATAACCAGAACTAACAGCCTTATTCAAGTAACATAAGGTACAAGGCAGAAAGAACCCAACCGAGGAATACTAGACGTCAGTGCAAGGCAATAAAAAACTTAAAATAGCTCTCTAAAATCGTACCTTATATTTTTATTTCTCAATTAATTCAAAAACGAAATATAAGACCCTTTAATACAATCACCGCGTTTGGAATTGTAATACACGTTTATATTTAGTTAATTGTTATTTTACTGACTTATATTATGCGACGGTAATTAACATACCACCAAGGCCACGATAAACATCGCTGTGGAACTTTGTTCGAGTACAACTTACTTCAAAAAACACAAATATCTTCAACCTCGTCAAAGTGTTAATAAGTTACGTCCGGACGTTATACTGCTTCAGTGATTATTCGTATTTTACAGCCGCGGCTTACGTAATGGATAATGGGAATTCGTACGACCCACTTTCGGTTGTGACTGTTCTTATTTCGTACTACCTACATTTTTGTCGACTAAAGAAAATAATATTTAGAATAGTGTACTTATGTAGACTTCTGAAAGCTTGAAGCTGTGATAGCCCAGCGCTGAGACCGTGCGACTCTTTCATGGGTTCAAGGGTTTAATCCCGGGCGGGCACCAATGAATTTTCTGGTAAAATTTATGTGCCTAATTGATAATTGCAGTTTATGACACGCTTTAGCTAGTTAATACTAAAAACAAAACATGGCACAAAGTATTTAGAAAATATCGGAATATTTATCCACTAATAATGTTGTAAAACTTTTGACCGTTTAAGGTGTGAGCATCGGGAAACAGGAAAAATTAAAGAATAAAAAAAAGTAAGATGAAGCTTATTTACCGCCACCGTGGTGGGCGATAGAGGCGGCCGACAACTAATTGCGAAAAACGAGATTACCGCTCGCTGTACAACTAGGGTGACCATCAATACATCAAACTAAAAGGAGGTATTTGTGTTATTATTCAATAAATCCTACTACAATTATGCGAAAAAGTAGCCTACGTCAATTTTCTGCCTTTCAACAACAAAAATCAAAGAGACAGATTAACGTAATTCCGCATTTATTGATGTGAAGTATGCAACAACACTTTTATTTCGTGGGCCCGAGATATAAAGCAGCTATTTTGATATTATTTTGTAAGTTTAAATAATTTACTTTGATGCTGTGATTGTCCGACGATGGTTCACAAATATCAGGCATGTGAGATTTCTATAAAGACGTGTTTTGATATATTTCATATCAGTAGGTATTTGACTTTAAAGATTATACTCTATCTAGAAAAAAAACTTATATTTAAATACTTTTACATAAATTAAATTATAAAATAAGTCGGTTTTTTTAGTATTCAGAATAAGAAAGCATTTACTTATTGCATTAAGACATACCACTAACTAAAACTATACAAGGTACGTATATATATGTACGAGACTAGTGTCATCCACTTTGACATACTATAACATTTTCATTGATGTTTTAAAAACTATTGTATATCGTGAATTTACTATATAAGAAATAAACTGAAGGTATATAGCATAAAATATTTATCATTAGATAAAAAATATCATGAATATCGACTGTGAAGCAACAATATCTCTAATTTTAATAAATAATCACTTTTAACGACATTTTGGTACTGGCCCATAAATTACCGTATCAACATGTATTATCTAATAGAAAATTTATAAATAAAGAAATATATTTAAATTCAATTGTTTTTAACTCATAAAAATTCCTGCGAATGAATTAAATAATAACCACGTTTTCTCTTCTTCGTGAAAAGTTGTCAAAAGTCAAGGACTATTTGCCAGTTCTCAGTCGATAAGAAAATTGGTGAACCTAGTGTTACCCATTGAACGCGCATGCCTCTGTTTACCAGCCCGATTTCATTCCCTTTATAACACCACTAATAGACTAATTTTATGAGGGAAAAACTATGAGATAAAACTTTATTTCATAAACAATGTTATCTTTATACAGAAAGTAAAAGCTTTGAAGCAGCTTTCGCACACCGAGGAGTTTGATATAATCATTTATAGTTCAAAAAGGAAATGCAGAGAAATTAATTAAGAATAGGTATTGTAATATTTTAAATGAAATAAACTGAAATATTCATAGTTCACGTTTGTCCGGTGAATATGAAACACGAAATAGTTTATCATTTATGGAATAGTATTCCTGCAAGAGACTAAGTTTTATCCACCCACGGTTTCCCGAGGTGCAAAATTGATTAAAAGGTAAGCTTTTTAGTTTCCACTTCAACCATGCATTTTTCCGTAATACAAAGAAGTCTCTGTTATTTCCGGTGTACAAATATCTGTACCAAAAATTAGAATGACATTTAAAGATGCCCGCCCGCACAAAACGCCTTATGATATGATAGTAGCTTAATTTGTGTTTATTCTACGTATATGAAATTACAGATATTATCTCATCTATACTTATTATAAAACAAAGTTCCAAAAAGCTGTCTGCCTGTATATAATCGATTTTCTCAAAATCTACTGAACGGATTTCTGTACGGTTTCCACCAAAAGATAGTGCAATACTTCCGGATGGTTTAGGTATATAGTACATATCGGTATTATTTTGTGTTGAAGAGATCGCGCAGTTGTTAAAAAACTTGCTTGCTGGGAACTTTGGTCGCGTGCGCTGCGTAACCGGCAGAGATACGCTAAAGTAATGTATTAGAGAATTGTAGATCTATAAAATACTAAAAAAAAGTCAGCGATAGCATGTCTCTATCTGTTATAAATAAATATATGGGACATTTACACACACGGTCGTCCGTCCCCAAAGTAAGTAACTTAATACTTGTGTTATGGGTGACGGACAACTGGTAGATATACTACATATATAAGTTTAAATACATACTTAAATACAAATACACACCCAGGCTCGAAGAACCAACAATTTGTTTATAGAAAATGTTGGCCAACGGCGGGAATCGATCCCGCGACCCGCGGAGCTGAAGGTAGGATCACTACCCACAGCGCCAACGGGTCAGTTAAGTTATGGTTAACTCACAATAACTAATTTTATGTTTAAAATTTGAATTCTAGAAAAAAATTGTGACACGCTGATTTCCACGCGGGCCAAGCCGCTGACACAACTAGTTACTGATAAAAGTGATCGCAAGATCTGTTCAACAGAACAAGTGTACAATGGAATCCATCTCCATCATTGGCATGTAGTTTAGACGACGCCTTCACCGCTGGGTTGAACTTGCTTGGGCATCACTCACTTCGTCAGTCCATTGTGTTGACGATCGACAATAATCGCCTATCTCCTAATGTAAATATATATATTTTATTATCACACACGTAATTATCCACGCGTGTGCCGGTTGTACCCACGGGATACAGGGTAAAATAAATAAAGTGTCCGTCGTTAATAGAAATGAGATGATAAAGGTAAGTTTAAAACTAACGGCTTCTCAACGGTATTGTAACAGTTACATAGCAGCCGTAAGAAAATCGCCCCGCTTCATGTTACAACCGCAACCAGACGCTGAGAAAACGGATTGTACTCAGTTCCTGAATACGAGTAACGAAACATATCGAAATTGCTCATGGTTGTTGAAAATGATGAATTGATGCACCATTACTTAATAGCAGTAGTTTTTATTAGACGAAACATACAATCCAGACTCAACCTCCTGCTCTTATCCAACTCTAAGTAGGGTCGGTATAACATGTTACAAACATGTTGTCACAAGATTTGGCTGGGTATTTTACGACCAGCCACCTGCCTGACGTCAGGGTGGTTTATTCTACTCAGCCGGAAATCACACGGCATACAATCCGGACTAATACTAAAAATTCAAAAATCTGTGTGTTACTACTACTTCTTATACATTAGATCAGTGATGTGCAAACATTTTTAATTGGGGACAACAGATTTAGAGAAATCCTAGAGGAGGGCCAGAATTATAGAAAAAATGCATTTTGTGTCAAAACGTAATTATAGCGAGCCATATACTATTCATGTCGATGGACCAACGGCGGGCCGGATTAAATTATTTCGCGGGCGGGAGTTAGACCGCGGGCTTTACTTTGCCTATACTTACTTAGCACTACACCAATACTGATAAAATTTTGCACAATTAAAACTTATACACTGCGGTTACATATAGAATATAAAATTTCACGTTTTTCTTCCGAGGGAAAAACTACATTACATTATTAGGGTATTCAGTCTCGAGCCTAGTATTTTTAATTACAAAGTTGACTAATATACGTATCGTGTAATTATCGCGTGAATAATTGATGATCAAGCGAAATATAATACCAGAATCACATGATGGCACAGCTCAATGCCGTCAATGTATACCAGAATAAGAAAATTATCTACTTCATTGCGGACACCCTAACAATGCTGTAAATATTAGACAACCCTAATATCGCAAAGAAATGTCAAATTATTCGTGCCCGTTGATGAAATGAAAAACCATATTACATTAATAACCTTAATGCCCGTGAGCAACCGGGTAGTTAGTTTTAATTAACCTCACAATAAAGTGTCTGTCGAAAAGAGTAGAATAAAAACAATTGTGTGTGCGTTACAGTGAAGTAAGATCAGAGCAAGTGTTCGCCGACTAATTGCTCGTAACCGGACAAATGAGATTACCGTGCTCCCAGTCCGAGCCATAGCGTTACAAACGGAACGGGACGCGGGAAAACATGATCCTATTATTTGGTTTGACACAATCCACTTGTAGAGTACTAACTTTAGATGAATGTTTATATGACCAAATGGGAGGCCGGAAAAAACACAAATCGAAGAATTCAATTAAGCTTTTTAAGAATCCGCACGGAGGATCTATTGGATTTAATGAAGCTACCACTAGTAGGGAATGTGCACCGAGAAGAAACATCAAGAATTCAGCGGTCAATCTTTTAAATAATTTATAAATTACATAAACTGTAATTCTATATGAAGTTAAAATAATTCCTAAATTCAATCATTTTTCTAATTTATGCTAGATAGAAGGTTTCAATATGTATTTCTTTTAACGACTTATAAAAATGAAATAAATATTTTTGGGTTTTTTTAATTTGTATTTATATATTTTTTAATAGTTGAATATGCTTTACGTATAAGCACATTTCTTACACTTAATGTAAATCTTTTTTATACCTAGAACACCGAATGATTTGTTGTTGTGTGACGAACTCTGCTGTACACAATCCTCTTGTAAAGAATCGTTAATTTGAAAACGAATCGCATATAACTGATTCATTCTAACAACAATAGAGTAACTTATAGAATTAGAATATAAAAACAAGGTTATTGCCAATAATTTTATCAATACTTTTGTACGTTTGACAAATGAAATTTTGAAATCTTGTTGAAAGTTTAAAACAAAAAAGACCTAAATTATCTTATTAACTAAGTTAAAATTTTCAACAGAACGATATACAATAGCTATGGAGGTGATCAAGTCATAAAGCTATTTTGACACGGAATTTATTTTACAATAGCTCTGCAACTGTAAAGTGTATCATTTGTTGTATTATAAGCATAAGTAAAATGAAAAGAAATCACGAATGATTGTAAAAGTTCCGTAATAGATAGGACCTTTAATAACAATATGCAAATTGGAATTCTAATAATAAGAAACAAATTAGCCGCCAATCGCTGACAAAATAACTTAGAAATTAATTAAGACTCCGACAAATAATATTTCGCAAACCGTATAATAGTCATTTATTCCGAGAAAACAATTCAACGAACTGTTTAGGATATATACATTCTGGGACGAGAAGTAAAAATTATTATACAATGCCAATATTATGAATGCGAAAGTTTGTTTGTCTCTTTGTTATGCTTTCATAAATAACCCGCTGGGGCAAACTTGATAAATTTTTTATCATCATCATCATTCTCCTGCCCTTATCCCACTCTAAGTGGGGTCGGCACAACATGTTCAAACATGTTGTCACATGATTTGGCTATGTGTTTTACGATCGGCCGCCTGCATGACGTCAACTTACTTTAGTCGCCTTTTACGACACCTCGGTAAGAAATGAGGATGGTCTATTCTATGCAGCCGGATACCACACGGCACTTTCCTTAATCGCCTGTTACGACACCTCGGTAAGAAAGGAGGGTGGTCTATTCTATTCTGTCGGATACCACACGGCTAACTTGATAAAATTTTTATATATCGAGCTAAATTATTAAAAAAAAACACATAGATATCGAAACAGGGCGAGAAGCGATACAAGTGACCTAAAATGGTAGAGGCAAGGTCTTTTTAAAATCAATAGTATCAAAAGATTATTATATCTAATTATGACAGACGCCGTGAACGCCTCCACCTGTCAAAAATTATACCATTCAACATTTTAAAAATAACTTCGCTATATTAGTGAGTCTGTTGATGTATCTAGTACATTCATGCTTGAAATTTAATTTTCGTTGGATACTAATTCCGAATGTCAGAAAAACCAAATTATAAATATTAACAATTACAAATTCAAATAAATTCACTTTTACGGTATTTTCACATTTTTATCGTTGATTGCGTGAGAAATTATATTTCAGTTAAGCATAATAGTCTGAAGCTACTATCTCTGGTCAAAGAGATCACTTCAAAATGTAAGATTATACGGTTTTTTTTTTAAATAAATAAATAATAAATAAATATATGGGACACTTACACACACACTCGTCCGACCCCAAAGTAAGCAATTTATACCTGAGTTATGGGTGAAAGGCAACTGGTAAATATAAACACATATAATTCTAAATATAAATATACACTCAGACTCGAAGAACCAACAAATTGTTTATAGAAAATGTTGGCCCTCGGCGGGAATCAAACCCGCGACCCACAGAGCTGAAGATAGGGTCACTACCCACTACGCACACAGGCCAGTTTATAACCACTATTTGTATTTCGTGTAATTGAATGCAATCAATTCGCAATCAATACAATAAAGTAAAATACGCAATTTTATATCCATATTAATATTATAAATTCGAAAGTCCGTGTGTCTATTATGCTTTCTCGGCAAATCTGCTAGACCAATATTGATTAAACTTGGCAGAACTTACGTTTCTACGAGGATGAACCAAAATTGGCGACAGAGCTTAGCATGTCGTGAAGCTAAAGTGGCGATGGCAGATAGAACGTAGAACGATTGGGCGTTGGGGTCTTAAGGTGATGGTATGGTGATCTCTCACCGGAAAATTGATCGGTCTCGTCGGTAGGACACCTACAAGGTGGATTGACGACCTTAAAAAGTTCGCGGGGAGCCGCTGGATTTAGGGGCCATGGGATCATGTGGTGCAGAATTACCGTGAAGAGGTCTTTTTTCAGCAGTAGGTGATTTTGTGATTTTGCGATTTTGTCGTGGAGTCTATCTCCTGATGATGCTTCGGTTGCTGGGCGAAACGATTGTTGAGTTTGTGATAGTGAACGTGTGTAGTGCTTGTGTATTGTTGTATTTTTACAAATCCTGCATGTAACGGATAAGTAAAAAACGAATAGTAAACAATACATTTAGCACTATATATATTTTCTACTTACTGTATCGCGGATTATAGCAAAATAATTTTATTATTACTTTTGTAACACAAATTGCATTATGGTGGGTATTTAAATGACGCGTAAGAAGTCATGGAAATCAATAGTTATTAACAAAGAGACATTATATTTAACTGGCTCAGCCCAACGTCCGTATAACTTGTCGGCCGCTATGAGAAAGGTTACTTAATTGTCTCCTTGGAACACTTCGTTATCGGACGGGTTATGAACATGACACACATAGCGTCTGTAAACACCATTGACTGATACCAGTTTTTATAACTTCCATACAATACCAGATTGTACAAGTTACTGACATACTCGAACTAGGTTAGGAATTTTAGCGAATGATAAATCTATAATATCTGAGCTGAAATGATTGCGTTACATATCCTTACAAGTAATCAAGGTAAATTTCATATGATTAGTATCCAATTCACTATATTATGATAAATACTATTAAGCATTTAAGTGTATAAGTAGGCTTGTTATTTTTGTTATTTAATAATAATAAATATATGGGACATTTACACACACACATGGTCGTCCGTCCCCAAATTAAGTAACTTAATACTTGTGTTATGGATAACGGACAACTGGTAGATATACTACATACAGTCGTGGTCAACTAATTAGGGACATGCAAGATAGTGAAGAACAATAACCGGTTATGTACATACAAATATAAGATCCTATTGATTTCTCAGTAACTATTATTTGCATAATTTGGTCCGATTATTATGCTTTAAATGGCTGTAAATAAAAGAATAAATAAATAGAAAAAAGTATTTAATATCAAAGATTGAACATGTATTCAATTTTAAGGTATAATTCTGTAGCTGGACATTTAATTAAGGACAGTAAACTATAATGAAAAATAGAGTTAAACAAAACTAATAATCTGCAGTATTATAATATCTTTAACAGCTCCCTTTTATTACGTGTAAAATCAGTACCCAGTAACAAAACCTTTGTTAGTAATTACCGCTTGACACCGATGTGGCATAGACATTATCAGTTTCTGGCATGTTTCGACAGGAATGTTTGCCCATGCCTCACAAAAAGCTTCATTAAGTTCATCTAAAGTTGTGGTACGATAAGTGGCTACTTTTTTCTTGATTTCGTGCCAAAGGTGCTCGATTGGGTTAAGGTCCGGGCTATTTGCTGGCCAATCTAGCACCGATACTGACTGACTGGTAAGAAACGACTTGACTAAACGGGCGGTATGTGTCGGGTCGTTATCATGCTGAAACGTCCATATTATAGGGAGATGCTCCTCAGCATAGGGAAGCTTCGTTTCCTCCAATATTGCCTTGTATTGATGTTGGTCTAAGTTACCCTGAACTTTCCTCACAGGTCCCACTCCACGTCCAGAAAATGAACCCCACATTTTAATGTTTCCACCGCCATGTTTCACCTGCTTTTTTGTGAATCTTGGATTCATTTCCGCTTTTACTGGACGCCGTACGTATTGCCTTCCATCTGGAGAAATCAAATTAACCTTGATCTCGTCAGAGAATAATACATGTTGCCATTGGGCGTAGGTCCAATGTCCATATTTACGTGCAAACGCCAAACGAGCATTTCTCTGTTCTTTCTTCAACAACGGTACTTTGCGAGCCACTCTTCCGAACAACCCTGCTTCTACCAGACGTCGTCGAACGGTCCTCGCTGAGACACCAGCTCTTTCGTCTGTCCCAAACACTTCGTGTTTAATTAAAATAGAGCCTAGAAACGGATCTTTCTTAGCTAACCTGGTTATCATTCTATCTTCTTGGGGAGTTGTTTTTCTCGATCTTTTTGTTCTGGGCACATTTAAAGCTGTGTTATTGCATCTTACATGTTGCACTGCATTGTATACCATAGTTTTTGAACAATTTAAATGTTCTGCTTTCCTCCGGTATGACCAACCATGCTCGACAACAAACTTCATGATAATTTTTCGTAGTATTGGATCGCAACTTTTATTTTTACCCATTTTTCTTCAAAATATTTTTCAAAACTTAAAATAAATATCGGGATTGCCGCCAAAACTACCACGAAACAATAAGAGAAGAAGTAAAAAAGTATTGAGATTCAAATTTTGAAAATAGAACGCAATATCTCAGTGTCCCTAAT
Source organism: Morpho deidamia (assembly GCA_947086505.1). Classification (NCBI taxonomy): domain Eukaryota; kingdom Metazoa; phylum Arthropoda; class Insecta; order Lepidoptera; family Nymphalidae; genus Morpho; species Morpho deidamia. Next base: position 12,939,022 of record CAMTZC010000012.1, on the reverse strand, counting down.
TAAATGGCCAGCCAGCATTATTTGAACAAATAGCACTACGGTAATCTATCAGCTATACTGTAAAGAGGTTTAATGTTTAGGAAGTTGTTATTGTTTGTATAATCGGGCACATAAATGACTAATTATACTTACATGTAAGAGATATGGAATATGGTTTAGACTCTTTTGAAAATAAAAAATAAATTCACAATTCGGTCTAACCAAAGAGTGTCCCTAATTAGTTGACCACGACTGTATATAAGTTTAAATACATAAATAAATACAAATACACACCCAGGCTCGAAGAACAAACAAATTGTTTATAGAAAATGTGGGGGGCCCTCGGCGGGAATCGAACTCGCGACCCGCGGAGCTAAAGACAGGGTCACTACCCAGCGCCAACGGGCCAGTCAAAGAAAAATGGGCAATTTTTACCATAAATGTTAATTAATCCGGTGTTTGTTTTATTTATGAAACAGACAGACAAACGTTAGCATTTATAATATTAGTATCGATAGATTTCGTTACTAATAATTTTCTCAGCTTTTTTTACTAGTATCTAATAAATAAGTGTAAGTATATTTATTTTCGAACTGTGAAAGCACGTGACTCCCACAATTGATAAAAGGAGGCTATAAATAAATTAAACAACAGCTATCTATAGAATACATAGGTGCCTATCCTACGAGATTTGAATAAACACTTATGGTTACAAAAGTAATAATAAAATTATTTTGCTATAATTCGCGATACAGTAAATAGAAAATATATATAGTGCTAAATGTATAGTGGACTATCCGTATTTTCATACCGATACGTGCAGAATTCGTATAAACACATGCACAAACCTCCACCACTTCCACCACAATACACAACACTACACACGTTCACTATGACAAACTCAACAATCGTTTCGCCCAGCAACCGAAGCATCATCAGGAGAAAGACTCCACGACGCTTTGCGATTTTGTCGTATAATGTATCTCCGCAAAGTAACGCCTAACTCTATAACTTATGGTTAGTTGATATTAATTAACTATAGGGAATATTGAGAGGAAATTGCGTAACACCATATTTTGGTATTTATGTAACACTAACAAACCCCTATTAGAGCGTAATTGCAACTGACTGAAGTTGCAATTTTTGTTTCCGCATTAGGGAGGACTCGTTTCCACAGTAATGGGATCTATCATCAATACAATTGTCACTCCAAACAAATTTACTAATGTTCAAGAACTTAAATAAGCTTGACAAGTATTGTAGATAAATGTTATCGCAATCGGTGAGTAATTAATGCCTATTTACGTGAACAATCCAATTTACGTAGTGAAATACCGTACGCCCACGTGTTATGAGTGCGAAAGTACTGGGTCGGAGTCCGTCTAGGGAAGATCAAGCCTAACGTCGCCGGTGTAAATATAGCGCACACTAAACTGAAGCCGTATTATACATTCTTTTATAACGCATAAACCCTCTGAACTGCTCTCAATTAATAATAACTTTTATTTATAATTCTATTATTGACGTCAAATCAGTGGCGTAGCTAGTTATTGAAAGGTCCTGGAGCAAAAAACATTCTAGGGCTCTTTCAATCATCATCATCGAATGATGACTTACCCCACTCTAAGTGGGGTCGGCACAACATGTTTTAAGCATGTTGTAAACCATGGCCGCCTGACTGTCGTCGACTTATCTTAGTCGCCTTTCATGACACCTCGGTAAGAAATGAGGGTGGTACCACACGGCGGGTCAACTTAGGGGTCCTCCCACACTATATAAATTTATTTGTTTCGCATTCTTCGTGTCCGAATTCGACATAATTCATCGGGGGTCAAGCTCAGGAGGGCTCTCCGGACTTTGGGTTTGGGGCACATCTAGCCCTTCGATGGCTAAGAAACTGTGGAAATAGATTGTGTGTTTATAGTGTAATGAATTTTGAATTCGTACATTTAGGACTACTTATATTGTCCGAAAGTAGTTAGAGTACACCTTGTTACTATTTCAAAATTAGTCGAGTTTAATTTGACCACGCAGCTTCACACGGATTTGTAGTTAACAAATATACCAACCAGATTTATGTTAACGATTTTTTTATTAATCGTAAAACGCATGTTAAATTGAAAATATGAATAGTCATAGGTGACCGACTAGTAAGGTTCAAAATCCTGCTCTTATGAGCGTCATACCTACCACAATCTTCAACAAATTACACCGGCAAGACAGAAATACTCAATGAGCGTTTCTGAACTTTTTATCAAATTACGGTTTGTTGAGGAAACTTAATTTTTTTCATTAACAAAACTATCATGTGAGACCACTACATGTAACAATAGTTATGATGCAGTAAAGCATGAAATTAACTTGGTTAAATTAACGAAGCACCTAATTGATTTTACACAGGACATGCCTTATAATAAATTTTATTCATTTACAAAACCACATAACTCTCCATCGTATTTCTTGAGGCTGTTAAAATCGCTACTGCATCAATGATTACAAACTATGATTATTATTGACCATTATTATTGTCTGTACTTTTTTTTATTTTTCAGTTTGAAGATTTCTAAAATTTAAACGGTGATATCTTACTTCGCTTTCTGACCAAACATCGAGTCCCATATTAAGAAACAAAAAGGGGATATATACAACCAATCGTTTTTAAAGTAAATATGTGATATTGTTATCATTCCCTGTGGTATCCGGCAGAATTGAACAGACCACCCTCCTTTCTTACCGAGGTGTCGTAAGAGGCGACTAAGGTATGTGCCGTGTGGTATCCGGCTGCATAGAATAGAACACCCTCATTTCTTACCGAGGTGTCGTAAAAGGCGACTAAGATAAGTTGACGTCAGGCAGGCGGCCGGTCGTAAAATACGTAGCCAAATCATGTGACAACATGTTTGTTACATGTTGTGCCGACCTCACTTAGAGTGGGATAAGGGCAGGAGAATGATGATGTGAGATTGTTATCCTGGTAAAAATTATTTATTAAGTATACGATAGAGTGGAAGAAAAATATGTTAAAATATAATGTTTATCATATTAACATTTAAATGATATAGAAATGTGTCTCCGTAGATAAATACAATGAGTATTGCATCAACTCCAATATTAGTCTTGTAATATTCTCTTAAGGCTAAAATCCATCCGCGAGCCGATTGGCTACAGTCATTATCGAAAACTCGAAAAACAGGGCCGATTCATTAATTAAACAAAGAACGACAGCCGGTGTCCCCATTCCCGCGGAACTTTCAATACTCCGCCATTGGGGTTAACTGTGACAAGGTTGTAGAAGACCACCTGAAAACCGCCGTATGATTTATATTTAAAACCATTATTTACCGAGCCACGAGTTCTCACATTATGCGCAACATAGTGTGAACGTGCCGGAGTTCTCCGTAAGTCAGCTATGAGTGAAGGTTAAGCGATGTCAAGTAAAATTTAACACGCAATTACTAGCAGCGGATACCTTGGCATCAATAGCCTAGTCGGTTCAGGGACTGGCCTCCAGCTTCTGTAAAATGTATATTCAGCGAGAAATAATCGACATTAATACGGTAGTCGTGCATATTACATAATATCTGAAACGCAACATTCTCAAGGGGAAAGCGTAAATTGTTTTATTATTGAACGTTTAACGCACTTTTCGGTAATGCGTCCTTTGCAACTAAATCAAACATTGTTTGTTTACACGCAATCTTTCAGTTACGCGACTTATTATAGCGTAACTTTGTTTTTCCTACGATTACATCTGCTTTGAAGTAATTTTAAATTCTTACATCAATTACAAACATAGGATTACATGGACCACATAAATTGCTGAAGTAAAATGATACTTAATTTACTAATTCAATCTCAAAAGTTTCAATAATATTCTTAATTATAAACGACGAAAAAAGTTTCTAAAACTTCCTCTATTTGTCGTTTCGCTAGAACATTTATCAAGCCACCCTCTAGCAAAGCGGTTTTTTCTATTATTTTCATTTTACAATTGGGAATTTCACTGAATATGAATAATCGTTATAACTCGTAGTGACGATTAGTAATGTGTCAAACGCTTGTTGATATTATATTTTATTAATTACGATAATTTATCAAAGGAGTCGAAAGTTAAACTGTTTCTATATCACAATTATTCCAACACAAACTGCCATATGAAGGTGTTAAACAAGTAGAATAAAACTTGACCTAGAAAAGCATGAAGTATAATAACGAGACTTTCAAATATTTCACATACGTTTGACCACTGTTTCTTGTATCATCTCAACTGTTAATACACATACAATAAATTATTTTACAAACATTAAAACGCAGACCTATTTTGGCAGTTTGATTTTCATCTTAATAAGTGCTGCCTTCCAAAGAACTTAACTCAAATTTTAATTTAAAGAAATATAATGTATGCTATTGAAGCTCCTTTGCATACAAAAATAAGTGAATATTAACTCCGAACGCATTGATCGAAATGTTTCATTCTCTTACACTAAAACACAGATTCGTTAAAAGGATCTTAATTCTAGGTTGCTCGGCAACCATTCGACCACGTCATTCTTAGAGGAAGGATACCGGATACCAAAAATCCTTATAATTACTTTAATAAAGACCATCTATCAACCAGTGCACTAGCACATTGTGACGGTCCGAACATAATCCGGGTGGCAACAGTATACAATCGTGACGTGATTTCACCTTGACTCACTTTAGTTGGCTCGCTTGCTAGTATGCCGTGCACCGGTGATTAGTCTTGTGAAAAAAATGTACACATGTGTTCGGACATTTTTATCTCGCAACTATGCAATGTGAAGCGGATTTTTGAATTGTCAACCGCATAACTGTTTAAGAAGTGAAATGAGTAATTAATCACCTATGTTAACCGATGAAATTAATGAATAAAAAACACGACTAAAGGACGGTAACTGGCATTATTTATGTGATTATTTTATTAATATCAATGCGCTCGCTTGCATTATTTTGACACGCGAGTCCATATTTATATGGTTATTAATAACACATAAGTATAAGTGTTTGAAACGTTAAACGAATTATATGAATGAGTGCTACTTTTATTCTTTTAATTCTAACATATGCATATTTTTTATAAATCTAAAGTGCAATGCCTTAAATGCCAACTTTTTAACTTTAACTTTAACTTTAACGACAAGTTACATGAACTATCCTAGAAAGGCTTAATTTAATCAGAGTAAAAATTTATTAAATAGCTCGGTAGGTCTGATAAGTCTGCTATTAGAGCTATTCAATTTTTTAGTAAAAGATTAGTCTCGGAAAAGATCCGTTAGTACTGTTTGTTAATTCATTAACTTCATCGATTAATCTAATTAATCATAGGTTACATTGAAAAGTTGTTAATAGTTTTGGTTTCGGTGCTTTGTCTATAAAATGATTATTCCCACATAATATATAAGTTATATAGCATTATAAGGAAAACGATTTTCAGTGGTTTCAACGACCTGATAAAGTCGACCTTCACATGTAACTAATATTTATGTCAAAATATTCTGCGTTACAACCCGGTTTTTTTGTTTTGCTTTCAAGGAATTGTTTTTTCTTCAGCACGACGTTGCAACTTTCAATGATTAATTTCGTGGATAAAAATTGGCCTCTGCTCTTAAACGAATCATTCTTCTGGTATTTTGAGTAGAATAACATTAATAGCGGCCTGTTACAATCCCACTGCTGGGAATAGGCCTCTTCTCTCCGTTTCTGTAGAGAAGGGTTAGAGCTTAGACCTACCACGCTGCTCCAATGCGGATTAATAGGTTACACATCCATACACATCCATCTCCAGAATTCTCTAGATATGTAGGTTTCCTCACGATATTTTCCTTCACAGAAAAACGTGTGATTAATTGCAATTATCAATTAGACACATGAATTTTAATATAAAAAAATCATTGGTGCCTGACGGGGTTTGAACTCGTGTTCCCTTCGAATGAGTCGTACGGTCAACATTAATTATACTATATATATATATATTTATATTTGTTGTTAGTATTGATTACTGGGTCATGTTAATGAAGAAGTTGAGAAGTTTTCGTATGCATGCATGTTATGCAACGCCACACGTGTGCCGACACAGCATATCCATGACTTACATATGAGCAGGCGAGTTTTTGTAAATACCGTGTGCTCGTATTAAGGTCGCACCAATAAAACAGTCCTAACGATACTCTTAAATTAACCGTTATTGGATTTATTATGACACGCTTGTCACCGTATAAGTGCGCGTGTTACTTAAAATATATACGTATATTGGAATTATGAATTGAGTTCGATGTATTTCTGTAACTAGCAGTGGAATAAATACAAAGAATATTAAAATGATGACAAAACTTATTACTACTAAAATATTTATATATATTTCACAGTGAACTTTCGAAGTAAATCTACGTATAGTACGCGGTAATAAATAATGCACATCGAGGCTCAGAGAGAGAAATTGGCTAGATTCTGCTTCATAGAGCATTGTCTCTGTCGCACAGACTGATGAACCCGTGTGTGACAGTGACAGCGCCCTACGAAACCGAATTGGCCGGCTGTTTCGTTCTAAGTTCTCGATGTGCATTATTTATTGCCGGGTACTATATGTACCGTTCCTATCTCGGTAGGGTAGCAACGAATGGCTATCTCTTTCGTAAGAACGAGAACTTTGTCTTTTTTATTATAAGAAGTTAACTTGTTTGAACTGTAATGAAATAACAGAACCTCTGGGCTGTGACGGGAGTAATTGTTGCAACACTGCACTACAAGGTTGTCGGAAACCTCCAACTTTCAAGCTTCTCTTCTCAAACTATGTGTTGTACGTTATGGATAATTTTGGAGCGCAGTAACGAACTATATTTTTAATGATTCATACATTTTGTGCTTGGTAACCATGGGCAAATTTTAATGTCACAGGAATATTAGTTGTATATAATATATACATAAATTTATTATGGACATCAGACATGTCGGATTTTAAGAAATATTTATGAAAAACAAGTCAATATTTTAAGTCAAGTCAAGTAAATCACATATAAATGTATTTTCGGATCATATAAAAATAAATCACAAGCGGTTTAAGTCAGCAATTTTTTTTACATAATTAAAAAAAATACCTTCAGGCAATTAAGTCTATAAAGTTATCAATTCATTGATTATTAGCACTAAGTGCATACTACAATTCTTGTAATGTCAAGTAACGTTAAAAAAAGATTGATTTATATAAATTTTTGAAATAGATTGAAATATCGTGTTCGGTGTACAGGACCTTTAAAAAGTCATGTTGTATGAAAGTCCTTTAAAGAATGTCCTATGTCCAACAGTGGAATTATACAGGTTGAAGAGAGAGAGTTCGGTGTATACAAAGATTTCATATAACTGTAAGTCGGCTACATAGATGTTTTCTTTTCCAATCGTGTATCGAGACGCGGCAATTACATTTCACAGGCAAACGAACAGCTGATGCTCGCATCGCACGACATAGATGCGGCGAAAGCGTAATAACAATGCAACGTGTACCGTCTAGCACAACGCTGGGAAATTATGTTACCTAACATCTGATAACTTTACTGTTTCATGAGAACATGTTGTCGAGGTTTGTTCGCATCAGATTTTCATACTTGCATTAAAAATTGACTGCGAATTTTGCGCGTTGAAAATTTAAACCGGAAACTATTGTTGAATAAAACAGAAACGAGAAATCATAATAATTTAAAAAAAATAAAAAATTCATATATATTTTTTTTTTATTATCAAATATAAAACTTCTAATAATTAATTAAAATATTTCTTAGTTGGGGCATTAATTAAATTAAAAAAAATATATGTTGAAATTATTAATGGCAATTTTGTTTATATGGATTTTTACACAGCGTTCTTTGGATTTTTGTTTAGTTAATTGATTTGCATAAATTAATATATGGAACAGAATTCTCTGGGTTGTCAATTTTTTAGCATTGTTGTATAATTCACTTTTGATTCGTTATTTTGGAGTCTTCCACATTTATTAATAAATAGTTTGATTAAGACACTTTTCTTGTTTGAAAACAAAGCCCAGAAACAAGCATGAGTTTCCGTTTACGATCAGTTAGAGATTACATTAAATATTTCATTCTTTTCCATAAACATGAAAAGATTATGCTAACAAAAACACTGTAAAGGACATTGACGCGGGCGAAGCCGCAGATTAGAGCAGTCATAGACAAAAAAAAGGGTCCATAAAATTATAAAGATTACAAATAAGGTTCCTGAATGTCCGAAATCAATTTTGGCCATGCAATTACAGCAAAATAGCAACAACACTGTTAAAAAGAGCCTAATACACAAAGCCTACTATACTGTTGAAGATTACTTAGATGATAAGGATGTGTCGATATAGGTGCACTTTTACCCTGTACAAGACAGTAATAACTAAATGTAACTAGTTCTAAGATTTATATTTTAAAAAGAGCAACCGCCGAGTTTCTTGCTGGCTCTTCTCGGTAGGAACAGCTTTACGAACCAGCAGTAAAGTTGACGATTCAAAAGCACTTGTTTACAAGTTTACTTGAATAAAAAATATTTTGAATTTGAATGTGCATTTGTTTACGCGAATGTGTGCTTAGGTATCAATTTATTTATGATTTAGAATATTCAGTTCTGTATTTTTATATACAAACGCAATAACAATAAACAAATAACAACAAATATAAGTCTTCTTTTGCAATTTACTTTATATATATTATGTTTGGAACATAAATTTATATCTTAATATAACAGCGTATTAAATCAAAACGAATCAGACATTAAATTCCAATGCCCAAACACAATCGATCGCGCTACTCTGTTGCAGTATACATTGGTTAGTACATAATGAAGCAACGTGTCTAGCACACGAGATAAATCTTCTTTGATTTCCATAGAACGGGGTCAGTCAATCACGAGTTAGTAACCGATCTATAAATATTGATCTCGGCTCTCCTTGACTCCGAATCGCAATAACCGGCCGCTTGCGAAATTCGCCAGTGGCGTTAGTCATTGTCGTCTATTACATCTAGCCGCTTGCTTCACGCCGCCCAATGCGCTCAATATGTTGTCTTTATTTGCTTTCAATAGCTGTATAGATAATCGGTTTACCGATTGGTCGATTAAGCGAAAGTTGATTCTGCAGTAACGAACAATACGCTATGAGGAAAACGGCAATAGCGAATTTATAGCGGCATTTAAAATGTCAAAGCGAGGAATTATATTCTAAGAAGCACATAGAATACGGCTAACTTTCTTAGTATTATAATATTAAGACAAGAAGAGCAGTTCATACGACCGTCGCAAATTCCGTTTAAGTGATTTCATAACGGATTCAGCGCAACCTAACCTGCAATTGATGCTTATTACCTGTAATGTCTTCTATATGCACTCACACTATATGCACTTCTATTTCCAAAATTCATGTTCTTTAATACTTATTTATATTTATATTTAATTCATCAAAAATTAAAAAAATATAAAGCAGACATATTACATTTTTCCTAACACAAATGTAAGAATAAAAAAAAACTTGTTAAATCACAGCAGTTAATATAATGTGAAAACTTATTAAAATACAGAAATTATCAACATAAGGTATTTTTTGCAAATAATACGACAGACTACGACTACAGTTAAATATCAACTTACTAATCTTTCCTAACATTGCATTTTCAAATACCATTCAAAAACTCAAAATATTTTATATACTTATGAGGAATAAATTTTATTAATATACAAACACGACTTTTCACACATGTAAATAATTCAAGTTATGACTTAGATAAATTTCATCATCTATCTATACTTATTGTAAAGCTCCCCAAATGCTGTATCTCTGTATGTCATCGATTTTCTTAAAATCTACTCAACGGATTCTTGTACGGTTTTTACTAAACGGTAGTGCAATTTTGCCAAAATATTTTATGCTAATTGTGTTGAAGAGATCGCGCGGTTGTAAGAAAAACTCGCCTGTTAGAAGCTTTAGTCGCGTGAACCAACAGAGAAACATTATGTAAGTTATGTAAGAGAATTTTAGATCTAGAAAAATACTTCAAAAAAAAATCGCGACAACATATGCTCTTATGGTTAGCACTTATGGTTAGCACGCCGTAAAATCTTTTATGTTAAAAATTTTAATTTAGGAAAAAAATTGTGAAGAACTGATTTCTACGTGGTCGAAGCCGCTGGCACGGCTAGTCTTAAATAATGCAATCGAAAACAATCTATCGTTCTTTTTAGTAGTAGGGTTTGAAATATTTATACAAACAAAAAGATAAATCGTAAATAATTATTACTATATGTCAACATAAAAATTGCCTTTCACAACTTTCTACGTTTATTGTTCGTCAACGGAATGTCATATGTATATGAAGCAATTAGGTTATTTGAAACCAACAAAATTGGTCGGCGAAACCGCAGAGTAGTATTAATAGAGGATTACCTTTCCACAGATAGAAAGGGAGCAGGGCTAACGTAATAAAAGCCTTAGTACTGAAATGGAGAAAATGGGAAAGTCGGAGGTTGTCGACCTCCCCCGCCGGACAAAGGCCGCGCGTTTCATCTAATGAGGGATGAGCGTAAATCACTAAGGCTTAGGTTTGCAGATCAAAACGGGGGTTTTTATGTGATTCACATACGGAAAATGGATATAATGAAAAACCATACTAATATTAAGAATGGAAAAATGTGTTTATTTGTCCATATTTCTCGTATAAAGCAATACGGATCGGAGCAATAGACCGATTTGATTTTTGGTATGGAGGTAGTATTAGTATATTATTATTATAGTAGAGGTACATTATCTACTATTTGTTTCTGTACTGAAATCTACAGACGTACAGACGAAGACGGAAACGTTCGACTCTTTAGTATCATCCACATGCTATATACTAAGCATCTTTATTTGTAATTTTAAACGAAATTTTCATAAGTAATCTTTGTAAAATTTTGAGATCTTTATTTTTTATTCTTTACTAGTGTCTTGCAATTTTTTTTCGATCTATATAAATAATAAATAAATAAAATAAATATATGGGACATTTACACACACGGTCGTCCGTCTCCAAAGTAAGTAACTTAATACTTGTGTTATGGGTGACAGACAACTGGTAGATATACTACATATATAAGTTTAAATACATACTTAAATACAAAAACACACCCAGGCTCGAAAAACCAACAATTTGTTTATAGAAAATGTTGGCCCTCGGCGGGAATCGAACCCGCGACCCGCGGAGCTGAAGGCAGGGTCACTACCCACAGCGGCAACGGGCCAGTCTATATGCCGACCCCACGGCATTAACTTAAACCTTTCTCGATATGTTCACTTTCTTTTAATAAAAACCGTACAAGTATCTACTATTTTAAGATAATCTTTCAAATATAGACAAACAGCTTTTGGGAACTTTGTTTTGCATATATGTTTGATAGATTATCTAAAGGTGTTAAAATTTTTCAATAAATACAAAATAGTAAATATTTATTAAAGATACTATCAAGAATAACCACAAAATACTGATGCAGATATACGTTTTTAAATACATATCGTACGCCTAGTATTAAAGTAGCTCAATTCAAAATTAAGCTTAAGAGTTAAATACATTGTAATCCTTATGCCATTTATGACATCTCGCTACGAAATTTAAATAAAAACTAGTGTTCCTCTTTAACTAACTCTTTCAACTTATGGGTGTCGTTAACACTCAGGAGTTTTGTAGGCGCTACGCTACGCTTTATTGTAATTTGACAAAAACAACTTTTCTGAATTAGGTCACTTTAATATTAAGGATGCCATATGTACTAAGAAAATAACACACATACTGATTAATCGCAAATGGTAATTGCTTTGTCACCCTTTTATTTGTATTGTAAAAAAATTCGAAATTCGAAAAGTGGACTACATTACATATTGAAGCAATTTATTTACCGGGTAAACCGAAAGAGAGAGAGAGAGAGAGAATTTTGCATAATTATATACAATACAGTATTGAAAACATACAATACAGTGAAAAAGTAGTTTTCAAGAATAAGCTTTTAATAAAATGTCATGGTTTCAGTTCCTTATCAATATAAGAAGATAAGCTAGGAACATTCTGTGTTGTGATTAAGAATAACAATCAGGAATATAATCTCTCAAGTCGAACAGATTGAAAACAAATTGTTCCTCCTACACGGAGGTAATATCGCCGGGGCCAGACAATAATACTCATCCCACACAACAGCATAATGGGAATTTCAAACTCCAAAGGGCAGTTCAGGCGAATAACTTCAAGTATAAACGTATATCCTAAACATGAAATTCACCCTACGGCGCAGTTAATTCGAAATCTAATATTGATGTATAGCATTTAATTAATCCGTGAAGGCTTATAGCTTAAAGTGCAGGTTTTTTTCAGGGTTTTGCAGTTTCTAACACTAAAAACAATGAAGATATTATCTATACGTATCATAAAACAAAGTCCCAAAAAGCTGTCTGTCTGTATGTAATCGATTTTCTCAAAATCTACCGATCAGATTTCTGTACGGTTTCCACTAAAAGATAGTGCAATACTTCCGGATGGTTTAGGTAAATCGTGTTGAAGAGATCGAGTAGTTGTTAAAAAAACTTGCTTGCTGGGAGGTTTAGTCGCGTACGCTGCGTAAACCAGCAGAGTTACGATACAATAATATTATACAAGAGAATTATAGATCTATAGAAATACTACAAAAAAGTCCGCGCTAGCATGTTTCTATCTCTTACGGTTAACTCACAATAACTAACTACTTTTATGTTCAAAATTTCAATTTGGAATTTTTCTATGACAACTGATTTCGACGCGGGTGAAGCCGCTGACACAGCTAGTCTTATATACAAAAATCTCGTGTCTGACTGTTAGTGACCATACTCCTGCAAAAATGCTTGACCGATTTTTATGAAATGTTATATACATATTCGGTAGGTCTGGGAATCGGCTATCTATTTTTTTATGTCTCTTAATTTTTTACATTGTATTTTATACATCACATCAACCTCAAAAAATTCCGATGCAGTTGTATTAAATTGTACCCGCGACATAAGTGTTAAAGTAGCCTCAAAGTTCAATAAATAAAAAATCCTATTCTCATAAAAAAAGTTATTTAATAATCCTATATCAGTTTCAACTATATCTAATTTTATCAATTAGATATAATTGAAGAGGATTAGCCATGAAAGCTATGTATGTTATATGTAGAAAAATCACCATAAAACAAGATTTAACATCAATACATTTGTGAGGCAGTAGACTGGAACGGCGTCATATAAACAACCAAATAGGGCAACGACCACGTTTCAAACATAAATAGAATATTGACTATAAATACAATGTATAAAAATACATGCCGCGCTTTCGAAGGGGAGTCTCCACGTGTCCCAAACGCTAAGATTAATTGCCCGACTGTTGTACAGAAATAGTCAGTTTGAAGTTTGAAGCGCCGGTCTCCTTTTCATTTTTGTCTATACTAGACAGGAATTATTTTTAAGATTTTTTTTTTGTATTCAACAAACTAATAATAGAACAAAATATTTACGGATATGTGATTTCTAATCTATCATCATCCTCCTATCCTCATCCTACTCGTAAGTGGAGTCGGCACAACATGTTACAAACATGTTGTCACATGATTTAGCTACGTATTCTACGACCGTCAACTTACCTTAGTCGTATCTTACGACCCCTCGGTAAGAAAAGGGTGGTCTATTCTACTCAGCCGGATACCACATGGAGGGTAATTTCTAACCTAGAATTACTTAAAGTGACATTTCCTAATCGATAATGTAATTGACAACTACCCTACGTTATAGTAAAATCTTGATCTAACGACTCAGATTTGATTGTTTGTGATAGCGAAACCGGAACCGAATACACGGGAGGCTTTAATGGAGGGTATACGAGTAGAAGACTTTGGTAACCAAATTTTTTTCGATCATCAAACAAATTTCAGGACAACAGTTACATAGTATAAGCTAGAAACTGTGACATTTAACGAGATCAGTAAGACCTACCACACCGCTCTATGCGGATTGATAGGTTACACATATCCCTAGAATTCTCTACAGATATGCAGAATTCTTTACAATATTTTCTTTCACCGAAAAGCGTGTCAATTTCAATAATCAATTAAACACACGTTTTAATAAAAAAACCCATTGGTGCCTGCCCGGGGTTCGAACCCATTATCGCCTCTAGAGATACGCATGGTCTCACCGCTGGGCTGTCACAGCTTTACTTTTAAATTTTTTTATTTATAATGCACATCATATGCTTCTCAATCTTAACTTATAAAAATTCATAAACAACACATCTGATATATAGGTTACAGATTAAGTTAAACAACAAAACTACTACCTATAAGTTTAATAAATTACCCGTGGGATACTTATTAGATCATCCCACGCTGTAATGAAAACACCCACCCATCTCATTTAAAGGTCAGGTCATATTTATATTTAGAGGGTCGACGTCTAGAAATGAAAGTATAAGAAAACATTTCTAAGTATTATTTAATACTTTTCAATCGTTTTTTTAACCCGATAGTTATATCATGATACATTTATAAAGTATACAAGCTGTTGGACGAGAGTGCAAGATTAAGATGGTATGAATATAGAGGGATGAAAATCATGTGACCCAACGAATATTAATAGATATGACTAGAGAAAGGCCTTACAATAGATGGTTGATTGTGTGAGGTATGACATGCTTATAAAACCAGTAGCGCTAGAATTAACGAATGATAGGAGAGAATGTAAGAGAAAAACATACTGTGCCCACCATTTAGAGTAGGCAGAGATGATGAGGCGTACAAGTTTTTCTTTATTAAATAGTAGCGGGAAAATTGTGACGCATAAGTATTAGTGCGTCCTACGCTGCAATGGAACGCCTACGTCATTTAAAGGTCATCAAAACATGTCAGTACATAATGAATAATGGCTTGTGCTGAAATGGATACTTTATAAACAGGACATTGACGACTATTATTTCTTACTGGCACAAATATTGCCCCACAATGTCAACATAATAAAAACTTTTTTTTGTTACCTGTCTGTAACACCATATCAATATGTATCTGTTTGTAACACCATATCTGCACAAATGATTATTATTATTATTCATTCATTTTTCTTAAACCTAACTCATTACATTTTTAAATATATCTAACAGTTTCGAATAGAAGAAAGTCGAATAAAAAGAAAAGATTATAATCAATATAATGTTTTCATAAAGTACTTCTTATAGTTCTATTTATGTCTATGTCTATTAAAAAGACATACAGTACATTTTAGTTTTCAGATTCACTAAAGCGAAATCATATTCATTCTTAATCGGCAATATCATTGCATACATTGATTTATGTAACAAGATTTCGACATTTAAGTAGCTAGTTTGTTTACTGAATCCGATTTTCTCCTTCGTGGAAAACTGTGTGACGCAGCTCTTTGTGGCGTTCTACGTTGCAGTGAAAACTCACGCCCACGTGATCCAAAGGTCAGAGCAACACGTGCTGGAGCATCGTAAACAACTGGCCGCTACAATATAATATCACTGTGCAATTACGTAAGTTTCAGTTCTGGTGAAAATATATAACGAGTGAATCCTTTTACTCGATATAAACTTATGGTAGGTAGCCTTAGCCCAGAAAAAAATCCCCTATGGTTCCCGCCGTCCACGTCGGACTCGTACCGACTAAAACAACCTTGGTACAGTAATAATAAAATTATTTTGCTATAATTCGCGAACAAGTTAATAGATAAAATCGCAGTTTTGCGATTTTGTCGTGGAGTCTATCTCCTGATGATGCTTCGGTTGCGGGGCGAAACAATTGTAGAATTTGTGATAGTGAACGTGTGTAGTGCTTGTATATTGTGGTGGCGGTGGCAGAGGTTTGTGCATGTGTTTTACGAATCGGTATGAAAAACGGAAAGTCCATTATACATTTAGCACTTTCTATTTACTTTATTTATTTAATAACAAAATAATTTTATTATTACTTTTGTATTATGGATCTTCGCAAAGTAACGCCTAATTCTATAAATTACAACCTTGGTACTCCATCACATTGAGAAACAAAATATATAATTCAAACAGGTAAATATGTGCATTGCTACTGTAGTAGTATGGAGATTTGTAGTGATTGTGTTTCTACATATATTATAACACATTAAAAATATACAAACGATTTTACCTGTTTTACGAGATTTTACGAGTTACCTGAGAATATAGACAGCCGTTAATTTAGTTAATTACTAAGCAATATAGTATCATTTTAGTGGCATCGATTTTCAAGACAATCGCTAGACAGTTATATGAATAACGTAACACTAAATCAATAGCCATAATACAGCATATTAAAAATGTAAACAAGTGTTTGATTGTAATTCTTTCAGGAATAACGGATCGATGTGTTTTTTTTATATAATACTGAGATAGTCGGAGAATTACATAGACTATTTTCTTCATAAGTCTCAAAAATAACAGTTTAGGCGGGTAGAAGCTATTTAAACGATAAAAACAAAACTAAAGTAAACGCATCAATATAAAAATTACGTAATGATATTTGTACTATTGTTGCTATTGCAAAATAATTATTACAAGTTCATTCGTTACAATACTTTAAGAGGAATAAGAAAATTAGTGATTCTTTCTTCACATTATGTAATTATATGGGGGCGAATTTTTGTCTAAAATTAGTCTTACAGTTGACTTAGGAAATATTGATGGGTATGACATGTTAATGTTAAATATTTAAAAAATCCTTTTAAAATGATCATAAATCAATGATCTTTTATAATGATGATAAATCAAATAAAGGTAGTTCTGACTACTCAGTTGCGTTCTTAGTTTTAGCGACTACCCAAACAGTTTTTAAAATACAGATAGGATTTAATTACAAATTATAGATATTAGGCTATTAACTGATTATTAATGATTGATTTAATGTGATAATATAATTTTTAACAAATAGAGAAGCGATATGTGAGTAATTTTTTCTGAGAAATGGCAAAAAATCTTCGGATAATTAGATTTTCATAGAATCTTCCAAAAGAACACAATTATCTGTTAAACGTGTTTTATTTTAATCAAAAAATTTCTATGATGAATTAGACATTAACAATTATAAAAATAATGATTGTATACCACATACGCCTGACAATATAAAGATACGTGGATTTATGTACTTTGCATTTTTTTAAGACACGTGTAGTCATAGAAAGTATCTACGTTGCCGTAATAGAATCTAATCATATTCTGATATCAACACAATGGCTCAAATAAACTGCGACTTTTGAACCATAAACAATCAACGTTCGAAATAATTATAGACCGTTAATTAGAAAAACGGAATGATCAGAAGGTAACTTTCAAACACGAGCGACTTAAGTGTTTCAGTACTCTCAATAATGCTATGTGTTTTTACCAGTAAAAAATAGAAAAAGAGGATTTCTTTATCGTAATAATGTTACCCCGGTGTTTAAGGTTTATATCTACAAAATTTCATCAATATTCGTCCAGCGGATAAGCCGTCAAAGCATAACAGACGGACAGACTTGTACACGGCATGTATTAGTTTAGATTTGTACACGGCAGTGAGGCCAAGTCCCGAAGCGGACTTGTCGGTCAACCGGAAGTTCAAGCGGAAACGGCAGCGCTCGCTAGCAGGTACTTTGACACGATGTAACTTATCTCTAACAGCAGTTACATAACTATCTGAAATGACATGTTACTGGATAATAAACTTTTTTTATAATAATAGTGATAATAATACCCTAATTTTAAGGAATACGTATCACCCGTTTGTTTTTGTTGCCTTTAGCTTTTCTTAGTGCCGATAACGGAATTTTACGACATATTAATATATATATATTTAATCTACATTCACAAATAAATGCAATTTATCACACGCTTTTAGGTGAAGCCAAAACGTCGTGAGAAAACCTTTATATCTCTAGATAATTCTGGGGATATGTGTTATCTACCAATCCACATAGAAGCAGTGTGGTAGGTGTTAATTCCAACCTTTCGTTCGAAAAACGGAGAGAGAAGGTCTTTGTCCATCTGTGGTATAGTAAGAGGCCGTTTTTGTACTTTTTACATTCACAAAATATTGCTTATTAATTTTGAGTTCATTCAGGTGAATCAATCGGATACAGTGAATAAATAACTTTATACCTATTGTCTTAGCACGTCGTCCACGCAAGTGATAACAAAAACCCTTGGTGGGTATTACTTTCAATCGAACACAAGACAAACAACATAAATTAATTACGAATTAATTTATGAGTCTTTAACGAAGTACATACTAAATTGTCGTAATAAATAAATCCCAATAAATAATACAATATGATTTCGTAATGTAACGATCCAATACTTTATATTTGTTACATTTTGTCACGCACTGTTTTGTGAAAGAATTAAACGCTCGTGTATGACACACTATCATAAGTTATATTGCCTATTTAACGATTTATTTGATTTGTATTAATGTTGCGCCTTAAAATTTTGCAATACTTGTATAACTTTTAAGTCCGTTGAGTTAATAGCTTATAAGCATTATTATGAACTATTATTATTACGTCACTTCGGGCATAACACATTAGATAATCTGTCACACAAACGACTAGCGGTAGTAGCGCAGCGGTTACGTAGACAATCCGTGAGCGATCATTGAGCTTTCGGTACGAGTTCGAATCCAAGTTTCACTTTTTAGTTTTGTTCGTTTTCCTTTGTTTTTATAATTCTTAACTGAAGGTTAAGATCGACAGAGACATTAGCAATCGGCTATGTAAAGAGGCAGGACGTGTTGTGTACATGACAATTTGATATGTGCCATTGTCATAGTTTAATTTTGTACATATTTGTTTAAATATAAATACACTCAAAAGGGGTAAGTTGCACATTATTTACTGTATTTAGAATACGTTAGGTATATGCATTGTGCTATTGATTATTATATCGGTAATTTATTGTTGTAGCTTATGGGAATGCCCTTTTAAACTCCAGCACCAATAAACACCCTGAGCATTTGAGTAGCCGAGGATCTGGTTTTGGTAGAATTCCGATACACAATAAAAAATTCTCCTGGCGTCCAACCACTAAATTTAAGTTACGTTTAAGTTGTAATAGGTGTAGGTAGATTAGGCATGTACAAGTTTATGTTGTTAATATAAGTAAATACGCATAAGTTCTTTTATTTATTAAGAAAACCCGTAACAAATGGCGCCCAACGGTAAAACTAAAGGGTTTATATGTTAATTATATCACTTGCTTTGATTAATTATCGAACACGTAAGTGCATCTTACCCGCATTAAGCATTCACATTTCGATGTTTACGTATTGCAGTTAGGTACGTACTTTTGATAACTTGTACTGTACGTAATTTCTGTTCAGAATAAAACGATACTAGGAATAAATAAGTATTGTTGGCGGTTACTTAATAGGTAGAATAATAACAGATGTTTGTTAATGAACGCTGCTTAGTGAAGTTATTTGATAGTTTTACGTATTATAGTTATCAGAGTTTGTACTTTATACAGCGAGCCATTAATTGTATTGTTAGTAATTAACTACAAATTTATTTTGCGGAATTTTTTTTGATAAATGATGATTGTTTAGTATTTTATATAATTAGGTCTATAATAAAATTAAAATAGTGAATAAGTCTCATATAATATATTTCAACATTCGATTACTTGTAAATATTTTCTATACGCATAATTCGTTCGGTAAACACACGCGAGCGATTGTGTCTTTGAGTATAAAATATATTGTTGCCAAAATTTTAGTAATTTTAATAGTTAAATATGGATCCTCACTTTTTGTTAAAAGATGAAGTTGAATTCGAGCTTGCTTGTCGAGGATATACGCAACCAGGCCTAGTCTCAGCGTTAAAATTGATTCTAAAAAAAATGATTGAAGCCGAAAGCTCAATGGTCGTGTCGTATGAAATTCAAGCGCCGCAGCAATCTATTAATACCCCTGGTGTAGAATTAGACACATGCTCTGAAAAAATTAACAATATTATGCGTTATGTCTCGGAGTTACAAGAAAAACCAGATAGGCAGCTTTACAAACGGCTAGTTTCGCGCTTATGTCATGTAGTCAACAGATTAAAATTTGTATTCGCCACAGAAGAAGAGGAAAAAGATAGGCGCAATATTCTCTTAGATAAAGCGGTTATCATATTGAAAGACTTAGAGGGTAAGGATGATATGCAGGATGGAGAGGAAATAACTTCTGAAATGAAGGAGGCTTTACATCATTCTTTAGGGGAAGACAGTAACAAGATTTTAAATCTTCTAGAGGAGGGGGTGTCTAACGCAAAGCCAGTGGCATCAACCTCTGGTGTAAGGTATGAAGCATCCTCTGAGGAGGATCAGACCTTAAAACAAAATTTAGGGCATAAAAGGGTCAGTTTTGCGCAAGAGGATTTTGAATTACTCAATTTTGACAGCAACAAACAAAATTCTAGATTGTTGAATTCCACTACTTTTGAGGAAACCCAACCAATGCGTAAGCTTGTGCCGATAAGTCAGTGGGGTGTCCACTTTTACGGTGACAATAAATTTAGTGTCAATGCTTTTATTGAACGGGTTTAGGAACTTAGAGAGGCTAGAAACGCGACCGAAAATGACTTATGGCGTCATGCCATTGATTTTTTTAAAGGGGATGCGTTAATTTGGTTTCGGGCAAATAGAGAGTTCTTAGATAATTGGAATGACCTTGTAATTTTACTTAAGCGTACATTCCAGTCTCCTTACTATCAGGAAGAATTACTGACTGAGGCAAAAGCGAGAACACAGGGGAATAACGAGTCTGTAATTATATTCATAGCGGTGATGCAAAATATGTTTAATAGACTCCCCAGCAAAATTACGGAATCAGAGAAACTATTTATTATTATAAAAAATTTGCAACCATATTATCAAAGGGCCATATGTAGGGACAATTTTAGTTCTATATCAGATCTGGTGAATGTGATGCGAATTATTGAAAGGACTAAGGTTAACTGTGACAAGTTTCAAGAACCAACATTGGTAGTTAACTCATTAGAACCTGACTTAGCCTATAAATCAAATACAGATGGTGTAACGAACACTAACATTATTAGTAAAATAAACAACACTAATAGTAAGAGTAATATGAACATGAGGTGCTGGAATTGCCGTGAGACCGGTCATTTATTTAGGTCATGTACTATGCCGAAACAGCGGTTATTTTGTTATCGTTGTGGCCGTTTCGGGATTACTGTAACAGATTGTACATGTAAGGGAAACGCCAAAGAGGAAGGTCCGAAACCTGCCAATTGAACCTTTCCTCTAAGACTAATAAAGAATGGCAGGACTGGCTTGACTACATACGCACATTTATGTCTAAGGGTGCACTAGCACCTCTAACCTTTCAGAAAGAAAATGATAACAGGCCATATATACAGCTAAATATCCTGAATTATACTTGCAATGGATTACTAGATTCAGGTGCAACTTGTACAGTAATAAATAGCGAATTTGCGAGCATCCTGAAGCATCTGGGGGTTAAGACACAAAAGATAAAATCTATGAACATTGCTACTGCAGATGGTGTTAATCACACTGTAACGGAAGGTTTTGATGTTCCTGTAGTATTTAATGACCGGCTACACTATGTTACTATGCTACTAATGAAAAATTTATCACAACGATTAATATTAGGTAAAGATTTTTTTGACATATTTGAAATTTCATTTAGGTTTAAAGGAGCACCATTAGAAGGAAAACTTATAGTTAGCTCCATTGAAGACAAAACAAAGTCCTTAACGTCTAAAGAAGATCTTGATGAAAATCTAAAACGAAAGTTATCAAACGTCATTGAAGAAATACGGAAATACATAGGCACAGGTTTAGGCAGAACAAAAATAATAAGGCACACCATAGATACTGGGAATAGTAAACCTATATATCAAAAACAATATAGCTTTTCCCCAGTCATCAAGAAAGAAATTGAACGCGAGTTGGATGAGATGTTAGAAAATGACGTAGTTGAACCATCTCACAGTCCCTGGTGCTCTCCTATCGTAATTGTCAAAAAGGCTGATGGTACCAATAGGCTTTGTTTAGACAGTCGTCAGCTTAATAAAGTTACAAAAAGAGATACTTATCCGCTACCAAAGGTTTCTAACATTATAGATAATTTACGGAACGCCAAAATCCTCAGCACCATTGATTTAAAATCAGCATTCTGGCAAATTGAACTTGAGGAGTCTAGTAAAGTAAAGACAGCCTTCGCTATACCAGGAAGAGGACTTTTTCATTTTAAAGTCATGCCTTTTGGTTTAGTTAATGCGTCACAATCTCAACAACGGTTAATGGATATTTTATTTCACTCATTAGAAGGTAAAGTATGGACCTACCTTGATGATATCGTAGTTTGTTCGGAAACCTTTGAGGAACATTTAGAAATCTTGTTGCGGGTAATGAACATTCTTAAAGAAGCGGGTCTCACAATAAATGTTGATAAATGTAAATTTGCAAGGTCTAGTTTACGTTTTTTGGGCTACATTGTAGATAAGGATGGACTACGCACAGATCCAGAAAAGGTCGCGGCTATTATGAACTACCCTAGACCGAAAAACATTACTGAATTAAAAAGGTTTATAGGAATTGCTAGCTGGTATCGGAGATTCGTAAAAAATTTTTCACTAATAGCGGCTCCACTTCACGATTTGACAAAAGGGAAGAAAATTAAAAAATTTAATTGGACGGAAGAAGCAGATAAGGCATTTCTGAATTTAAAAACTTTACTCACATCAACATCTGTAATTTCTTGTCCAGATTTCAGTAAACCATTCATTGTCCAATGCGATGCAAGTAGTAAAGGTATTGGTGCGGTGTTGTGTCAAAAAATTAATGATGTCGAACAACCCATATCTTACTTAAGTAGGAAGCTTAATAATCGGGAACAATTGTATTCGACATCAGAGCGGGAACTTTTAAGTATAGTTTACGCAATCGAAAAATTCCGATGTTATATTGATGGTACTCATTTTACAGTTATTACTGACCATAGCGCACTTAAAATGCTTCATAACATGAGGGATCCGCATGGAAGATTAGGGCGATGGGCTATGAAGTTACAACAATTTAGTTTTGATATAATTCATAGACCCGGCAGGAGTAACGTAGTGCCAGATGCACTGTCTAGGTCAGTTAACGCGTTTACTGACACAGATTGCGGGTATATTAGGATATTAGATAAACACAAGGATGAGTGGTACAAAGATAAGGTGGCCAAAGTAGAAAATGAACAGAATGTTTGTCATGACTGGCAGGTCAGAGAGGGTTTACTATATAAGAAGATTCGTTTAAAACAGTATCCGGATAAAGCGAATGATTGGAAATTAGTCATTCCACAGTCCTTGAGAGCTGATGTGTTAAAACACTGTCATGATGACGTCAAAGCTGGCCATTTAGGCGTGCGTAAGACATTATTCCGAATGAAACAACATTATTTTTGGCCAGATATGCTTAAGGAAGTTAGGCATTACATAGGAAAATGTGAAACTTGTGCAAAAGTTAAGGTGTCACAGAAATTGCCCTTAGGTCATATGGGTCAACATAGAATAGTCACTGGGCCCTGGCAAGTCATATCAACAGACTTAATGGGTCCTTTTCCAAAAAGCAAAAATTGCAATACAATGCTTTTAGTAATAACATGCTTATTTAGCAAATTTACCCTGCTATTTCCCTTAAGGACAGGAAAAGCTGACAAAATCTGTGACATTATAGAAAAACAGTTTCTTCTTTTTGGTAAGGTTTCAGCTATAATTTGTGATAACGGTAAGCAATTCGAATCCCATGAATTTAAAGAACTTGCACAGAAATACAATATTCAAATTTGGTATACTCCTAAATACCATCCTCAAAGCAACCCCACAGAACGTGTAAATAGAGTTATTGGCACAATGATAGCCTCTTATATCAATTCAAAAAAGCATAATGAATGGGATAAATATTTACAGGAATTTGCTCATGCTATTCGAACATCGGTTCATGAAACTACTGAATATACTCCGTCATTTTTGTTTTTTGGGCGAGAAACTTCCTTTCCCGCAAAATTGTCTTATAAACCTATATGCACACAAACTATTAGTACTAACAAAAAAATAACTGTCGATACTTCAGAGTATTTACTAAATTTAAAATCACGACCAGAGTTCTATAGAGAAGTTGAACATAAATTGAAATTTGCGCATGACAAAAGTCTTAGATTTTATAATGAAAGGCGTCGGGTAGCGAACTTTAAAGAGGGTGATGTAGTATGGAAACGAACTAAATTTTTATCCAGTGCAGGAACCAAATTTATGGCTAAGTTAGCACCGAAATTCGAAAAGGCTATAATTGTAAAGAAATTGTCAGAAAATGTATATAAATTAAACAACGCTTATGGCAAACCAATTGGCACCTGGCATGCAAAAGATTTAAAGGTCTTGTGGAATGGTGCATAAAAGAAATAAAAAAAAAATCTGTTAAGTGTTTTTTTTTATTTCTTTTCTAGGTTGGGGGAATATTATGAACTATTATTATTACGTCACTTCGGGCATAACACATTAGATAATCTGTCACACAAACGACTAGCGGTAGTAGCGCAGCGGTTACGTAGACAATCCGTGAGCGATCATTGAGCTTTCGGTACGAGTTCGAATCCAAGTTTCACTTTTTAGTTTTGTTCGTTTTCCTTTGTTTTTATAATTCTTAACTGAAGGTTAAGATCGACAGAGACATTAGCAATCGGCTATGTAAAGAGGCAGGACGTGTTGTGTACATGACAATTTGATATGTGCCATTGTCATAGTTTAATTTTGAATGAAATATATATAGTGCCATTAGAAATCTGTACATATTTGTTTAAATATAAATACACTCAAAAGGGGTAAGTTGCACATCATTTACTGTATTTAGAATACGTTAGGTATATGCATTGTGCTATTGATTATTATATCGGTAATTTATTGTTGTAGCTTATGGGAATGCCCTTTTAAACTCCAGCACCAATAAACACCCTGAGCATTTGAGTAGCCGAGGATCTGGTTTTGGTAGAATTCCGATACACAATAAAAAATTCTCCTGGCGTCCAACCACTAAATTTAAGTTACGTTTAAGTTGTAATAGGTGTAGGTAGATTAGGCATGTACAAGTTTATGTTGTTAATATAAGTAAATACGCATAAGTTCTTTTATTTATTAAGAAAACCCGTAACAGCATCATAGTAAAGAGCTGTGATAGCCCAGCGGTAAGACCGTGCGACTCTTACGAGGGGAACACGAGTTCAAACCCGGGCAGGCACCAATGAGTTTTTCTATTAAAACTCATGTGTCTAATTGATGATTGCAATTTATCACACGCTTTTCGGTGAAGGAAAACATCGTGAGGAAACCTGCATATCTCTAGAGAATTCTGGAGATATGTGTAACCTACCAATCCGCATTGGAGCAGCGTGGTAGGTCTTAGCTCCAACCCTTCTCTCCAGAAACAGAGAGGAGGCCTATGCCCAGCAGTGGGATTGTAACGGGCCGCTACTTTACTATCATAGTAAAGACAGTTCGATGCCAAAACAAAATCAAAGAAAAAGCTTCAAACAGAACTCAGTGTTTTATCAAATCATCGGCTTCGTAATAAAATTTCAGGAATCATCAATCACAGCGCGGCACATTCGTTTCTCGGCTTACATATTTTAAGTTGAAAGAGCTTTATTACCTAGACCTAGGAGAAACTTTAAGCATCAACTTGTCAGTTTTTTTAAACAAACTTAATAAGGCGTACCAATAAAAATTTCGAATTCGCACTCTTTTTTATACAGGTCGCTCTTAAAAAAATAACGCTTCACTTTTTTCTCTTAGTGCAGTATGATTCGTGATCGGCGACGTGCCGAAAATATTGTGTCGCGTGCCATTAGTTCACGATCCCTGAATTAGGCAGTCACATATTATGGCAAAGTTTTATCGGAAAAGCTCGACAAATACATTGTTCTCCGTATATTTTTAAAATTTTTTATAATAATAAAGTTTATTTATTTCTCCTTAAAAAAACTTTACACAATATCTTTATAATATTACAAGGCTTAATGTTTAGTAATTTAAAAATTTCAAAATCGGTACACTATGGAAGGAGACTGACGCCTGAACTAGGATTCCCTGTATTTCAGGTCGCCAGGGACTTCCCCCTTACAAAAAATGAAAGACTTAAGATATACTGAAACTCAAATATACTATACTACGAAAAATATTGTTATAACTAAAATATTATAAGAAAACGGAAGAAAAAAATGTGTATATAAATTATGGGTGTGTGTATATGAGTGTGTGTGGGTGTAGATTATATAATGTATGTATAAATTAGGTAATCGTTTGAATTAATTTCTCTGTATCCTCATAATTCAAATTGCGGAGCCAGTTAGTTACAGTTATTTTACAAGAATATTTATTGAGTGGGTATATATTTAAAGACTTATTGCACTTATTATATAAAAAGGAAGACAAGAACCAAAAGAATTTTTTACTAAATTGTGTTTTGACTTTATTTACAGTGCAAACCATATGTGTACGTCGTTTACCAGCAAATAATTTAGGATCAAAACTTAAAGAACAATGTTGTTTTAATATAGTGAATAATATGAACAATTGCCTAATTGTCAAGACTCCACAAGATTCATATAATTCTGATGTTGAATAAAGCACTGGCTTGTAGGTAGCAACTTTAAGTAGTGCACGTTGAGCTATTTCTAACCTTAATAAATTTGATTTACATGCTCCACCCCATGAAGTAATACAATATAAAAACAAAGATTGACATAAGGCATAATAAACTGTTTTGATAACATTGAGGTCTGCTATGTAACGAAGTCTCTTAAAAATATACATAAGTTTTCTTACTTTAGATACTAGGCCAGAGATATGCTCTTGAAAGTTTAAATGTTTATCTATTGTTACTCCTAGATATTTTATATGACTAACAGATTCAAGTTGTAAACAATCGCATAAATCAGTATTCATATTAAAACATGTGTGAATAAGGAGTTTAAAATTATTGGATCCAAGCAAAGATGATTTTCGTATTCCAAAAGGGATGAATTTAGTTTTGTTTACATTTAAAGTCAAAAGATTGTTGTTAAACCATTTCATTACTAAGTTAAGACCTCTCTGGGCATTATGAAATACATCTTTCCATGTATTTCCATGAAACAATAATGCAGTATCATCCGCAAAGGATATAATTTTGCCTGAAGAAAGTTTGAGATTGCATAAATCATTAATAAACATTAGAAATAATGATGGGCCTAAAATACTGCCCTGGGGAACGCCACAATTAGTGGGTAAGTCACTACTGATAAGGTTGCCGATCTTTGTACGCTGATATCTATGAGTTAGATAACTTTGAAGTAGCTTTAAGGCTTGAGCACGCACTCCAAAACATTCTAACTTATACAAAAGTAAAGGTATAGCAACTGTATCGAACGCTTTAGATATATCAAGAAATATCGCTAAACATTTATTACCTCTATCGAGTTGCTGCACTACATGATTTGTTAAATCATGAACAGCATCTGCCGTAGATTTTGATGCTCGAAAACCATATTGTCGTTGAGAAAGTAGATTATTAGATTCCAGGTAATTAACAAGACGCGTGTTTATTATGCGTTCAAGGATTTTTGATAATGTCGGCAAAATTGAAATGGGTCTGTAATTATTAACAGAGAGTCGTGAGCCACTTTTAAAAATCGGATGAACTAACGATCTTTTGAATACATCCGGAAAGACGGCATGGGTAAAACTCAACTTGCAAATATGTAAAATATATGGTATGAGTAAATCTTTATATTCTTTGATAAATGTTGAAGTTATGTTATCATACCCTGGTGTACAGTCAGTTTTTAATGACATGATTACTCTATTTATTTCAACGTGATCTACATCAAATAGGACAAATGAACTGGAGGAAGAATTAATACTATATGGAGTTACAACATTGTTTAAATTTACATTATTCTGTATTTTCTCAACTAGTGATTGTCCAACATTAACAAAGTAATCATTAACGTTATCAACAGACATATGAGAGTTGGATATTAAATTTATAGGCGGTATATTATTAGATTTTAGATTAGTAGTTTTTTTGATAACCTTCCACAACTTTTTATTGTTTTGTTTTACTTTAAGTATTTCCATCTTTTCATAATTTCTTTTTAAGTTTTTTAATATATTATTACAGAAGTTCCTATAACGCTTATACGTTTTTTCTAAAATGACATTATTGGGCATAGCTTTTAGCTTTTTATGCATGGCATCACGATTTCGAATACACCTAAGTAAACCCGGCGTCATCCAAGGTTTGATGGGTCTACTTCGGCTTGAAATTTGAATAGATTTTGAATTCGATATTATGGCATTAGTCAAAAGATCTGTCAATAAACTACTTGCTATGTTGGGATCATCTGTCTCTAGCACTTTATTAAACTTTAGATCATTCATCGTTTTAGCCAAATTATTATAATTTATCTTCAATATATTACGCGAGTTTATAGCGTTTGAAATGTCTAATCGCAAGGATAACATAACTTAAAATTATAACATAACTACTTTCTACTTAAAGATATTTCTTGAAACACATAGAAACTCAACCAAAATAACACCTCATTTAGTACATTTATTTACATTAGTAAAAATATTATTTATTAACACACTTACCTCGTTTATGTGTTTGTAGGTTTTAATGAGGTCCACGCTTAGTTTCCTTAACGGCGCCGTTGAGGGATCCCGAAAGTGATGTGGTATTCGCGCCTGCATAGCCTAGACAACCGGAAAGCTACAGTTATTAATAAATAAACCATATATATAAAGCAAAGCAATTTTAGCGAAAAACTATAAGCTGGTAAATCGAGGCCTGAGGCAGTTTTGTCTTAATAGTTTCAGTGACAAAATGTTTCAATGCATGCTAAGTGACTCTAAAATATATTTAAATATATCAATAAACCCATAAATAATTACAAAACTACAATTTTATTGGTGCATTGAAATCATCAAACAACTACCTAGGTGCTTTTACAAAATATTAAATTCGTTAATTGACTAAATACTTAAAAATAGATTTTTTACCCAAAAACAGTCATATAATTTACAGAAATATAATAATTTTGCGAAATGGCATAATACAAGCAATTGTAAAATTATTTCGCTTTATACAAAGATAATCACTGTTTAAAGAAAAAAATAATTTAATTCCATTCATTAAGTTCGTTCAAGATGGTTTTGATCAATTTTTGATGCAAGATAAATATAGTGAAGGCGTTAGAAATTTAAAATAAATGTGAGCAATACAAAAAGAAAATTTAAAAATCCAATTCTAAGTCAAAAAATTACTTAAAGATCCACATGTTCTTAACAATCCAGCATTGTCTTAATTATTTCAGTGCATATGCAATTCAAAAAAATCATAATAATCAATTAACGAATTGTCCCAATTTTGTTTTTATGTACGTTAATAGCTGTATAGAAAACACATAACTACTATGTCGAATATTATGTCGCTTATGAATTGAAAAAACCGTCAAACAAGAGATGCAAAAACAATTATCATATCTCTAGACAAATGTAAAGAATGATGAAAAAACAATTGATCCATTCTACAAAAAAATTATGATTGAATTAGATAATGCATTAAAATCTATGTATCCTTAGCATTAGTACATAATACTCGACAATTTCTTTCTTTATTTACTTAAGGACAACCCATTATATACTTTAGGAAGTAATACATAGTTTTTAATAGAATTAAACAAGAATTTCAAAATAGTGAATATAATAATCCGGATAATCCGAGTATACGAAAAAGCATTCCTACACGAGACAGTTTGTAAAAATAATGTTTTAATTAAGCAATTACTTAAACTTACAAATACGTTAAATTGTAGTACCGTTCGTGAGACTGAAAATTTTAAACAATAGATCGTTCATTAGTTCAGAGAACAAAATAAATCTTATATAGAAAATACAGGTTATATTTGTACTATTATCTTTTAAAACGTGAAATTTTTTACTCCATTAAAAAACATTTAAAATCATTTTCTATATTGAGGTTGGCAGAGTCATTTAATGATTTTTGATCAATGTTAACCTAATAAATTCATATGCACATCACTTCGAATGTAACTGTTTTAGGATTTGTATTTTAACCTTATGCATAATGTAAACTACTGAACCACTACAAAAGAGAGTTCGTATTATCTATACTAATATATAAAGCTGAAGAGTTTGTTTGTTTGTTTGAACACGCTAATCTCAGAGAGTACTGGACCGATTTGAAAAATTCATCGATTGTAAGATAGTCTATTTATCGAGGAAGGTTATAGGCTATATATTATCACGCTAAGATGAATAGGAGAGGAGTAGCAATAAAAAATATTGCGAAAACGGCTGAATTTAAAGCTTTCCTTGCGTGCGCTAGTAAAGGGTAAAGTTATTAAAAATCATGTATTAGAAAATTGTTCCCATCTAAAAGTTCTAAATAAAATTCCGCGACAGCATGTGTCCAGCTTTTAACCCACTTTAACCATAATCAATATTAATATTACGGTTTACTCAAATAATAAGACTGCAGTCCACGCGAACGAAGTTGCGTAGTGTAGTATTGTATAATAGTAGTTGAATGTGCGTTCATTTTAACGAATTAATTAGAAAAAGTATCTTTGAGAAAAGGTTTATTCCACGTCCACCATCTCGGCTCTTCCCAACATTGTATGTACCGGTTTAGTTCATTTAATCAGAACTTTCTTAATTTCGGTCATGTGGAAGTAACAGGAATAAACGTGTTTCTCTCAGAAATTTGATCATGAAAGTTCACGCATGGTATGAAATAGCTTTATGCGCTTTTAAGCATACCAAGTTTTTTTTATGTCACCTTTGCTACATTTTGACATTTTAAACAACTCGGAGGTGTTAATTTTTCAAAAAGTTCGGTATTGATTAACGCAGTCAGATCAGATATGCTTACTAAGTAAAATATAAAGTTACTTTTTATCGAAAAATAAAGCCCTACACTAAGTCTTTACATATTATGAAACAGATAGATATATTCAAATAAGGGTTTCCTTCACCTTAATATAGAATACATAAAATCGCTTTCGTAGCCGTCGTAATGTCAAAAAGATATGTGAGCGTTTGCATCTGAGCAGCGTTTGATTACGATACTTCTGTATATGTTGTCTTCCGTTGCAGTATGCTGATATTTTCGTTACCATAATAATCTCATATTTAGAGGATCACAATGGGAATTGTCAGTTTTAATTGAAATAACAATATACGTAAATACAGGAACCAATGAAAATTATACAGACGTACATGATATATTCTGAAATCTCATATTCCAAATTAACTTTTATATCTTGCAGTCTATATAGTGAGATATTATAAGTTACGCCGAGAATTTTCTCATAATGCTCGTTCACACTTGACCCTCAAATATATCAAACATCTAGTGAAAGAGAACTTGAAGATAATTACTAGCATTTTGTTTGAAGGATAATTTATTTACTCGTCGGTAATGTCTGCTCCGACAGCGTGGTTAATGGTGCTTTTAATAAAACAATGAGACGATATTTCTGTGCGTATTTTACGGGTGAAAGTGGATAGAAAAAAAACTAGTAATGTAAAACAAAATATTAATTAAATACTGGAAGAATAGGTTCATTGACCAGAAGACAAGACTCAAACCGAAACAACCATTCACTTGTATTCTAATATATTTTCATACGGTGCTAAGACGTGGAACTTTAATGGAATAGGTTTCTATTCCAAGACTAAAGAATGAAGACGCTTTGGAGTAAATAACACTGGAAGAATTTTACATCAAACAGCGTCTATCAACTGTAATTAAGACCTAACGTGCGTTATTAGATACTGTAACATCTGTCACATCTCGCTTATGAAACCTAAAGTCCCTAGAACGCCTTACAAATAATTTAGTTAGAAAACTTTTATTATAATAAACGTTAATACTACTACTAGTTTCAATGATAGTACTCGGGTGACGTCTAGCGAAGTTGTTTACAAACATAGTATAGGAAATTGTTTCCACGTTAAAACCTTGAAGCGCTCTTTAAATCTATATTTATGTTAGAATAAAATAAAGCAATAATATCAGTTATTGCATAGTAACGTCTTGACATACTAGAAGTAGAAACAATAATTTATGATACTATTTTTTCTTTCCATTTTCGCATTGACGCAAGTTATTAAAGTTTAAGTACTTGTAACTAACTTAAAAGAGAAAATATTACATATTATATATTTCATAACTTTACCAGTGATGTCAATTCTTTAAATAAACTTACATTTTAGTACGCGTGTGGTGTTCTTTATATGTGATCGATTTTATTAAAACGTACTGAACCGATTATTGTACAGTTTTTACTAAGAGATTGCATTTCTTTGGCAAAGTTTTGTTTCATAGTATATTATTCTCCGGAAAAGCACAAATAGTTAATTTCTATAATAAATCATTACAACGAGATAACCCTTTATAGGATAGAATCTGATCAATAATAAAATGTGAAATATGGATAATTTTCAATCTTTTTTTAAAATGTAAAACGCGAACGGTCTCGATATATCGAGTTAAGGGTAACCACAAACTGCCTCGTGCTTCATTTACCTGTGCGCGGGTAGGGTAGCGGCAGAAAGCTCTTGGGTTGCGCGCGTGGGCGCTCACCTGAATGTCCGAAGGCGCACTCATGGAAGCCAGTTGCTCCTCGGCAACCAGCCGCCCATACAGAGGCACATGGCGCCTCTCGCCACCGGCGGCCTCTGGCATGCCGCCGCCTACCACGCCTACTGTAACAAAAGATATTATATTTAAACACAGATAAAAATAGCGGTCATGTACCAATTGCTTAGAACGCACGATATTTACTAAAACATCGCGTTTTCTACATCATACCGCGATCAAAACATTACGTTGGTACTCAGAAGATCTCAATTTATTGAAATTACAAATCGATTGAAATAATAATAAATTTATGGGGCCATGTACACACATGGTCGTCTGTACCCAAAGTACGTAACTTAATACTTATGTTATTGGAGACAGACACAAGTTAATATATACATATATAATTTTAAATTAACGTATAAATAGAACGAAGTTCTAAAACCATCAAATTAGTTCTTTTTTCTTTCATAAAATATTAGCCCTCGGCGGGAATCGATACCGCAATCCCCGGAGATGAAGGCAGGCTCAATGTGATTGGCGCACCAATTGGCCAGTACTCAAAAGGTAAACATTTTGAGGAAAACAGCATATGTCAAGAGACAAACCTACTTTTACGGTATAATATCCCTATCAGGTGTGAATAACTTAACAAGTCCAAAACGCTCACTTTTCAGGACAGCCATTAATAGATTTACATTTAGTATAAAATAAAGAGAGTAATCTAATATTCACAACGTTAGGTTGTATGTGCGATATAAAAGACTACGAGTTAACTTAAATATTTGCCCTGTAAATTAGGGAATCTTAATGCCTACTATGTTTAAACATATAAAAGGACGTAAGTCGACTTATCACGATATATGCGCCTAGTATGTATATAAACTCTCACTTTTTTGATAAAAAAGATGTTTTTTTTTCGAACAGTGAGACAAAAACAGGTTTTAAACTCTTGTATTTTATAACAATTATAGGCTTACTATAGTAATGACGTAGACATCGTTTTCTTTATAATTGTCTATATTTAATGTCTACATTTAATTTAATAATGTCTACATCTAAAAATAGTATAAGGACTTTACGACTTAACTGAAATATTTACCCTATAAATTAGGCAATCCTAATGCCTACTAGATTAAACATATAAAAGGACGTAAGTCGACTTATCGTGATATATGCGCCTAGTATGAATATAAACTCTCACTTTTTTTGATAACAAAGATGTTTTTTTTCGAACAGTACGACAAGAACAAGTTTTAAGCTCTTGTATTTTATATCAATTATAGGCTTACTATAATTATGACGTAAACATCGTTTTCTTTATAATTATGTCTACATTTAATAATAGTATAAGGTAAGAGTTTCTATATAATTAAGTAGTACAGCTTAGCTTATAGCTTTTGTGTTCGAATACCAACACCGACCCTTTATCAAAGTGGTTATTAAATGTTATTTTAATATGAGCTTTGATGACAAATATTAATATTCGTGGAAACCTTGTAATTGTGCGGGGTAAACCTAGGCTTCGCGGAAAACATGAATCTCTGATAACAACCACTGATATACTTTACTATATAAAATTTGCGGATATCACAAAACAAATTAATAACAAATTATACCAGACTAATATTTTTTAATCTGTCATATTTATAAATAAATGTATAGGTATAGGTCACTTACACACACGGTTGTCCGTCCCCAAAGTAAGTATAGTACCCGGCAATAAATAATGCAAATCGAGAACTTAGAACGAAACAGCCGGCCAATTCAGTTTCGTAGAGCGCTGTTACTGTCACATACGGGTTCGTCAGTCTGTGGGACAGAGACAATGCTCTATGAAGCAGAATCTAACCGATTTCTCTCTCTGAGCCTCGATGTGCATTACCTATTGCCGCGTACTATAACTTAATACTTGTGTTATGGGTGACGGACAACTGGTAGATATACTACATATACAGATTTAAATACATACTTATATATATAAATAAATAAATATATGGGACACTTACACACACGGTCGTCCACGCTCAAAGTAAGTAACTTAATACTTTTTATGGGTAACGGGCAACTGGTAAATATACTATATATATAGTTTTAAATACATACAGGCATTATTATCCTGAATTCGAAGGGCGTTCTCTGACCTTTTGGAAAAAAAAATCCCATAGGCCACACGTGTATAATGAAGTGCCTTATGCTCTAAGGGCGTTATTTTAACTTATTTTGAACAACGAGCAAACCTACGGGCGATCATGTTAGTTCTTACTAAAAGCGCCCTTCTCTCTCTTTCCAGATCGTCATTGTCTCAAAAATTGTAGTAAAAGCGTAATGGCCAGACGAGCATTCAGATAGAGAGGCTTCCTCATTTATAATATAGATGTCGATATTTTTCGTTATTGTATTTTTAAAAATTTTCGACAATTTCTATAGTTATATAGTAGCGTCTAAAATTTTCAAAACACAAATAGTGTGTGAAGTGCTAGACGTCTAGAGCAGCAAATGTCAATCAACTCGGTGGCATAGTTCATATTGTCATAAGCGACTCACTCACCTTGCCCGCCCACTCTTCTCGTTTCTAAACATTTCGTGTGAATTATTTTTATATGAGTCGTTTTTAAATCCACGTACATATTCGAATTCTGGGAAGTGATTATTTTAGCAATTAAACTTTTTTTATTCTGTATTTGTTGTGTACTTGCGATTCTGCTCACGTCAACTTATGTTTTACTTTACCCCCAAATATGCAATGTGTTTTTTTTGTCTGATTTCGAATAAGCGGGTTTTTTATTATTATTATGTTCTTCTTCTTCTTCTTCTTGTTCAACCGATCGACGTCCACTGCTGGACATAGGTCTCCTTAAGGGATCTCCACACCACACGGTCCTGTGCCGCTTGGATCCAGCGGCTCCCCGCGACCTTTTTGAGGTCGTCTGTCCACCTCGTGGGGGGTCTTCCAATGCTGCGTTTACCGGTGCGGGGTCGCCATTCCAGCACCTTAGGACCCCAACGCCCATCGGTTCTACGTACTATGTGCCCCGCCCATTGCCACTTCAGCTTCGCGACACGATGAGCTATGTCGGTAACTCTGGTTCTTCTACGGATCTCCTCATTCCTGATTTGATCACGTAGAGATACACCAAGCATAGCTCGCTCCATAGCTCGCTGAGTGACTCTGAGCTTTCTTATGAGGCCCATAGTCAGCGACCACGTTTCTGCTCCGTAAGTCATAAC
The DNA here is from genome assembly GCA_947086505.1 of Morpho deidamia. Lineage (NCBI taxonomy): Eukaryota > Metazoa > Arthropoda > Insecta > Lepidoptera > Nymphalidae > Morpho > Morpho deidamia. The sequence goes on along the minus strand of CAMTZC010000012.1, from coordinate 12,903,056 downwards.
TGGCAACACGCACTGTTCGAAGACCTTGGTCTTCAGGCACTGAGGTATTTCGGACGAAAAGATCTCGCGCAGCTTCCCAAACGCTGCCCATCCGAGTTGGATTCGGCGACTGACCTCTTTCTCAAAATTGGACCTACCTAACCGGACCGTGTGTCCCAGGTATATATACTCGTCTACAATTTCAAGTACAGAGTTCTCAACGATGACCGGGTGGAGCGGAACAAGTGAGTTTGACATAATTTTCGTCTTGCTCATGTTCATTTTAAGGCCCACCTGTTGAGACACTCTGCTGAGGTCGTCGAGCATTGTGTTAAGGTCCTCCAGAGACTCTGCCATAACGACTATGTCGTCGGCAAACCTAAGGTGAGTGATGTACTCGCCGTTAATGTTGATGCCGTATCCGTTCCAATCCAAAAGCTTAAAGACGTCCTCCAATGCAGCGGTAAATAGCTTCGGGGAGATGACATCTCCCTGTCGCACACCTCGCCGCGTTTGGATTGGTCTCGTAGTTCCGTCTTGGACACGGACAGACATTGTGGCGTTTTCGTACAAACACTTCAACACTTGGACGTACCGGTAGTCGATACGGCATCTCTGGAGTGATCTTAACACAGCCCATGTTTCCACCGAATCAAAGGCTTTCTCATAGTCCACAAACGCCAAGCAAAGTGGCCGGTTATACTCCTCGGTCTTCTGTATAACCTGCCGCAGCGTAAATATGTGGTCTATGGTGCTGTAGCCTTTCCGGAATCCGGCTTGTTCGGGAGGCTGGAAGTCGTCAAACCTACGAGCGAGACGATTCGTAATGACTCTTGAAAACAACTTATAAACCTGATTCAGCAGCGCGATGGGTCTGTAATTCTTCAATGAGGTGTTATCACCCTTCTTGAAGAAAAGAACCACCACGCTCCTGTGCCACGCTTTTGGCGTAGTACCTTCGTGAATAACGGAATTGAACAATCGCTGAAGGACTTTGAGTACTGGTTTTCCACCCGCCTTCAGGAGTTCGGTTGTGATTCCGTCATCACCTGGTGCCTTGTTGTTCTTAAGTTGTTTCAAAGCCATACTAATCTCGTATAGGCTGACGTCCGGGATGTCTTCAGTATAGTGTCGGGTTAGCTTGGCTCTTGGGTCTTTTGCCAAGGTGACAGCAGGCTGTTGTGTTGAGGTGTATAACTGCCCATAGAATCTCTCAACCTCTCTCAAAATCTCAGGTCGAGATGAAATGATACTACCAGTATCGGTCTTCAATCGCGTCAGCTGCCTCTGCCCGATAGACAGATCTTTTGCGAACACTTTTGAGCCCCTGTTACGCTCAATAGTATCTCGAATATATTCGGTATTAAAGTGTCGCAAGTCGCATTTCTGCGCTTTTGAAATCTGTCTATTGATCAGACGGTAGCGTGACGCGTCTACTGAAGACTGTAGTCTCATTTCGTTTCTCTCATCCATGAGCTTGAGAGTCTGGGTCGAGAACTTATTGGTTCTTTTACGGTGTGTCTTATAAAATTTGGACCCCACCGTATGGACAGTTTCCACCAGCCTGTTGTTTAAATCGTCCACAGAAGCGCAGTCCGCTAGGCAATCGAAGCGATTCATCAGCTCGAGTTGAAAGTTTTCGGGGTTTTGGATATGAGTTCGAGTTGGTCGGAGTGTGGACTTCACCAGTCTAGATCTTTCCAGTTGTACGCATATATTCAATGTGCCTCTTACCATACGATGATCACTACCCGTCTTTACGGTGTTAATGACAGAGACATCATTGAATATATGACGCCTGGTCGACATGATGAAGTCGATCTCATTTCTCGTGGAACCGTCGGGACTTATCCAGGTCCATTTACGATGTGGCCGTTTCTTGAAGAAAGAATTCATCATGTAGAGGTCCTCTCTCTCCAAGAAATCGGCTAACATCTGGCCCCTGTGGTTCCGTTGCCCATATCCAAATGGCCCTACTCTTACCTCTGTACCACTTCGATTGCCTAGTTTTGCGTTGAAATCCCCCATCACAACAGTGTAGAAGGTTTTAGAGGCATGTATGGCTCTAGACAAATCCTCATACATGGCCTCTACCTCCTCGTCTGGATGTGCCGATGTCGGTGCGTAAACCTGTATGACCTTCAGCGAATACCGTTTGGTAATTCTGAGTATAAGGAACGCGACCCTGCTCGACACACTCTCGACTTGGACAATGCTGTTGACAAGGGACTTGTGGACGAGAAACCCGACACCACCCTGAGACTGTTGGTCACCCTCCCGGTAGTAAAGCAAGTTGCCGGATTTAAGAATTATCGTGTCCTCCCCCTCTCTTCGGACTTCAGATAATCCTATCACATCCCACCGCAACTTGCTTAACGTTTCTTCCAGCTCGATGATCTTTCCGTCTTCCCTCAAAGTGCGTGCGTTGTATGTTGCCAGGTCAAGTCGTCGGGGTTGGCAGCGGAATCTCTGCCGGAGATTCTTAACACCCCCTGCCCCACCGTTACCTAAACCGCTGCCAGAGCCAGGAATAGCGGGGCTGCCGGGAACTAGGGGCTGTGGCTTTTTAAGTGTATCCATTAAGGGTATTGCCAATAATCACCACGCTTGGCATGCGGGTTGGTGATCGCAGTGCTGACCATGTCGCACCGACAACGCTGCTGCCCGCTGTCGGTCTGTTATATTTAAGTCAGCTAAAGAATGGTTATACCGCCATTAGTCGGTCGCCAGAGCCTCGTCGGTTTATTTGCAGGGTGTACCACGTGCAGGTGAGGTTGACATTTGAAGAAACTGACTGGGACGAGTTTCCTCCTTACACCCCATTTTATTATGTTAGCCTGGTGTATTTTAAGCATTAATTTTGACAAATTTTATGATAATTAGTTCAAAGGAACAGCTGTGAAAGCGTAACGGACTGACAGATAGACTTTCGCGTCTATGATATTATTATGGATACTTATCGTCCTAGGGCCCTTTCCAAAATTATTCAATTAGTAACACCGTGTTTCTAAATTAGACTGTTAATATGTATAAAACGCTGTCATAGCAATTATTTAAAAAAAAATCATTTGTGTGTACACAAAAATCTAAATTACATAAATAGTAAAAGTAAAAAAAAAAGTAAAGTAACAGCCCGTTATTATGCCCACTGCTGGGCTAATAATCTCTCCGTTTTTGGAGAGAAGGATTGGAGTTAAGACCTACCACGCTGCTCCAATGCGGATTGGTAGGTTACACATATCCCTAGAATTCTCTAGAGATATGCAGGTTTCCTCACGATGTTTTCCTTCACCGAAAAGCGTGTGATAAATTGCAATTATCAATTAGACACATAAGTTTTAATAGAAAAACTCATTGGTGCCTGCCCGGGTTTGAACTCGTGTTCCTCTCGAAAGAGTCGCACGGTCTCAACGCTGGGCTATCACAGCTCATAAAAACACAGCTCAGTAAAAGTACACTGCAATATAAATAAGAAGGGCTACATTTATAATAATAATAATTATTATTATTGTTAGGAAGTTCCACACTCAGGAGCCCTAGCCACCGGTAGTATAGGATATTGCCTCGCTACCGGCGGATGTCAATTTTTTATATTTTTAATTTATTTTTTTAATAATTAGAAATATTTAAAAATGTAAGGAGTTAGGTTTTAGAAAAATAAAAGATAATAACTATTATAACATACTTATTATTATTACATTATAACGTCAATGCCGCTTTTATTGTTGAGAATGTATATTATTTTTTTATAATATCTCATATCGTATTCGAAGAGCTAGTAAATCACTTAAATAAAATATATTTTAAATTTACGTATGGAGACACACTCGTATTATTCAATTATTCATTACTTGCAAATCAGATCAAAGTATCATCTAATTTTGAATGGTAACCGTGAAAGTAACAATAATATAATTAATTAGCAATGCCCACGGTTTCCCTCGCGTACATACCAATGTCGTGGAAAGTCTATTAGTTAGTGGTGCCATGCTATGTGGTATCGTAAATACGACTAAGGTAAGTTGACGTCAGGCAGGCGGCCGGTCGTAAAATATGCAGCCAAATCACGTGACAACATGTTTGTAACATGTTGTGCCGACCCCACTTAGAATGGGAAAAGAGCAGAAGAATGATGTGTTATAAACAAGGTTCCCAACAATTTCTATGAAGTTTGTGGCGTTAATTGACAAGGCAGAGAAGTTAAGTAACTCAGTAGCTTGTAGCGTCATATTGACATTATTTTGACTGAAAGGTGAACTTTCGTATGACATAGAATGTACATCAACATACTAAAGCTTTTATAAATGTTCGTCGTGTCTTTTCGTTTTCATTTTATGACGAACTTTATCATTAGTAAGAAGTTCTAACAGTAATGGTGTGTTTCTGCTATCTTTCTAATGTACTTCATTAATCTTTTCCATATGTTTAGACATTGAAAGTAATTCTGAGTGTATTTATTAAGTTTTTAATAAAAGAACATGATCTTTAAATTTGTTTTCTCGCCGCGTGATATCCGGCTGAGTAGAATAGACCATCCTCATTTCTTACTGCGGGAAGCGAATAAGGTAAGTTGACCCGTCGTTTGGTATCCAGCTGACTAGAATAGACTACCCTCATTTCTTACCGAGGTGTCGTAAAAGGCGACTAGGTAAGTAAGGTAAGTTGACGTTAGGGAGGGGGCCGGTCGTAAAATACATAGCCAAATCATGTAACATGTTGACATGTTGTTCCGACCCCAGTTAGAGTGCAATAAGGGCAGGGGAAGGATGATTATTGATTTTTTTGTAAGTTTTTGTATAAATTTTAGGAATAAGTACAGTCAATAAAGATTATAGTTTTTTTTTTATAGTGAAGTATATAACTAAACTCAGATGCGTTTCGTGAGGCTCAGTCTGGGATCTCTCATACCGGGCTACGCTTTAGAATCAAAGGATGAAATTTCAAACAATCCATTATCTAGTCTTAAAATTTGGAAATTTGGCGATAGAAGTAATATTTCTAAACCTAAATTGAAGTTTAACAATAATAAAGTAATATCTTCGTGGTAGCTACATTGACTAGTTAATTTTCATATTTTTTATTTTACTCCAAAAAATTTCGGCATTACTTACAACCAGAATAAATCTGTTAGCACCGGTTAAAAAGCAAAGTCAATACCTTTATATGCTTTAAGATTAGTTCTTAAAAGAAATTAAAACAAGTTTTATATAAACGCACTTGAACTTTATGAGTTAATATCAGCCGACAATGTAATTGTTTAATATTTACGTAGCCTATCTATCAAACTAAATCAGGTAGAAAGTAATATCGAAATGATTAAAGCCCACATAAAAAGGCTTTGGCTCCGCAGTTGACTAAATATAGTTAATTCATTTTGAATGCTCACATATATCGAAACATCAAATTCAATTAGGTTACTTTATTGCATGACAACATAAAATGTTGGACCGTATAAATTGTGAACGTTAATTTTGTCACGCAATAAAAAAATTTCGGGTCGGTGGAATGGATTGGCTTATAAACTACGGGTCTATTATGAGTAGGGTTACCAAATTTGATTTGTTAATAGGTGGATATATTGACGTAAATATGAAATATTTCTTTAGAAATTTGTAGAAACGAATTTCACGTAAAAATTATATGTTAAAAAAACCGAATGGCAAATTCCCAAGATTAGGAAAGAGGGCTGTATTCAGATTTAAAAGCTGGATTTGAAGATTAAACCCATCACGCTACAACTTGAATGCGGATTAGCGGTATGACAATCTTGAGATTGTCTGTGATAAAGAAAGAAATTATGAACGATCAGTTGTGCAACTAATGGTCATATAGGTTCTTAATAATTGTTATTATTACTACTATTACATATTGTATTATTTTTTTTTTAGTTGTACAATAAAGAATATTTGATTTGATTTGATTTATTTGAACGATCAATGCTTAAAAATATGTCGTTTTTATTCTTAACTAGCTGACCCGACGAACTTCGTAACGCCTAATAGTCAATGAATGGTGTGTTGTCTTTTAGCTGAACTAATATAGGCTTTGATGAACGTACTACAATGACACAAAATAGATTTCTGAACGCACGGGTAAATGTTAATAATTTGTCATTATTTCTGTACGCACGCATAAATAATTTAGGAACTTCTAGGAAATTCATTAAACAAAAATTAAGACAATAGTATTCACCCTTTTTTAAAAGTTTACACAAAATACATTTCTGAACGCATGCATAAATGTCAATCATTAATTAAAGTATTTGACAGGATGACAACAAATGTTTGACAGGTACGAAACGAATGAACATTTAGGGAAAATCTTTCATAATTATGCACTCGTCGATTTTTCATTGTTTTTAAGATGTATTCTGCTATTCGGGGCAGAGACAAATCCCACGAATCAAAAACCATTAAAATTGGTCCAGCAGATCTCGAGTTATAAGTATTGTAACAAACCCGACTTTGTTTTATATATATAGATATATTCTTGTACTCGGCTCAATGACTATATGTATCTGTTATTCATATATTTTAAAATTCAGAATGTGTTGTTTCGCGTGTAAAAAAACAGGTTTATAAGTAAAATTATTCGTAGAGTCAATAAAATTAACGTCCTAACATGGTGAGAAAATTTTTGTATTGCAAAAAGAGCCATACTTGGCATTTATAATTTGAATTCGCGCGAGTCCCTGCGAGAGAAGTTTAAGGAAACAGGTATTCTTACGTTAGCTTCACAGTATATTTTTAGCAATTTGATTTTTGTGCATAAAAATATACATAATTATAAAAAGATTGGCGATGTATATAATAGACAAAGTAGGAACCGACATAAGCTTGCGGCTCCTGCTTTGCGCCTTGTAAGAGTACGTAAGTCGTTTGTGGGTTTGGGTATAAGATTCTATAACAAAATTCCACAATCAATTTTAACTTTGCCATTACAGCAATTTAAAAATACTGTTAAAAAGAGGCTGATACAGAAAGCCGTATTATACCGTGGAGGCTTACATTGATGATAAGAATGCGTGGATATAGCTGCTCTTTGACCTTGTGCAGGATAGCTATGACAAAATGTAATTAGTATTAAGAATCTTCTTTTTTAAAAGAGCTCCACCTAGTTTCTTGCTGGCTCTTCTCGGTAGGACGGCTTTCCGAACCAGCAGTAAAGTTGACGATTCAAAAGCACTTGTTTACAAGTTTACTTGAATAAAGAATATTTTGAATTTGAATTTGAATTTGGTGGCTTTATTGCTGACTAGTAAAATTGAGATTGAGTTCATAATTTGAGGGGAAAAATATTTAACGAACTTTGTAGAATAAGTATTTAAAAATATAACGCTCCGGACTAATCCATCGATAACTATGTCCGAGGAAATAAAAAATCTATGGCGACCATACTCATAATCACAGTATATTCTCACATGGGTATAGGATTATGAATATAGCCCGATTGTTATCCAAATTATTCCACACACTTTGAAACACCAGCACGAGTGAAGCAGAGGTCGCAGACGAGTTAATTCAGACTTATTTATGTACCGTCTGGCACAACGTGACATTTTATAATAAAACACCCCCCCGTTCGACTCATTCTTTTGTTTCAAGGCGAACTGAAAGTTAGTTCGACGTCTCATAACTTCGCGTTACTTCCACTGATTATTTTAATTGACGGTTAATTTCCGGTAATAATTTCACTTTGATTAACAATGACAGGCAATGTTAATTAAGATTGTATAATTTGAAAAACAGATTTCCACTATAAATGAATTGATTCTCTCAAATTGTTTCTAAAGGTAATGGTTTAAGAAATGCCTTGCCATTTAAATAATGATGACAATTTGGTGTTAGAATGCAGTTAACGCATCATGAGTATCCGTGGTTATGTTTTACATTATACAAATTAGTGAACTAAAAATACATTTAAGGACATCAGATTCACATAATCATATTCACATACTTTATGGAATTTTGAATATTAAATAGTGGGATTGGTCGTATACCCAATGCTTTTGAAAACTTTAAGAATCTGAATTCTATGACTTCCGGAGTGGAACAACTTGTAGTACTTAATTGCGGTTATTTGAAAGAAAGAAAGAAATAATACAAAATAATACAAATAAGAATAAATACAAAAAAAGATAAGAAATAAAATGATGGTCAAATATAGGTCCGCACTTAGCACAAATATTGTAGCGAATCTATAAAGCTTGTTTTCAGGGTGAAACAAATGATTTGCTGTATTTAAAATTCAAATTCAAGTACAAAATATTTTTATTCAGGTAGATTGTTTTCAGTACTTTTGAAAAATCAAATATTTTTCAAGAAGCTGTCACTGATTCGGAAGTTTCCTACCACCGATTCGGACGTTTCGTCCTACCGAGAAGAACAAGCAAGAAAATCGGTGGATAATTTTTTTTTTTTTTACAATTTTATTGATGGTTACAATTTAATCGTTTTAAGCTTGGTGTGTAGCTGACTGCTTAGACAATAAGAATGCATGGATATAGCTACGCTTCGACCCTGTACAAGACATAAATAACCATATGTAACTAGTAATAAGAATTACTCTTTGAAAAGAGCAACCGCCGAGTTTCTTGCTGGTTCTTCTCGGTAGCAACATCTGACCCTGCAGTAGATGTTGACGATTCAAAAGCACTTGTTTACAAGTTTACTTGAACAAATAATATTTTGTATATGATATTTCCTACACGAAACATAAGCTTAAATGGATGATATTGACACGCAAAATAAATGAACGATGGTGTTACCAAGTGTTGGAATGGTAACCTTACGCAAGCAGACTAAGTGATAGATCATTTTATTTATACAATCAGGTGCTGAAATCATCATAGAAAACCTATGACTAACATAGAACGTAACATAGATGCAAGAGGCGACAAGCACTAAGATATGCCAAACGCGAACCTTGGTTGGATTGAAACTCCCAGCACGAAATGTAGAAATATTTAACAAATGGAATTCATTCCCCTGAAGAACCTTGTATTTCAAACGGATACATAAATAGTACAAGGGCTCAAGACTATAACCAAACGACCTTCAATGAACTGATCCGGGTTAATCTACTAAAGCTTTACAATATAAATAGGATAACAGTATGCTTACAGGTATGCGAGGCGCGGTGCAATTGAACCTTTCTCTTATCAAACTGCACGTGCAATTATCGTTTCGTAATTGCATTTTAGCAGCAACTGCGTGGGTCTATAACGCACATTTCTAAATCTTATATAATTATGTTAAATAACTTCTATCTGCCATTAATAAAATTAATATAGAAATAATAAACAATATAATGACGTATCTACGTAATCTAGTTATAATCAAAATGTTACTATATGTTATGAACATAACACATTATATTTAACACAGCGTTCTAAAAATATAGCGGTTTTATAAATATTTTATATCTAAATTTTATTTTCGATATGAATATTGATTACTCAGAATTTGGAGTCTATATATATCTATGGAATATCAATCTAATTAAAGTCTATTATTATACAAAAAATTATAAAGTAAGAATCATAATTAAAAGATAAGAATATCGAATTCAGAAGAATTGGTAAAAAATTTAAAATACCTCGACTGCGATGAATAATTAATTATATTTATTAAAAGTTTTTCGACGCAATTATTAAATATACGCATCTAAGCTCTGAAATTATTTTTTTCTATTTTTTATTAACTTCATATAATATTAAAATAATAATAATATTTTTTAATTTTTGTTAAATTAATAATAATAATTACGTTAACGGTGTAAGAGTAATAATTTAATTTAATCAATCCATTTGTGTTTTTCAAATTAAATTAATGTTTATATTAGTATGACGTATGTATAAGCAGCAGACGTCTTATTGTATATAATTCGCGTAAGAGCGCAGTTTTAAAACGTCCTATGTTAACAACAGCTTAAACTTTAGTGGCGCAGTACTTTTCTATATATAACTTTTAGGCGTAGAATATACACGTGTAACTAAACTACACTTTGCTATATAGATCAAAATAAGAAGATTGGCGAAAATTATTATTTTCTTAAACATTTCTCTAGACTTGCTATATTGATTAGATTAAGGGTCTGAGCCAAAGTCATAATTCACAAAATTTTCATGATCCACTAAAATATAGTTTCCATATGGTATAATATTATATATATTTAATTTTTGATTTAGAATAAACAAATTTTTCATTCAAAATTCACACAAATATTTTTATCTAAAGTACAATTAAATAACAAAATACAATTGTATATTCTCGTAGAATTTTAATTCACTATAAAGACTATTGTTTCATGAGTTTGAGAAAAGAAGAATTTATAGTTATTTAATTTATATATTAAAAAATGTTTGTCTGTATGTCCTTAACAGATTCGGAAATGGCTGAACCGAATTCAAAAAAAATATCTGACGATCTTTAGAATGAATGACCCGGCGGATGATCCTAAAAAGTTTGGTGGCGATCGGAATATTTTTTTAACTGTTGAGTTCTGTTTCGAGGGGAATTCGAACCCAGACTGAGCCACAGCAAAGTGTGGCCAGGCAGCTATGCGTATAAAAAGAACAATTTATAGTTATTTCATTAGTAATAGAATAAAGTCATGACTTTTTAGCATTAGCTATGAGATATGATCAAAATAGAAAAAATCACTTCATATAGAGATAATCTGTTACTATTCTCTGCGCACGTGCAATTGTTTGTACTTTACCGCATGTATCTCACATACTGCGTAGTTGTAGAAACTCAAGACTCAGCGAGCGTTAAGTGACGCTTTAGTGCAATTCTAGGTATTGTATCGGGTATGTAATTATCCAACTAAATTAGAGACGAATAATAATATAAAAATACTTGAGACAATTTCAAAAATCCCTTGAATGAATTCTGGATCGGAAGTAGAACTGAATTTCCCACAATTGCTGATATGGCGTTAAGTTTACTTCTGCTATTCGTCACCACATGTTTATGTACATATTACCACATATCAAAGTAACTTTCTCAGCTTTAATACATATAAAATCCAAGTCAATCCAATCCAATCAATCCACTCATTAGCGCTAAAAATTTTAAAAAGACCTTACGTCCAGTGTGAAACATTGCACCAAGATTTGTTTTTATCCATCTCATAATTTTTTTTTAGTTATATCTCATTACATAAATAATACTACTCAACGACTCGAATATATTCGAGCGAACTAAGAGCGTTCAGAAGCCCCTTTATATGTGTTATTGCAAAAAATGCAATTTTGATGAAAAATATTATCATTTTGGAACTATAATAAATACAATTTTTCAATTTTTTGTGCAACTTTAATTTTAGATTTAATTCTAGTTTTCTTGTATATATATGGGGTCTTTAATGCAAAAAGTTTAAGAAGCCTAGGGCTCTAAAATTATTCTACTCTAAAATTAGGTCTTTAAAATTATTACCTTCGAAATATTATAGATTAGGTGTTACATGCAGAGTTCCATAATACAAAAAGAAATAATGATTTCATTCGCTTTATCATAATCTTCTTACCTTTATCCCACTCTAAGTGGGGGTCGGCACAACATAACTTCATCTTCCCTTCTCTATTATTTTCGTCAACTCTGATGCTACTCTTTTTATATGCATATCATTCATACAAACCGACTATCTTTTTTCGGACTCCCTCTAGTTATATATCCAATTATTTTGTTAGAATCCGCGATTAGATAAAATCTATGTAATGTTAAAAAATGATGCCTGATATAAGCAGAATAATTTTTAGGCGTTAATTTAATAAATTCCATGATACAAAGTACTGAAAGCATTATTTTGCTATGATCCGCGTTTGGAGATAGAGAAATCTATATAATGCTAAAAGTAAACACATTCCGTTGTCATATTATATACGTGCCTCGTTAGTTACCGCACTTACCACAAAACCCCACCACTACATAAGCATTACACACATTGACTAGGACAATCTCAACAATAGGTTCGCCCCTAAACCGAAGCAACATCAGCAGGCCTACTAAGAACTCTTATTGCGACTCAATTGAAGACGTAAACTAAATTGTTTTGCTTTTTCATACCATGATGTTTTAAAGACACACTTTAAGTAGTTGCCGAATGAGCGTTCGGAATGCGTCATAAAACATTTGAGTAAAATAGACAGAGTTATCTATAGTTCATATAACGTTGTCCTTTTCAAACACACTTCATGGTACGAAAAGAAAGCGGTTGGGTTTAGGTACTGACTTTGAATTGAATCGTTTTCTAAAAGTTCATGGTAGGCCTACAGGAGATAGGCTCTACGACAAAATCGCGAAATATTTTGAATAGACACACGTGGATTGTAGCAAAATAATTCTATAATTCCTTTTGTAATATTCTAATGTAAATATTCTGCGCATGTGCTATTGTCCGCGTGTTTCAGCAAGTGATCTAACTGCGTAGCAGAGTCGTTAAACCCCGTGTTACGTAACATTTTGTCTATGCGGTTCTGGATGTTTTATCGCGTAATTTATTGTTTATTTTTTTGGCGTATTTTATTGTATGCCAATATGTTACGAAATTATTTCACTTATATTCAATACTATCTCCTACAATTTGATTATACTTTCTAACCTGAATATATCTTTGAGATTAATTTTTTGGAATCAAATCATTTTAATCAGAATTTTTTTTTATCAGAACAGGTTAATAGGAATATGTATTCATCTTACTCTTAATGCCTCGTCCTCGTCTCCTTTGTATTTCGTCTATAATCTACATGGATTATATTAGACGAAATATAAGATTTTTCTGTTTCGCGAAATTTTTTTTCTTAACAAATTCTTACATTACGTGAATATTTACTTTATTTTTTTGTAATAATTTACTGAAATTAGTTTCATGTATAAATCGAAAATTATTAATTTAATTTCATATTATGTTTAATACATACTGCCTGTTACGCATTCACGGCTAAAGTAGTGGACCAATATGCATAAAATTTGGCGCCATTAAAGACAACTTCTGGTACTCCTGTGGAATTAGGGTACCACGGTTCATATAATATGTATAATATATCTAAAACTAGGAGTAAACGAAAAAGTTATATTTATTATATGTGATGATTATTATGCACTTATTTTTGTTTTGTTGATAATTACATTGCAGTGTGTTGGTATTGCGCAGTTTCGCTAAATAAAGCTTTAACTATGGCGCTGGGTTTCCCCGATGAGTTAGTTCTGTTTGACGAGGACATGCGTAGGTGTGTGTCGATGGCACGTCGCGGGGCGATCGCACCGTGAGTCGAGACGAGCTAGGCGCTACGTCATCACTGCAAGCCGTTCGAAACCAGCCGCATCGGGCCGACAACCTGTGGTAGGTATGCGCGGAATGCGATTAGTCGCCGGTATACCGGCGTGGGAGGTGCAAACTCGGTTCTGTTTACGTACTGCAAATGCAGATTGTTTCGGATTAGAACGTGTAGTAATTTATTCTAATTAAAATTGACGATTAATGATGCTCGTGTGCTATATATTGCGGGCCAAAGACCCGGTTTAAATATAGTGATGACGCAACTTACGTAAGAATGTATTAATATAGTTCAGTTGCTACGTTCACGATTTTATATATAACATAAGTCACATTTGACAGAATAGAAAATTAAACTTTATGAACGAGCGAAAACAACGTTTATAATTATTTGTCTGTAACAAGTTAAATTAATTAATTAATTGTAAATATCAAAAATATAATATGCCCAAAAGCCTCGTTTAGTTTGCAGAATATTAGTATGCATTTCTTTTGCTACTTTTTATAAAATCCACACCACCATAAAAAATGCCTTTGTCTGTCCGTATGTTACGCTTTCAAGGATAAACCACTGGTTCAATATTGATGAAATTTTAAACTTTTAAAGCTCATACACTGGTGCGAAATATTAGATAAAAAATCCGCTTTTCTCAGAGAACAGGGCAACGACCGCTATCGTTTAAGTCTTGGGCAGCACTAGTTACATATCATACGCTTAGTATTAAAGAAATCGAATTCAAAATACGGGTTAATTGAGCTACACATTGTAATCCTATTTCAATGCCTACCTTTAAACATCACGCTACGATTTATTAAATAAAACTAGTATTTTCTTGGTCTTCCGTTCCGTAAGTTATGCGTCTTTCACAATCTAGATAACACTCAAGAATTTTGTAACTTTTTTAATTAGGTCACTTTAATGGTAAGTGTGCGTGGTCTTACATTTAATTGTGGCAAAATAACTGCGACAACATTTGCACATTGTTATCTACAAGGAGTTTTACTTACAACGGTCACTTTTTTCTCCTTTCAGTATAGACATCCCACAAATCCAAAGCGCACTCGAAACTTGTTTGATACGAACACAGAACAAAGAACTTATCACTGAACCCAATCATTTGGTTTAACAAGATAACAACAAAGATCCGACAAGTTTGTTAGAACAACAAACACTGATGCTATCACTGTTGCTGTATCAAAAATTATGGTACAAACGTCCCATGTTATGTGACAGGGAGCGGTTTGGGATCGCAGTACACATATTAGACTATCACACGGAACGGTTTGTTTGAACCGGCGTGTCCTTGCGCGTCACTGTCGGTCGTGTGTTATTGTTGTGCAACAATGTTTATACACGTGGCGGTTTAACGCGTAACTTGTCAATATCAGCGAGCGATAAGGTGCGTTGCATGTGGCCGGCGAACTGCGCGGGCGGTCCGCCGCGACTAACGCGAAAACTATAACTGCTATGTAATAACCGTGCGGAAGACCACGTGATTCAGGTGACAAGCATGTCGACATAATTGCGTCCGTGATTTTTATTGAGGGATTCACATGAGTCGCGTGAGACGGGTTTTTTTTTTCAACACCATTTAACTAAATGGTCTATGATTTTGTATATTTGCAAACATAATTATGATGTCTTTAACGAATTCTTCTGTTCAACAAGCCGTGATAGCTCGTCAGTTGAAACTTGAAATCCTTTATATAAGAATATATATAGAATTCGTTAAAGAATTCTTCCTTCCATGGTTATTAAATATTTTAACCTATTATGCATCTAAAATAGTTCGTATTCTTCTTCTAGTCAACAACGATATTACAAGTTAAATTAGTTACTTGAAGAAGTTACGAAATTTTAAAAATTTATAAAAATTTACATGCAACCTTCAGATCTTTGCAGTAGTTAATAATACCTCTCGCAAGGATGAGAGCTATAGAGTTACAAAACAACATAAAATTTATTTGCAACCATAATAAAATTTACACATTATAAATACGAAATTCTGTCTGTATGTCTGACTGTTTTTTACGCTTTTACGGCTAAAATATAAGACTATAATACGGTTTTCCTATAGGGAGCAAGGAATAACATATTTTTCATTAATGTGGTTTATTAAATGCGCGAACGTGGTCGCAGGTATCACTAGTAAAATATTTACGCCAACATTTTAATGCATTAGATGAAAGGAGTAGTTGATGAAGGTTGCGATTCTCAAAAGATTCATATATAGAAAAGTACAGGAATTCCTTTTCTCCTGGCAGCTGCCAGCCACGCAATTTCTCCGATTGTATGCAAATCCTCGACACAAACAAGGGATGAAAAAGCATAGACGTTCTCTACTTCGCCTTCATACCACCTGTGCTCGGGTCTGATGTACTTCTAACTCGCGAATTTGTTATTAAAACTATATATTTTTTAAAATTTCAATTGCGAGAATATTATACAAAGTTTTATTTCCATTACGCTGACATCGGTAGAATTTCTAGTATGTACTAATTAATTTATGACCCTGTTGAATGGAGTATTCATTATGTGTTTGTGTTGGCAAATATAATTTAATCCTGAAATATATAAATTGACAATGCCGTGTGGTATCCGGCTAAGTAGAATAGAACACCCTCATTTCTTACCGAGGGGTCGTCAAATACGACTAAGGTAAGTTGACGTCAGGCAGGCGGCCGGTCGTAAAATACGTAGCCAAGTCATGTGACAAAATGTTTTTAACATGTTGTGCCGACCCCACTTAGAGTGGGATAAGGGCAGGAGGATGATGAATATATCAATTGAAAATCAATAAAATAAAACGATTGATTGATCTCACTGGAGTGTTAGTGGAACTTTTCGGAGTATAACTTTAAGAAGTAATTTATAGAATTAGGCGTTACTTTGCGGAGATCCATAATACAAAAGTAATAATAAAATTATTTTGCTATAATCCGCGATACAGTAAATAGAAAATATATATATATAGTGCTTAATGTATAGTGGACTATCAGTTTTTTCATACCCGTTATATGCAGGATTCGTAAAAACACATGCACAAACCTCTACCACTGCCACCACATTACACAAGCACTACACACGTTCACTAACACAACTTCAAGAAGCGTAAGCAATATAAAAGAAGCCGAATAACTACAGCAATTTGCTCTAAGGCGACGCTAGCTTAGTACATTAATCGCCTTATACAAATATTGCAGTGTCACTTTGTTTTTGAGACGTTATATTTCTTAGCATGCATGACGAAAAGTCTAGAAATCAAAATGAAATTGCTTAATATAAAATACAAAATAAGTGTTAATGAAACACATTATGATTGAGGTTTATTGCTTATTTTCAAACACGCATGCACGGGAGTGAATAACAATCATAAACAATAACACGAAAGTCAATAACAGAACATTTTACAAACACGTGCTCGTACCCCGGCTCTTTAATTGCAGGATTAAGTAGACGTGCCTTTTCTATTGTTTCGTACAATGTCACATGTACCTGTTTATAATACGGTTTTGTCGCTGTAAATACAAAATACCAGGGGGTGGAATATAATAGTGACAAAAAAACATGTATTTTGGACTACTAATTCCTTAGCAATGAAAAATTTAACCCCATTTATCTCATGATTCCCATGAAAACATGATTTGTGTTGTGCTACTATTGCAGCCGATGAGCGATATAAAGCCGTTCCTTTTAGTTATCCTGCTGTAAATTTACTTCTTTGTAATTATTTATAAAGAAATAAAAAGAGTTCGATATTCAAACGAAAAAGAACATGTTTTAAGGAAGCTTTAGGAGTAACGTTATTTGGAATCAGCAGCCATAATCGACCTTTTATTCATTATATGATTAAAAACCTTTTATGATTAAATGACTTATTATTAATAATGTAGTACTAATACAATTATAATAATCATATATAGTGATTTGCATGCATATAATGAATGAAAACTAAATATTAATAATAAAAATATTTACAATAAAAAAAGGAATAGGTTAATTAATGATAAATTAAAAACTATTCAAATTTTCATTTAAAATCAAAATAAAGGGTCAAAAATATAGCAAAGCATTTAATGTTCTTCATTTATATCTAACATAAATATTATATTGATACCAGTTATACAAACATAATGTTAGTATGCCTTAGCTAGTTTCTCGGAAACTTAGTTCATAATAAATATCTATAATGTGATACAAACAAATACTGATTCAAAGAAATGTAAAATTCGAAGAATTTTTATTGCACTTGTGTAAGTACTTTTCATAAACTAAGTATCAAATCATTTATATTCTAGAGTATTTTTAATTAATTTATACTTCTTTCAGCTATCAAAAAACTAGGCCAACTAACTTTTTCGTATTGTAAATCAATAGGAATCGAACTCGCCCCTTTTGATTGACCTTCCGAGGTTATATTAGCGATACATAAATTATATTTATTTCATTTTCTTAATATGATCAAACAATCTTACGAGTAAACAAGGTCACATATCAGAATTCCAAGTTATTTTTAAGGTACTACGAAATTACAAGTATTCATAACAATGTCTATATAGGTCCGCAGAAGGTCCAGCGTAACTTGGGCTTGGTTCCGCTGCAGTTGTCCAAATAATTAGAAAATAATTTTTAGCTTTATAATGTTGGCAACACTGTGTTTTGATAATGCTATGTTAGGGGATGTGACATCATGCAGTGGAAACTGCCGCTGCAGCAATTACTATTTTTTTTATCCTCCTCCTCGCGTCGTTCTCCTCAGTGCTGAGGGTCGTGACCTTTTCCACGGATCACTTTGTCGTGGATAATCGATTAAAATTTCAAAATATTGAAAGATTATTTCATTAAAAATCAATTATATTAATTACCCTCTTTTTGTTCTTTTCTGTTTAATCATCATCATCCTCCTGCCCTTATCCCACTCTAAGTAGGACGGCACAACATGTCATAAACATGTTGTCACATGATTTGTCTACCTATTTTACGACCAGCGTCCTGCCTGACGTCAACTTACCTTTTACGACACCTCTGTTTTTTTCTGTTTACTCTATTTTTAATTTTTTTTAATAAGATTTGCTTTGTTGAATGAAACTAATGTACTCAAACTACTTTTTATTTTTTTTTCTTATTAATTACTACCATCGACTTCGTCATTTTATTATTGTATACAAAGAAGCAATTGAAAAAATTGAATAATTTTTAGTGAATCTTTCCCACTCCCTAATAACAAACTTTACAACAGATTAACAGAGCAGTAGCGACAAAGAAATATATTTTAAAAGTTAAAATAGAAACTAAAAAATTTTTTGGCATTTCAAGAGTATTTATTGTAATCTCATTAACAAAGGCCAGCGGAACAAAGCTATAAGATTCGCTAGACCTTCTAGGAACTGAAGAAAAGGTGCCTACCTACGTAGTCGTTTGTTATGAATATTCGTTGTTAGATACTTGGAATTTTGATGTTTGACCTTGTCTCCTTGTGTGATCGTTGCTGTTGATATTGAGAATATAATTTTAGAAGCATATAACCTTTTTTTTGCAGTTATACAGTATATTTAGTCGGCAATCGGCTCTCCATATTATGTATAGATACTAGGAGTAGTTCTCGAGTATTACTTGACAGTTACTTCGATACATTTCTGACGTCGATGTCATCATAATCCATACTGATGTTATAAATGGGAACGTTATTACCTGTCTGTTAAGCTTTCATAGCTAAGCCGTTAGAGCAATATTCATGAAATTTGATACAATTAAAGAATACATTTTATTATTTATTATTATTTACATACCCGATTAACATATAGGATGAAAATATCCCATTTTTAACATAGTAATTGAGGTTAGTTTTAAGCTTAGATTGAATCGAACGAAGTCGCGGCTACCACTTGTATTTAAAACTTCATCTGTGAATTGCGTAGGTTGCAACGCGGTCGCAATGTTTCCATGCCCTAAGTACGATTACCTTAAATGTGATATTCGAATAAGAGTAAAATAAAATCGGTGTTGTCTCAAATTAGTGTAAACTTGCAGCAATAGATGTGGATTAATTAAAACCATTTTTAAATGCTTATCAACAACTTCCATAACCTATCTAGTTTATATTTCACAAACACACAATTGATGCAAATGTACACGACACTAGATTTATTCATGATATACATGATCAAGTAAAAAAAGTTGAACTGAAAACAGAGGAACGTAAGTTTATCAAAACACTGTAACGAATGAAAACTGTAAAACGAACTGCGCAATCACTCCCTGCCTTATAGTTCTAAGTACTGTATATTTGATAGACAGTTTATAGCTAAATAGTATAAGTCTAGCGAAATCGTAACATAAAACAGGGCACATGTAATATTAAAGTCACTTGCACCTGGGGATTGTCTATTCGGAGGTTAAATTTCTAATGCACAATGCATAGATGATATTACGTATTAAACTAGACGGAGTGAGGAATAAGTCTAGATGGTATCGTTTCTATTCAACTTCATAATTTACATCAAGGTCATAAAACTTATAAGGCCGTTAATTTAATTTTATCTATACCGAAAATCATTGGTATAATATAACCCTCTTATAAAATTAATAATATCTTCATTTTAATATTAGAATTGTTATAAATAATTTTTATTTATGAAAATAGTGATAACAACAAAAATAAGAAATTATACAATTCACTTTTCTTCATCAATAAGACGACTATCAAGAACTCAAGGACATTATATTTTTCGTATACTTTAAATACAAAATTATAAATCAGCTTACTTGTAGATTAATGTTTTAAAACTACACTGACACAATTATTAAAGAAATTACAATTTCTAAATAGATTAAGGTATGTTTTTATTTTGTCAATATTCCAATTCTCTACTTTCACCTTTCAATACAAATTATGTCTAAGTATTTCATTAGTTATCCGAAGTATATGTTTCTTGTATTTATAAAATATATTTTTAAATCTTCTTATCGATGTGGTAGGTATCTAAAATATACCCACCATATTATGTGATCACTTTAAATGTTTGGAGACGCTTTAAAAATCATTGCCCGTAATAGATCATACCAGCATCTGGCAGATGACGCGCACCCTTCTATTTACGGTCAGTGCCAGTTGGTCATGTTCATGTTTTAACAACATTGACAATTGTTTTTTATAAAAGATTTAAGGATATAAAGTTTTGTTTGTAATATTTATATAATTAAACTTTAAATGATACATAAGACGGTGTGTGACTATTTTCCATTTCCTTGTTGAATTGGTGTCATTAATTAAATACCAAATCAAACATTATCGAAAAATTAATATGATACGAAATGATACTGATATGAAATTAGTAATAACCAAACTAAAACATACACAATATGAATATATATATAATAGAAATATATAATGTACCCAGATACACAATCAAATAAAAAACTTAAATAGTATATAAAGAAAAATAGTGCTTTATTAAAATAAAATAAATGAATGTCACATTATTTATCAAAATTGATAAATTTTGGTTAAAAAAACACGATTCAAGACCATGGCATAATTCTTATAAGCACTGCCTTATCGTTTTAATGTTGATACTTAAGATTTTTTTAACATAATTTTCTAAATGTATTTCTCATAAGGTTGAGTAATTAATTTTTTGTTTTTTACTAAGTGACTTTTTGCATTACATTTACATACCCGGCATGAATAAAGTTCTAGGGGTACGAGCTGGGACGACACCTCGCTAACTGCAGACCGAGTGAGCTAGGCACCGAGGCCGCGAGCCGGTCCGGGGCAGGTTTAACGTCCGGCCGGCCCGTCTGGCCGTTAACCCGGGGCCCGTGAGGTGTGCGCGAAAACAACGCGCCCGCGCCGTTATCGACAGTAACACGCGATTGTGACAGATCATTGATGAATATTGTTTGTTGTAGTCGAGGAGATTGTTGTGATTTGGCGCGACTTTATTTATATATGCTTTATGAAACTGTGATAGCCATAGAGTTATTACTTCACAGTATTTATTTATAATTAAGGATTATTATTTATATTTTATTTAAAAGTTTTTAGAGACTTTGTTTTTTATACTTTGTATAGATTCTTTCTTCATTAAAACGGAGTTTTTTATCATGTATGTTACGCCGGTATATAAGCTTTAATGGTACCGAATTTCATCTATGTTTCTCAAGCGGATTGACTGTAAAAGAGTAACAGATAGACAGACTTTAACAGTACTAACATTAAATGATTTATAGAAGCAGGCGTTACTTTGCGGAATTCCATATTACAAGCAATATAACAGAACTAACTACTTTGCTATAATCCGCACGATTTTTGTCGTGGAGCCTATCCTCCTGATGATGCTTCGGTTTCGGGGCGAAGCGATCGTCGAGATTGTGGTGGTGGGTGTGTGTGCTGCTTTTGTGTGCGTTGTTGCTGGTGAATTGCGCCTTGGGGTGCATGTAGTGGCTTGTCCTGCATGTATAAGGTACGTAGATTTTGCCTGCTTCATACACATTGGCTTTGCATGCATTCACCTAACCCGTGCGGATTATAGCAAAGTAGTTAGTTCTGTTATATTGCTTGTAGTACTAACATTAGTATTATTAATCTCATGTTTGATTGAAGTTTAACACGTACGTTTTGGTAGTTTTTTTAAATAAGTAATGATGTGAATGTATGATAAAACCCAGACAATGTTAGTTTGCTGTTTTGTAACGTTAGATACATATTTAGCAACTATCTATTCAGAATAGTACTCGTTGGTATAGGATTTACATAAGTAATAAGTTTAGAAGAGTAATGTTCGTTAGTTGAATAAAGTTGAATGAAAATAAGATCTCAAAGAAATTTATAAATTTTAATCAAGCTGTAAAGTGGAAAAATACAACGATGACAAGGTAAGACGAGGTATATTGATCATCATCATCATTCTCCTGCCCTTATCCCACTCTAAGTGGGGTCGGCACAACATGTTAGAAATATGATATGATTATATATAATATATAATATGTCATATGATTTGTTTACGTTTTTTACGACCGGCCGCCTGCCTGACGTCAACTTACCTTAGTCGCCTCTTACGACACCTCGGTATGAAAGAAGGGTGGTCTATTCTATTCTGCCGGATACCACACGGCTGAAGACGAGGTATATTGATATATCAATAAAATGTAAAGAATGATACGCGTACAATAAAAAAAAATCTCCCAAATCCCTACCGAACAAGTAGGACGTGTTTAACTACTTTAATGGATGACATAAATCCATTCATTGTAGTTTAATTTGCTTTAGATTTCGTTTAAACTCTACAGTTAAAATACACGCAATTACGTCCTGATTTTTTTCCCTTCCGGGTTAGCCTGACTTGTTTTTAATTATTTAAACTCAGAATTTATACATATATATTTCACTTAATATAATTTCGGGGTGCACATCAATCTGAAAAAAATATCAATGAAGCTCATATCAAAGAATTACTTGCGAAATTAAAATTACCGAAAAGTTTTTTCTTGAGACCGTCAATAGATTAACCGCAATAATAAGGGCTTCAAAACTGGGAAAAGGCCCTTTATCTTCCCTTTGAGATTGGTGGAAGACACATATGCTTGGAAATTAGACGTAATGTGCAGATTTCCTAATCATATTTTTGATTCACTGAAACTCGTGGGTGCCTGCCCTGAGGTTGAACCCGCGACCTTTACACACGTGTTAACACACGCCATTCGATCTCGATCATACGAAATTCTGAGTTTAAAAAAATTAACTGAGATATATATATATATATATATATATATATATATATATTTAATTGTCTGTATCCAATAAACACATAATTTAAATTTGTAATGACCATCATAAGCTTCGCATATCTATAAACGAAGGTCGTGGACACGGGCACGCGAGGCCGGGCCGGGTAGCTAGTGTCAGATAAGTGATCAGGCGGACAGTTAGCATTGTCCAACATCTTCGGTGAGTATTGCTCTAGATTGCGCAGGCGGCGCAAAAACCGGCGGTCAACGACGCTGGGGCCCGCGGGGATGCGGACGCTGAATATTCCATACATAGTTACAATCCTTTCCGTATAAAGTTATAATTAAATAATAAATAAATATATGAGACAGTTACATACACGGTCGTCCGACCCCACAAGTATTAAGTAACTTAATACTTGTGTTATGGGTGACGGAAAACTGGTAGATATACTACATATATAATTTTAAATACATACTTAAATCAAATATACACCCAGACCCGAAGAACCAACAAATTGTTTTTAGAAAATGTTGGCCCTCGGCGGGAATCGAACCCGCGACCCGCGGAGCTGAAGGCAGGGTCACTACCCACTGCAACAACGGGTCAGTCAGGTTATTTTTATTTTTAAGAACATTATAGCACTAACAAGGGACGTTTGCCGGCGACAGGTGAGTTCCATTAATGATCGATTTCACTCAATAATCATTAAGCATTACTTATGCAAAAGCAGTCAATCTAAACATTGCTCCAAAACTTTATATCAGAAATTACTGTTATTTAAGAGTAAGGAATATGTTTTTTTAAATAGCATACTTGAGGAAAAAATTGAACGACAATATTAAATAACACCTTTTTCAATTTCTACACTATTTTATAAGCGTTTGGTCGCCGTGCATCTTTTTAAGTATCTTTTTATATCCCTAACTTTTTATTTGCAAACAGTAAAAGTCTAGTACTTTGCTGCCACATGTGTACCTCAATAATGGGCCAACAAATATATATGTTAACAAAATTTTTAATGATCGCCACTCGAATGCTAGTAAACTTATTTAAGATGAAAAACTCGCAAGCAAAAATGTCTAATCAATCAAATCAAATCAAAATAATCTTTATTCAAATAAACCATTTCAGGCACTTTTGAATCGTCAAGCAAAGTCTGTATTCTGTACTTTTTTATATATTGTACTAGCTGTGCCAGCGGCGTCACAAATTTTGTCTAGAATTCAAATTTTAAACGTAGTTATTGTGAGTTAACCATAAGAGATAGAGACATGCTATCGCGGACTTTTTGTAGTATTTTTATAGATCTACAATTCTCTACTACATTGCTTTAGCGTATCTCTGCTGGTTTACGCAGCGCACGCGACTAAAGCTCCCAGCAAGCAAGTTTTTTAGCAACTGTTCGTTCTCTTCGACACAATTTACATAATACCGATATGTACTATTTATCTAAACCATCCGGAAGTATTTCACTATCTTTTGGTGAAAACCGTAAAAACATCCGTTCAGTAGATTTTGAGCAAATCGACTCATACAGACAGACAGCTTTTTGGGACTTTGTTTTATAATAAGTATAGGTAATACTGTGTTAATAATAAATCTAACAATATAATTCGTCTTCGAGTGATTCGCCTATTACTATTTTATCAATGTACGCTTCAATTATTTCAAACTATAGTTGTAGCTTGGTGATTCTAAGCTCGTTATCGCTAGCAAAATATGAGGCATTCATCTTAAAGTGATAAATTAACAAGCTGTGTAATTTTACTATTGTTATCGAAACCATATTCTAAATTGAAATTATATCTACGCGTAGTAAGTAGAGCTGTTTAAAATGTGAAAAGGAAGATGTTATTGTCATAGTTCACATATGAATAAATAAATAAATATATCGGGCACTCACACACACGGTCGTCTCTTCCCAAGGTAAATAATCTAATACTTGTGTTAGGGGTGACAGACAATTGGTAAATATGTACATATATAATTTTAAATATATACTTAAATATTATAGATATATACACCCAGACTAAAAGAACCAACAGATTCTAAATAGAAACAGTAGACTCTCGGCGGGAATCGAACACGCGAACCTGGAGCTGAAGGTAGGACCACTGCCAAATGCGCCTACAGACCAGTCCATAGTTACATTTATCATATTCATATAACGTTAAACTATTAAATTATTATGATCCTTAATTTTTAATTTCAGTTTGAGATCAAAATATATGTAAAATGTAGTTTTTTTTACCAATTATTTCAAGAAAGTTATGGAATGAGTACAGCGATGTTGTTTTGACAAGGCTTTTGCGCATCAGTGGGCGTAGATGGGCGGATGATGACAAGGGAATTTATTTTTATTTATTATATATTTTTTATTTATTTTAGATGTACTATTAATTAATTAATCCACTTCATTTCATTCCTATGCATGCAAGTAACTTCATTTTGGGTAAAAGGCGTTACGATTGTATAATATAATATAATTTGTTTCAGAAACTTGTTTATTTATCGTAAAGCTTAAAATCTCCTTTGATATTCTCAAGTAGCTACGACTTTAACAAGCTATAATACGACTGTGACTAATCATCACGCCTTCAGGTGCGTGCCAGGAAAACACGACATTATTTTAATAATGCGAATAACTTAGAATAATGCGGATGTGACGTTTACCTATAAGTGGTAATATGTTTTAAATATTTTGTGTCATGTTTTGTAGGAAATTATTTTAACATTACTCAAAAGTAATGATATAATTCATTTTTTTAAAGACTCGAATTAATTATATTATTATTTTTGTACTATGGAATTCCGCAAAGTAACGCCTACTTCTATAAATTATGTAACACTAGATTTTGCCCGCGGCTTATTAAATTAAAGACAAACAATACTACCTACGGTACATCATCTTTGTGTAACTCTAATGGTTTAGGCAGCGTACGCCGAGGTAGCTCTCAGAGGCCAGATTTTTTCCGACTCTATTGACATGTATCGTTATATTACACAAAATCATTACAAATTGTAGCCTATATGTTATTCCGATGTATAACCTATATAACTGTAAAGTTTAATCCAAATCCGTCCAATAGTTTTTTCGTGAAAGAATAACAAACATCCATCCATACTCACAAACTTTCGCATTTATAATATTAGTAGGAAGTAGGATAAATGTAACATTAATGATGAATCTAATAAAACACAAAAGAATGCAGTAACCGAGTCATATTGACTAACCTGTTGGCGCAGGTTCGATTCCCACCGAGAGCCAACATTTCTACAATTTGTTGCTTAGTTAATGTGTGGAAACCATATATTGTCGTCTTATTTTATCGGGTTAGCCCGACTAGTTTCGAGCCCATTCGGGTCACTTATTGATATTTACCAGTGGTCTGTTATTCATAACACAATAAAACTTACTTCGGGGACGGACAACTGTGTGCGGCATTGTCCCATATATATTTATTAAAAAAATATATCTGTTAAATAACCACAATTAAAACATATATACCGGAGTAATATTACGTAACATACAATCAAAAAACCCCCTTTTTCTTTTGTGAACAAGGAAAAAAACATTGAATTATTGAGGTACAAGCTCTTTAAAGTATCAATACTTATTATAAAATAGTCGTTGTGTGGTATCAAGGTGGTGAGTAGAATAGACCACCCTCATTTCTTATCGAGGTGCCGTAAAAGGCGACTAAGATAAGTTGACCCACTGTGTGGTATCCGGTTGAGTAGAATACCAATCTCTTTCTTACCAACGGGTTGTAAAATACGATTAAGGTAAGTTGACGTCATGCAGGCGGCCGGTCGTAAAATACGTAGCCAAATCATGTGACAACATGTTTGTTACATGTTGTGCCGACCCCACTTGAGTGGGATATATACAGGAGGATGATGATGACTTATGATAAAACGAAGTCCCGAAAAGCTGTCTTTCTGCATGTGACCGATTTATATCAAAATCTAGTGAACGGATTTTTGTACGGTTTTTACTATATAAGGTAGTGCAATTCTTCCGGAAGGTTAAAATTAATAGTATATTCAGGTTTTGAGTAAATTGTGTTGAAGAGGTTGCTGCCGTAGTACGCTAAAGTGTAATGAATTTAAAAATGTAGATCTACAAACATTCTACAAAAAAGTGAATGACAACATGTCTCTATCTCTTTTCTCTCTCTAACTCACAATAACTACTTTTATGTTCAAAATTTCAACAAAATACAAATTTCTATTTCGCGGACGAAGCCTCAGGCACACGTAGTTTAGAATAATCTATGTATCGCCTAAACTATGAGAAGAACTAGGTAAATGGCAAACTTTTTGAATTAATAAAAAGCGTAATAAAATGTAACCTCACGTCAATTCACGAAATATAAAAGTTATGTCCGTACACAATTACTTCCGCAGTCGCGTTTCGGCTTTCCATACTCATTCAATTATATATTAAAATAAACCACCGTTGGCCGCGCAAAAACCTTCGCGGCCGATCGTTGACACCGAGGGGCACTTTAGGGCTGACTCGTCACACTCCGCAGCAACGCGCCTTATAATATACCTACTTAAATTAATGTTCATTTATACCGGCGACGTGGTACCACAAAAATCCATATTCATACAACGATGGACTTCTCCGTTCTAAATGTCATGGGGGAATATATAATTTGTATCTAAGATTGTATGTATGACAATGATAGCCCCGGTAATAAATATTAAATACCGGTGAAAGACCGTGCGACTCGTTCGGCACCAATGAGTTTTTCTGTTAAAACTTAGGTGTCGAATTGATATTTGCAATTTGTAGTGCTTTATTTGAGAAAATTATTTGTACATGTACTTTTTGCATACTTATTGCAAAATTGTTTTCCCGCGTCACAATTTAAAGTAAAACAGGTGGCAATCAAAAATGTTTGATATTGGAAACATATTATGTACATACGATGGTATCAATCGGTCCATATCACTTAGTTACAAATAGAATGTTCCTAATATGTCGGTTTATATATTTAATATTATTTATCTATCTACAGAAATAGCTGTCCGGCTACGCGTTGCTGTGGTTCAGTGAGGTTTCGAATTTCTTCTCGAAACAGGACTCAACAGTTTGAAAAGAATGCTCTGATCGCTACCAAACTTACAGGATCATCCGCTGGGTTATTCTAAACATTGTGTGAATTTTTTTATAAAAATCGGTCCATTCTTTTCGGTGTCTATAAAGGACAGACAGACAAACATTCGTTTTTAGATATAATTTGATCATACCTTAAATTTCTATTCAATAAAGGACGTGATAACAATATCGGCGCGTGTCACTCTTTAACTTGTAATGGTGTAGACAACTAATTATATATGACGTCGAAGCTAAACATTCCATTCCAACATTATCATTCATCATTCGCCTGCCTTTATTCCACTTAAGTGGGGTCGGCACAACATGTTACAAACATGTCACATGATTTGGCTACGTATTTTACGACTGGCCGCCTGCCTGATGTCAACTTACCTTAGTCCATTATTACCTTATTCCTTTCCAAAGTCCTTTGATTATCAAAGGACGCTCTTTTCGTTCAGAAGGAGATTATCTCCTTCTGAACGAAAAGAGCGCGTAACAAAGGGTTCGCGGATTCGAAACCCGGGTAATAGCATGACAATCTTTTAACTTGTACTAGATGGTTATGCGCTTTACAGCAAAAGACGACATCGCGATGAAAATTCACTTATAAGTAATTCTGGGTTGTGTCACAGTATCTGATAAGCGTAGTGAATCGAAGGTCACTTTAAAAAGAATATAACATTAACATTTTTCCACTAATGAAAAAGAATTATAAAAGACCTGCATTTTTAATATACATGTATGTAACATTTAAATAAACGAGGTTTTTTATTTAGGTACTGACAATCTCGTATGGTCTATTATTCTTTGAATTAACCATTTTGCATGAAATTCTAAGATATTGGTTTCTTTAAATGCAAAATATGTTAATAAATTTATAGGGTTATATTTCTAAATGAATCAGTAGCATCAGTTAATATCTGGTATTTTATTTATTTGATGACATGGTTTCGAGTGGGTTTTTCTTATTTACACTGCATTTATGCGATATCTCGTGAATATAATACATCTATCGGTATGCATAGATAAAATTCTTGAATGACACGCATAGTCGTTTTTTTAATAGTTACATCTTATTTAAAGATTAAATTACTAGCTATAGCCATTACGCTGACGTATCAAATATAAATTGGAAGGTACACATTTATTGATTAGCACTTAACGAATTAATGAAACACGCATCGACTTTACAAGATCAAATAACGTCATCGCCCACTGGTCTCCAACATTGAATTGCAACATATTGCGAAATATATAACGTTATCCATACTAATATTATAAACGCGACAGACTGTCTGTCACAACACAATTGAAGCTTATGTGTACGGACTATACAGGGAAAAATATTTCTGAATATTTCACTATAAGACATATCTTTCGATATAAGGAAAATATTACTAATATTGTAAAAGCAAAATGTCTTTCTTTCTGTGTCTGTGTCTGTTCTGTGGCTAAAATTAATGAAATTTGTCACAAGTAAACCTTATAAACCTGGGTAATACTCATTCTAAAAAAAATACAAATTTTCTTCCGGAAACACAGAGAATAACGCATTACTCATCGTTGAGGGCATTAAATAGCTTAAGTTGACGCGAACAAAGTCGCAAATACCACTACTATTGTACATAAAAAAAAGTAAAATTAAAGTAGCGGCCTGTTACAATCCCACTGCTGGGAATAGGCCTCCTCTCTCCGTTTCTGGAGAGAAGGGTTGGAGCTAAGACCTACCACGCTGCTCCAATGCGGATTGGTAGGTTACACATACCTCCAGAATTCTCTAGAGATATGCAGGTTTCCTCACGATATTTTCCTTCACCGAATGTGATAAATTGCAATTATCAATTAGACACATGAGTTTTAATAGAAAAACTCATTGGTGCCTGCCCGGGTTTGAAGTCGTGTTCCCCTCGAAAGAGCCGCACGGTCTCGCCGCTGGGCTATCACAGCGTTTGTACATAAAGGCGATCTTGCAAACACTCAAGTCGGCGGGCAATAAGAACCGTGGCTGTAAATATAATTCGAGTTATGGTTGAGTGGATCGACAGTCCTATGGAATTGTATCTGGTACCTGAATAGTTGAATACCCACATATATATTGAAGCCCACGCCTGCCCTCGCGCTCTCTGCTCACCTACCGCAGATTGTTATTGAACTTTGTTAATAGCTTGATTAACATAATGTTAATCAATACGTTATATACATATGACGCAATTCGTATTTACATGACATAAACATAAAATTGTTACCGACTGACAAACGCACAGCTTAATTTATTTATTTATTTTAATTACAGTCAGAACGGCTATGCAACTTACATTAATTGTATTATTTTTACAAAGTGAAAGTCTGTTTGTCTGTTACGGTTTCAAGACTCAGTTTAGAATTCCCTTTTTTCCTACGCGAAAACGAAAAACACATAGTTCATTGAAGGTATTTTAACACTTAAACTAGCGAATTTGCAGGTACTACTTATATTATAACAAATCAAATAAGGTACTATCATTAATATAACGCTTTCGAAATTGTTTTCACCCTTACATTTATATTCGAGAAAAAATCATGCATTACTTTTTTGAATTGCTTAATGCCTATTGAGCTTTATTTCTCAAAGATTCAGATCTTCGACAAGACACTAATGTAAGAATAGGTGTATAAAAATGCTAGTACAATAAACTCAAGTCAATGAGTTATTGCAATCCTAGCGTTATTTAAATATACAAAGAACCAAAAAAAAATCATATCGCAAAAACACTAACATAAGAAACTTGACTTATAAATAAGACATCGAGTTATATAAGTATAAGTTAATATTTTGTTTTGAAATAAATTGAGAATTTAATTTGAACTTAATAATTATCCTGAATGTACTTTATAATACTAAAAGAGAACCGTAATTAGAGTCTTCTATCAGTTAAAAATATTTAGATTCCAATGCTCATGGAATAATAAATAATTATTCGCGATCTTGCGTGATTACCTGTCTTGTGTTTTTATTTGTTTTTCATTACATCCATTTTACATCCATTTTAATTTTATTATTGTAAGAGGACTGTCAAAAGGAGATGATATTAATTTACTTTAATTTTGATTCAAAGGTTGAATCCTATAAGTATCCTTATCGGTTTAATTTTTAAGTGTATGTACTTCATAACCTCACACTGGAAATTAAAGCAAAAGTGTATTTCTATGAAATTCCTATTTTTAATACATTAAAAGTATATTTCTATGAAAATCGTATAATTGATACATTATAACGTATAATATACAATTTACATTTAATTTTTGATTACAAAGTTTAATAAAAAATCCGCCGTGTGGTATCCGGCTGAGTAGAATAGACCACCGTCATTTCTTACCGAGGTGTCGTAAAAGGCGACTAAGGTAAGTTGACGTCAGACGCAGGCGGCCGGTCGTAAAATACATAGCCAAATCATGTGACAACATATTTGTAACATGTTGTGCCGACCTCACTTAGAGATGGATATTAAATTAAAACGAAGATAAATAATTTAATTTTACGCGAGACTGCCAAAATGATATGCCTATACCTAATTTGCGCTGTGAAGGTTGTGAAGATGTACTAAGAAATTCAAGATATAAAATTTAATTTTACGTGACAATGGCAGGATGATTTGCGCCTAATTTGCGCGGCACAGGCCATAAATAAAGATGATAATAATAATAACAAAGTTTCTTATAAAAGTTTCACTCGGTCACCTCCGGTAGGGTATGATAAATTTGTTCCGCATTCCGATGTTAAATTCATTCACCGGCTGCAGTCGAATCGTCTAGACTGTGTGTCGGAGAAAGGTGACCATTCACCAACGAGACGGCCTGACTACATCGCGGAGATGTAGCCACTTAAACGGTTACCGTTAAACATCCGACTATACCCATGTGCGATTAACACACGAGACCTACTCACCGCTATATGATTCAAATGCAACGAGCTTAATATTAAAGCCAGTTCAGTTAATTCTCGGTCAATAGAAACAACGTTTGAAACTTTTTAATAATTGCCTAATCGTCAAAATAATAATAATTTAGTTAATTTTTTTAATAATTTCATACATCATATTTTTTCCCCGCCGTGTGGTATCTGGCTGATAAGAATAGACCACCCTCATTTCTTACCGAGGTGTCGTAAAAGGCGACTAAAGTAAGTTGACCCACCGTGTGGTATCCGGTTGAGTAAAATAGACCACCTTCTTTCTTAGGGCTTGTACACAAAACTGCGATACAACGCGATGCGAATTCGCAACGCAGAAAGTTGCAACATGCTCATAAAATACTCATAAAATACGACTGAGGTAAGTTGACGTTAGGCAGGCCGCTGGTCATAAAATACGTAGCCAAACCATGTGACAACATGTTTGTAACATCTTGCGCCGACCCCACTTAGAGCGGGATAAGGGCAGGAAGATGATGACATAATAATTTTTCCCTTTCCTTAAACCGTTACCAATTTGTAGCTAATCGTTTAAATTGAACGGTTCAAAGAACAGACAAATAGCTTTATTTAATGCACTTAAAAATGCTCTAAGTAAAATAGAATACTATATAAATTAAAAAAATATATATACTAAATGTAGACATATTTATTTCCAATTTTCGAACAATTACGAACAAGTAGGAAAATTAATTTGAGTTCTTCATTTTTTGGTTTGCACAGGTTAGACGAGGAGGCTACTTACCCCTCGTACGCACGAGAGGATTTTTATCGTACGTTAAAATTACGTCGAAATGAAACAAATGGGTATACAGGTATATGTTCACACAACAGCGTATTTATATCGCGACGTATTTTTATCGTGCAGTGCAGTACAACAAAACTTCTTATAACAGCTATTGCGGAATTTTAACGCGACGTATTTTTTACGCTCGTTTTGAACGAGTCGTTATTGTCTGAGTATGAAGTCCACGCAGACAAACTTATTAACTTAACTGTTAAATTTACATAGCAACATAAAATATAAAATATCATTAAACTACTTGTGAATAATAAGAAAATATACGGTGAATACACAGTAAGCCTACTTAGAGCGGTTTCAAATTATAAGTTTAACGGTATTGAGTTTGCTCTACTAGATCGATTTCTCATTGTCGAATGATATACAGCCGTAACGTCGAGTGTTACATTGTATCTATATTTATTTTGATTTACTTAGCCTTAACGAGGCGACAAGCGGGCGAATGGAAATGAGAAAACGTTTAAAGCAAGTAAACTATAGCAGGTTACTTTCGAAACACGATATCATCTAC
Organism: Morpho deidamia; assembly: GCA_947086505.1. Classification (NCBI taxonomy): domain Eukaryota; kingdom Metazoa; phylum Arthropoda; class Insecta; order Lepidoptera; family Nymphalidae; genus Morpho; species Morpho deidamia. Next base: position 12,869,687 of record CAMTZC010000012.1, on the reverse strand, counting down.
ATGACGGCCGGGCGTTTTGGTTTAATAGCGGCGCACCGCGAGGCCGGCATCCGTATAGCAACAACTTTCAGACGTTCAATGAAAGTTGATCGCAGGTACGAGCCGGCCAGGGGAACCGCTGTAAATATTTGGCACTCCCATCCCATTTGGGCATACGTTTCACGCTGCCAATTTATTTCGCGATACGGTAGAAAATTGTTGAACGGTATTATCTTTAGGATTTTTACGATGTTTAATGAAATGTTTATTAGGGATACTACTTCTGGGACATAATAAAAGTGTTTTACAAAAATTTGTACAATCGAATGTTTCATTTAAATTATATGAATATTTACGCAACAAACGAATGACGCATAAGTTATAACACACAGCCTGTTGTTAATAACTTTTATCTCTAGACAAGGTTGGGCCCGTTAGGTCTGTGAGAGAAAAAATGGAAATAGAACTTTTTGCAGTAACATAATTTCCTGATAAAAAAAATTCTCTGCGTGTCACTTGCAGGGTATTACAGTCGATATAGATTAGGTAAGAAAAAGCGATGAGGAAACCAGATAACTTTGAAGTGGGGCGGTTTTTACTAGCCAAAATAATCTATGCTTATTATAAAACAAAGTCCCAAAAAGCTGTCTGTTTGTATGTAATCGATTTATTCATAATCTACTGAGCGGATTTTTATACGGTTTTCACCAAAAGATAGTGAAATTCTTCCGGATGGTTTAGGTAAAACAGTACATATCGGTATTATGTAAATTGTGATTGAAAGATCGAGCAGTTCTTAAAAAACTTGCTTGCTGGGAGCTTAGGTCACGTGCGCTGCGTTAATCAGCAGAGATATGCTAAAGTAATGTACTAGAGAATTGTAGATCTATAAAAATACTACAAAAAGTCCGCGATAGCATGTCTCTATCTCTTATGGTTAACTCACAATAACTACTTTTATGTTAAAAATTTGAATTCTAGAAAAAAATTGTGACACGCTGATTTCCACGCGGGCGAAGCCGCTAGCACAGCTAGTAAACTATATAGAAATAGTTTACATTATGCAATTTAATTACTGTCGAGAAATAATAATAGGACGCGCCAAATCCATATGACCGGTCACATATTCCAAGAAACTGGGTATCGAGAGCACAATCTTTGTTTTATTTAGGTAGATCCGGCATAACGATATCCAATGGAGTGCCAAGAGCGTGGGTGGTGGTAGAATCCGAACTAAACCATCACATGAAATCGTAGATTTACTTATCACGTAATTAGGACATTTCGGAAAGCTGATACTATTAATGGATTAATCCATAGCGAATTCAAAGTTGGTGGACGCATGGACGAATGTGATATTTAATACAATTAAATGTAAGCATAAAACAAAATTTCTACATTATTAGAAACTGAATCGACGTAGAATTTTGTCTTCCTTTTACAACGCAACAGAGATTCAACAACGGTTGTAAATATTGTTTCCGTTATCTATTCCAAAATGCCAATATCGTAAATAAACATCAAGAAATGATGTGATTTACCAAATTTACGGATACTGGTATCGAAGAGATAAGAATAATTGTGTTCCAATTTAACAGTGTCAGCCCCGCATCGGGGCGGCATAAAAGTTATGTTATCTAATAAAAGCATCAATGCAAGCGCCCATCTGCGAGGGTTGAACGCAGAATTAGGTTAAAGGTTGGGGAGGTCGACGCGCGTTAGGCTGCTTTGGGGTCGAGGCTACATGAAACGATTAATATAGCACAAAACAAACTTACCGTTACATCATGAAAATCGTTATTTTTGTGACACACTGATCTCGATTTTATGGAATCTGCTGATATATTTAGTTTCATAAGTGTGTTCGAACACTACGCCATTTTAAAATATGCAAACACGGTATCTAGAGAATTATAGAAATTGCATTTGCAATGCAAAGTGAGGAGTAACATCGTAATGATATATGTAAACTTCATTTTAAAATCTATGTACACTGACGGTAACTATAAAAACACTATAAGCATCAATGAAATGAAATAATTTCGATTTTTTTTGTCAATGTAATGTTATGACTCTGATAGATACATTTGAGAGATTAGTCTTAAATTTATTGCATAGTGAAAGCATATTTTTACAGATGTACTAGTAAAACAATATACAAAAGTGTTTGTATAATGAGAAATATTTAGAAACTGAAAAGAAGTTATTTTACCCCATTAAAATATTTACCAAATGACTAGACTTAACATCAGATGAAAGAATGGTTGAACACTAATATAGATAAAAAAAATACAAGATAATACAAGCTTAATATTTTCTATACATATATTTATATGCATTATATATTAAATAAAAAAGTATTAAGTCACTTAATTTGGAATATAAAAAAACTGCTTAAGGTTCAACTGTCTGAATTTAATTTATTAAACTACTATTGTAGAGGTATTTAAAATGTGAATTAGTCATGGCAGTATAATTCCCAACTCAACCCTAATCAAAGATGAAAATCAGGTCAAAAGGATATAGGACATCTATAGGTGGGTCAACATAGGGGTGTGTGCATTCAACAATGCAAAACTATGTACACAGGAAACTGCTTGCAGTCATTCAAAATGTGATAGCATGGAAAATTGCATTACATCTAGTTAGAGCCTATATAAGTCAGTGTATGTGCATCACATAGAACTGACAAGGGGTAGAAGATCAAAAGAAAAATACTTACACAGGATATGAATGAGTAATTATAGTGGGTGAAATAATCGTGTAAAGATGTTTCAAAGACTGAAACTTGAATATTCAAATCTGTTCTGTAATCTTACAAAGAGTTTTCAGCCATAATAAATAAGTAATATTTTTTTTATGAATTGAAATATATATATATTTTTTTTACCACTCTTTGATATATTTTTTTTCTATTATTATTGCCATTTTTAAATGGCTCAAGAATATATTAAATATATTACATTTTATAATTATGTTGTATATGTGTTAGAAATGTATAGAGAATTTGATTATATAATTATTATTTTTTTACTTTTAATTTGTGATTATTTTATTTTTTAAGTTGACTGTTGTTACTAGTTTTTTATTGGTTTAACAGTTAAACTCCACATATTACTATTCTACTTACAACTTAAATACCAACTGATTAAAAGCTGAGAGCAAAAAAAAAGATTATATATATTTGATGATTCATTACTTTGGACACAGATCATAAATTTGAAAGATTTGTATTAAAGTAAAAAGTAGAAGTAAAATAAAAAGAATGTGTAAAATAGCAGTTGCTATCTGTTACTATTGCACACAGCTGAGCAAAGGCCTCTTATGTCTTTTTATATTCTATATCTGCCATTTATAAACATGTGCACTCATAAACTTGGTACCTACTATTATTGCTATCTCAAATTATTTAAATATGACAAAAAATATATATATAAAAAATATAATTATAAGAATATATAATAAAATAATTAAATTTTAGGCACAACCATAACAATATACCATATGTAAAAAAACATAAATATCTAATTACATGTTGTACTTTGCATGTTGCAGTGTAGTTATCACAAAATGTTATTATCAAACTGATCATCATAAGTAAATAAAATTCAAAATATCACAGATTCAAAATCTTGTGATGCTACAACACCATAAATATAAGTGTTTAAAATTTTATAATCCTTTCATGTTGTTGTATACATTTTGTTACAAAAAAGTTCTTATATAAAATGTGGCTCTTTGGTATCAATTGAGAAACAATACTTTTCTTTACATAGATATATAAAATAAAATATTTAAAACAATAACAAGTATTTTAATCCTTTATATTTAATTCACTTGTTAGATTTCACTATTAAAGTTGATACTAGTATGCTATAAAAAGTCAATTAAGTGACATAACACAAATTTGAAATGTAAATAATACCATGCTTTGAAAAATAAATAACATGTATAAAAATTCTTAAAATTTAATCAATCTCTTTTCATGAATACTATATATACCCTTTAATTACTATTAAAATATCCAGAAGACATTTTCTGATTGCAGAAGATCTGTAGGGCCCTGAAATATTTTCTGATACTTACATTTGTTTTTTGCATTCTCATCCATGAGCATATTGAAATGGTGGTGGCGGTTCCACGCTGCCATTTTGCCTTCGTGAGGAGCCCCGAGAAGCACCAGGGCCGCCCCAGCGGGCCCAACTCCGTCTAGGGGCTCCAGTGTCCTCAATACACTACAACTTTGTCACACACTCATAACCCAAGAAACATATCTAACACTCGTTCACTGGCTCAAAGCGCCGTCGCATCGGACGGCGATGTCATCGGCGCCAGCCCGCGCCGCACATGCCTTTGCACTTCCGTTCACGCACTTAACGATGCACTCGCGGGTAAATAAGCACGATCAACACGGCACCGCGCGGTGATTCACCTCGGCTTCGACGCCGCGCTCCGCACTGCAGGCGGATTGTAGCGTGCCCGGCGCCCGACGCCCGCGAACCCTACCAGACTGACACCCAAACAGTCGTCGTCACGTGTGCAGTGCGCTCTGACACCGACACCAATAACACTATACTCTAGCTTCGTACACCAAAACAATTACACTCGACAAATAAAACTATTTCGATTTATTAAATTTAATGAATGCAACAGAACGAACCGCGATAGGAGGGAGCAAGACGGACAACACGATTTCCCTTCTTCGATCCGATCCTCGCAGGCTCGAATCGAACTCGCGAGTTGCGAACAAAATAATAACAAATGTGCATGAGATGCTTGTTAAATTATGTGCACGTGGGTTGCGTCACAGGAACTAACTGATTTATTAACACTATACAGGATAACATGTAACGATTCCAAGATCGTGACGGAATTTCTCTGGTCACTGCTGCAATAGCAGGCTTGAGAACAATTTCAAATTTTGATGAAATGCGACCACCATTATACAAAAGTATCAAAAGCAATTGATTGATTTCACGTTTTTATCAGCGTATTAATAAAGCCACTATCTACACTATTTGTAAACAAAACACAGCCTGTGAAACATTCAGTAAATTATTAGTTTACACGAAAATCGCGAACGCGTTGATCAAGCGCGACAAGTAGGACAAAACATGGCAGACTTGACGAAAAGCACACGAACTTGTCTGTGGTAGTTTTTATTTTTAAACGTTATGGTTGCCAGTACGTTCCATTTTGAAATTCACTGCTATAATTTGATTATCCAAAACGGTATACATTTTAAAACAAACGATATATCGAAACGTTCTTCCTAAAATTTTATTTACATTATACGTCGTGGTAATTTATTTTACCTGCTTCGGATAAATAAAGGTAAGAAATAAAAATAATGCAATTTGCGTGCAATGAAACAGTTTGCAATATTAACCATAGACAGAATTATATATCATCTATAATAATATTGCCATTGATTTAGTAGAGGTATAATATTTGTAGTAGTAATATAAACATAAATAATAGTAAAGTTTAGTAGCTATTAATTATGATTTGAGGAAAACCAGAACCGAAATTAGATACAAATCTTTATTCACGAAGTATGAGGCATTTATCTTTATTTTTTCTCCCATTTTTTCATGACTTTCTACGAGCTAATTCACATAGTTTTCAACAATGCTTAGTATAGGATCACTTAAACCGATTTTATACACGAATTCTAACATGACACAGTGGAAACAAAAACACAACTGCAAAAACATCCATAAGTTTAATAAATTAACTGCGAGAGTAGTGTTCTTTCGAGTTTAAACTGTACTATTGTCTTCTATATTAATTTTAACTTTCAATCTATGACTTGACGATCTTACTCTAACAAATTTGAAACATACCTTGATATACTTATAACAGTGGCTTGTTCAATCACTCTAGCATAATTTTCCCACGAAATATATAGATGATAATCGCAGACCCTCATAATAAACAAAAACAGAATCGTTATTGGTGAATACGTAGTCCCAGCTTTCTCCATTCCACGAAACTTCTGATGGCGTGGTGACCAATCACATCCAAGCGTTAACGTTGCTCTTAGCCGTTATTTCATAAAAGGTATTCTTAGTTACCTTGTTATGCAAGTAAGCTTAAACAACTTATGGATACACTAGTATCTTTATTAAAATATTATACAGTAAGAGCTACGGTAAAATTATAAAACTTCTTAAAATATAAATTTCTCTCTTATTTAAACCTTTTGAACTTTAAAATATTTCGTGGATACTAGTCAAATATACACAGGTAATCGTAAAATTCATACCATATGAATTATTTTATTGCTTAAGTAATCGTAAGTAAAAGTTATCGTAAATAGTTGTTTTATTTTTATGTTATTTGGCAATACCGTTTGGTTGTGGAAAGCATAGACTACTAACTAAATAAGGTAAGATTGGGTAAGATAATATTGTTGATTATCTGTGGGGATGCATATGACGCTCGATATAAATATAATCCCCAGTCTGTGGTACGTCCTATTGTGACGTCATTATACGCCATTTTTGTGTTACGGAGAAAGATCTGTTTTGTACGATAGATTGTACATTATATCGGCTACTTATTATACGAAGAAACGGTTAATATATTGATTGAAGCACAAGTAATAAAACAATTGACGTATTGGCTGTATAAACTTACTCGTGTAACATTTTACTCAACATGCCTAAGCGTGGAGGAAGAATAAGAAATTGGAATCATAATGAACATTTTGGTGAGCGTGGTATTTTTATGTTTAAACATAAAGTGAAATTAAAAAATGTACTTCTAAATAAGATTCGTGTATATATTCGTAGCGCAATCAATATTAATGTAATGTTCGTGATACATCTATCCCTCAATGATTTTTTTTATAGAACACGATGATCGTGCGCACTCAAATAATACTAGGAGAGTCAGTTTTAAGCCTGGCACCAATAAAGGAAAAAATAAATTTAGATCCTGGAATGAAGCATCACAGTTATTATTAGATGGAGACATTGATATGGGGGCTTCCGGAGGTTATGGGCCAAATAGAAAAGGTTTCCGAACTAGAGGAGGCAGACTTGGCTCTCCAGCCCCAAGACCAGCAGCCAGAAAGAAGTTTATACCTGGAGTTTTACCATGGTACCAAGTGTTAATACCATATGGAGCGAAACATGACAAGGAAGTAATTTTACGAGTCCTCTTAGGTTTCTTGTCCCCAGAAGTGTTTATACCTCATTATTACAAAATAAATGGTAATGCTGCAGTATTTTATGTTGATGATGTGAAAATAGCAGAGAAACTCTTTTATGCAGATAGAAAGATTGTTATGTCCGATGGATTTAAGTTAGTAGTGATTGTGCGCAACACTGTGCCAAATGTAAATGTTGATGCAGATATGAAAGAAAAGATGAAACTTGCTATGGCGAAGAGATATAATGCTGCCACAAAGGCACTTGATTTGACAAAGTTCCATGCTGATCCAGGTAGATATATATTTTATTACTTTCAAAGGTATTATAGTTTTTGCAGAGTAAAGAGTTTACAAAAATCTTTGTTACACTTTACACAAAAGAAAATATCATAAGGAAACATTTATATATAAAAAAATTGTTATTCTGAGATAGTTATATTCATTCAACTCATTTTATTGTGTCTTGATAGAAAAAGTAATAAATAAATTTTGCTGGGACTTTCCAAGGATCAAAGTAAAGCAAAATGTGAACTGTGAAAATCCATGGTATCTACCTGTCCAGCAGTGGATTCCTCTTGTTGTAAAAAAAAAAGGATTGCTTGTGAAAGTTAGGGTTATGCAAGTTATATATGCAATAAATTGGTATCCCTATTCCCTCTTCACCAGGCAAGAAGATGGAATACTATTAGGCATTAGACTGTATGACTCTGGCATAACTGCTTTCACCACTTATAGATATCAACACTAATGAATTTTCCACAGACTTATAATTATATAAGGGTCATGCCAATATGATATTTAATACAACATTTGAAATATATTCAATTTACCCTCTTGAATAAAGAAATGTTGATAACAGATATACTAGAATTACAGTGTTGTTGGTTTTAATTAATTAGATTTTTCTTACAATTTCATATCATTTTTTTGTCATTTCACAGAGTTATCTGACATATTCTGTGCACTATTCCGTCCAGTTATCATGTTGGCAGCAATAGATATAATTGCTGAAAATATTCCTGACCTTGAAGCATTAAATCTCAATGACAACAAACTACATGGGCTTGAACATTTAAAGATACTATGTGTTAAATTAAAAAACCTAAAAATTCTTTATTTGGGTGACAACAGGGTAAGTGATACTGAAGTATTTATTTACTATGTAGCATGATTGATAAGTCAATATTGCACAAAAAGTAAAAATAAAGTAATGGCTTTTTACTACCCCACTGAGTATAGGCCTAATTTCTTCATTTTTGAAAGTTAGACCTACCACGCTGCTCCATGTGGATTGGTAGGTTACACATATCCATATAATTCTCTAGAATGTTGCAGGTTTGCTCTCAATGTTTTCCTTCACTGAAAAGCGAGTGATAAGTTGCAATTATCAATAAGACACAAGTTTTACCAGAAAAACTCATTGCTGCCTGCCTGGAGTTTGATCCGTGATCCCTCAAAATAATCACACGATCTTACCGCTGGCCTATCACAGCTACCAAGATAAATATCACACTCTTAGTATTAAAGCGACCTAATTCAAAAAAGTTTTTTGTGGTATATTGCATAGGTTAGCTCCAGACAAACTTGTGAGTGATAAAGAGGCCCATGACTTTGAAGAGCATTTCTTGCTCTTCGAAGTCACTACACTAGGTTTTTTTATAATTTGTAGTGTAACATCATGTCATTGACAATTAAATAAAGATTACCATGGATTTAATGTGATTAAGCCTTATTTTGAATTCAATCACTTAAATACTAAGCATGCGATATGTTTTCTTAATGATAATATACATGTCTATTTTAATAAGTGTCACCTGCCCCATTTTTGATTGTTGTTAATTTAGATCACTGATTACTTATATTTGTTAAATGAAACTTAGTGTTTATTTATAATTATGATTGTGTTTAATAATAAAAGGTATTTCAGATACCATTCTTGGGTTCAATGGACCCATTAAAACCTCTGCCTCTCGTTGAGCTGTATCTCAAAGGAAATCCATTGGTGAAAAGGTTCAGTGACCATGATATTTATATAAGGTAATGTTACTTTCTTATGTAAGTTACAACACCACACTGATGGTGAATTCAAGGTCTTGAGGGCCTATATGATGTGGAGGTAAATTGTTTTGGTGAACAACTGTATTGATGCAATTACTTATATTTCAAACAAGCAGGTATAGAGTTTCAATGAGATTATAATTATGGTAAAAACATATTTCGCTAAATTTGATTGATCAAGTAATTTAAATTAACATTTGATTAGCAAAATGAATATATCACAATATAAGAACAAAAGTTTCATATCCTATAACTAACAAAGTAATATTCTATCTATTAAAGAATAGTCAATAATATAAATCTGTATAGTGCAAAATAATTACTTCTCCAAAAAAATCAGATAATATTGAGTAACTATGTTAAAACGTTTCAAAATTTTAAGAGGTTTTTTAAAAAAAATTATATATCTCATAAATGATATAACATTTTTTATTTTTTTACTAGGCACTATACAAATTATGTTGTTGTTTTTGGGTTATTTTTGGGTTATTTGTTACTTTTGTTGTCAACTTGTGATATAATTGAAGATGGGATTTCATTTGCCTTGATTTGTTTTTGGAATTGTTTATTTTTGATTGTTAATGTCGTATTTATTTTGGGGCAAATTAAATCCCTTTGTTATATTAATAGTACTAATATCTGTGAGAGTTTCAGAATGGTTTATATCTTCCCATATTTGTTCAGCGATGTCCGGAAAAAGTTTCCCAAATTGGCAAGACTGGTAAGTTGAAAATGAATTTGTACTGTTTGTAATTCTATATTATACAATCTATGCATCTATACATATTATAAACCAAAGTCCCCAAGTGGGGTCGGAACAACATGGTACAAACGTGTTGTCACAAGATTTGGCCTGCCTGACGTCAACTTACCTTAGTCGCCTTTTACGACACCTCGGTAAGAAATGAGGGTGGTCTATTCTATGCAGCCGGATACCACACGGCGGGTCAACTTACCTTAGTCTCCTTTTACGACACCTCGGTAAGAAATGAGAGTGGTCTATTCTACTACTCTACAATAATTCTGGATCTACGATAATTGTACATAAAGTCCGCGACAGCATGTCCCTATCTCTTACGGGGACTGTTTTCCATGCCCAACTAGTAAACTATAATATTTATTAACTGGAACACAATGAAAATATATTTCTGTCGCTCTGCATTTTATTGTGAAACCTAAACTTTTTATTATTTTTTTATTATTATTTTTTTTTTTATATTTTTTTAAAAATTTTAATTTGTAAAAAAGAAGAGTAACGGTTACAATCCCACTGCTGGGCGTAGACGTCCTCTCTCCGTTTCTAGAGAGGGGTTGAAGCTAAGACCTACCATGTTGCTCCAATGCGGATAGGTTACACATATGTGCATATGCAGGTTTTCTCTCGAAGTTTTCCACCACCGAAAAGCGTGTGATGAATTGCAAATATCAATTAGACACATAAGTTTTAAAAGAAAAGCTCATTGGTGCTTTTCCGGGGTTTGAAACCGTGATCGTCGAGACTAGAGGGAGTCACACGTTCTCACCGCTGGGCTATCACAGTTTAAACTTAAATTAATTGATCATCATCATCCTCCTGCCCTTATCCCACAAAAAGTGGGGTCGGCACATGTTAAAAGCATGCTGCCGCATGATTCGGCTACGTATTTTACGACCGGCAGCCAGCCTGACGTGAACTTACCTCAGTCGTATTTTACGACACCTCGGTAAGAAATGAGGGTGGTCTATTCTATTCAGCCGGAAACCACACGGCAGGTCGACTTATCTTAGTCGCCTTTTATGACACCTCAGTAAGAAATGAGGGTGGTCTATTCTATTCAGCCGCATAAAAGTAGCAGCCTGTTACTATGGCCACTGCTGGGCTAAGGCCTCCTCTCTCCGTTTCTGGAGAGAAGGGTTGGAGCTAAGACCTACCACGCTGCTCCAATGCGGATTGGTAGGTTACACGTATCTCCAGAATTCTCTAGTGATATGCAGGTTTCCTCACGATGTTTTCCTTCACCGAAAAGCGTGTGATAATTTGCAATTATCAATTAGACACATAAGTTTTAATAGAAAAACTCATTGGTGCCTGCCCGGGTTTGAACCTATGTACGTCTCTAGAGAGTCGCACGGTGTCACCACAAGGCTATCACAGCTTTACACATCACAGCTATCACAACTTAAATTGATTGATATCGAATCAATTCAGGATGGCGTAGATCTCCCGCCGGCGATTGGTTTCGACGTGTCAGATGAAGTCAACCTTCCCTCGAATCAACAGTGGTTCCTCATAGACATGGCTGGTCAAAATTTGGTCCGCGAATTCCTCACACAATACTTTGCGATTTATGACTCGGATTCAAGGCAACCTTTGCTCGAGGCGTACCACGAGACCGCCATGCTTTCTATGGCGGCGAGCTATCCTAGCTGGGATAGCAGAAACGGACCTGAATACAGGTGAGTCATCATTCTCATGCCCTTATCCCACTCTGTTTGGGGTCGGCACATCATGGAGATGTATAATTGATTTGATTGATTGATATAATTGATTGATTAGTTCTAAGATTTATATTTTAAAAAGAGCAACCGCCGAGTTTCTTGCTGGCTCTTCTCGGCAGGAACAGCTTTCCGAACCAGCAGTAAAGTTGACGATTCAAAAGCACTTGTTTACAAGTTTACTTGAATAAAGAATATTTTGAATTTGAATTTGAATTTGTTTATTGGTAAAACCAAGTGCTGATGAGAAGAAGCGTTATGACGTAGCTGTATAAATTATATTTGTATTTCTGTCATCATCATTCTCTTACTCTTTTCCCACTCTAAGTGGGGTCGGCACAACATATCACAAAAATGTTGTCACCTGATTTGGCTACGTATTTTACAACCGGCCGCCTGCCTGACGTCAACTTACCTTAGTAGTATTTTACGACCCCTCAGTAAGAAAGAGGGTGGTCTATTCTACTCGACCGGATACCACACGGTGGGTCAACTTACCTTATTCGCCTCTTACGACATCTCGGTAAGAAATGAGGGTGGTCTATTCTTATCAGCCAGATACTAAACGACGGCTGAATACAAGTGCGTGTCAAATAATTTATAGACCTTACTTCGCAGAGGTCTATTTTATGTGTGTTCACTTGTATTATTGAAGTATAGACTCGACTGGCTCGTTGGCGCTGTGGGTAGTGACCCTGCCTTCAGCTCCGCGGGTCGCGGGTTCGATTCCCGCCGAGGGCCAACATTTTCTATAAACAAATTGTTGGTCCTTCGAGCCTGGATGTGGGTATTTAAGTATATATTTAAACTTATATATGTAGTATATCTACCAGTTGTCCGTCACCCATAACACAAGTATTAAGTTACTTACTTTGGGGACGGACGACCGTGTGTGTAAATGTCCCATATATTTATTATTATTTATTATTATTTATATAGACTGGTGTTGTATGAATATAGCACTGGCTCAAACAAGCACTAACGGTATGTTACTACACGTCCACTTTCGCCCACAGACTCTGGTGTTACTGACGTGCGCGCGTTTGAGAGTGTGAGGTTTCGTTTGTACAATAGTATTAGTATGTTCCAAGTATATTTATGTATGTATTATAAGTCGTGTGTCAAGAATCACATATCTCGACCTACATATACTACGAGGTCCATAATTCAAAAGTTCTAATAATATTGTTTTGCTCTAATCCGCGTTAAAGATTATATATGTTGTAATGCTAAATGTAGAGTGTACGAATACTAAATGTAGAGAGCCTTTTACGACTCCTCGGTAAAAAATCGGGGTGGAGTATTCTACTCAGCCGGATACCACTCGGCATATTGGAAAAATAAAGCAATAAATAGTATCAATCAAATCAAAACTATTTTATATCAATAGGTACATTTCCAATGTTACAATTACACGCGTAGTTTAATTATTATAATCGGTGTTTTTCGTGATCAGTTTCGTGCCCAATATAATAAGTCGCGTGGGAATGGTTCGTCATCCCTGCCGCCATTTATAGTCGATTACAGTATTCTCAGATTTTCAGATATATTTTACTGCATCTACATATATTACTTTATATAATTACTAGCAATGCCCCGCGGTTTTACCCTCGTCCATACCGATCTCGTGGTAGTGGAAAGTACGAAGTCGGACTATAGATTTACTCGTAGATTATTTAATTATTAAAAAATGGGTATCATTAGTATTCTTGAAATAAGGGCTAACTCACCAAATGCTGCTCTGAGTTAACCATAAGAGATAAGAGATAGATGGTTAACTCACAATAACTACTATTATAAGCAATATAACAGAACTAACTACTTTGCTATAATCCGCACGGGTTAAGTGAATGCATGCAAAGCCAATGTGTATGAAGCAGGCAAAATCTACGCACCTTATACATGCAGGACAAGCCACCACATGCACCCCAAAGCGCAATTCACCAGCAACAACGCACACAAAAGCAGCACACACACCCACCACCACAATCTCGACGATCGTTTCGCCCCGAAACCGAAGCATTGCATTACGACTTTTGTCGTGGAGCCTATCCTCCTGATGATGCTTCGGTTTCGGGGCGAAACGATCGTCGAGATTGTGGTGGTGGGTGTGTGTGCTGCTTTTGTGTGCGTTGTTGCTGGTAAATTGCGCCTTGGGGTGCTTGTGGTGGCTTGTCCTGCATGTATAAGGTGCGCAGATTTTGCCTGCTTCATACACATTGGCTTTGCATGCATTCACTTAACCCGTGCGGATTATAGCAAAGTAGTTAGTTCTGTTATATTGCTTGTAATATGGAATTCCGCAAAGCAACGCCTGCTTCTATAAATCAACTACTATTATGTTGAAATTTTCAACTAAATACACTTTATTTATACGCGAGTGAGGCCGCAGGTACAGATTCAATTTAATTCAAGTGAAAGTGTTAAGTTTTGATATTTTTTGCAGGCCCGGGCAAACGGCTTCACAGATTTTGATGTATTTGGCACTCAATTTTGCATTTTGGCATTTGTTTATTTCAGATTGAACGCTTACATATCAAAAAGCCGGAATATATTGAGAATAACAGAACGGGAATCAAGACGACGGTATATAAAGACTGGAAGACTGCAAGTTGTCTCATTCTTGTCAGATCTGCCAAAGACCAAACATGACCTTATAGGGTTTGCTGTGGATTTACCAGTGTTCACAGTAAGTTTACTATCTCTTACTTAAAATTTAACTCATTTATAAGTAATATCAACTATGTAATATGTGTTTTTTCTATAGGTTTTTTAATACAGGTTCAAAACGGCGGTCATTGTTTAATTTACCTAATTAACACGTTCCGTGCCACGACAATTTTTGAAGATTTTCCATTCAGACCGTGTGGGGTAAATACGACCCACGCTTTAAAGATTAAAAAAAAATTATTTCTATTTGAATTCTGTAGGGACATATTCCGAAAAATTTCTAATAAATCCTGTTAATTACTGTTGGGACTTGGGACATACCACCCACTCACTAATACTATTGGAACAATATGTCCCAATTATTATATTGCAATAATCAATGAAGAATATGATCATTTATTTGAATATTTATTTTTCCTTTCAAACTAAATTAGGAATAAATATTTTGTGCTAGAAATATTACACAAATTATTGAAATAATAAAATCGCATAGAAACGGTTAAGACGTATGCTTGGAGTGTAAGTGTGTATAAGTACACAGGAAATAGGTTTATTGATAGAAGTTGCAAACAAACTAAACTGAATTCAGATATTGACATGTTTTGTCTCTCCGTCTCACAATTTAAATTAACAATTAGAAATTTAATAAATAATTAGTCATTCAATCATAGTCAATAGTATAATATTGTTTATATGTATTTTTAGTCATAAGAGACTGATAATGGTTTAAGTTAATTAGAAATCTGAGGTACACCCGAACCCCCTTATTTCAGTTGCTTCCACCTACATCCCAGTTAGGTCTGACCACCGAAAATATAGGCGTCCAAAAAGCGTCCCATATGATCCTGACGATCAAATAACGATCGCAAACACAGAAACACGTAATACACACACACAGCGTCTTCGCTGGCGAAGACGAGGTCCCAGTTTTCTGACGTCGGTCGGTCGTGGCTTCTCGCCATCCTTCCGACGTCGCAATGACTAATCAAAGTCATACCATCAGCCCTCCACTACGCGTCGCCCTAAGCCGTGGTCCGGCCTCACAGGAGGCACCCTTAGGACGATGTTCCCCGATGTTAGTAGACCTTCTGCGCTCTACTCTCTGCATTTCGCAACCTCGGCGATGCTTCTGCGCTCGCCCGTCCCGCCCGGTGACGCTGTAAAAGCCGTTTAGGCTAACAGCATACAGTCAGTTCGAAAAAAAATTAAGTTAATTGTATTTTACTTATAAAAGTTTTGTAGCACTGTATGTAATAAATACCAGAAAAACCAAAATATTTAAATAAATAAATAAAGACAGTCGAAAAAAATATTGTAACGCCGCGTGGGGCGTATATTTAAGAATCCTTTGTTTCTCAATGTAAAATTCAAATGGTCTGAACGGAAAAGGCAGCGGGGTAGTATATGCCCCACTTGGCATGCAATGTGTTAAGCGACAGTATTATACAAAAATGGGAAGATTATCAAATCAAGTATTTTTACGTAATTTCAATTGTGTAATATGCTTTACGTATAAGGTAAACTTTAAAGTAGGCAAGTGGAATATGATTTGCGAAATTTTGTTATAGAAGCGCCCTAGAATACACTAGATCCACAAATTATTTGCTAACTCTACTGTGTCTCACTCAGTACAGGAATTACAAGGTTTTAGACCTCTTATATCTATAAATTCATCATTCTTCCTTATCCCACTCTAAGTGGGGTCGGCACAACATGTTATAAACATGTAGTCACATGATTTGGCTAGGTATTTTTCGAAGGGCCGCCTGCCTGACGTCATATTACCTTAGTCGCCTTTACGACACCTCGGCAAGAAATGAGGGTTGGTCTATTCTACTCAGCCGGATACCACACGGCGGTTCAACTTACCTTAGTCGCCTTTACGACACCTCTGTAAGTAAGAGGGTGATCTATTCTACTCAGCCGGATACTACACGGCAGTTCAACTTACCTTAGTCGCCTTTATCTCACCTCGGTAAGTAAGAGGGTGGTCTATTCTACTCAGCGGTTCTACTTACCTTAGTCGCCTTTACGTCACTTCGGTAAGAAATGAGGGTTGGTCTATTCTACTCAGCCGGGTACCACACGGCGGTTCAACTTACCTTAGTCGCCTTTACGACACCTCGGTAAGTAAGAGGGTGGTCTATTCTACTCAGCGGTTCAACTTATCTTAGTCGCCTTTACGAACCCTCGGTAAGAAATGAGGGTGGTCTATTTTACTCAGCCGGATACTACACGGCGGTTCAAATTACTTTAGTCATTTACGACCCCTCGGTAAGAAAGACCGTCTATTTTACTCAACCGGATACTACACGGCGGTTCAACTTATCTAAGTCGCCTTTACGACACCTGTAGGCCTAACATGAACTCTTATTGCGACTCAAAGACGTAAACGACGACCGCGAACCGCTTTCTTTTCGTACCATGAAGTGTGAATTGCATTGGGGTCATAATGTTTGAAAAGGATAACGTTATATGAACTATAGATAACTCTCTCTCTTTTACTCACATGTTCTTAGGACGAATTCCGAACGCTCATTCGGCAACGACTTAAAGTGTGCGTCTTTAAGATGTCATGGTATGAAAAAGCAAAACAATTTCGTTTACGTCTTCAATTGAATCGCAATTAGAGTTCATGGTAGACCTGCTGGTCAAGAAACGAGGGTGGTCTATTTTATTCATCCGGATACCACACGGCGGTCTATGAATTATATGTTAATAGTTTTTGCTCCCGGCTTCGCTCGCTAAGAATTATGTCTGCCACAGTATCTAACTTACTTAAATTTATGATTCATAATTTTAGTCATAATGGCTTCCACATAAAAGATAGATATATGCTGTCGCGGACTTTTATTTAGAACTATTAAAGACAATACTACGGTACATCATCTTTGTGTAACTCTAATGGTTTAGGCAGCGTACGCCGAGATAGCTCTCAGAGGCTAGATTTTTTCCGACTTTATTGACATGTTTCGTTATATTATATAAAACCATTATAAATTGTATATGTTATTCCGATGTATAAGCTATATAATTGTAAAGTTTCCTCCAAATCCGTCCAATAGTTTTTTCGTGAAAGAGTAACAAACATCCATCCATGCTCACAAACTTTCGCATTTATAATATTAGTAGGATTACACAATAAAATCCTAACAAACTACGTTATATTACATGAGATTATTAAACTTTTATTCACAGCCGACGATGATAGTTATAACTATGAATGGAGTTTATAAAGAGACAAACGTGTCTGGTGATCCAACACGTTCCTTCCATCGGACCTTCGTAATCGTTCCCAATGAGAGTGGCGGTTTCTCAATCACCAATGACATGTTGTTTATCACCAACACGACAAAAGAACAGGTAAATATCTCTACAAAGTTCATCATCCAATATTTTTAACTTTAAATTCTTATCTAATCGTATATAATATGCTGCCCTCATTATCTTTGACCATAATATCGCAAGAAACAATTAATTAAGAAGAATTAAGTTTAAGCTGTGATAGCCCAGCGGTGAGACCATGTGACCTTTTCCAGGAAGTCAAGGGTTCAAACCCCGGCAGAAACTAATGAATTTTCTATTGAAACTTATGCCTAATTGATAATAGCAATTTATCATACGCTACCTGCATATCTCTAGAGAATTCTGGAGATAGGTATAATCTGCCAATCCGCATTGCAGCAGTGTGTTGGTCATAGCAAACCTCTCCAAAAACAGAGAGAGGAGGCCCAGCAGTGGGATAATGAGATGCCATTTTTTTACTTTTTTAAAAGTAAAAAGTTAAAAAATGTGTTTTAGTTACAGTTATTGTAGCCATAATAAAGGGAAATAGGGTAATTTTGAGATGTTATATATTTTTGAATATTAATTGCCCAATTTTGCCTTTTATAAAATTGCCTTTATAAATTTTTAAATTTTTATTCAAATTTTTATTTATAAATTTTTGTTTCCAAATACGACATTGTTTTGAAATTGCACATATATACCTGAATACATCTATACTTATTATAAAACAATATGTAATCGATTTTCTCAAAATCTTCTGAACGGATTTTTAATGGAAATTGTGTTGTGTTGGTCGCGAAGTAAAAAAAAACTTACCATCTAGGAGATTTAGTTGCCTACGCCGCGTAAACCAACATACACTATAGTAATATACTAGATTATAGATGTACAAAAATACTAGAAAAAAGTCTGCGACAGCATATCTGTCTCTTTTATGGTTAACTAATAAACAATAACTATTTTTATGTTAAAATTTTCAATAATAGAATAAAATGAAGGGATATACGCGGGAAAAATTTTGTGATACTGATTTACACTCGGGTTAAGCTAATTTAATAGACCCATACCTAGCTTTACGTCTGGGTTACGTTCCAGAAAAAAACGACGCAAATTGAAATGAGGCAAAGTGAAAATAGATTTTCTATAGCAAACCATTTATTGATCGAAGATAGGTTCCAGGCTTACGAAAATACCTTTTAAAAATAAAATTGAACAAAGTAAATTTTTTTTCAAACAAAAATAATATACAAAAAATGTAAGCAATTTAACAAAATTACCTACATATGCATTTAATTTATGAAAATTTAATTAAAATTAATCACTGTCTTATGAGTCTTTTGTGGCTGCAGCCAAAGCAACTTCCTTTGCTATCTCCACAGCCTTTTCTCCCTTATCAAATTGTCGTAGAAATTTGGAGACTTGATGAATTTGATTAGAGACAATATTAGATAAATTTTGTCTCCAATCTGAATGTTTTTTTTAGTATTTTTGGCAATTTTACCAGCAGCACCATTTTCCCTCATATTTGGGTAAAAAAATCACAAATTTATATAAAAAAGAATATAACTCTGCCAATAAATAAATTGGGGAAATATTTACCTATTTTGTAACCAAAAACACCACGTAAAACTTTATATATGTAAATTGATTGGTCTCTTTTTAAATAGGCACAACACACTACATTAACCTCACACTACGTTATTAAACTGAACTCTAAAATAAGCAAAACAAAGTGAAAATAAAATTGTATTTAATTTGCGTGGATTTTTAGTTAGAAGGGGAATCCCCAAATTTCGATGGCACGTCGCAATTAAACACAAAGGTGTTGCCATATTAAAAAAAAAAAATATTAAAGACTCGAATCTAAAACAACGCAACTTCGAAAATCTAACGACGCAGAGTGAAAATCAGTAAAAATTAAGCAGCGATTTATAGAAGCAGGCGTTACTTTGCGGAATTCCATATCACAAGCAATATAACAGAACTAACTACTTTGCTATAATCCGCACGGGTTAAGTGAATGCATGCAAAGCCAATGTGTATGAAGCAGGCAAAATCTACGCACCTTATACATGCAGGACAAGCCACCACATGCACCCCAAGGCGCAATTCACCAGCATTACGGTTTTTGTCGTGGAGCCTATCCTCCTGATGATGCTTCGGTTTCGGGGCGAAACGATCGTCGAGATTGTGGTGGTGGGTGTGTGTGCGTTGTTGCTGGTGAATTGCGCCTTGGGGTGCATGTGGTGGCTTGTCCTGCATGTATAAGGTGCGTAGATTTTGCCTGCTTCATACACATTGGCTTTGCATGCATTCACTTAACCCGTGCGAATTATAGCAAAGTAGTTAGTTCTGTTATATTGCTTGTATTAAGCAGCGACGCAACTTTGAAAAAAACGCAAAACGAAACGACGCAAAGCGAGGTATTGGTGTATATTATAACCTATAACTGCCAGATTTTATATGCCTCGGTTTGCTCAAATTTCTGTAAAAAGGACCACAAAGTTTTTATTTCACAGGTTATTCACTATATTATAACGACAACAATATTTTTCCATTACACTTATTTAATAAATAAGAAGCAATTTTCCAAAAGTCAACTCATTTAATCTTTTTCAACAACTAAACACATAATGACAGCGACAATGTTTTTTTTTTTTATTACTGGCCAACTATGAAGGAGGTTGTATTTAAAATACGTCGTAACAATATATAATTTTTCTATATTTTTTGAATTTTAGTTTGTGTATAAAAGTACTTCTATATTTATATTCAGGAAGACAAAGCCTTTACATCTGGCACTACTCCTGAACCGGCGCCAGCACCTCAAGCTGCTCCAGCCGTCCCTGCACCAACCCCATCACCACATGACGAAAACCAACGTATGATGTTAAACATGCTTGGCCAACAGACTGGCATGAACGAGCACTGGAGCATCAAGTAAGTGCATTTTATCTTACATAAACTATAACAAACAGGACTACTTTGCTATAATCCGGGTTAAGCGAATGCATGCAAAGCCAATGTGTATGAAGCAAGCAAAATTCTGAATTTTGGAAATATTGACCGCCGAATTTCTTGCTGGTTCTTCTCGGTAAGAGCAACATTCCGAACCAGTTGTAGCTTCATTAATCATATTGATGCTTGACGATTCAAAAGTGCCTGAAATGGTTTATTTGAATAAAGATTATTTTGATTTGATTTGATTTGATTTGACTTGCTTGTTCTTCTCGGTAAGAGCAACATTCCGAACCAGTTGTAGCTTCATTAATCATATTGATGCTTGACGATTCAAAAGTGCCTGAAATGGTTTATTTGAGTAAAGATTATTTTGATTTGATTTGATTTGATTTGATTTGACTTGCTGGTTCTTCTCGGTAAGAGCAACATTCCGAACCAGTTGTAGCTTCATTAATCATATTGATGCTCGATGATTCAAAAGTGCCTGAAACGGTTTATTTGAATAAAGATTATAGCAAAAGTAGTTCTGTTATAGTTTCTGTAATATGGAATTCCGCAAAGTAACGCCCGCTTCAATAAATTATTAATTTTATCTTCTTTTCTCTCATAGATCAACACTTTGGAAAAACCCACATTATAGTGACCCTGCCTTAAGCTTCGGTTGCGGGTTCGATTCCCGCCGAGGGCCAATATTTTCTATAAGCAATTTGTTGGTTCTTCGAGTCTGGGTGCATATTTGTATTTAAGTATGTATTTAAAATTATATAGTAGAGCTGTGATAGCCCAGCGGTGAGACCGTGCGACTCTTTCGAGGGGAACACGAGTTCAAACCCGGGCAGGCACCAATGAGTTTTTATATTAAAACTTATGTGTATAATTGATAATTGCAAATTATCACACGCTTTTCGGTGAAGGAAAACATCGTGAGGAAACCTGCATATCACTAGAGAATTCTGGAGATATGTGTAACCTACCAATCCGCATTGGAGCAGCGTGGTAGGTCGTAGCTCCAACCCTTCTCTCCAGAAACGGGGAGAGGAGTTGGAGTTGTCTGTCACCCATAACACAATTATTAAGTAAGCATATGATAAGCATGACCTTATACTACCGCCGGGGTTAGTCCACGGGTACTCCTCAACGGTTAAAAACTTTTTAACTGAATTGTTATTTCAAGCAATATAACAGAACTAACTACTTTGCTATAATCCGCACGGGTTAAGCGAATGCATGCAAAGCTAATGTGTATGAAGCAGGCCAAATTTACGAACCTTACACATGCAGGATAAGCCACCACACGCACCCCAAGGCTCCTCAACCAGCAACAAAGCACACAAGCAGCACACACACCCACCACCACAACAATCTCGACGATCGTTTCGCTCCGAAACCGAAGCATCATCAGGAGGATAGGCTCCACGACAAAAATCGTAATGCGCCGCGCTACCCATACAAGCAGTCTTAAATAGTTCAACTCCCACCAATACCCTCCCCTCCGAACACATGTAGCAAAACGGAATTAGATACATTTACTTGCTCGTTAATAAAGTGACCATTGTTATTTTTTATTATCTCAAGTTGCTCTAACGTATTGAGTCGGAGTCCCGTATCACAACGTACGTCAATATCAATCAATTACGATTTTTGTCGTGGAGCCTATGCTCCTGATGATGCTCCGGTTCGGGGCGAAACGATCGTCGAGATTGTGGTGGTGGGTGTGTGTGCTGCTTTTGTGTGCGTTGTTGCTGGTGAATTGCGCCTTGGGGTGCATGTGGTGGCTTGTCCTGCATGTATAAGGTGCGTAGATTTTGCCTGCTTCATACACATTGGCTTTGCATGCATTCGCTTAACCCGTGCGGATTATAGCAAAGTAGTTAGTTCTGTTATATTGCTTGTAATATGGAATTCCGCAAAGTAACGCCTGCTTCTATAAATGAATTGTTATTTCTTCAAACAGTTGCTTACAAGAAACCGGTTGGGACTACCAGCGGGCGTTATTTATCTTCAACCAGTTGCAATCCGAAGGCAAGATACCAGCCGAGGCGTTCGTCAAATGAGATGAATGATCTAGAAGTACCGGGCTGTGCCTTTTACCTTGTTAAATTTAATATTATATCAATCCAGAGCTTCGGCGACGGCTAAGTGAAGACTAATTTAGGTGTATAGTTATTTTAATTAGTTTAATGTTATTTAAATAATAAGAAAAATTAAAAAAAGGCCAAAAAAATCGTTGGCGAATTTAAATAGGTGGCAAAAAAAATTATAGCAGCACCTATGGATGTTTTTGTGTATATATAAAAAAAAGAAAAAAAAATGTACATTAAAGTTTTAATTAACGGTTGTAATATCTTTATAAATAAGTACAATCCAATATTGCTATTGTAAATTTTAAAAGAAACTCATTTGATGTTGAAATTTTAATAAAACTACTTCATGTACTAAATATTGTCACCAAAGGTATATATATCCAATGAAAACTAAGAAGCTGTATATATAACTATATATAAGTTAAATCTGAAGTATAATTGAATATTTTCTTTTTAAAATATTGAATATTTCCTTATAAAACCATATATCGTATGTTAATTTTATTTTTTATTTTTTTATTTTTTTTTTATATTTTATTCCAGCAGATTTTACCCCTACTAGATGTGAATAACTTAACAAGTCGAAAACGCTCACTTTTCAGAACAGTCATAAATAGGTTTAGTATATTTTTAAGAGAGTTATTTATATATTCGCAAGTTTTTTTGTGCGATATAAAAAACTTATCGATTTCACTGTTATATTCGCCATATAAATTTAAAAATCCTAATGCCTGTTATGAGTATAAAAGTACGTAAGTCGACTTATCATATTCCCTGGGTATTATGTCACATACAAATAACACTAACGACACATTAGATTTTTTTATGTGACCTAAACCAATATTTGATTGAATTTTAATAGATTTTAGTCATTCCTCTATAATAATCTTAATGGTGAACATTTTTATATATAAGTATGGAAATATCGCCCTATCCGAAGAAAGTCACATCTCCCATATATAAGCATAGGAAATGTGTCTTTATTCTTCAGATACGGCGATATATATATTTCAAGTAATTTTAACTGACATGAAAATTGCTGGAGCAATAAAAATTATACTAATATGGATGTTATATTGCCTCAGAAATTTCTGTGGACTTATTACTTGAGAATTAAAAAATCTCTAGAAATGTCCTATTATGTACTTTGTTTTTATCAATACTTGCAAATAAAAAAATTTATTTCGATATGTATATCAAACTGCGTCAGATTTTTAACCGTAGCATTGATAATATTTAAATTCAAAAATATAATTGTATAATACTACACATACTTTATATAATCACTTTGTACTACTACATATCTGTATAAAATCGAAAATTTCTACTTTTCTATTGATAATTTGCTGTAGGTCTTAATAGCCTTAACAGCTTTACTGGGTGTTGTTTTTCTTCAATATTTAGTTATTAATCATGTAATAATACCGTTCAGAAACTTGGTTCCAAATTGAACGTTTGTTATTCTAAAGGGTTTAAGAGCCAATTTAAGTCACTTGGATCCATAGATCCAATTTATGGCACTTACCATAGATAACTATGATATAGATACCATAGATAAGGCTTGGCGCATAGATCGCATTTTTATAACAATATCGATTTATTTTTGGCACTTGACCCTTTAGATTTACAACTTTTCAAATGTGTGTAAGCTTTTAAATAATTATTGTTTTGTTTCACTAATTATTGATTTTATCTAATTTGTTTGAATTTAATACAAGTTCAAGAAATCGATCTCTGTATATACTGTAATATTCTGCTTGTAATTTTTTCTGATTATAAATTAGTAAACGTTTAAAGTTATTTGAATACAAATAATATTTTAATTGCACTAGCGTAAATTTTTTACGGATATAAATAAATAATTGCAGTATTTCGTTTTAGAAATGGTTGTAGGTTAGGCTGATAAAAATATTTTAATGACTTAATCCGACTGTGGGTGTACGGGGTGGCACACGTCGGTGGTTTGTGGCTGATATCCTCATTATTGGCCAGTTTTATGGTACCCGGTGGCATGGACATGGTGGCGGATACACGTGGTGTATTCTTATGGTGTGCGAAACATCTCGCCTCCTTGGAATATTTACGGCGGAACCCCTTGGATGTCCCTCGTGGGTTAGTCGTACGGTGTGATCAATTTCCCATGGTGTCACGGTGCCTACTTCCTTGGCTGTGTTGAGGATGCCCTCTGATATGTGCCGGTGTCGGGTTGCGCTTAGGGACAACTTAACTACTTGTCCAAGACTATGATTTACGTTGATTAAAATTTTTAATTCAAGTAAATTCTTTTATTTTTACCCGATAGTATTTTAATTGGTCCTTTAGTATACCTACAGCTTCTTTACGGTTCTATGTCTTGGCTTTTGGAACGGAGATTATAAAAAACATTTAAAAGATTTTCACTAGGGCCTCATTTTTTCCGCTTCTGCGGCATTTTTGAGGTTATTTGATCACTTAGGCATATCAATACCCCCAAGAGAACCCTTTTCTGATATTTAACCGTTTGAGTGAGACGAAGCGCGATAGTGGTTCTCCTGTTTTTGACCAACAATGAAGATAACCAGCTGTTGGTTAGAATTAATCTTCCATAAGTTGGTAGCAAAAATGAGCCAATCTTAAAAGATAGATGGAATGATGACTATTTATTTTAAATCATCATCAGATCTAAATGGCAAGGGATAATTTTTATATAATTTTTTGTTTCCAAAAAAATATTACTACCCATTTCATCCCGCACTTTTGGCATATACATAAGATTCTTCAGCACTCGAACGGTTAACGAACCGAATGTCTTCTTGCTTTTTCGAAACATGTGGCCCTTAGGTTAATATTTTTGAGCTGTAGCCTCTTACAATTTTACGTCATTTATTATGTTATTCCGAAGATAGAAAGCATGCATTTTACATTTCCTGCGTAAATTACGCGTTATGACTAATTCTAATTTAGCCAGACGCCGTGAAGGGCTCACGTTACACAGTAAATATCACAAAAATTCGGACTAAACGGTCCGGCTCATCTTTCCTCATCCGTAAGTCCAAGGCATGGAATTGCATCCTGCATATGTGATCCCCGATACCTACGAATTAGCCAAATTCAAAAAAAGTTGAATAGGCACTACTTTGGCACCTTTAGGCACTACAAGCGCGGTCCACCTTAGGCTGCATCTGTCGCTTTCCATCAGGTGAGATCGTAGCCAGGCGCTTGCCTTATCTTTAAAAAAAAAAAGCCCGAGTAAAGCATGTTCCACTCGCTTTGCCAAATCACGACTCGTCCTGAATATTGGTGGCGTCAATGTATAGAGGTACGGAGGATAGCAGTATCCTCCAGTACAAGCAGTTGTATGCGTAAGCATTGGCTGTTGATGAATTGAAACTCAGATCGCAAAGAATTGTCCAATAACTTTTTAATATTATATTTATACACGGTGGTGCCGACGATATGACATTAAACGAATCCACTGACTATTTTTACGTAATAGATGACTGGCATTAGATAAAAAAATGAATTATCGAAGAAAATAAAAGTGATTTATGTAAGCTTTGTCAGTAATGGTTTAATGACCTGGCGCAGCGTGCTTGTTAAAAAAACGAGAAAACGTTTCTTCCTTCGCACCATACTATTTTGTTTTTGGGTCAAGGTTATTTTTCGTTCGTGAGTCGTAATAGGGTACGGTCGTCGATCTCTATACATCATGTTTATTTTTTAAAAAACGTAAAATAATTCGTGTGGCAAAAATACTCCGCTGAATAACTGGTTTTTTATGTAGGGTGCTGAGGTGTGTAGGTAACTAAAATTAAAATTAACGTCGTTTGTTCACTACCACCCTGGCATGGATAAATAAATTTATACATTTAAAACAACGTATTACGTTAGTACACTTTTAAAGGACAATAAAACGACTATAAAATTAATCAAGTGTTGACTGTTGAAATAGCCCACGTCATAGCTGTAAAGTAGGTATGTTTGAAGAGTGATAAAGATACACAGTTTGTTTTCAAAGATTGCGGGCTAAGATTGGACTGACTGGCATGGTATTATAAATTTAATAAGTTGAGCCGTACATAGACGTGTTTATTTTCATCGGGCAATGTAACTTTGTATTAGTAAGCTTAATACGTATAGATTAAAGTCCATAAAACTACAAATATACTGCATACATAATTGTTTAAAAAATAATTATAATATATCATGCTTGAAGAGAAAGTTTAGGTGATTTTGAAAATAAAAATGACAATATCTTAAGACAATTTTAATGAGGATACCAAAAATAAAACAAGCGACTTAAAAGTTTATATTTAAGATGGGGGAAAGGAATAAAAGTATAGGTTTCAGAGAGTCTCCTGCCAATATTTGAGCGATATTTGATATTTAGGTTAGGACCTTGATATAATTATTTATTTATTCAGATCTTCAACAGCATTGCACAATAAATCATCCACTATTTATCCCATACAATTTAAAATAATTATGTATTACTAAGTATAGGAGATGACGTAATTCTTAGTTACAATGTTACAATTATAAAAAAAAGCCTTTTATTATACTATTGCAGATTACCTAGACGATAAGAATGCGTGGATATAGCTTCTCTTCAAGCCTGTACAAGACATTAATAACTATATGTAACTAGTGATAAGAATTATTGTTTGAAAAGAGCAACCGCCGAGTTTCTTGCTGGTTCTTCTCGGTAGGTACAGCTTTTCGAACCAGCAGTAGATGTTGACGATTCAAAAGCACTTGTTTACAAGTTTACTTGAATAAAGAATATTTTGAATTTGACTTTTGAATAAACCTAAAAATAAACAAGTGAATAAAGAAAGCATAACAAAAACTTATATTTAGGGGGTTTTATACCCTAACTAATGTTTGGTTTGGCGATAACGTGTAATTTGCCGAGCAAATTTTTCGTACTCTACAATAATTAAAATTATAATTTGCTAGAAAATAAATTTAGATTTTTTTGAAGGGAATAATTATACGACCATTAAAAGTGCTTGCTTCTATTGTACAGCTATGCAAAAGCCTTTTCTTTTTTAAGAAAAGCGTTGGATCACAATTTTACACGTCGCTAAACCTTATTGACTTTCATTTCTATAAATAGTTACGCCTATCATCACTTTTCTTCTTCTGTTTGTTTGCTTACCGCACATATTTAAATTTTCCGTTTAACCCTTAGGTTGACTGGTAGAGAACGCTTAATTTAGTGTTAAGTCCGCCTTTTGTACTTTTATCTTAATAGTGCAATAAAGTATATATAAAAAATTACAACGCTACTCTAATAGGGATTAAGTAAGTTACACAAATTGCAGGGACTCCAGAGAAATGCAGATTGCGACGCTTTCCCTTAATAAAAAGCGATATAGTGTCTGCTATGTTTACATGTAAAGACAGAAACGTTTATAAAAAATTAACTTAAATTAACTAAAAGATTCGACTTCGGAGTAAAGAAAAGTGTAACTGCATGTAAAGTGCTCGTACAAATTTTAACAAAAATATTATAACTGCTGTTCCCATTTTTTTATTATTAAGTATTCATTTTTACTTTTGCGTAAACGGCATCTCCGCGGATCTTGGAAATGATTTTATCTCTCAGCCTCGATCCGTTCTAATTCGTAGTAATTCCTGAATAGGGAAAACATATAAGATTATGCTTACTCACTGAACGTTGGTCATCCCTTAAACTCAGCAGTTTTAATCTGTGAGGTATACCTCCGCATATTATACATATCGCAAAGATCGAGATCACGTTTTTCAGCGCTGTTTCTTCATTTACATCCAATGTACGTCCACGGCTTGAAATCGTATCGTATATCGTATCTTCAAGGGATCTCCGCACCACACTGAATTTGTGGCACTTGGAATCAGCATCTCAGTGCGACTTTTATTAATTGTCTTCTTCAAGTTGACAACTTCAAGAACACCTGTCTGTGAAAGAAGCAATAAATTCGCATTTCGGCGTTTTCTGTATCAAGAAAAATAAATTTCAATATAGTCATATAGTGATATTATTTTTATGGGAATGTATCTATTGTGAATGTTAACAATTAAATCCATGCTTGGCGTTTTTCATGGTAAATTTACTCGACGAAAACGAAGAATAAATATTTGTCATAGCTGTATGATGCGAGGTTCTGGAACTACCCAGTGAAAATCTTCCGCGAGAAACATCTTGTTGACTAATGATAACTGTGTTCGTAGTAAATGGGTAGTAAATTTCCACTCATATTGCATTTATTGGATGGAACTCTTGTACCAAATTTAAGGGAACAGTTACAGCATAAGACAAAACAATTGTAGTAATTTTGTTACAGGTACGTAAAGGTATCTTTAATGATGAATAGATGGATGACATCAAATAACTCAAATGGAAATGTCGAACGTTTAAAGAAAGCGCAATTAAATACAATAATATTATTTTGCTTCTTGCCAGCGACGAAGAGTGATGTGATGGATGCGAAACGTAATCGTTGACAATAGGCGTCATAAGAAAACTCAGAATCATTCAGCGGGTGATGGAGCGAGCTATTGGATACTCCAAGTGATAAAATCAGAAACGAGGAGATCCGTACAAAAACCAAAGTTACCAATATAGCTTAGCGAAGTTGCGAAATTGAAGTGGCGTGAGCGGGGCTCATTGTACGGAGAACTGATGCCTACCTAAGGTGTCGTAATCTCGTACCGGAAAACGCAGCGTCGTTAGACCCCCAAGACCAAGAGAACCAAAAACGGCTGACCGGTATCGATGCCTTAAAGTTCCACATACAAGCAGCTCGTCAAATTGCTGGAATACTACGTACATCTCTTGGACCCCGAGGATTGGATAGACCCCCAAGGTAGACTGACGACCTCCAAACCTCGCGGTTAGTCGCTGGATAAAAGCGGCACAAAATCTTGTGGTCTGGAAATCCCGTTAAAGAACCCTTATCCAGTGAAAATGTTCATGGAAGAAGATTATTTCGCTATAATTGTGGATTATATCCCACAATTTTGGACAGTGCATATAAGAAAAAACATTGAATGAGTAAATAGCCGTTAAAGTTTAACTAATGAAGCCATATATTCGGTATTCACAATTATAACAAATGCGAACCAATATAACGCAATATAAGCGTCACGTTCGACGCCTACCTAATAGCACGATGGGCGCCAATGTCACGTTAGGTGCTAATATCACTTCACAATTTATGGTGGTTCAAAATTACGGGAGTTCGGTTTCCTGAAATAAAAAAAATAGTTTGACCAGAACTTCGTATACTATGAATGACTTAAAGAACAAAACTGTTACACTACAAACTTGTAAAACAGTGAGAGAGTAATTAACTTTTACAACTTGCTGAAACTTAACCGAGACGTTAAACAATTGAGACTAGTACCAACTCGTCCGCGGAGGTTGTTATAGTTTGACTCAAATTCAAAGACGGATCCACGAGGCGAGAATGAATAAACAACTAGATACCAATCCATATAAACGGGCTTCCCCGAAATACGTATGCTACGTATTGATTGTTAACTTTGAAAAATAAATTTATCGTATATTGTGTTCGATGTACACAACTCTTCTGACGTTCTGGAAATTGAGATTAAAATTATCTGACGAAGTGGATAGTGTGTATTTCCTGTAAAACTGAAACCGGGATTTCCATTGTACGTCGTTGTTCCATGTATATATTTTTTGTAGCATCCGGACGAAGTATTTAAAATACTTCAAATTAGAGCCTTATTTCCTGTTTTATAGAGATTGCATTGCTATTATTAGGTTACAATAATTTAAAAACAAGTTACCTCCTGGACATTATCCTTAGATATGAATCTAAAATAATACCACGAAGGTATGTTTAGCATAAAAAAATTTTTGATTTCTTGCAATAATATTTATTTATAAGGTTCGTGACGCTCTCATAAAGCATATGTAAGTATCTGGTATTGCAAATTTTATGCTAGTATAAACTTTTTTAGGATAACAATTTTTTTCTTTCTCTGAATTGAAATTTCAAATATTCCTCATTTAAATAAAAATTGACATGTATTGTTCAAGCTGAATTTCTAAAAAATCCTTATACCACGTCATTTGAAATATCTACTACCAATAATCATGCTAGAAGCATAAATGTATATAGTGCTTGATAAATTCAAAGATAAAACCGCAACAGACGACGGACTTACTTTTGACCGCTCGAGATTAAAAAAGGAATTCTTAGCAAATTGACACGCCTAATGATATTTTTAACTACAACAACGACACTTTGTGTAATATTCAACAAAGGCAACCTTACTTAGATAATTTATAGAATTAGGCGTTACTTTGCGGAGATCCATTATACAAAAGTAATAATAAAATTATTTTGCTATAATCCGCGATACGGAACATAGAAAATATATATAGTGCTAAATGTATAGTGGACTATCCGTTTTCTCATACCCGTTACATGCAGGATTCGTAAAAACACATGCACAAACCTTCACCACTGCCACCACAATACACAAGCACTACCCACATTCACTATCACAAGCTTAACAATCGTTTCGCCCCGCAACCGAAGCATCATCAGGAGATAGACTCCACGATAAAATCGCAAAGCTTTGCTATTTTGTCGTGTATCGCGGATTATAGCAAAATAATTTTATTATTACTTTTGTAATCTTACTTAGGTTGCCTAAGTTGCCTAGTACCAAAATTAGTTAAAATCCCAAAATTTCGGTAGTTTTTTGTAAGCCAATCAAAATTATTTTTAACCTAAATTTTTTAAAGATTTTACTCTTAATTCACTTACATTCATAACGGCAGGCAAGTTTTTTTCTATACTTCGCGCAACTGACATTCCATAACGGTATAAATATACCATAAGCCATTAAGGAAAAAAAAGGATATGATGAATATTTTTTCTAGATCAAACAGCATAAATCATGCAGTAATTATAATATCGCCATAAAATACTATTTCGAAATGGTGTTACATTTCATTTGTACTAAACCGAACCTATTAAATTAATAGCCATGTCAAATTATCAAAGGCATATGTAATTATATATTTAGTAACGTTTCATATAATATTGGGCAGGTGTTTGAGGTTAACAACCAAGTTGGCCTTGTATCCTATACATCGTTCATAAGACTAATATAATCCAATTTAAGTACATAGCTTTTCCGTGAAAAATTCTTAATAAACAATTTAACGTAAGGTCTTGAGGAAATAAAAGCATCTCATTACCTTCAGACAGATTTGGTTTGATAATCACTAGATATAGTATCGGGAAGCTAAATTTAGAAACATAATCCTACCCAATTATGGTTTCTCTACTTTTTATTTATTAGCACAGACTTCGCCCGCGTGAACTGCAGTTTCTGGCTTTAGGCTGCCTCCTGCCTTAGGACGACGTTTCTCGACTCTAGTAGAGTTTATGCGTCCTACTCTCGGTATTCTGCAACCTTGACGATGCTTCTGTGCTCGCCCGTCGCGTCCGTTGACGCTAAAAGCCTTAAGAGGCTAATCTCATATAGTCGGTACGAAAAAAAGAATTATAATTTTCTTTACTCAATTTAGTCTGAACTATTCGGATGTATGTAAAAACATAATTTTGTTAGGTTTCAATTTCTATTGAGTATTATAAGATAGTAAACCTAAATTTCACCATGAAGTTATTAGGATTTTACAGTATTTTGATGGAGCCTGTTCTATACGTGGGATTCAATTCCAATTAAAATTTCTTTAAATAATTTATAGAATTAGGCGTTACTTTGCGGAGATCCATAATACAAAAGTAATAATAAAATTATTTTGCTATAATCCGCGATACATTTGTATCGCGGATTATAGCAAAATAATTTTATTATTACTTTTGTAAAATTTCTTTATTTGCTGAAACATTTTATACAATAACGTGTATTATATTATCTAGTAGAAATGTTTCACCTAGTATTATAGACATGCAAATTTACAAAATTAAAATTTAACCTAAAATCATGCCGATCATGACTTTCGTGTTACATTAAATGGATCTTTTACTACGGAAGGAGTATAGACTTGCTTTCATTCGCCATTAATAACTTATGGACTCCACAAGATTTCGCATACAACTACTAGATAATAAAATCACTATATGTCCTTTAACCATTTATCTGCAATCAATTTACACAAATTATAAGCGAATCCTTTATTAACTACTAGTTATGTTAATTTATAGAATTAGGCGTTACTTTTCGGAGATTCATAATACAAAAGTAATAATAAAATTGTTTTGCTATAATCCGCGATGAATTTAATAAAAAATATATATAATGTTATATGTATAGTGAACTATCCGTTTTTTCATACCCGATATATGCAGGATTTAAAAACACAAGCACACACCACCACCGCCACGACAATACACAAGCACTACGCACTACACACGTTCACTATCATAAACTCAATAGTTTCGCTCCGCAACCGAAGCATCATCGATATTATACTATATTTTATTATTACTTTTGAACAGTTATGTTGGTAGGACGATGAATTTCAAATGGGAAAACTTCGTACAAAGAATGTGTGCAAAGGTTATCCGTCGGTTACAGAGAGCAGTTGTCAACTTTTGCCGTTGATTCAGAGTCATCGACCGTGCAGAGAAAAGATTCCGTGACATTCTTATAGTGCAGTTCAGCACCATTTGTACCGCGTGCACACTGTAGATTAAATTGTGCAACATTTTTGTTATCAATAGCATATGTAATTCCTATCTACCAATATACAGAATTGTTACACACACAAATCAATTTGACAGAATAAATAATAAACCTTATTAAATAGTTTATAGAATTAGGCGTTACTTTGCGGATAAAGTATATTCTTTAACGCGGTTTATACCAAAATAATTTTATTATTACTGTTCCAAACCTTATTCTGACATATTTCTTCGTAATCTTACAAACGAAACTTCTCAATTTCAACTCGCAGATATCTAGAAAAAACAACCACTCTACCCTTCGGACCGCAATGGTATTTTTGGTATATATATTCCTCACAAAACTCAACACATTTCTTTTTGAAAAGAAAACTGTAATCATCTTTATTATGTATATATATAATAATATCTTTTTTATGTTACATGACATTTTTTGTCAACTTTATTTATTTAATTCCTAGTAACATAGATGTCAGCTATATTAAAACAACTTGGCATAATCAATCTTTCCATTAAATTATTTAAATAGGTTTATGTGGGCGCGTCAAATAGTGCCATCTAGCAACGCTTATAAATATTATCAAATTGTAACATTTGGTTTAATACTGGCTTTATATTTTAAAACAATACTTTGCATTCCCTTGGATTCTATAATAAAAAAAAGTTAAGTAGCGGCCTGTTACAATCCCACTGCTGGGAATAGGCCTCCTCTCTCCATTTCTGGAGAGAAGGGTTGGAGCTAAGACCTACCACGCTGCTCCAATGCGGATTGGTAGGTTACACATATCTCCAGAATTCTCTAGAGATATGCAGGTTTCCTCACGATGTTTTCCTTCACCGAAAAGCGTGTGATAAATTGCAATTATCAATTAGACACACGAGTTTTAATAGAAAAACTCATTGGTGCCTGCCCGGGTTTGAACTCGTGTTCCCCTCGAAAGAGTCGCACGGTCTCACCGCTGGGCTATCACAGCTCAATAAATAATTAGCTATAATAAATATTTGAACGTTATTATGACGCATATCCGTCTGCTTGTTAAGTTTTATATTTAATAATATATTTAAATATTATGAGATATATCGTGTAATAAAAGAAATAGTGTTTAAATTGAAAAAGTGTCTGTATTCATAATTTACATCTATTAATACTATTTCTATTTCGAAAACGGTAATTACATCGATTGTAAATAGCATGAATTAGAAAAGGAACCGCTGGTTGCTAAGTAGCGATCTTAATATTAATCGCTACTTAGCAACCTAAGTAGCGATTAATATTAAGAAAATTCGGACTGTGAATAAAACTAATTAAAAGCTGTAGGAAAGCTGTTCCTACCGAGAAGATCCAGCAAGAATCTCCGCGGTTGCTCTTTTCAAAGTATAAATTCTTATCACTAGTAACATTTAGTCATTACTGTCTTGTACAGGGTCGAAGATTAGCTATGTCCACGCACGCTTATAAATAGAGCTCGATAAGTTATATAAAAATTAGTTTATGGACATGGTTGTCATAGTGTTTCTCTTTTTTGTATTGAGATACGAGTTACATACTCGTATCTCGAATCGTTTTTATATTTTTTGTTATTATTGTTGCTTTTCGGTGATGTCAAATTCGCTGTATTTTACATTGTTTAACAACAAATATAAACAAAATTTATCTATGTTAAAATTGTTAGTATTGCTTTACATTACGTTTACGTTTAAAAAATGAATAAATCATAATTTTCCTGCCCTTATCCCTCTCTAAGTGAGGTCGGCACAACATGTATTAAACATGTTGTAACATGGTTTGGCTAGGTATTTTACGACCGGCCGCCTGCCTGACGTCAACTTACCTTAGTCGCCTTTTACGACACCTCGGTAAGAAATGAGGGTGGTCTATTCTATGCAGCCGGATATCACAAGGCGGTGAAATAATGAATAAATAAGGAGATAATATAAAACCATCTTTTCATGTGACGAAACGAGTTTTGAGTATTAATGTGGATGGATATGTGAGTAGAGGGAGGCCTAAATAGAGATGATTGGCTTGTTTGAAGTATGACGTGCATATAAAAAGAGTAGCGCCAGAGTTGACGAATGATAGGAGAGAATGGAAGAGAAAAACATGTTTTGCCGACTCCTCTTAGAGGGGGATAGGGTTAGGAGAAAGAAAAAGAAGAATATTTATATTCTTCCATATATCTATTCCACCTTAATTTTTTTGTTTTTTTTGAGCAATCGTGCAGTGATGTAAGATCTACTTTGGTGGCATTTCATCCCATTCAAAGAATAAAGTTACATGTTCTATGTATAAGGGGCGAATTATAAGCGCCTATGAAAAAGTATTAGTTAATTAAACCGCTTTCGCCATGTGTGCTCGACTTTAGACTTGCTTTTACTCTGCACCTCCCATTATCTTGATTCACTTATCGTTGGTACCCACTGTGAATGCGTTCACCGTTGTAGTCGCTGTTCGCAACCAGTGGTCGCCGGTCTGGTTTTTTGGTGCAAAGAAGAGACTATAATTGTTTATTGTTTGTGAATGTGCGGTATAACGGTAAAGCATTAGCGGGAAGAGGTTCGAGGTTAGTATGTCCGTGTGTTGACCCTTTTATGGTATTGTTTTGCTGACTTTGCATTGTTTGCCAGGTCAGTGATATACGCTGCTTATAAAATCCTTTATTACGGGTTGATTTGATTATTCGGCACGTATCGCATTGAACCATCTTTTCTAAGTAAGACATGATTAACTATTTTATTTGCATTTTGAATTCTTTAAAATTAAGCCTATTATCAACACAGATTTATCGCCAATAGATATTTTTTCGCCGTCTGAAAACTTCTTTGAGGTAAATCCCACAAAAAAGGTAGGAAAACAATATATAATACAAGAATACCGCAAGAGGATATTATGAATAGAGTTTCTCGAGATATTTTCTCAACAGTGGAAAAAACTGTGAGATGTAATATGTAGATGGTAATAATAAATAATAACTCTTATCTTAAATGTCTTATTTAACTAGTTGACTATTCTTTAAGAACTCTAAAAAAAAAAGTTACAGTTAGTTTATATCGCTTATAACATAAGGAAAAACATCCTGTTTCATCTGAAACATGAAAGTGTATAAAACTTGTATATGTTGCATATTTTCGAAATGTATCATAAAATATATAGACTATTTGACGAGGCTATCGTAGAATGCATACATATGTTTAAGTATCTATATTAATCTTAATTTAAATCAATTATACGTATGTCTGGAGTTTTACCATAAAACCGCTAAGTTAGGCCTAACTGGTAGGCTATCACGGTCCAGTAAATATTTAGCTTATTATAAAAACCTTAGTTAGTGAATGATACTTGTTCATGATAACAATAGCTGCTAACAAAGGTGATTTAAGTGTAAGTGTTAATTACGTAAGAAATAATGGCGCTAATTAAGGGTAGTGTTTGTTTAGAGCGATAGTGTTATCTGAACGATTTCATTTGTTAAGCAACGACTGTATTAAAATCGGGGACACATCTCATGGTAAAGTATTCAATATTATACAGGTATCGTAGCTTCCCCATAAGCAAAGGTGCTAGTCATACAGTTTATACATACTCATCATCCTGCCCTTATCCCACTCTGAGTGGGGTCGGCACAACATGTTAAAACTTGTTGTAACATAATTCGGCCACGTATTTTACGACCGGCCGCCTGCCTGACGTCGACTTACCTTAGTCACCTCATACGACACCTCGGTAAGAAATGAGGGTGGTCTATTCTACTCAGCCGGATACCAAACGGCGGACAGTTTATACAAACCAGTAAAAAAAATTGCACACTTTGAGCGAAGAAACGCTATTACACGACAGATTTAATAAACGCTAAATAATATAAAAACACGTTGGCAAAAAATGTCTTTTTTTAAACAAAGTCCATAAACGGCTGAAATTTGTAACAAATCGTTGATTTTGGACTGATAGCGCCACTCCTTAGTGGTTTGAACACGTGTATCAAAATCGGAACGTCATTAATCGTAATTTATTTTGTATAAGAACTAGCTGTGCCAGCGGCTTCGTCCGCGTCGAAATCAGCAGGCCTACAATGAACTCTTATTGCGGCTCAATTGAAGATATAAACGAAATTGTTTTGCTTTTTCATACCATGACGTGTTAAAGACGCACACTTTAAGTCGTTGCCGAATGAGCGTTCGGAATTCGGCCTAAGAACATGTGAGTAAAAGAGAAAGAGTTATCTATAGTTCATATAACGTTATCCTTTTCAAACATTACGATGCAATTCACACTACATGATACGGAAAGAAAGCGGTTCGCGGTCGTCGTTTACGTCTTCAATTGAGTCGCAATAAGAGTTCACGGT
This sequence comes from Morpho deidamia, assembly GCA_947086505.1. NCBI lineage: Eukaryota > Metazoa > Arthropoda > Insecta > Lepidoptera > Nymphalidae > Morpho > Morpho deidamia. The sequence continues at coordinate 12,832,009 of CAMTZC010000012.1, read as the reverse complement.
AGGCCTGCAGTTGTCACAAAAAAATCCAATTTGAAATTTTGAACATAAAATTAGTTATTGTGAGTGAATCGTAAGAGATAGAAACATGCTATCGCGGACTCTTTTGTAGTATTTTAATAGATCTACAATTCTCTAGAAAATTACTTTAGCCTAACTCTGCTGGTTTACGCAGCGCACGTGACTAAACCTCTCAGCAGGCAAGTTTGTTAACAAGTGCTCGATCTGTTCAACACAATTTACATAATACCGATATGTACTATTTACCTAAACCATCCGAAAGTATTGCACTATCTTTTAATGAAAATCGTACAAAAATTCGTTCAGTAGATTTTGAGAAAATCGATTATATACAGACAGACAGCTTTTTGGAACTTTGTTTTATAATAGGTATAGAAATATAGTGCCGTGCAACATATTTTCATTTTAAACACTGTCTATTCATACACATAAACATAAACTACGTTATTTGACCATAAACAATACAGATTTTGACATAAAAATTATCTCTTTTATTGCAGATAATAGCAACATAAATCCATTGTTTTAATAAAATCATATACGATGTGAAAACGAAACAAAAAATACATACAAGTTAAATGTAAACCAAGCCTGTACGTTAATTGACCTCAATGACGATTAAAAACAGCGTTATCTAGATAAGTGCTAAATTTCCAGGGATCAGAAAGGATTTTGAAGATAAAGTAATTATTATCTGAGATAAGTTTAGTGCTTTATTAATCATGCCTTAAAAATCTTGCGTATTGCTTACAATCATAAACTTACGTACATATTATATTATAAAACATAATTCTCCAAAAACTATCTGTGTATGTAAACGATTTTCTCAAAATGCAACCAACACGTTTTTGTACGATTCTCACTAAAAAATTGTTACGTATAACATACTATGGAACGGCTGAACCAATTTGATGGAACTTTAACTGGTAAATAGAAGAGGTTATAAAGCAAGATATATGATACTTTGTATCCTAGAATTCGGTATTTACTTAGGTATATGTGGAAGCCGGGAAAACCGTGGGCAAAGACGCAGGCAAATCGAAGTGACGATATCAATTATGGCTATAACTCAATAGAATATACAATACCATTAAAATAACAATTCTAGGTTAGTTGACTATGATAAGGCTTCCCCTAGTGAGGTATTGTTCAAGCGGTAACTTTTTCCTGGTAGCGAACCTTAAACCTAAACAGCTTTAAAGATCAAATTACAATTATTAACACACATGTACTCATAGAGCCCAGCGGTGAGACCGTGCGATTCTTTCGAGGGGAACACGAGTTCAAACCCAGGCAGGCACCAATAAGTTTTTCTATTAAAATTCATGTGTCTTATTGATAATTGCAATTAATCACACGCTTTTCGGTGAAAGAAAACATCGTGAGGAAACCTGCATATCTCTAGAAAATTCTGGAGATATGTGTAACCTACTAATCTGCATTGGAGTAGCGTGGTAGGTCTTACCTCCAATCCTTCACTCCAAAAAACGGAGAGAGGAGGCCTATTCCCAGCAGTGGGATTGTAACAGGCCGCTACTTTACTTTATGTACTCATAGCACACATGAACATATTTTCTCCAGAAAACGCGAAAATCTATTTTTATGACATCATATCATACAATAAAAAGGCGTCTTAATACCTTGTGTTCCATCCAAAAAGTCTCTAATTCTAAGTTGGGAGTAGCGCGCTCTATTTTTTGTATGTATTTTGTGATTCTAGACGATGTTTATGCAAATTTTATACCACTTCTAACTAACTTTCTCATGCGTACTGCAAAAGAACGTAGATTCTTTTCGTGGTTGTTACCTCTTACTTAATATGTCACTTAAGCTTTTCAGATAAGTGTATTTACTTGAGCAAGTAACTTGAATTGAGCTTTTCGTGTTAGGCGCCTACTAAGCGTAAAGCGTTAAGTCAATTCATAAAAAAGTCTTAGTGTGGTAATGAAGGGCTAAATAAGTTACTTAAATTACCTTTTTAATTAGAACCAATCCACCCGAGACTTGTACTTTTTTTAAATTAAGGGAAAACGAACGAATTTTAAAACGATACTTAAAATTTATAGAGAGTTCATTGTTCATTATGTTTCTTTTATGTCAGTACTTAACCTGATTAGATTATTGAAATAAAATGACAATGAAATGGATATCTACACAGTCTTTTTAGAAATCGCAATGAGTTATTGGTATTTCGACCTTGTTGTATTTATATAGTCATTCACAATAAAATTTAAAACTTTAAGTGGTTGTTTATACAAATTTCATTCTTGTACTATTTTTCCACAAAACTAAAAGAGCATCTTTGAATTGTGATTTACAAATTTAAGGTAACGATATTATGGGAAAAAACCAGATGTTTTACATCCATTTGGGCTTTTCCATTGTAAAACTGACCTCATGATACTAATAAATTTAATGCTTTTTATTGGCCAGTTGAATTTAAAGTTGTAACTATGGTTCATCATGATTCTCCTTTTCTTAACCTGGCTAAGTATGTAGCTAGAAAATGTTTTTCACTACCATTATCTCTGGCGCTACTCCTTTTATATGCATGTCATACTTCACACAATCCAACTATCTCTATTTCGGCCTCTGTCTAATCACATATCCATCCAACGGGTAACTACGGTTATCCTATGTTAAGTAGGATTTCATATTTTTATAATAGACCGGCCCGTGTATAGCCGGTCTATTATAGAATTACGAAAGCTTAAAGCAGTCACGATGGACAGCTTTAAACTGCGACTCCATACTGACTATAGGCTTTTAATTAACAGATTGTAGTCAGTATGCAGTATGTCAATTTAACAAGCCTTGTATTTGTATGTATATTGAAGGTGCAATCTTGTAGAGTACCCGGCATTAAATAATGCACATCGATGTTTGGAACGAAACAGCCGGCCAGTTCGGTTTCGTAGAGCGCTGTCACTGTCACTCAGTTAGTATGTGACGTTTCACACGGGTTCGTCAGTCTGTGCGACAGAGACAATGCTCTATGAAGCAGAACTAGCCGATTTCTCTCTCTAAGCCTCGATGTGCATTATTTAATGCCGCGTACTGTAAGTTAATTAATTTAATTTTTAATTAATTTAATTTGACCCACTTCCCGATGTCCGATTGAGATGAGATTTTACATATTGGTCCAGTCCCAATGACAATGCATGTATATGATAAGCATGACGAGTTGCTACTGCCAGGATTGGCTCCAGACGAGATAACTCCTCAAGGATAGGGACATGAAATTTTGTTGAAAGATTTTTTATCTCGACTTGTTATTATATAAACTTCGTCGAATTGCGATAAAATCGTGTTAAATTTGTATAAGGTTCGGCGTTTCTGCCGAGATGCATCCACCGTGGTCACGTACTGAAAGTCAGTTAGTATAGATAACTACAAATCGACTTGCGAATGTAGCGGTTAATTGCAAAAGCTTGCAAAAAACGCCATTTCTTGCCACGCTTTCGACTATAAATTGATTAGACTAGATAGCGGTCACACACGGAAGCGGTTTAAATGTCGTGCGTAGAAACGCGGCGCGACGTCGCGTGATATCGTACGGAAATGTTGCCTCCCTGGAATCAACTTCCGAGTGTTGAAAGTGAATTTGTTGCAAATTATTAACGTGTTTTAGAATTTAAACATCTTCCCGTACCGTCAACATTAACTCAAAAATTACAATATCGTTCAAATCACATTGATTTACTTAAATGATAATGAAACATATATAATGACAATAAACTTTTCTTTACGATATATGTCAAATCCACATAGGTTCACTAGAGGAACGCCTAGTTTCAACACCGACAGTTCATAACCCTATAGTACTATCCATCGCTACACGATGTAAAACTCTTAATGATTTTTATTATATTTGCTATGTGTAGCTAAAACATTTTCACAATTTCCTTCCTGCAACTATCTTATACTTTGTCATAATATGAAGAGAGCGAGAGAAAAAAAAGCGCGCGAGAAAGAGCGGAGCAGAGAATGTAAGAGCAGCAAAGAGACTGAGAGAGAGAGAGAGAGACAAAAGATATAGTAGAACTTTTTTTAAATGTGTGAAATAATTACCAATAATGTACCAATTCATTATTCCCGTTCCCCCAACCACCAATCCCTTTCTAGAACCAACCTATATTGTTTTGCTTTTTTAGCTGTGTACTTGCTATAATTAATTTACAATATTTTGAAACGTGTTTTTCTTATAAAGGCCTATTGATGACTTCATCATCATCCTCCTGTCCTTATCCCACTCTGAGGGGGTCGGCACATGTTACAAACATGTTATCACATGATTTGACTACGTATTTTACGACCGGCCGCCTGCCTGACGTCAAATTACCAATGTCGTTTTTTATGACCCCTCGGTAAGAAAGAGGGTGGCCTATTCTACTCAGCCGGATACCACACGGCGTGTCGACTTTCCTTAGTCGCCTTTTACGACACCTCAGTAAGAAAGTGAGGGTGGTCTATTCTACTCAGCCGGATACCACACGGCATTATTGATACATGACTTACGCAAGTTAAATGTGGAATTACTCTTCAATATCGATATAATTTGCTTAAATCTTTAAAGTGTATGTAGAGTTATTTATTTGTAACATTAAAGATTTATTATAATAAAATCTTCAGTTACATGATTTTATCCTCCTGCCCTTATCACACTTTAAGTGTGGTCGGCACAACATGTTACAAACATGTTATCACATGATTGGGCTACTATTTTACGACCGGCCGCCTGCCTGACATCAACTTACCTTAGTCGCCTTTTACGACACCTCAGTGAGAAAGTGAGGGTGGTCTATTCTACTTAGCCGGATACCACACGGCATAAAATCTTCAGTTACATGTACAATATAAAAATTCTTGTCCTAATTCACATCTGTCGTATGGTCGAGATAGCGATTTGCTCGCGTCAAATACTGTTGGCGTCAATTGGATCATCATCCTTTTGGTCAATTAGTGTCAATTGATGTTCCAGCTAAATCTAGACTGTATAGATGGTAGAGTTATTATACTAGAGTCGAGACTGTAAATAAGAGTGTCGCAACAGATAATGAGAGGGAAGGTTAAACTCATGTATAGTATCCGGCAATAAATAATGCACATCGAGAACTTAGGACGAAACAGCCTGCCAATTCGGATTCGTAGAGCGCTGTCACTGTCACACACGGGTTCGTCAGTCTGTTCGACAAAGACAATGCTCTATAAAGCAGATTCTAGCCGATTTCTCTCTCTGAGCCTTGATGTGCATTATGCATTGCCGCGTACTATAGTTATCTTTGTCATTATAAAGAGAGACGGAGAGTTTCATTTGACTCTTTATTGTCGATGCATACATTTTCATGTTATCTTTGTCATAAACAAGAGAGACATACAAAGTCTCATTTGCCTATTTATTGTCTATGCACACATTTTAGGTTGGCTTTTCTACTCTAAATATAATAACTTTATGACATATATTGAGTAAAGCAATCAATAAAAGTATTTTAACATGTTACTATTTTGCTTATGTTACGTAAAAGTGGAGTTCACAGATGTGGAAATAAAATTTAAGCTAATTTATATCGCATGTTAAGGAATTGTGCTTAAATGCCTATGATATTTGCAATTTATCACACGCTTTTCGGTGAAAGAAAACAACGTGATGAAACGTGCATATCTCGTGAATTCTGGGTATATATGTGACAAAGCTTCTCTCTCTGGGTATATATGTGACAAAGCTTATCTCTCTGGGTTTATATGTGATATAGCTTCTCTCTCTGGGTATATATGTGACAAAGCTTATCTCTCTGGGTTTATATGTGATATAGCTTCTCTCTCTGGGTATATATGTGGCAAAGCTTCTCTCTCTGGGTATATATGTGGCAAAGCTTCTCTCTCTGGGTACATATGTGGCAAAGCTTCTCTCTCTGGGTATATATGTGACAAAGCTTCTCTCTCTGGGTATATATGTGGCAAAGCTTCTCTCCAACCCTTCTTTCCAAAAAGGATAGGGGTGTCCTATGCGCGACAGTGGGGCAGTAACAGGCCGTTTTTACTTTTAGTGAATAATTATTACACAGCCATTGTCTTATATTATTAAGTACTTAAATTATAAGTTCGATTACCAGTTTTGTTCCTTAATACAAAACAGATCTTTGTGCAATTGTCTTCATTTAAAAGTTATATAATTATTATGATGACTTGCCTGTTGGCGCAGGCAGATTAGTTATCGTGCATTTAGCTCGATTCTCGACAAGAACGATATCATCATTCTCCTGCCCTTATCCCACTCAGAGTGGGGTCGGCACAACATGTTATGAACATGTTGTAACATGAATTGGGTGGGTATTTTACGACCAGCCTTTCTTCCTTTCTTTGATATCAACTTACCTTATTCGCCTTTTACGACACCTCGGTAGGAAATGAGGGTAGTCTGTTCTACTTAGCCGGATACCACACGGTGGGTCAACTTACCTTAGTCGCCTTTTACGAAATCTCGGTAAGAATTATTTCTGACCGAGATGTCGTCTACTGTGGTCTAGTCAGTCGTCCCGCCGTGGACCATAATTTTCTAAATACATTTTGTTGCTTTTACGATTCTGGGTATATAATATATGTATTGAAAAGTTATTTATGTATAATATATTTACCACATGGTCTGTCACCTATAACATTAAATATTAAGTTACTTACTTTGGAGACGGAAAACCGTGTGTGTTATTTTCCCGTAGATATTTATATTTGGCATTATTTTGAATAAATATTAATTAAGAATATAATAATTCGACACTAAATAGTCCAACGGCTTAATCAAGTTGCTGTATTCTTTAACATAAAAAAGTTTAATGGTATACATAAAGAAATAGACAGGTCCTATTTCCCACGTCTCTAGATGATTACTTCCTTTATGGTTTGACCATTACTCAACGATACCACTATAATTATCATTCTTTTCCGTTATTTTTTGTTACTTTTAAACTATTCTTAGCCCAGTTATCGTTAGTCTAGTTTCTGTATCGTTATACATTCATTTATACCTTTCTGAAGTGATTTTTAATTTATTTAACTTTTTGCCACTATTTGCTCAGCGTTCCACTATGGTAACTAAAAAAACTTGGACGTAAAGAACGAAAACTGATCAGGAAATTCAGCTAACGGATTGTCATAGATAGTGCGTCATTTTGTCAGGTGTGGTATTTCGCCTCAGAATATGTAACGTCGTTTTATAGTTAATATAGATGTTAAAAAGTCTGTCACCGTTGACAAATCCACCAATATATCAATCAAATCGCATGCCAGAACGTCACTTAAGTGGTCCATTCATTTATAATTTATATCATCGCCCTGGAGAAACAACGTTATTATTCATTTAAAAATTTTATGAAAATATTTGTAAACAATAGACAACTATCGAAAAAAGTGACAATCGCAAAGCTTTGTATGATCCTGACGATAATCGAAAATCGCCGATGAACTACTTTACAATCGGATGCCTGGAAAAAATTTCTGGTGTTTTCCGTTGGTTTCCTGTCAAACAGTCAGCGGCATTATCACACCACGCCACTATACATGTACCTCTTAGCCCTGCAGATCGACCATGACTCTTATTGCGACTCAATTGAAGACGTAAACGGCGACCGCGAACCGCTTTCTTTTCGTACCATGAAGTGTGAATTGCAATGAGTTCGTAATGTTTGAAAAAGATAACGTTATATGAACTTTAGATAACTCTGTCTCTTTTACTCACATGTTCTTAGGACGAATTTCGAACGCTCATCCGGCAACGACTTAAACTGTGCGTCTTTAAGACCTCATGGTACGAAAAAGCAAAACAATTTCGTTTCCCTGTTCAATTGAGTCGCAATACGAGTTCATGGTGGGCCTGCTGGTCATGCTTTACCGGAGACACACCATGTCTCCCGACCTTTCCTGACATCTATTAACGAGGCTTCTGTGCTTGCCCGTCCCTTTTGAGGATACTGGTAAATTAGAGGCTAATAAAATATTGACTATTCGAAAATAAGCTTTTGACATAATGTTTTCAGCCTGTTCGGCGGAAAATATCACCCAATTTCATAAGTAATTTTTTTTAAATTTTATTTTATTTATAGATCACCAACGAAATACACACTTCACATTAACACTTTACATTGAACAACTAGAAATAAGTAGTATTTTAATTAGAGGTGATAACAACTTTCAAATTAAGTTAAGACAACTGAAAGATACGGTTAATCCAAATCTTATCATTAAATTAAGACGAAAAATGAATTATGCAGTAAAAAGACACAGATTTTTTACAGAATATAAGAAAAATTATAGAAATACGTATATGTAAGAAGATATATATATTTTTTATTAACAAATCGTAATGTATAGTTCATATTTTTCCTAATAGATGTCGTGACAAAGATGTGTAACACAGCCTATATAGCTACTATTAAGGCGTAGAAGCTATTGTATTTCGTATTACGCTATCGCTTACGCAATACGATAGCACACGATAAGAGTTTCATGGTTTCCATGTAATAAACTACGTCCGATAACTATTTTTATATATCGATTTTATAAATAACTTGTTTTTAAATTATAAATCAAATGGGTTCTGTAAAACGTTTAGTATTTATTCTTGGGTCCTAAGGGGGCCCTTTGCCCAGCCGTGGGATAGTGGCTGGTCACTGGTTTATTTCTATTTCTAATTTCATTGTGATATATTAGTATGACTAATAAACTATCCCGAACGGCTCTCAGAGCGCGATAACGCTGCGCGGAGTTAAACCGCAATGGCGGTTGCGGCACGGCGAAAACCGCACTGAAGGTTGCGGCACGACCGTTTGCTTGATCGCGCGACGTCACAGCCGTCCATGTAGAGTTATTAATACTAGTTCACCACTTAACTACAAGTCGGGTTCATGACATTGTCATATGCAAAATACGCCTAACCAAGCTATGTTGGTGATTTTAATATGTGTTATATCTTATCTTTTTCTATAAGAAAAACAATGCTCTCTGTATTTTTTAGAGCATTATAAAAAAATACATTTTGTATTTAGTATTATAACATGCAGTACACAATTGCATTTTTATATGAGTTACGTTATCAGCGTATGATCTATCTTCTAGAAATTATCTTCTATTTTAATATATAACAGAAATTTTCATTTCTGTAGTATTGATTACTAGGGATATGTGTAACCTACCAATCCGAGTTGGAGCAGCGTGGTTGGTCTTAGCTCCAATCCTTCTCTCCAAAAACGGAGAGAGGAGGCCTTAGCCCAGCTGTGGGCATCTAATCTAATCTAATCTAAGGTAGGGGACGCCTGTCGGTACAGGGCGGGTGGTCAGCTCCAATTCTGGACTATTCCACCCATTTCCCCTCATGTTGGGACAAGGGTCTCACTGTTGTCCCGACAGTGTCACCTGCTCAAACCTACCAGTTGCTCTTACAAACCTTATGATATCCCTGAAGGGGATATTTGTTAGGTCTTCTTCTTCAATTTCATCCTTACCTAGTATCTCCCATCTTACCAGCGAGTACACAGGGCACTCAGCCATAAGGTGGAGACTCGTTTCTTCTTCTCCACACTCTGGGCACGCTGCATCTTCTTTTATTCTCATTATTGACAGGTGTCTGTTTAACAGGCAGTGCCCCGTAGTAATGCCTGTTATGATTGCCACATTTTCCCTGTTGTGAGACATCAGCTGTTTTGTTTTCTTAATGTCGAAAGATTTGAGAAACAGCTTTGATTGTCGGAACGTTGTGCTTCTCCATCTTTTACTCGATTCTATTTCTATTCTTTTATCTATAACGCGCTTTATTATCGTGTTTCCAATTGGGAGGAAAGGTTCTGGGCCAACAAATGTTTGACTCGCTCCTTTTCTTGCCAATTCGTCGGCTTTTTCATTCCCTGCATGCCCATGGTGTCCTGGGACCCATGCAATCGTTACTTCTCCAATTTCAGCTAGTCCGTTTAGTTCTTGTTTGCATTCCTTTACGATAGCTGAAGTTGTTTCTATACGGTCAAGTGCTTTTAATGCGGCTTGACTGTCGCTATAGATGACTATATTGTGTACTGGTGCCGTTAGTGTTTCTTTCAATTTCCTGGTGCACTCCATGATAGCCATCATTTCGGCCTGGAAAACGCTTGTATATTTACCCAGATTTATAACCTGGTGTAAATTTGGCAAGGTGCTGTAAACAATGCCAGCTCCTGCCAGCTTCGTGGATTCACGTCTAGATCCGTCCGTATAGCAGATGGTTTGACGGTTGTTACTATCATTTACTTCCCAGTCTTCCTTGACTCCTATGTGTATTCTATATTTCTTATCGAAGATTTTCTGTTTCTTGATCAGGTCACTTCTCTTGACGACCATCGACAGATTATCTCCGTAGATCTTCTCTATTTCAGTATGACCTTTATCCATAAAGTTTCCCTTCCACTGATGGAATACTTTCATCTTATACCATTGTTCTATTGCTTTCCTTTTGGCTGCTAGATCCAGAGGATATAATCCTAACAAAACCTCTAGGGCAGCGGAAGGGGTAGTTCGCACTGCACCTGTGATCATTAGTGTTGCTATCCTCTGTACCTTTGTTAAGTCTTTACTATTGACTCCGATCTTGGCTCTATGCCACCAAATCGAAGCGCCATAGAGTATTCTGGGTAATATAATAGCCGTATAAATCCATTTAATTATTTTAGGCTTCATACCCCAGGTCCTTCCTACTGCTCTTCTACATTGCATAAGCGCTATTTTTGCTTTATTGCATTGTTCTTTAATGTGAGTTCTAAACCTAAGGGTTTTATCCAGTGTGATCCCTAGGTACTTTATTTCTTTCAACAACTGAATCTCGACTCCGTTTATATTGAGTGGATTGAAGTTCGCTATTTTCTTTTTGTTAGTAAAGAGAACTAGTTTGGTTTTCATAGGATTTAGGTTTAGTCCCCTTTCCTGACACCATCTTAATGTTATTTTAATGCTATTACTCATAATGTTCCTTATAGTGCTCAGGTCTCTCCCGGTTACTAAGAGGATACCGTCATCTGAGTATGCTTGCATGTAAGTCTTCATTTCATTAATTTCCCTAACTAATGAATCTAGAAGGAGACACCATAAAAGAGGTGAAAGACATCCTCCTTGGGGAAAGCCTCTGGTTGATTTTATTATGTGTGTTACTCCGCTTAACTCCACCGAGATAGAACGATGCTCTAGCATGTTCATTATCCAGCGGCCTACTTCATCAGATATACCTCCTCTACAAATAGAGTTTCTAATAGCATTACGGTTTGCTTTGTCAAAAGCACCTTCTATGTCAAAGAAGCAACCCAATGCAAGCTCTTTATTGCTTAAAGTTCTTTCTATTCTTACCACTAGATTATGGAGAGCTGTCTCTGTTGACTTGCCCCCCATATATGCATGTTGATTTTCATGTAGTGGTAGATTACTTAGTTCTATATTAGTTCTTATATGGGTGTCCATCACTTTTTCCATTGTTTTTAAAATGAAGGAGGACAAGCTAATACACCGAAATGACTTCGGTTCTTGGTAGGTTTTCTTCCCTGGTTTTGGAATAAACACTGCTTTTACTTTCCTCCAGCTCGTTGGTACATAACCCCATGCCAAGCTAGCCTTGAAGAGTGCTATCATATTTCCTTTAATGTATTTATATGCTACCTGTAGCATTTTTGGGAGTATTTCGTCAGGTCCCGCCGCTTTATATGGTGCAAAGGACATAATACTCCACTTGATCTGTTCTTCTAATATGATATTTCCCGGATCCGACCAATAGTAATTGGTGTTTGGTAATATCTCTTCTTCCTTGATTTCTTTACATTCTGGAAAATGTGCTTCTGTCATCTTAGTTAGTATAATTTTGGGATCTGATATTATCGAATCCTTGTCTTTAATACTACCTAGTCTACAAGATTTGTCTTTTGCCAATATACGCATAAGGCGGGCTGCTTCGGGGTATTTTTTAATCCCGTTGCAGTACGCTTGCCAGCCATTTCTGGATTCTTTCCTACACTTCTTTCGGAATTCCGACCTGTTCTTTCTATATTCCGCCCAGCTCAATTCATCGCCTCTTTTAAGGGCAATTCTTTGGGATTTGCGTACTTTCTTCCTAAGTCTTTTCAGTTCATTGTTCCACCACGGTTGACCCTTGCCTGGTGCTAACTCTCTTAGTGGACAAGTGCTCATAAAGGCAGCTTTAAGTGCTGTGCTTAGTTCCATTGCGCCTTCCTCTAACTCCTCTATAGAGTTATAGGAAGTGTGTTTGGGTCTCCATTCACTCATTAAGGACTCGAAGTTGTCCCAATTGGTCTTTTTTGCATTTCTTATGCGAAATTTATCAATTTTGCTGTCTATGTGGAAGGTGATTCTACGATGATCGGAAAACGGGTCTTTTCGATCCACCTTCCAATCTTTAATGTACTTGACGATATCTTCTGCTGCTAGAGTAATGTCTAACACTTCTTTCCTTGTACTTGTAACGAATGTTGGTTCATTACCAATGTTCATTATCTCGAGATTATTACTTAAAATAAATTCTAACAAAATTTCCCCTTTCCTATTTGTGTTTGTACTACCCCACACCTCGTTGTGTGAGTTAGCATCACAACCTATCATAAAGGAAATTCTCTTACCTCTGTATTTGTTGACAGTCTCTTCCAGCTCTCTAGTTGGTGGTGTGAAGTCGGTCTCGCTAGGAATGTAGGCCGACATAAACGCCATTCTAACTTTTTTGTCCTCATCTAGTGGAATTACAGCTTCCACCGTTACTAAGTCTCTGTAACAGTCTATTTCAATTAGTCCTAAGTTTCTGATCCTGCTACTGGTATAGATACATGTTCTGGGGTCAGACTCACCATTGCTACAATAGGTCAGGTCTCCCCCTAAACAACCCATACCGACCACACGTTTGTTCACGACGTACGGTTCTTGTAGCAGGGCCACGTCTATTTGCTTGCTAATCACATAGTCGCAGAGTTCGCTTGTGGCTTCCCTGCAGTGATGCAAGTTTAACTGAAGGATCTTTAGTGTCTGTGTTGAGTGTTTTTGTGTGTGTTTTTGTTTATGTTTATTGGGTGTGAATGTGAATGTGGGTGTTGTGTCGTGTGTGTACTCTGTTGCTTGCCAATACATAATGATGCTTCGCATAGCTTCGAGCACCCGCTGTGAGGCAGGGCGCTCAAGAAGCCAACAAGGCATCAGTTATGTATCGGTCTCTATAACAGTTAGCGTGCTGTGGTGGTGTGCTCATAGTATCAGGCCGTTACTTTACTTTTACTTTTAGTATTGATTTATTATTATAAATTCAAAATTTTTATTATTTATATATTTTTTTATTCAAGTAAAATAAATACGTACAAGTTACGTCTATCTTAAATTACTTACATGCCAGTAAAGATTAATTTTTACATTCCAATAAAAGTTCATATAAAGCGACCCCCTTTTCTATGAACTCAGCGAAAGTATCTTGTTACATCATGAAGACAATTAAGACTAATTTATGTGCTTATTCATATTGGTGTCACAATAGCGGCATCACAATATCTTGCGAGCCAATATGGTCACATTATGTGATACGTGATGCCGCGTTCCACGAAGGTACCTTCACCAATTGTGTATAATTGTATCATATGTAATGGCAATAGGTTGGTATCACATTTAATGTAACACAGCGGACCATGACTGTAGAACTAGGGTTGCCATTAGTTCTGTTATATATGGATTTTATCGTTAATAAGTTATTTGTCTCGACGTCCCGAAAAAAGCTGCTGCTGTATGGATCTAGCGGCGCGACCTTTTTGAGGTCGTCTATCAACTAAGTAGAGCCTCTACCAACATTGCGGTTTGCCAATTCAATTGTACGACACTGAAATATATCGGTGATTTTGATTTTCCTCTGGTCAAGTAGTTTATATAGGTATAGTACCCTAAGCCTCCATTTTCCGTTGAGCGACTTGGAGCTTTCTTTCGAGGCCTATAGTCAGCGACCATCGAATTCATAAGTCATCAAGAGCGCCATCTAAACTCGCCCATTAAATTAATGTTATTTTTATTGACTGAATTATAAATTATTAATTTCATGCCTTATTTTATTGTGCCACACTGGTGAGTGTCGATTATAGATGTTAGAAACAAGTAAAAGTTAAGTAAAAATTTCATAATTTATTGCTTTCATTCTGCTTAATAGTACTAATAGACAAAACGAACAAAAAATATGAAAATTATGTTGTATATTTCTTGGAGTGTGATTCCGTTTAATATAATTCAGTGTAGGGCACCCACCCAGCTAGGTAGAGTGTGGCTGGCGTCGGTTGCAAGTGAAGGCCTGAAGATTGAGGTCAGTGGCGTGCTATACGAGAGACCTATGTCAAACAGTGGATAAGAGCAAGTCGATGATGAATTCCGTTTAGTACAAACACGCAAAGAAAATTTATAATCATTTTGGGTTGCTTCATACAAATACTTATTTTAGAAGAGGCAGAGTACTACTTATTTTTATTAGCCTGTCTAAATGCGAGTATTTGCATAGGCTTTAAAACGGTAAACCAGAATGGAGTTACGGCGTATTAAACTTAACTTTAATCACGGATTTTTTTGAGGTGAAATGGATTTTTACCATATCTTACAACGGTGGAAGATATGAAGAACAGGCTTAGGAAAATAATAATAAGGAAAATAATTCGATTAAACTAAATCATTTTTAATTCATAACAGTGGTACAATAGATTAATTAACTGGTCATTTACTACGAACTCTAAACCAAAAGGAACACAGCAAAAATTTTCCTTTACCTTTAGTATAGCTCCTCTTATTATTTTTTAATGATATTTTTATTCGGACACGCAAAAAATCGAAATCACTGGATGATCGTATGTATCATATAATCGTGTGGATATTTGCACAATGATTGCGCCGATTATAGACATGAAAAACGATCATTGCCGATAGTTAATTGCAGGCATTAAACATTACTTCCTAGCTGAAGCCACGTTTTCAAAAATAACCGTGTATTTAGATGATTTGGTCAGGAACGTCTACATATAAAATTTTTTAGTCCTGCTCGCGTGCCTACTAAGGAAAATTTCGAATCATTTCCAGCATATAATTTATATTACAGCCACGTGCAAATAGATCTGTTATCTTATCATTTTCATACAAGTATGTACAACAATTTATGTACAATTATTTGCAAATTGATTATATGTACTCGGCATACATTTATTTCGCACTTATATATTATGCTTGTTGAATAATTAAACTTTTTCTTCTGAAAATCGTCTTCATAAACAGCTAGCAGCTAGTACCTAGGAGTAGTTACAAATAAAATATCAATTATACATCAAAGAACCTTGGATAATATTTAAATAATTAAATTTATCTTTATATACATGTTATATACATTATATATGTCTACATTGTTAGGTTATATAAATTACCAAATCTTGTAATCTTGATAGGTTAACGTGTTTTTACTTCTTTTTAACGGATATCGGATTAAACTTTACGTAGGTCTATTCAAAAAATGCCGTGTGGTATCCGGTTAAGTAGAATAGACCACCCTCATTTCTTACCGAGGTGTCGTAAAAGGCGACTAAGGTAAGTTGACCCAGCGTGTGATTTCCGGCTGAGTAGAATAGACCACCCTTTTTCTTATCGAGGGTTTGTAAAATACGACTAAGGTAAGTTGACGTCACGCAGGCGTGTTTGTAACATGTTGTGCCGACCCCATTTAGATTGGGATAAGGGATGGTGATGTAGGTCTATTCAAAAGAAACACCATATTGTTTGTTGAGAATATTTTGAATAGACCTAATAACCTATAATAAGTACCTAGTATGGCAATACTTCTAATCTTGTGCTTTTAAAGGTTTTGCTGACTATTTGAGCTCGTTTATCCCATTGGTTATTAAACCCTGCATCTCTTGAAGGGTTTTTTTCCACTAACCATTCGTCTGTGGCTGTAATCCTTCAATAGAAATTTAACACTTTACAAATTCAAATTTTTTTACAGATTTGTGTAACTAGCTGATTACTCGATTGTACGCCATAAATTTTATCTTGCACGCAGTTCCTTATTGTGAGTATTTATACAATTAATTCAGTTGCATATGAGCTTTGCAGTGAAATCGGCTTTCATAACAACGGGGCAGATATAATCTTATAGTTTTTTTTCCAGTGACCATTAAAAGAATTAGAAACCGTGACGTACTCGAACGAGAATATCAAGTGCAAAAGAATGAAAATTATTTGTACTTTTACGAAGGTTCGAGAAGTGTTCACCGAGATTAGTAAATTGTTTGTATGTCACATTATGCTTCATACAATGTCCTGTCAATTGTGTGGTCTGCAGTCGCCTCTTCTGTCCGCGAACTTCGTCCTTAATGGTTGTGTCCAAATTAAAAATTCATTCTCAATATAGTTTTAATTAAAAACCACAATACAATATACAAATACAAATATACCAGTAGATATTTTTTGACTGGCCCGTTGGCGATGTGGGTAGTGACCCTGCCTTCAGCTCCGCGGGTCGCGGGTTTGATTCTCGCCGAGGGCCAACATTTTCTATTAACAAATTGTTGGTTCCTCGAGCCTGGGTGTGTATTTGTATTTAAGTATGTATTTAAACTTATATATGTAGTATATCTACCAGTTGTCCGTCACCCATAACACAAGCATTAAGTTACTTACTTTGGGGACGGACGACCGTGTGTGTAAATGTCCTATATATTTATTTATTTATATTTTATAGTACATGAGTAGTTAAACCTAGAGAATGTATGGGTGGTATTTGTAAATGTTTTAAGAGCAATTAAATGATAATGTCCCAATGATAACTGATGTTATTACGCTTCAATTTGCTATTTTAATCCTTATATATATAATTATTACCTTGTTTTTTGGCGATAAGGAAAAATTAAAAATTTATAAATCATTTTATGTACATGATAACTTTTATTTAGTTTCTCTATCTCTATTTGTATATTAGTGAAGTCATCTTTACATGTAAAATAACATTTGTTTCCATTTTGGTTTTCCCTAAGTGTCACTTAATTATATCATAGATGTAATAGGAATAGGTATAAACTAATATTTAAGACCGGTGACAAATATTATATATATATAATATACATTGTAGCTCACATCATGAATAATTTGACAATAAATATAATATATATTATATGGGACAATAACACACAAGGTCATCCGTCCCCAAAAACATCGAAAACATCGTGAAGGAAAACATCGTGAGGAAACCTGTATATCTCTAAAGGATCCTGGAGATATGTGTAACTTAACAATCCGCATTGGAGGAGTGTGCTAGGTCTTAGCTCCAACCCTTCTCTCCAGAAATGGAGAGAGGAGGCCTATTCCCAGCAGTGGGATTGTAACAGGCAGCTACTTTACTTTTACTTTTATTTATCGTGGGAATATAATATTTTAATTACTTTTATAATAGGAATAGTTTTATCTGTCACATATAATCTAATCTAATATAACCCATTCGTATTAAACTCAGCCGCACAACAACAATAGTCTACACTGTCCGTAAGTTATTAATAAATGTAAATTAAATGCGGTTACTCTCAGAACAGTGGCACACTTATGCCAAATTATAATTTCAAAACGATAACATACTGAACGGTAATGCGTAGTAACCCGGAATAATTGTCTATGCGATACAATCTAGATGTATTTTCCATACACTTTTTAATATTTCGCTCTTGAAAAATATTGATTGGAATACATGGAGTTATTATACTTAGAGATGCCAGGCATAATGTACCATATTATAATAAAGAGTAAGCGAATGAGTGTGTATCTATTGTCTCTCTTTTTTATGAGTGATTAGACAAAGATGTAGTTTCACCTTCTCTCTTTATTTATTTGACAGCCCACTTACAGGCTGTGGTTTCCCTACTATCAGTATAATAAATACCTCTATATTGAAATTACAGTATTGTTTTTCGTTTCCAATACAAGAATATATTTAATGAAATAACAATTGTGGGACTACCACAACCTGTTGTGTTGCCACAGCAGATAGTATTAATTTGTAATATTAATCCAAACTTATATTAAACATGTTAAAGTCTTTTGCCCTTTGATAGCTAATCAGAAGCACAAATAGCGACGAAATTTGTCACAATCAAAACTTATGCACCGAGCTAACATCTATCCATACTTATTATAAAACAAAGTCCCAAAAAGCTTTCTGTCTATGTAATCGGTTTTCTCAAAATCTACTAAAGGGATTTTTGTACGGATTTCACCTAAGGATAGTACAATACTTCCGGATGGCTTAGGTTAATAGTACAGTATCGGTGTTATGTAAATTGTGTTGAAGAGATCGCGCAGTTGTTAAAAAACTTGCTTGTTGGAAGCTTTAGTCGCGTGCGCTGTCTTAACCAGCTACGCTAAAGCAATGTAGTAGAGAATTGTAGATCTATAAAATTCTACAAAAAATCCGCGATTTTTATTTTTATTTAATTAATTAATTGTACTAGTTCTGTAGTAAATACTTGAATGTATGGATATTTTTTAAACGTTCATGCTTAAATGGTAAAACCGCTTAAATTCCACACTTGTAGGTCGCAATTTCGCGTTATTGAAAGATTCCACAATAAAGAAGTGGTTTCCCATATTACCGTGAATATTTATATTTTTTTATAATTACGTAGTTTTATTGTGTAAATTTAATTCTTGCCTAGGCTCTGGCCTAGTTGTATTGTTAACCCTAGTTGCAGTTGTAAATTGGCGAAAAACTACCTAGAACAACCAATACCATATAAATGAATATAATGCTTTAATGATTTCTGCAGGACATCGGAATAAGTTATTTTGGTGTTTTAGCTTTATCTTTTAATTCCATAAACAATCATAATAAAAGAAATAAAAGAAAATAGAAGATGCGCAAGATTGTGTTTGTTATATGAGTATTTGTGAGATAACGCGCTTGTGTGTTTGTGTATGTGTGTGCGTGTGTTTTTTGTGTATATATGTATGTGTTCGTTCGTGTACGAAATGCATGTACTTAAGTGTGATAGTACTACTAAAAATATCATGCAAAAGAGCTTCCAATTCCTCATAACTTAAGTTTTTTTGATATAAATTTATCTTTTCCTTACACTTATGCCAATTTAATGGGTAAGAGTAGAGTAAGGGAGTAGTCCTACCAATGCGCCAAAAGTTTTATTTAAAAAGTTATTTATTGCAACATTCCCTAATCTTCAAAAATAATCTATGAACGTTTCGTTATAATTTTAAGTGTTTCTGTTATCCGTTACAATTTCGATGTTATCTGTTTCCGATTTTTTCGGATGTTTCAATATATTTATTGCGATTTGCACATATAAGCTATATCCGCCGCGTGGTATCCGGCTAAGTAGAATAGACCATCCTCATTTCTTATCGAGGTGTCGTAAAAGGCGACTAAGGTAAGTTGACGTCAGGCAGGCGGCCGGTCATAAAATACCTAGCCAAATCATTTTACAACATGCTTAAAACATGTTGTCCGACCCCACTTAGAGTAGGATAAGGGCAGGAGAATGATGATGCATATATAAGCTATATAAGTATCTTATATTTCTCTAAGTACATTACATTAAATTAATGATAATGTGATTATTGATAGGATATTTCACCAATGCTGCGTGGTATCTGGTTGAGTAGAATAGACCACCTTCTTTCTTACCGAGATGTCGTAAAATACGACTAAGGTAAGTTGACGTCAGGCAGGCGGCCGGTCGTAAAATACGTAGCCGAATCGTGTGACAACACGTTTATAACATGTTATATGAGGGCAGGAGGATAATGATGATGCAGGATAGTTTACCAAATTTTGCCAATATTTTGAACGATATCTTAATTTCATACATTGAATCTGATACCTAACACTGTAATGGACGATGATATTCATTGTGTTGTACATCAAATGTCACCTGTTATCATCGCAACTTATATAAAATATTGTTTGCACACCGTGTCCCCGTTCCGTTACGGCAGATCGAGTTATCTTTAATTTAACCTTATCTGGAAGTATCTAGGCCGCCGGGTGTTTAGAGTGTTAACACACGTGCGAAATATTAAAAATTATATGGCATATTAATTTGTGCCGTGTCGTACCCGGCTGAGTACAATAGACAACCCTCATTTTTTACCGAGGTGTCGTAAAAGGCGACTGATGTATTGAGGCTTGTCCAACATTTTCAAAGTCCGCTTTCTGACTTAAAGAAAGATGGTTGAAAGGATAACTTTGGTTGCGCTTGTCAATGACGCAGTTAGGATTCATTCGAGCTGAACTATACGCAGCTGTAGGTGCTTTAATAAATACCCGAACATACCCGTTTACAAGTGTTTCGATCGATTAAGAATGAATTTATTACCATGTAAAATGATGCTTATCACATCGTATTAGGGGTAAAGAAATAAGATACAAAAATGTTTAATAGATTATATTATTGCTTAAGATAACCCCACCGATTTCCATTACATATTAATGTCTGTCAGTTAATTATTAAAAAGCGTTTACTAGCAAGTTCACTTTAACTTAATATATACGAAGGCGCACGCAGCGCTTCGCTTCGTCATTTTTGTTGCACACAGCACTGCAACAGGAATGGAATCTTTCCCAATACTTACGTTATGGGTACATTCAAAGCAAGAATAAATAGGCATCTTCTAGGTAAGCGCGCTCCATCTTAGACTGTATTATTGCTTACCATCAGGCATGATTGCAGTCAAGCGTTCGCCTATTAAACAATAAATATATTATCTTTTAAAGGATATAAAACCTACATCTATGAAGGCGTTTCTCCTTTCCACTAAACTCACCTTACAGTAACTCCTCCTCACGTCGACTTTAGATACCAGTTTATCTAAAGCTAATCTAATCTTTGATAGATCTGTGATTGAGGATAACCAAATTATACTGTATATGTATAAAATATAAAAAAATATACTACAAGTCAATCTAGGACAGACTAAGGAAGAAAAATCTAATACTTTTTTTTTCATCATACAGTAATTGTAAGTGTCAGTATTTGACGTTAATTATAACGTGTCTCTGTTATAATTTACTGAGATTAGGCGAAAGATTTAAGATAGTAAAATTATAAATTGTTGTAATGTTCCACATGAATACATAATTTATTAATGTTCTTGCACCTAGTTATCTTGATCACTAAAAAATGATTTGGAGATATTATTTTGAGTTACATATATGATATGATAGTATTTTTATAAAAGTGTATTTGGAATTACAAACGCTGTTGGTATATTGGTGTTTTGCCTATTTTGGGCATTTCATATAGAATAGTAATGCTAATATGCGTGAACTGACAAAGCTAGTTGATAACTTACTATGGTAAGTTCGATTGGAATAATAATTTTATTCGTAGTAGTATTATTATTGTTCGTAGTAAGGTAGATTTTTTAAAATTTACAACAAAATGTACATGTTATCTTAAATTACTTACACGCTAGTACTATACAAATTATGCCCACGTGGAATGGTGCCAAGAATGCTGGCAGCGTACTTTTATTTTATTAATATTGAATTCAATTTTGACGTAAGTTCGGTTAAGGTTTAAAGATATTATGAATATAAAGAAAATAATTTTAAATCTTAAGTGTGTGTAAGCGCTCTTACAGTTAAAGGTGCTTTTCACGCAGACGTCCTTGTGATTTTTAATTAAATCCGGTGTTAGGTCACTTGAACACTCTTTTAACAATTTTATGTTCAATATAAAATAGTTTCGTGTATATTTTGGTCTTTTAAGGTTAAACATTGTTTGTGTTACATCATTATTCTTTTAAATAAACATTGTCTGATATTTCAAGTTAGGATTTTTTGTCTTAATCATTTTTCTATTAGGGTTTCGGATTAGATCGACCAATTCCGATCTGAGTTTTTTTCCATGCGTACATGCGAAATTTAAGGATTTTTGAAACGATTCACAAGATTCACAAACCAATGCTAAGTTCAACAGTTTGCAACATGGGCGTAGGATTGCCTGTCTATCGGTATATTACATGTTCTATTTCAAAAAGTGTGTGCAGATACTTGACCTTGCTACTCCATTGCGTCTCTTTCATCGCATCGCTATGTATCGAAGGAATTTCTAGCCCCACGAAAGACATCCCACGAAGGCCCACGAATCGCTTCACTTTTTCTGGTGAACACATTCTCCAATTTTTATATTACATTATGAGTATCTTCAAGCAAGAGTTCGTCTTCTAGTAAAGCGCGCTCCATCTTAGACTGTTTTATCGCTTACAGGTATGATTGCAGTCAAGTGTTCGCCGAGGGATTAAGCACAATTTAGATTGATGCATATTGATTAAAAAAAAAAGTTAAGTAACAGCCTGTTACTGTGCCCACTGCTGGGCTAAGGTCTCCCTCTCCGTTTTTGGAGAGAAGGGTTGGAGCTAAGACCTACCACGCTGCTCCAATGCAGATTGGTAGGTTACACATATCCCTAGAATTCTCTAGAGATATGCAGGTATCTTCACGATGTTTTCCTTCACCGAAAAACCGTGTGATAAATTGCAATTATCAATTAGGCACATAAGTTTTAATAGAAAAACTCATTGATGCCTGCCCGGGGTTTGAACCTATATCGTCTCTAGAGTCGGCACGGTCTCACCGCTAGGCTATCACAGCTTATACATATGCTAAGCTTATGCATATTTATTAGTTAATAATAATTGAAGCAAGACGTGGATAGATGGATGAGGGAGGACAAAAAAAATGGATGGGTTGTGTGAAGGAATTTAAGTTTGAATTTGATTGAGTAGCAAGTATTTGGCATTATCCACAACAGCTAAAGATTTGCTTAATTTAGCTAAAATTGGTCTACAAAACAGAAATCATTCATGTGTAATATTATAAATTAAAATCAATATATACATTTCATTTACGGAGTGGGATATACACTTAAGCGAATTAATCTTAAAAATAAAATAAAAAATATCTAAAGATATTCCTGTTATACTTACTCTGCAAATATGCTGTAACCATTAGGAAATACCTGATTTTATACTATTGTATATAACTGTTTAGTACGGATTCTACTATATTTGAGTGGCTCAAAAATTTTAAGGTAATCAAAAATATAGTGAGTGACCTCTGAATTGTCTTAAAGATGAAATATTTAAGTACATGTCGAATTAAAATAACTACCGGTTTAAAAGCATTTTAATTTTAGGTTAATGATTACTATCGGATGGCCGTAAGACGTATGTCAAGGCAGCTTGGTTATAAAAAGTGCGCAGAATGTCACATTGTTATTAAGAAAAAGTAACAAACTGTTAATATATACTGTTAATACTGTTAACCGTTGAGGGGTTCCTCGGCTGGAGCTAATCCCGGCAGCAATACCAGATGCTTATCATAAACATGCATGCTCATCGGACCAGTATGTAAAATTTCAGGTCAATCGGACATCGGGAAGTAGATCAAATTTAACTTGCAAGATTCCACCTTCACATACACGGTAAAATGAATAATAGCTTTTAAAAAACATTTAAAAGCTTTTTTTATTCATCATTCATTTCATATTCATTTTAAAAATAGAATTGTGTATATTTACTACACATTCACGATGTATTGTGAATAATCAGTAAAGTAAAAACAAAGTAAAGTAGCGGCCTGTTACAATCCCACTGCTGGGAATAAGCCTCCTCTCATCGTTTCTGGAGAGAAGGGTTGGAGCTAAGACCTACCACGCTGCTCCAATGCGGATTGGTAGGTTACACATATCTCCGGAATTCTCTAAAGATATGCAGGTTTCCTCACGATGTTTTCCATCACCGAAAAGCGTGTGATTAATTGCAATTAGACACATGAGTTTTAACAGAAAAACTCATTGGTGCCTGCCCGGGTTTGAACTCATGTTCCCCTCGAAAGAGTCGGATGGTCTCACCGCTGGGCTATCACAGCTCCAATAATCAGAATGATCAGTAAATATTCAAAATTCTATTAAACTCAGAGGGTCGCAGCGTTCGGCAAACCTGCTGCTTTTAAAAATGAGATCATTGACCTGATATTATAAACATTTAAACCTTGCTACGAAATTGATTAAATTCGAATTAATTTGTTAATTTATTTTAATGTGCATGTACGAGCATATACTGTACGAGTATGTGTATACAGTACTTTATGTATGCTCACACGTTTCTCTGGTGTTTAAAAGGGTTCTTCAGTGACAGAGATTACTTTCATGAGGTTTGCCTTCGTAATACAAATACAAAAATGTTACTGTTTAAAGTCTTCACTGTAGATTTTTCTTAATCGTGACAACATGAGTATTTTTTTGTTCTTGTTTGTTGTGTAGTTATTCAAAACAATTAAAAAAAAGCTAATTAAGATGCGTTATTAAACACACACAGTGTAATCGGAGACAAATTTCCCGCGCCCTATCCCGGATTTTCCCGTTAAGCGCTCTAACCTAATGAAACATAAGCCAATTTTTTGCGCATAACGCTTACAGGCTTTACAGGTGACTTTATGACGTTCACCGTATCATTTAGAGTAGTCTTCTTCTCTGAGAAGCTTCCTATAAGAAGCGAACGTACACTATTGATAGTACAAAATTATTACATCAGCCCAAACACCGAACACAAGATAATGAAGATAGATATCCAGTGGTTAAAGTATAAACGACTGTCGGCGCCGTTTTCGCTATGCCGCACTAGATGGTACTGTACCGAGTTGCGCCGTGCTAAAGAAGTTCTTTTGTAGAACTATAAGTAGCCGGTACATATTTTCATTTGGGTCCAAGTCCGATACAGTACTTCACAGCGCGTCGCTTTAAGCCGAAGGCCGGCCTCACAGGAGGCACCCTTAAGGCGACGCTTCTGTATGCTGCGAGCTTTGCTCGAGACTCGCTAATCGCTCTCCCAGCTTTTACCCCGACGATGCTTCTGTGCTCGCGCACTGT
The DNA here is from genome assembly GCA_947086505.1 of Morpho deidamia. Classification (NCBI taxonomy): domain Eukaryota; kingdom Metazoa; phylum Arthropoda; class Insecta; order Lepidoptera; family Nymphalidae; genus Morpho; species Morpho deidamia. Next base: position 12,807,053 of record CAMTZC010000012.1, on the reverse strand, counting down.
CTCGGTGACGCTGTAAAAGCCAATAGGGCTAACAGCATTAGTTAGTGTTCGAAAAAAAATCATTTGGGTCGAATTTGGTGGTCAGAATATCGTCATTTGCTCGTTGTTTAAAAAGTATCGTGATGTTCCATTTGTCACGTCGTCGTTGGCATAGGGTCTTAAATCTTAATTTACAACGACAATCAATTTCCTTAACTTTGACTGGACTCTGGTAAAAACTATATAAATTATATTTTTCTGCACTTTTATTATACAAATAACACAATTTTATCCTCGTAGCATTAGTTCTTTAGAATTTATATAATGAAATATAGATTTAAATCATCAACTAAATGTTGAAGAGTCCAAAAAAAGCAGATTTATGCGAATATTTTCATGACTTATAAAGGAATTATCTAAATTAAGCGATTTGGGTACTAGTTTCCCTTGCGGTGCCGCAAGGCTGGCTTTGACGTCATTAGCTTGAGGACATGCACGACGACATATGAAGTTAAGAGCGTGTATACAGAGATCCCAATGCGACATAAGCCTAAATTATAAACAAATAGAATTCAGTTTACAATAAACACCATCACACAGGATGCTAATGGAAGGTCAAAGTTACCCATTTACATATGTTCTGGTGACATATTTTTGTGTTTTATTAACAACATAGTTGATAACAATTTTTTTTTCATTTATGTTTTCGTTTTGTATAAAAAATATCATATCTCTTACCATCAGTAATGAGTTTTATGTTTTTTTTTTCTGGAATATTTCGCGTAGGTAATCAAAAACAGGTTTGTTCAGTTTTGTGGTTGCAAACACACCGACAGCGAATTTTAATCATAAAGAAATATTACCAAATTTAGAGGGCTGGCTCCTTTTTCTGACAAAAAATCCGCTTAGCGATTCAACGCGGTAACGCTGCCAGCATTCTTGGGACCATTCCACGTGGGCAAGATTTGTATAGTAGTAGCATGTAAGTAATTTAAGATAGATGTAACTTGTACATTTACAAATATATTATGTACAGATAGATTAAAATAAAATTTACAACACATCCACGCTTAGTTTTTTATTTAAAAAAATCTCAACGAATGTTTAATGTAAATTTTTATGTTACAAAAAAAATTGCACACACAAAATTTTTATTTTATTATTTTAATATTAAATAATACTAAAAATACTCGAATATTTCAATATGAGAAATATGAAGCGGGTGATCCTGTAAAGTTTGGTGGCGATTGGAGTATATTTTTTAACTGTTGAGTTCTGTTTGGAGGGGAATTCGAAGCTAGACTGACCCATAGCAACGCACGGCCAAACAGCTAGTAATCTATACTAATATTATAAAGAGGAAAGATTTGTATGTTTGTATGTATGTATGTGTGTATGTGTGTATGTTTGTAATGTTTTCACGAAAAAACTATTGGACTGATTTCAAAAATTTCTCCATCTCAATCTTTCACCATTGGAAAGCTGCCTCTTTACTGAGCAACATAGGCTATATTATATTTTCAAAAAAATAGAGATCCCTAATAAAATTGTAATAAGGTGTGAAAAATTTAGTTATAAAAATCTTTCATCGCGTGTGCTGCGGAAACTATTGATGATAGAACAAAAAAATGTTCTACATTATTATAAAACGTATCAATATCTACAAAAAAGTCGACAATACCATATGTCTAACTATTATAGTTTTTCCACTACTTTTCTGCATTGTAAAAGTTGATAAAAGTGGCGACAATAATCAAACCATAATATTTACATGTCCGTATTAATCCTTATCCCACTAAATGATATTTTATTAAAAACTGTTTCAATACCCGTAAAATACTTTTTAAATTATTAAAATCGGACATTCCAATCAAAATCATTTTTATTGACTTTAGCATATAATGTAGTTACGATTAATTTAAGGAGCATTGGTTGATTTTGTAACGGAGGACGGCGTTGGTCACTGCAACACAGTTAATACTTCTGCAAGATCAACGTTAATTTTTCTCATTGGTCCAAATAAACGTTTTATTTATTTAGTTAAAGATGTGACGAATTTAAAAATGTCAATAAAAAGAAATTAATGCCATGCAATATAAATACCTTCCGTTAAAAATTTCCTTTGCCTTACCTATTGAAAGTCCCAGGACCAAACTTTCAATTTACAAAAATAAGTCTATAGTCTGACTTAGTAAACTTTTCACTACCAAAAGACCGGGATGTACGCGAGTGAAACTGCGGGGCATTGCTAATTTATAATAAAAAACCTTAACGTTTTGTATTCAAAGTTGTACCTTTTTACCGTTTTAAATTATACGTATTTTCTTGTAGTTATAAAATAAAACATCACTCTCAGTAACAAAGTAGATCATTAATTTTTAAAGTACGTGTTAGGACTTCCTTATATGCAAAACGTGAATAATCTTTATTATAGATTTTTTTATAACGACCTTCGTAAAATAATGTATTTTTCTTTTCATAATATTTAATGTTGTGTTTGTTTGATATTATTTATTATTTAATTAGTAAAATATACCAATAGTATTCTTAACATACATTTTTGTTTTTAAGTGTAAATTCATACAGTTACTCTCAATCTATTTAAATTATATTACAGGCATATACATCACTGAAAACTAATGACTAACACAAGGTATTATGTAACATGTGTTGTTACATAATACCTTATTAATATTTTTTAAAAGTTATTTTTAAGATAAATATTATTTTCTTGTTATTTTATCGTTCGGGACGAATATAATACGTTGCATTGTTTTTCAAAATAGTGTCGTAGAGTTTCTGTTTTTATGGAATTCATTATTCAAGCACATTATTCAAGCCTCGATAAAAATAACATCAACAACTTACAATAATAGAAAAAAATCAGAGAATAAATAGAATAAGCACAGCAAAATTTTAAAATGGAGTCCACAACAAATAAATAATTTGGCAGTGCATGTTTTTTTTGTAAACACAAAGTAGGGATTTTCTTGGAACTATGGTCACAACAGGATAAAATAGCATAAATTTACTTAATACGGTAATACAAGCGCCGTATGATAACCTGGCTGAGTAGAATTAACCACCCTCATTTCTTGCCGAGGTGTCGTATAAGGAGACTAAACTAAGTTGACGTTAGGCAGGCGACCGATCTTAAAATACCTGGCCAAATCATGTAACAACATGGTTAATACATGTTGTGCCGACCCCACTTAGAATGAAAAAAGTATAAGAGAATGATGATGAGAGTAATACAAATATAATTTGTACAGCTACGTCATGACGTTTCTTCTTATCAGCACTTGGTTGTACCAATAATCGCATCAGGTAGAGTTTGAAATAATATAGAAATAAATCGATAGGTCTGCGTGCTTATAATTAACGGGCCATTTCAAACGGCACTATTGTATAGTACCCGACATTAAATAATGCACATCGATGTTTACAACGAAACAGCTGGCCAGTTCGGTTTCGTAGAGCACTGTCACTGTCAGACACGGGTTCGTTAGTCTGTGCGACAGAGACAATGCTCCATGAAGCAGAATCTAGCCGATTTCTCTCTCTGAGACTGGATGTGCATTATTTATTGCCGGGTACTATACTTATTCTATGCGCAAATATTCACCCGATAACGTTATCGTATATGTGTATGCAGAAAAATACTTGTTTTTTCTTTGCGTTTCCGCTCCATGTATATTCTTGTATTTTTGGAGAACGAATTCTTTCCTTCGATAACATATAACACTTGTTAAAAAATAAAGAACATGGTGGGACAAGATTTTGGATAGAACTACATAATATATACTTTTTAGTGGTGCTTTGGCCGTGGTAGTTACACCTTACATACAAAGCAACACCGCCAAAGTATAAATAATGAAGTGTTCGGTACGATGCTGTATAGGATTCGTAAGTCAGTTTAACCATTGCAGTTTTTGATCTCTAGGTTTAGACTATCATAACTTACGAGTATCATGAGGTAAGATACAGTAACCCGAGCCTACACGTAATAAAAAAAAATAATGATATTACATGTTACATATCATTATCATGCATACGTACTTAACGGGCGCTAGATTTTTTGAACCATTATTTAGTAATACATCTATTACTAAATTATGGTTCAGAAAATCTTAATGGTGAAAGGCATCCCTTACACCAGTGTTTCTTAAACATTGTTTTGCCATGGCTCGGTTAATACTTTTAAAACCGCTTGGGTTTAGTTGTTTAACTTAAATTTTAAACTAATTTGTAATACATACGTTGGTATCACTTATTTGACCACTAAATTTTATTGCCAAGTATAGTCTTACTAAAGATAGATAAAATACTAAAAGATAGTGGGTTTGCAGCCGTTAAATGGGAAACCTTGCTCTATGCGTTTGGATTTCAAACCAATACCTAATATTTTCTATGTAATTCATAAATGATGATTCATTAACCAGTGTTAGAAGCATACAATCGCCATACACATGACACAGACTATGCGTCAGACTTTCAAATCCCAGTTTTTTATATCTGCCACCCAGGGTTTCCCCATTATCAAAGTTAGCGGTATAATAACTTCCGGTCGAACAAGCCCCTCAGGGCTTCTTTTAATTTTCAGGTCCTGATCTGATTTTACAATCACTTTCACATTTATATAACTTTGTTATAAGTTGAGTTTAGGTTTTCGGATATTTAGTAAATTATTATAAAATAACTAGATAATGAATAGAGATTCAGCTATTTGATAATAGGTAACAGCAACTCTACAATATTGGATAAGTTTTTTAATATCTATTTTAAATAAAGTATTTTTAGATTTAAATAAAGAACTCTATAATTTTAAAATAGACACATTAACCGCAATTCATTAAAATTTAAAAGAGCTTTTTATATTAGACTGATTCATTTTACGGTTCTAATGTTGTGAATATTACTTTTTTAAAAACAAAAAACAAGTTAATTGATTTATTCACTTCTTATTCATATTTTCTTGGACTATTTTTTTAATTATTGTTTCGCATTGTTTCAGATCTTTGGTCGTTCTTATAAAGAAATCATCTATACTTGAGGGGGACGTAATTCAGGTCAGTCTAATATATAATATTTTAACAGTCTATTGTTTTAGAGAACTACCATTACGGTTTTTTTTCAAGTGTGAAGTCTCTGGTTGAGTCAATACTAAGCGAAGTACTAACCGAGACCAAATAAAATTCATTTCCAGTGTCGGATATAAACATAAAGATCTGGGGGATAGAGAACACAATTAATATTGCGATTCACAGTCAAGAGTCCGAGAAGTCTGGTATTCGATTTTAATTATTTTAAAATAGATTATCCAGAATTATTTTATCACCAGAATTATTTTTTTACCATTTTGGAACGCTGGCTTCCACTGAGAAGAACTGGCAAGAAATTCTATGAGTATTCCTATTAGGGATAACAATTATACATAGATATCTGTTATCAAGTAGATATTTGGTATAATCAGAACAAACATTCCGTATTAAGTACACGTTACAAATTGACTTTTTAAAGAAACTATCCATAACTACTACAAACTGAAACCGGTTGTTTTTTTTAATAAATATATGGGACACTTACAAAGTAAGTAACTTAATACTTGTGATATAAGTGACAGACAACTGGTAGATATACTACATATGTATATTATTTTGAAAACATACTTAAATACAAATACACACCCAGGGTCGAGGAACCAACAAATTGATTATAGAAAATGTTGGCCCTCGGCAGGAACCGAAATTACCAACTACGCCAACGGGCCAGTTTATACAACTGATAAAAGTCTTTTTTCGTTTTTATCTTTTTTCAGGTAATTGAGTTCTTGTTACTTGAGGTATAACAGGGTTTTGTTTTTCCAGAAATCTATCCGTATCTCCTAGTTTACGGTAAACTATTACAATTCCGGACGCAAATGAGTTGTTTCCCATAAAAAGAATTTGCGACGTTAGGGTTTACGTGAAGTACTTGGAAGTTGCGCAGTGGCATGTATAATGTTCGCTGGAACCGATGTAAACATTACGTTTTCGCTCCCTAGAATTTTATTTATTTACATCATAACAACTCATGCATTTAATCGTAGAGTTGGGAAACAAGGTTCATGTGTTCGTGGCGTTTCTATGCTATAAAATAAATAATTTCTTCACATTTTTAATTATCAATATTATTGATTGGTTACTCATTGGAAGCCTCCTCTCTATATGGATATGTAGTTTAAATCTACCACATTGCTTAAATGAGGTGACGCAGCTATCATCACGATGTTTTCATTTATCTTAAAGAGCATGCTGCATTGGAAATATCAATGAAGTTCATAATTTGAAAGAGAAATGATTGGCCAGCCCAGTGTTTGCGAACCTCGGACTAATGATTACGTCAGTTAATCCTATCGCGACGTTTAAATTACAATCGTTGCTATATATGTATGTGCATAAATACGATGTATTTGATATTTCTTCCTCAATCGTTATTGATATTTCTAATAACGATAAAAAGTTATCGAACTTCTTCCTTTTTCTCTCTCTTATTATGTAGTGTTCAATTTAAACAATCTTTTTTTAAGATGACGTAGCCAATCATCATCATTCTCCTGCCCTTATCCCAATCTAAGTGGGGTCGGCACAACATGTTACATGGCTACGTATTTTACGACCGGCCGCCTGCCTGACGTCAACTTATCTTAGTCGCCTTTTACGACACCTCGATAAGAAATGAGGGTGGTCTATTCTATGCAGCCGGATACCACATGGCGTTTACCTTAGTCGACTCTTACGACAGCTCGGTAAGAAAAGAGGGTGGTCTATTCTATTCTGCCGGATACCACACGCCTAAGATGACGTAGCCAATCTATAAGTTAATGATGAGAAAGCTTGGATTTGAATTGCCATGAGCTACGAAGTACATTATATTGTAATTTTTGATTTTTGAACAATTACAAATACAATATTGTTATATTTCTTTTTGAAAAGAGTGACCGCCGAGTATTATGCTGGTTCTTCTCGGTTAGATCACCTATCCGAACCAGCTTCATTGTAATTTGACGATTCAAAAGTACTTGTAAAAGCCAATTTGAGTAAAGAATTATTTGAATTCGGTTATGTGGGTCTTCAATCTATATAAGATTTTAATAAAAAGTGTTTTAAATAAATAAAAGATTTTTTTTGTCTCCAGTACAATGCCTCGCCTGGAGCAGCCACCTCCGGAGGATTTCAGGCGCGTTTTGCGCGAGAAAGCCTTAAGCCACAGTTTGTTCTACCTGAAGCTCGGCGCAGGAGTGCCCCCGGGGCAGGCGCGGGACCCTGCGCCCGCGCAACTATCACGTCGACCTAACGACAGTACTGGCATGCGCGCGCCGTCGACCGCGCGCGTCAACAGGCACGCGCAGCCGCGCGTCTCAGAACTACTCCGGAAATTCGAACCAGGCCCGATGCAGTATCTACGCATCCCTCGCGCGGTCAGCCCGCCCGAAGACATCAGCTCTTCGGATGATGACGACCGAGCGGCGGTCAGACGCCGCAGCCGCGATCTCAGCGACGACTCTGCAGTAGAACTGGAGCCGAGGAGACGGCATTCTCACCCTCGCGATATCACCCCACCCCCTGACGCGATGTCGCCTAGAAGAGAGAGGACTCTTATTGAAGCTCATGTTGTCGAACTGGGTAGACGAGGGAGCGAGGGTTGTGAGACCAGAGGCAGATGCGTGAGGACACCGAGCGTGGTCGTTAGTGATTATTCGGACGGTGTTGCGGTCGGTGCCACTGAGGAGGAGGTTGACTGGTTGAGGTCGAGGTCTCTGTCTGCTGATTCGGCGTGCTCTTCGTGTTCGACGCTGTCCAGTCGCGATGACGAGGAGTTCGAGCCGCCTACGTTGCCCAAAAAGGTGAGTTTTATTTTGTTTTTGTTTTGATAACATAACGCAATAAACGCAATCTGTAGCACGAGCGACGCCGACGCGATATGTTATCGCTTTTGATATCTGTACTAAATTTATAACATACATAATCGTTAGGTTTACATGACTTACGTTTTTTAACTCCAAATATTACTGAATGCCATAATTTTGTCATCTCGTTATGAGATTTTATAAGAACATAAAAAAATCTACTAATTATATATTTATTTCCGTTAATTAAGTTTATATTAATCATTGCCTTATTTACGCTTATATTATATGTTATTTAAACAAATTGAATACATAACTACATTATTATTGTTACGTATAAATTGTTTTATAAGCAAGTCGTTAAACACAGTCATACGTTATTTATTAATTTTTGAAATAACACGTTATCGGGCTTAATTTTAAATTCATTCATAATTTAAAAAGCAAAAGATTATAAAAATGAAAAAATTCAAGTCAATCAATAAAGTGTTAATGTCAAATTTTTTAGACGCTAGAAATACAGAAAAGATAAATATATAGAAATATACCAAAATGTATCAAATCAAAACTTTAATAACAGTGGGTATTTGACTATAGCGAATTGAATATAAATTTAATAGAAAAATGACTACAGGAATATATACTGTTTTGGTAGTTATAGGGTTATCTTTTGGCATATACTAAATATTTATTTCAGATCTAAAGTGCATAATATTCGTGTTACTTCACGCTGTTAGCATAAAATTTGCATGACAGTATGCCTTTTCTGTTACTTGTTATGATAATAAATAAATTTTACTGCCACTAGAATATTACCTGTCACTTTGTGACGTCAATGAGCTGCGTAATAAAAAGGAATAAATCGATCGTAGTACATGCAATTTTGTTTGCAAATTGTTGTGATCAATATCTTTAGAAACTAGAACATAATCTAGATGATTTTGTTCAGCAAAATAAAAATTCGTATTTATATTTGTACCAATCTACTAAAGTAAAAAAAGTCCCAAAAACTGTCTGTCTGTATGTAATCGATTTTCTCAATATCTACTGAGCAAATCTTTGTACAGTTTTCACCCAAAGATTGTCCAATACTTCCGGATGGTTTAAGTAAATAGTACATATCGGTATTATGTAAGTTGTATTGAAGAGATCGCGCAGTTGTCAAAAAACTCGCTTGCTGGGAGCTTTAGTCGCGTGCACTGCGTAAACCAGCAGAGATACGCTAAAGTAATGTACTAGGGAGTTCCCTATCGACAGTTGTCGATCTATAAAATTACCACAAAAAAGGCCGCGACAACATGTCTCTATCTCTTATGGTTAGCTCACAATAACTACTTTTATGTTTAAAATTTGGATTCTAGAAAAAAATTGTGACACGCTGATTTCCACGCGGGCGAAGTCGCTGGCACAGCTAGTAACACATAAAAAAGAGAGACGGATAAGATTTGCGATTTCTTTATTGTCGATGGTAACATTTTAGACTACTCTATTTACTCTAGTATAAATAGTATAATCCTACTTCCTACTATCCTACTAATATTATAAATGCGAAAGTTTGTGAGTATGGATGTATGTTACTCTTTCACGAAAAAACTGTTATATAACGATACATGGCTCCAAGGCAATCACAATGGATCCAAGGCATCTGTAGGAGATGCATTGTAACAAAAATTCACACAGCTGTTTAGTAAGTATTGTCATTTATAAAATGCCTAGCAGGACCGCCGTGTGGTTTCCGGCTGAATAGAATAGACAATCCTCATTTCTAACTAATGTGTGGTAAAAGGCGACTAAGCTAAGTTGCTTCTCCGTGCGGTATTCGACTAAGTAGAATAGACAACCGTCATTTCTTACCGAGGGGTTGTAAAAGGTGACTAAAGTAAGTTGACCTGCTGTGTGGTATCCGGCTGAGTAGAATAGACCACCCTCATTTCTTACCGATGTGTGGTAAAAAGTGGCTAAGATAAGATGACGTCAGCCAGTCGTCTGATCTTCAAATACATAATTATGACATGTTGTGCTGACCCGACTTAGAGTGGGATAAGGGCAGGAGAATGATGATAAAATATGTAGCAGGAGTATAAAATCAACTAATGCATAAATCTTAAACGACTTAATTTATTCACTTATAAATATTGATATGTACATAAACAAATATTTAAAATGAACACGTGGCTATTAAAATGTATTATTTATATCCGTTTGTACATAATTTTCTTTATGTAAATGAAATGGATGACGCACGCGGCACAAAAGCGGATAAATTAGTTAAGGCGCTGAACAGAGCCAAATAGGCTGACTTTAAACACGTTTTTAACAAAAGCTATAGGGATGACGATTAAAAGAAAAATATATGTTAATATACATCATATCTCAGAGAGAATGTAAGATTTCAAAACACGATTACGATACTTTTTTTCGATAAAAAAAATTGGTAAATAGACCTCTGATTTTTACTTTGATCGTAAATATCTCTAATATTTATCAACAAAAACTGGTAAAATTAATAAGACTAATAAATCATTATAATATAAAGAGAATGTAAGATTTAAATTTTGAATTAATTAAGATATTTCATTCAAATTAAATATTTTTTAGAAAATAGCAAAACTGAAACGAGTCATCGTCTCGCTTCTCTTTTACATCTACGAATATAGACAGTGATCGCTGAGGCGCGCTGCTATACGGACGTGTGTCGCTAGCTGCCGCCTTTTGTGACTATTCCTTGTTGATAATATGTCTGTTTTTAGGTTTAGTTATAGTTTCAGCATACTTAGTTTTATAAGATTAATTAGACATAAGTTTTTTAAATAAATTGTACAAAAAAAAATTGGATAAAATAGTGTACACCTACAATGGGTGTTAAAAAATTAATTTTGTCGCTACGTCGTCGCAGAAATTGTGGGCGTGGCTTATATGCCGAAATCTGAATTTGCGCCAGCTCTGTTCAGCGCCTTAAACCATATCTAATAAGCGCTATGTTCATCACACACTTGGAATTTGATTGTATTTATCTTGGTATTTAATGGTTGTAATTAACATATCCCAAGTATTAAATCAGACACTGCTTATTGCTTTTATTCTAAATAAATTACAAAATTCAAATTTCAATTTTTTTTTATTTGCTTAATGAGGTACAAGAAATGATGTTATATAAATATATTCTAGAACGACACATTCCGCCTATTAAAAGCATGCAAATAGTACATTATACAATTAATATAATATTTTTTATTACATATATTTTCGTACTAATACGTCGTGTGGTATCCGGCAGAATAGAATAGACCACCCTCATTCCTTACCGAGGTGTCGTAAAAGGCGACTAAGGTAAGTTGCCGTCAGTCAGGCGGCCGGTCGTAAAATACGCAGCCAAATCATGTCACAACATGTTTAAACATGTTGTGCCGACCCCACTTAGAGTGGGATAAGGGCAGGAGAATGTTTGTGATATATTTTCGTACTAATAGTTATTTATAGGTTCTTTAATTATTATATTTGTTATATTCATTGTTTAAATTTTTTTTAAGGCTTTGAAATACTCTTCGATATTAATGAGAAATTTATGCAGTGTAATTTTAAATTATAAACACATATCTCGGCTATACTTTTTGATAACTTATTGTGATTTTTACAGCCATTACATAGACACTCTTATTTAAGAAAACAGTTCTGTTCTTTGGGCACTTAAATGTATGTTTAAGGCGTTCACGTGCACACTTCTCAAAAAGATTTTGATTATGTCTTAGAAAAAGTATTAATTCATAAATATAAAGGGAGGGTAAGGTTAGTATATTGAGCTCTTTTCTGTATTCCACAAATAACTCTTACACATCTTTTTCTTCTTCTTTTTCTTCAACTTCGTTACTTCTGTCGTTTTTCGACAAAAAGGCTTTTAACGACATTTCATGTCTCTACTGTTAACCGTTGAAGAGTTCCCTCTTGTGGAGCCAATCCTGGCATTAGAAGGTCATGCTTATCATAAGCATTGTCATCAGAACTGGAACTGTATGTAAAATTTCAGCTCAATCGGACACCGGGAAGTGGGTGAAATTTAACTTGCAAAATTCCACCTTCACATGCAAATATTCATACAAGACAAGTTAAATAAAAGTTTTTAAAAATGCGTATCATGCAACCAGCTTTATCGATAAGCGTTTGCGATAGTGAATATAAATAATAATAAATAATAATAAATATATGGGACATTTACACACACGGTCGTCCGTCCCCAAAGTTAGTAACTTAATACTTGTGTTATGGGTGACGGACAACTGGTAGATATACTACATATATAAGTTTAAATACATACTTAAATACAAATACACACCCAGGCTCGAAGAACCAACAATTTGTTTATAGAAAATGTTGGCCCTCGGCGAGAATCGAACCCGCGATCCGCGGAGCTGAAGGCTGAAGTCACTACCCACAGCGCCAACGGGCCAGTCCAGAATGTGTGTAGTGCTTCTGTATTATAGTGGTATATTGTAGTTCTGTATTATAGTATTCTGTATTATAGTAGTTATTGTGGTTTTTAGTGCAGTTGGTTATTGGAACCCTTCATGTATCAGGTATAAATAAGAAGAGTCCACTCTACATTTAGCATTATATTTTCCGTTTACTTATGGCAAAATAATTTACGTAATACTTCTGTATTATGAATCTCCGCAAAGTAACGTCTAATTCTATAAATTATCTACGGTTATAATTATAACTCTTGTATTATAATTCTAACTTTTTATTCATTTTCAACAAACTGTGAAACGACATATGTCTTATAAATTGAATTCCTTAATAATACCTCTTAAAGAATCAGTAGGTTTGCTCTTGTAAATTTTGGATTTTTTTAAGGACATGATTGAATTTTTTAAGTTACTGTTTACTAATACTGTTTCTTTTTTACATCTACTCTAAATTAGACATGAATAATGTATTTTGCGGTTTTAATTGTTATTCGAGTCATAGCCGTCAGCCGTGTAATTGATAAGTGATAAAAAGTTAATTTAAATTAACTATGTTTGACCATGCTATATAACACATCGTTTAAAATGAGCACACTAAATAAGGTAATAAAGTTAATGAATAACAGGCAATGTAAAAGTTTAGTAGTAATTTATAAAATTCAACGATTACTTAAAGCTAGCGTAGCGTACAGGGTTCACAATTAGCATCATTATTACGTATTATTAATATTTCTTACCAGCTTAGCATTGATATACAATCAATGTAGCTAAGGTCAATATTACCTCGGCTCTTCAATTTACGAATATAGATTACATAATATTTTTTATATAGAAATTAGTTAGCGTTAGTGTGTGTGATATAAGTTTTCACCCCATTTTACTTTTTTTTTACTATTAACCTAATGTATTATCACGTTAAAAATTGGCTTTAATAACTAAATATGTGTGTAATGCGCATGTAAAACGTTATATTCTATGTTGTAAGAAAACAAAATTACTAATCCATTACTCTACGTAATATAATTCAAAATAAAAAAGTAATAATAAAGTTATTTTGCTTATTATTACTTTGTATTATGGATCTCCGCAAAGTAACGCCTAATTCTATAAAGTTTATAAATTGTAATTCAAAATAAGTTTATGTATACGCGACATATATCTAATATATATATAATGAATATTCTAATTTCACTGATAAGAATAATATACGGTGCTTGGAATTAATTTTTTTTTTTACTAAATGGTTTAACTATTTATTTATAACTTTAATGTGCATCATGAAATAAGGATACATAATTTGAATGAAATAAATGCACAGCATAAAAGGCGCATATATTTTAAGCATATCGTGAAAATTTATTCTCAAATTGTGTTTTCGCCAAAATAAGTATCAACAAAGTCATTGCTAACGTTCACACTAAAAAACCAAAAGAAACATTATGAAACAACGTAAATTCATAAGTACTTTCGTATTATTTTTATATAAGCCGCGATTAGTAATCTAATCTAATTCTAATTGCGAATTATATAACAAAACAATATTTTTGTTATAGACCTCCGCAAAGTTACTAAATTAGTTAATTATGTCAGGAAATTATGGGTGGTCATCGCCTGATGGGGACGAGCGGCGAGTATATCGGATTCACACTTACTAAAAACCTGGCAGTGCTCCAAAGGGACAGGGTAACGTTTTTCACATAGCCCCGCCAGCAGTGGCTCTTTACCCCAGAGAATGCCATCACCGGGTAGGGACCTTTTTAAACAGTGACCTCTCCCTCCTCTGATCGATGCATCGGGAGCACCAAATTTATCAACCGCCTCGGGGACCTAATTTCAGCGAGCGTCCGTTAAACTCCGTTGCGATCGACTGGAGGTCCTCGTTAGACGTTAGGGCGGCATGCGACGGAATATCACAGGAGGTCTTAGTACGACGTTTTTCCACGTTACTAGAGATTGCTATGCTCGAACCTCCGCGTTTCGACGATGTTTCTGCGTTCAGGACTAACAGCATTGAGTCAGATAAAAAAGTATCATACCCTCGTTACTATTAACGAGGGTATGATACTTGATGATGTAGTCGTAACATCGGTAATATTCCATAACATTGCGATAACAACGTTTATTGCACTTGAATTATCACTATCCTAATCCTATATTGTTTATACGGGTGTATTTGCCGGAGAGGATGTCCACATCCGCCGTGCGCCCAACGTTATCCGTAACGTTAAACGGAGCGTAACTAATTCATTCGTATAATACGTATAAATGAGAATGGGTTCAGTACATTGATAGCAACCGTTTATTAGGAAGGCCTTAGAAAATAAACAGTGCACCGTATAGTTTTTATTTAATTATAGACCACCCGAAAAATTCTCACTTCATTGGATTGGGAGATACCACATATCCTCTTAATTTTCTAAAAATATATTCTTTATTCAAGTAAACTTGTAAACAAGTGCTTTTGAATCGTCAATTCTACTGCTGGTTCAGAAACCCTACCGAGAAGAGAGAGGAAACTCGGCGGTTGCTCTTAACAAATCTTAATTCTTATTACTAGTTACATTTAATCATTGCTGTATTGTACAGGCTCGGAGGGTAGCTATAACCACGAATTATTGTCATCGAAGTAATCCTCAACAGTATAGTATAGTATAGTAAGCTTTCTGTATCAGCCTCTTTTTAACAGTGTTTGTAACTGCTCCATTGAAAAATAAAAACTATACAAAAAATATGTAAGGTTAAGTTTTAATTATAATAGACGTTTAATAGGCAGTAGGCCTAAAAAAACAGAATGAATTCATATTTGTGTTTGCGTTACACTTTTCTAATTAATATATTTTAAGGTCTATAGCTAGACATAATTCTCTGCAAAGAATCTTGTCCCTTTGTAGCGAGGCGACTCCCAACAACCTTTTTGAGGTCGTCTGTCAATCTAGCTGTCGATATCGTTACTCCAGCACCTTAGGACTCCTACTCTCAACGGTTCTTCGTACTATGTGACCCCCCCAATTGCCACACGATGACTTATATCAGGAATTTAAGTTATTCCACGGATCTCCTTTTTTCTGATTTGATAAGGCAGAATAAATACTCCACACAGTTCGTTCCATCGCTCGCTTAACAACTGGGATCTTTCGAAGTGTTTCAAAGCTATTAGTTCATAATTAATTAATGTATAGAAAAGTAATAATAAAATTATTTTGCTATAATCCGCAATACAGTAAATAGAAAATATATATAGTGTTAAATGTAAAGTGGATTATCCGTATTTTCATACCCGATACGTGCAGGATTCGTAAAAATACATGCACAAACCTCCACCACTTCCACCACAATACACAAACACTACACACGTTCACTATCACAAACTCAACAATCGTTTCGCCCCGCAACCGAAGCATCATCAGGAGATAGACTCCACGACAAAATCGCAAAGCCAAGCCCAGCCAGCTTTGCGATTTTGTCGTGAAAATACGGATAATCCACTATACATTTAACAATATATATATTTTCAATTTACTGTATCGCAGATTATAGCAAAATAATTTTATTATTACTTTTGTATTATGGATCTCCGCAAAGTAACGCCTAATTTTATTAATTATTTAATGTATAGACCTAGGCGTTACTTTCCGAGATTCATAATACATAATTATCGATTATATTATTAATCATAATTAATTGGTCCAATCTTTTCATTTTTTTCCTTTTACATCCGTTATATGAGCAGTCAAACACTCGGTTTATGATACATAACCTGAAATATAAATTTCGTAATAGATATTTAGGCTTTCCTAACTGAAAATATGTCTGAAAAGTCTGTTTGAATTAGCAATTACATTCAAACCATGACTCTAACTCAAGTTTAATAAATTATAGAGCTGCGTCTAATTTCAGTGTTTGTTTTGCCATTGTACATAAATAACCTACCATTTGAAACATGTATCCTAATTTATATGCAAACATGTAGCGAGTTAAATGTTCAAATGTATATGTGGGTATATTTTTTATCTAAGAATAATAACAGTGCCTACTTTGTTACTTAGCTCGCCCACATTTTAGTGAATTGAGTTGCTGTGTTAGATGACCGACTTATTTACAGATTACCTTCTTGACTGATGAGATATGACTTAAACTTTCGCGATTCGTACTTATTATTATATATATAAACGGGTCACGTCGCGGCAAATTCGAGTTACCTTTTTTACAAGGTTCGACGTTTTGGCAGAGTTGCATCCGCCATGGTCACGAACTGACTGGAGCGCCGCGTCATCTTAGTTCCCGAGTACTACAGTCATTATTTTGTTCATCTACCCTCACTTGACCCGCACAATCCACGTAAGGTCTCTTGCAAGAGACCTTACGTGGATTGTACTTAGTTGTTAAGGTGTCATTTTAATAAAAAGTTAAGTGTAGCAAGATTTTTTTGTAGTTTAAAAAATACTTTTATATTTTTAAATATTTATATATTTAAAAATCTAAAAGATCTCAAGGCTCGGAGATAGTCGGCTAGTCATTATATAAGGTAGCTCAATATCTTGAGTCCACTTAATTAAATCTTGTTACTATTTTAGAGATTAGACATTTATCAAAATTTCAATACATTGTTATTCGTATTTAGTGAATTCATAAAATAACGAGAACAAAATTAACGTTTGTGATAAAAGAGAAAAACAAAAAAATGCTCTTTAATCACTCAAACAGTACTGTTGTCGGTTGACCCAGGCATCTCGTCACACTCCCGATGGCGTGGTGACACATTCATACCACCAGTCTTCAACGACACGTCGCCTTAAGCCTTAGTCAGACCTCACAGGTGGGCACCCTTAGGACGACGTTTACAGACGTTAGTAAAACTTCTGCTCTCTAATCTCCGTATTTCGGGACCTTGACGATGCTTCGGCACTCGTCCATCTCGCCCGGTAAAAGTCGCTGTATAAGCTACATAAGGGTTAACAGCATACAGATAGTTCCAAAACATACTCTGATCTACAAAATTCAGACGCAACTTGTCAAACGTAGCAACACAAATATCGCGTTCTAATGTAAATTCCGTACAGTGTGTCACAAAATATATTCGATTTCGCCACAGCGATTGACGTCACGTTTTATTTGACTGTGGAGAATTATAGTGGACTTTTTTTTATTATACTACATACCGCGCAAAATCGCGTGTTATGTGGACGTATAACGTCACCTAAAAAGAAACGCGCTCGCCTAGAGAAGTTTCATACTTCAAATCTTTCTTTATTCAAATAGCCTTTTTAAATTATTTAAGCCGAAATAAATCAATTTAAAGTTAACGGGTTAATATAATATTCAGAGAGATGCCACAGATAC
Organism: Morpho deidamia; assembly: GCA_947086505.1. NCBI lineage: Eukaryota > Metazoa > Arthropoda > Insecta > Lepidoptera > Nymphalidae > Morpho > Morpho deidamia. Next base: position 12,789,383 of record CAMTZC010000012.1, on the reverse strand, counting down.
AAGTATTCCGGAATATCTTACCAGATGTATAGATTGTTCTCGGTGTTCTATCCAATATGCAACCCATCTTATCAGTGAAGCACATAATAACTTTTATGGAAAACTCATAGCTGTCTGCCTACGTTTGAACCAGATACACTCTGTTTAAGATAATGCATTGTCTCCATTCTGCCATCAATGATAACATAGTATTTTCAGAACTATGCCCGACCTCGATCAGAGAATCCTTCGTTCGCCCGTTTCTGCCGGTGAAACTATAGAAATTGTTAGGGCTTAATCATTTCGAAGAAGAAACCCTAAGCTCCTTTTTTTTTTGTCAACCGGACGATCACTACTGGACATAAGTCTCTTCTTCATGGGATTTCCACAAATCCGCTTAAATCCGCGATCTTTTTGACGTCGTCAGCTCATCTCGTAGGGGGTTTACCAACACTGCGTTTTTCGGTGCGGGGTCGCCATTCAAACACCACTTGACTCCAACGCCCATCGGTTCTCCGCACTATGTGCCTCGCTCATCGCCACTTCAGCATCGCGACACTCTGAGCTATATCGGTGACTCTGGTACTTCTCTATAGATCTCCTCATTTTTTCTTCATTTGACTGGCCCATTGGCGCAGTGGGTAGTGATCCTGCGTTTAGCTCCGCGGGTCGCGGGTTCGATTCCCGCCGAGGGCCAACATTTTCTATAAACAAATTGTTGGTTCTTCGAGCCTGGGTGTGTATATGTAATTATGTATTTAAAATTATATATGTAGTATATTACCAGTTGTCTGTCACCCATAACACAAGCATTAAGGTACTTACTTACTTTGGGGACGGACGTCCTTGTGTGTAAGTGTCCCATATATTTATTTATTTATTTATTTCTGATTTGATCAAGTAGAGATACTCCAAGCATAGTCCGCTCCAGCGCCCGCTGAGGGACTCTGAGCCTTCTTAAGGGGCTCATAGTCAGCAACCACGTCTCAGATCTGTAAGTCATCACTTGTAACACGCATTGTACGAAGACTTTGGTCTTCGAACAGTGCCTTTGGTCAGGCACTGAGGAAACCCTAAAAACCAGTAATCAAACTCGATCGCGTCTTAAATAGCCCCATGAACAAAATCTCCATTCAATAGTCACGATTGTTATGAGTACAAAACCGAAGACAATACCTTGTTATGGATATGTTGTTCTATAGTAAACTGATAGTTTTATTTTTTTTACAGCCGTCCCACCCACCACTGACGTCAATCGGCCGGTTTGATGATTGTGTAGTCGTTTATGTGTGTGTGCAGGGTCGCAGGGCTTGCATAAACGTTAATTATGCTTATTACGGTATTATATTACTGATTCTAATAATGATATGCCGAACAATGATTGCACTTTTTTTAATTTAGAATTATATTACACACGCAAACGATATTACTAAAACAATTTATGTCTAAATAAAAATATATTTATTTTGTAAATACACAATAAAATTAGACTTTAAAATATTATGTTACAGGTGCTATCGATGACATGAATGATTCTATTTTTAATAAAGTTTTATTTTTTAGAATTCCATCATTATTTAAATTCTTAGCAACAATTGCGATTGAAGAAAAAATTCAAAGGTCAAATGCAAAAGATAACGTAAAGGCATCCTTACTAATATTGTAAATACGAAAGTCAAATCTGTAATTTAAAGGATTCTATCACGTTGTTTGGCACGTGGAAAGAGTTTATTTTAAGAAATATTTTGTTTCCGTTTACTGGCTAAATTTAACTTAGCTATCACAATGTATAATAAAAGTAAGTAATACGGGTTATTTACTAAAAAAAATACGTAATCAATGCGATAGGAATGTCATTTAAACGCTTTGGATCGATTTGATTTTGTGATGGAGATATTTGCGAGGTTGAAGAGTGACAGAAGCTACAGTTTATTCCAGGACTACGGTTCATAACGACGAAGTCGTGGGTAAAAGCTAGTAATATAATAAATACTGAGTCACCCATTCACTATTTTATATGCTAATACAGCGAGAGAAATGAATAAATAAATGTATGATTTAATGAATTCTACTACACGAACTTACGGATCTACAGGATTTATAAATAGTCTAAAATAGTCTAAACGTTAACGAAACTTCTTTCACAGTAATAGTGAGTCATAACGAATATAAATATTAATTATTAAACACCATTTTATTTTCCTTCAGCTTAATATTGAAGTAAATTACGAAATTTCCACACCCATGTGTAAAAAACTCTTGATTTACAAAATTATCCATTATTTAATTTTAACGTAACATCATTTAAACCTTAACATTACGTAAACATTCATGGTTATGTGGGCGTTTATCACATTTAACAGCTAATATTTCAGACACTTTAAATATTTCTCGCAGTTTAAACTCCAAAATACATAAATTCGTAATACGCAAGTGGATGTTTTTGTTAACAAATATTTGCAGACAGTGTGATATTTTGCATTAATTGACAAAATTCACTTAGTCCTCAAATATGTACAAAATTAAAAGTAGGTATGGTTTGCGTTTGAAATTACTGATATTTGTATAACAACGCGCGATTTGGTGTGTTTGTTCGCAAATACGTTTTACGTTAAATGATAAAATTTGCTAATTAAGAGACCAGGTATATCTTGAAAAAATACGTTGGTGTGTTTTGTATATAAAGTGTGTAGTGAATGTGATAAAGACTGGTTGATTTTTTCAATTAACATATGTATGTGTACGATTTGTACATATGAAACAATTTTACCTTTATAATTCATCTATGTAGTTGGATATTTCATTATTTTATTGGATTTCTCGTATATTTTTTTTAATGTAAGAATTTCGTCGTGAGATTTTCAATACATGAAATTCATCTAAGTAGTACATTTATATGTTTAATAATTTATCACTTTCTGACAGCCCTAACGAAGATTGAGCAAGTGTCAAATCACTCAGTACAGGCGTGTTGCAGTTAGTTGTAAAGCAGGATGGAGTTCAACTACACAAAATTAATTCCAATTTCCAGTTACACGATACGCTCTTCATTAATGAATCTGCGTATTCTGGTTTTTATTTTTAGAAATTCCGAAGGAGGTTAGTTATCCCTTTCCGTGAAAGGGAAATAAGGTCAATGGCCAATTGCTTCACTTCGACATGCCCTTGACGTGACGATAAGCATATATTAATGCATTATAGGAATAGTAGCGGTGCCCCGCACTTGTTTTATTTTATTGTAACCTAAAGAATAAATTTGAAAAAATAATATTGCTACTTTAAGGTACAGAAGGTCTACCATGAACTCTTATTGCGACTCAATTGAAGACGTAGACAAAATTGTTTTGATTTTTCATACAATGACGTCTTAAAGACGCACACCTCAAGTCCTTGCCGAATGACCGTTCGGAACGCGTCCTAAAAACATTTGAGTAAAAGAAACAGAATTATCTATAGTCTACATAACGTTTTCCTTTTCAAACATTACGACCCCAATGCAATCGACACTTCATGGTACGAAAAGAAAGCGGTTGAGTTTAGGGACTGACTTTGAATTGAATCGTTTTCTAAAAGTTCATGGTAGGCCTACAGGTGTACTCAGTCTGTAAAGTTTGGAAAAACGTATGCCGCGCGAGCTTTTATCGTCTGACATCAACTTACCTTAGTCGTATTTTACGACCCCTCGGTAAGAAAGAGGGTGGTCTGTTTTACTTAACCGGATACCACACGGTGGGTCAACTTACCTTAGTCGCCGTGTATGACACCTCGGTAAGAAATGAGGGTAGGCTATTCTACTCAGCCGGACACCACACGGCGGGTCGTCTTACCTTAGTCGCCTTTTACGACACCTCGGTAAGAAATGAGGGTGGTCTATTCTACTCAGCCGGATACCACACGGCATATGAGATATTGAAGTTTAATTATATTCTTGATTAATAGCTCTAATCTATAGGTCTGGTAATCATTGTACTCAAGGAAGGTTACGTAAAACATCGTGATTTATAAAAAAAGAGCTATTTACGGATAAATATTATCATTTATTCGTAGCTTATTATAGCACACTTATTATACCTTAACACACCTTAGTTAATTTAGACATTGCATGCTCTATCAATGAATGCTCTATTAATGAAAATAATTAAGAATTCAGTTTGATATGTGACTACCATTCTATTAAAATAATCATATTATAATTTTCTAACTATATGTTAACGGAAGAAAATCTATAAAATATATTCAATTTAAAAAATGCTTGGCGGTCAGCATACATATGTTTAAAGGACCGCAAGTACCCATATATATAAAACAATCTTTATCGCAATCGCATTTCGCATTTTGCATTTCGCAACCTCGACGATGCTTCTGCGCTCGCCCGTCCCGCCCGGTGGCGCTGTAAAAGTCATTAGGGCTAACAGCATACAGTCATCATCATTCTCCTGCCCTTATCCCACTGATGATGATTGGCAGATGATTTGGCTACGTAATTTACGACCGGCCGCCCGCCTGACTTTAACTTACCTTAGTCGCCTTTTATGACACCTCGGTAAGAAATGAGGGTGGTCTATTCTGTGCAGCCGGATACCACACGGCACATACCTTAGTCGCCTCTTACGACACCTCGAAAATAAATAAAAAATTATAATACAAAAGTATATTACAAAAGTAGTGCGAGCTACAAAAAATTCAAATGCGTGTTTCAAGGCATAATATGCTGTACTAACGTGCGAAGCCGAGTCAAGCCGTATGTATAAAAATATGGTATCAACAGTTAGCATAATTTCCATTATTGGCTGTGACCTGAATGCCACGTCAGATACATTTTGTTTCCTTTGTTTCATGACTGCGCTGTCATGTCTTACGCTCGAATGCCCCAATTATTTAATTGTATTATCATTGTAAAAATACTTATTTCTATCGGTATATGTGTTTATTGTCGATCTAGGGAATGCCTAGATCGACCAAATTACCTAATTAGACCTAATTAAGTTTATTTAACTTCTTGTTTTTCAACGAATGGAGCGTTCTTTTTCAACGAATGGAGCAAGGAACCTCCTTTTTCCTGATTCCTTGCTTAGGAAAATGATATCTTCGTTCTGTGAGAGTTATATAAAAAATATTCCAGTGTCATTGGATAAATAATTGTTTGATTGTATGGAACGAGGATACAAACTGTTTCACGACAAAAATAGTTTATATTACAATAACAGTATAAAATGAGAATTTCAGGAAGGAAGTTCCTTGAAAACTATAGTTAGATCAATTTAACGCAAGATTTATATTGGCCTTTAACAATACCTAACGATTTTCTTTACATTATGAGTAGTCAAGCTGTGATAGCCTAGCGGTGAAACCGTGCGACATAGGTTCAAGCCCCGGGCAGGCACCAATGAGTTTTTCTATTAAAACTTATGTATCTAATTGATAATTGCAATTCATCACATTTTTTTCGGTGAAGGAAAACATTGTAAGGAAACCTGCATATCTCTAGAGAATTCTAGGGATATGTGTAACCTAGCAATCCGCATTGGAGCAGCGTGGTAGGTCTTAGCTCCAATCCTTCTCTCCAAAAACGAAAAGAGGAACCTTAGCCCAGCAGGGGGTATAGTAACAGGCCGTTACTTTACTTTTACTTTACTCTATGAGTAGTCTCTGTCAGTTAGTCTACGACTAAGGCCAAATTTTCCACGTTTCCCTTTTCAGGGGATAAAAGCCACAATTAACCTCGAGTCTTAATATACTTTAACTCAAGATTATCATGATAAAGTACTCGCAGTCAGAAATATACGAATAGAGTTTATTTAATAATAATTTCGAATAAATTAAATTTAAGACGAAAATTTATATTAAATTATTTCGTCTCAAAATTAAATTCGCCATATATTGTATTTAGAAGAAAACTTGGTTTAATTAGTGTTATTGTTGCGTATTTACTTTTTTTATAATTATTATTAAATACAACATTTTCTAATTAAATTGTTGAAAGCACTAATAATAAGTTGTTGCTCATTTAGGAATAGCAAGATACATTTTTGGCGATGTAGTAGTCGTAGTGTTTTTACAACAAAACATTTTTATTATTTGCAATTATAGAATTTAGAGGTTTTCGTTAATTGTTTTTCGTGCAGGTCGCTCAGAACTCAATTCCCTGTTATGTCAATAGTTTAAATGGTAAAAATTAAAAAGTAAAATTGCTTGTTCCAGATGTTAAACGCTGATTGAGGGTGTTGACTCCTGAGCGATCTGCGGCATCCAGGACTCCACTTCTTGGACTTTGGACATCACTTCTAGGACTTCTGGACTTGGTGTGATAGCGGCCTAATTTGAATCAATATACATCTTCACTGTGTGGATATAAAGGATATTTTGCTGTTAATTGTAATAAATTTGTAACTATTATTTAATATTTGTATTACAGTTTTTACACGACTGTTTTTTAATTCTTTTTCAATTTTGAATATAAATTTTACGTTATATAATACAGTGACCTTGCTTAAGGTAAGATATATTTGAGTTTAATAATTCATTTAAAATAATTAAAACTATCATGTCTTCCATTCAGAAATATATGTTTGAATATTTGTCTAAGATTTTATATTACATATAGATATTACAAGTTCATTTAACTTATGGTTTTTTTTTGGATATAAGATTAGATTCTATTTAATATAAGCAATATTAAATTTAGGATCTTAGTGACTTTAGTCTAAGATTTTAACTTAACCAAAAATTATTAAGGTACATCATATATAAATTTTTAAATATGGAATATTTGAGAAAATTTAAGTCATTAAGTGAATTGCCTTAAGTAGATGGAGATTTGGATAATTTCGCTGTTAGACGCTGAAATAAAGTAACGGAACTCGAAACCAATATTTTATAAAAAATCACATTATTCTAGTTACCTTGTCTATAGTATATATGAAATCTCCAAAAAATTATTTTGTAATAGGTTAAGGACTTTAGAATGTAGACTTAATAAGGCGTTTTTATCATATCGGTATAAAATAGCATAAAATATTGTTTATTGCCCCCTCATTAAATTTACAATATACAATGTAAAGAAACAACTACATAAACATATTGTTATTATATTTTATTTATTATATCTTTATTTGGAAAACAAATAACGGTTCTATTACTATATAAATATTTAACATCAATTAATTGTGCGTAAAATTATTTAATATTATGAAATGAAAGAAAGATGAAATTTTAAATCTTACAGTAAGATGCGTTTGTAGACGTATTTAATCTTATTTTTATTTTTTTTTCTAATCATAATTATGGAATTTTAAGGTCATCATCATCCTCCTGCCCTTATCCCACTCTAAGTGGGGTCGGCACAACATGTTACACATTGTCACATGATTGTCACATTGACGTAAACTTACGTTAGTCGCCTCTTACGAAACCTCGGTAAGAAATGAGGGTGGTCTATTCTACTCAGCCGGATACCACACGGCTGGGAATTATAAGGTCATATGCCTAATAATGTACTTCACTTATAAATTCTCATATCAACAGTCCTATTGTGAATTTAACAGGATAGCCTTCGGTAACAGACTCCATTATTCTTGTTAATACCATATTCACACGGTCGGATTCAAAACTCGTGACGTATGCCTTCAAATGAATGGGTTCATAATAAACTTCCAAGAAGTATTCATTGTACGATGTATATATATTTTGCCGTGAGAACGAACCCTAAGGTGTTGTTTTGCTTTTACTGATCTTTATCCGGAGCATGAATTATTTTAACCATTCTATGACTCATATTGTAATATAATACCGTACTTCTTCGCAAATAATTTTATATTCCTTGCAATATTTACACTTATACTTCCGCCGTGTGGTATCCGGCTGAGTAGAATAGACCACCCTCATTTCTTACCGAAGTGTCGTAAAAGGCGACTAAGGTAGTTGATGTCAGGTAGGCGGCCGGTCGTAAAATACCTAGCCAAATCATGTAACAACATGTTATAAACATCTTTATAACATGTTGTTCCGACCCCACTTAGAGTGGGATAAGGGCAGGAGAATGATGATTTACACTTATACGTCGTATGTAAAAAATATTTTGGGAAAAAGGTTAAAGCCTTTAATATTTGGGATTTTACGACAGTATTAATTGAGCAGCTACCTTTTCTCACAGAAAAGAATTTTTTTTTAGATATTAAATGACATACTTAAGAAACCTTTTGATTCTGGAATAATTCATTAAAAAAATTCGTGGTTTAAACAGTTTTATTAAACTGAACTTCTTATATTAAAAGTTAAATTGTTATATACAAAAATAGTAAGAAATTACCACACCCTAACAAATCTGTGGCCGTTTAAGGGCAAGACTTTTTCCGCTTAACTAGCTATTGTCCACGACGTCACTTGAATAGACTTTATTACTGACTTAAATAGAATCAAAACCAAATAATTTTTCTTCAAGCTTTTGCAAGCGTTTTTTTTGAATCGTCAAAGATGAATTAGATTTGATGAAACTAATACTGGTTTAATAGCCGTATGGTATCCGACAGAATAGAATAGACCATCCTAATTTCTTACCGAGGTGTCGTAAAAGGCAACTAAGGTAAGTTGACGTCAGGCAGGCGGCCGGTCCTTAAATACGTAGCCAAATCATATGACAACATTTTTGTAACATTTTGTGCCGACCCCACTTAGAGTGGGATAAGGGCAGGAGAATGATGATGATGATGATGAAACTAATACTGGTTCGAAATGCTCATAATGAGAAAAACCAGTAAGAAACTCGGTGGTCAATATTTTAAATCTTATCCATTTACATTATTAAACCGCAGTCTTGTATGAAGCTGAAAGGCTTCTCTATGGAGCCCTTCAAATATTTCTATATATGTAAAACAAAGCCAAATTTATGTCGTTAGATTAAATGTCCATTACATACAGGCAACCTTTGAAATTCTTCATTTAAGTAAACTTGTGAACAAGTGCTTTTGATATTTCTCCTACTGAGAAGAGCCAGCAAGAGACTCGGAGACTTTAGATACATACAGTATAGTAGTATACATTTTGTCATTCCATCGTTTGAAAGGTTGAAGAGTAGCTAAATATACGGATTGTTATCATTACTTATCAACCTTCGCTTATATTAGAAAATATAAAGTTCAATACGCACTGTTAAATAATATGAATTTGTATATTATATTAAATTAAAATTTAAAATTTATAAAATGGATATTAATGGATCTATTAAAATGGATTCATTGATTTTTTATCAGATTGCATTTCAGACTTTTAATTGGTTATTATAATTGCGTAGAATTTGCGTTTGACGTAAAAGCTTATCTTATTAATTAGAATACTGAATATAATGAGCAAAACTGGTAATAATATATATTATAATAAAAATAAAGAGCTAATAAAAATGCTAAAGCCATTTATTTTGGGGAACTATTATAAATATATCTTATTTTCTTGCCAATTTAGAATGAAAAATTTATGTATCTTATTTATAATATACTACCTTTATTATATAAAACACCTTAATTAATTAAAATATTATTTTTAAGGCTAAGCTTATACTTCTATAGAAATTGTATAAGAATAATTCTCATATTTACTAGTTTTAGTCCAGAAGACTTTGTATTACTCGTATTTACTGTTAAAACATTCGTTTTTGTTTAGAAATAATTTTGTCAATCAAGAATAACAGAATAGTAACATATCATTGTTTGTTTAGTAATAATATTATGGTTATATTATTCTACTTATTGATAATGTACTTTATATAATTTAATTTTGAGAAATATTCCATTCCAAATTGCTATATACGACGTAAAACTTTGCTGAGTTAATGTCATTATTTAAACTAAGCTGATTTGAAATACCTTTCTACCAAACAGTTAACATAAGGTCAAATAGCGTGGAAAGAATATATTTGTGTGAAATTTATGAAAGGGCTCCAAGTATACATTTCTAGGTAAGAAATGATGTTTGATACCATTTACATCTAGTTATCTTTATATATTGATATAGCTGGGGCTTAAGAATAGTAAGAGTGCTGTATCTACCAAGGGTTCATAACCCCGATAATTTTGCTAAAATTCGCGTAATTGTATTGTATAATACATACAATATAATATAATTATATATTACAATATAATAATATAATAATACAATATAATTACATATTGTAAACAAGTAGTTATATTGGCTTAACTATAATAGTTAGAAATATGGTATACTTTTTTGTGGATATTGATGCGTTCTATAATACTGTAGAACATTTTTATGTTCTATCATCAATAGTTTCCGCAACGCACGCGATGAAAGATTTTTACGACTAAATTTTCACACCTTATTACAATTTTATTAGGGATCCCTATTTTTAGAAAAAATGTAATATAGCCTATGTTGCTCAATGAAGAAGCAGCTTTCCAATGGTGAAAGAATTTTTGAAATCAGTAGGTCTTACGTGAAACATTACAAACATACACACATACAAACAAAACACAAATCATTCCTCTTTATAATATTAGTATAGAAGATATGTTGCCCCGGTGTCTAAGCATGAATTGCGCCAAATTTCATCGACATTGGTTCAGCGGCCGTAAAAACGTAACAGACAGACAGACTTTCACATGTATTCATTTTTATATATAGAGTAAAACCATTGATTTTCACGGAGCAATAGATATGTAAATATTGTTTTAAATATTTTAGTTTACTTTAGTAGCTAACGCAAATATTTGAACGTTGATATTTATTGCAAAATCACATATGATATTTATTAAAATATATATATTTTTTCTATTATTCTGATAAGTACACAATGAAGCTATGGCAATAATATTATGATACCAAAACATTTCTTGCCTTAATATTTAAATGTTGTAGAATAAGTTCCACATTTACTAATTTTTGTAGACTATGACCAATTTTATTTAAAATCGTTAATAATGTTATATTATATCTAATCATGACTTTGTAATCACTATAATAATTATAATTAGTTTGACGTCATATAGAAGTGAAATTACGTCGCAGGAATATGAATAGAGCTTACGTTTATGATTAATTAATAACATTATGTTTTATTCGTTTAAAATAAATTACTAATTTAATATGGTCTATACATTCTGGAAAATTAAAAGAATTGCATGTTATCTCACTTATGAAGCTTTTACAAATGACTCAAGAATGAAAAACTTAGAACGTGTTCATTTGCACCTAATTTGTGCTGTACAAACCTTAAAGAAAGAATAATAATAGAACCAGTTCGGACAGTTAAACATTATAATTTTATTATTATTATATTTTAATGTGTTGGGGTTGTTTTTATTACTTGCAGTTGATATGAATATTCCCCTTTTTTGTTCAAACTACTGGGAAAAACATTAAATCGGTATCACTAAAAATTTTGTAAAAATAAAAAAAATATATATAAGAAGCGCTAAAATTTACAAGCAATACAACAGAACTAACTACTTTGCTATAATCCGCACGGGTTAAGTTAATGCATGCAAAGCTAATGTGTATTAAGCAGGCAAAATCTACGCACCTTATACATGCAGGACCAGCCACCACATGCACCCCAAGGCGCAATTCACCAGCAACAACGCACACAAAAGCAGCACACACACCCACCACCACAATCTCGACGATTGTTTCGCCCCGAAACCGAAGCATCATCAGGAGGATAGGCTCCACGACAAAAATCGTACTGCAGTACGATGGGTATGCAGTGGTGGGTGTGTGTGCTGCTTTTGTGTGCGTTGTTGCTGGTGAATTGCGCCTTGGGGTGCATGTGGTGGCTTGTCCTGCATGTATAAGGTGCGTAGATTTTGCCTGCTTCATACACATTGGCTTTGCATGCATTCACTTAACCCGTGCGGATTATAGCAAAGTAGTTAGTTCTGTTATATTGCTTGTAATATGGAATTCCGCAAAGTAACGCCTGCTTCTATAAATCGCTAAAATTTAAGTGTATGTCACAATACAAAAAAAAATTAATTAAACTAGCAAGGATAGTTAAAAATTGTTTTGTCGATACAGTGAATAATACTTCTCGATATCGCTGATTCTAAATTCGCAGTAGAGTTCTGAGCATTTAACTGCTTGTTTTTGCAATTGATTCGATTTACTGTAATTTCCTCATTTCTAGCAGAATTAGGCCTTGAATTTATCTAAAATTAGGGAATCAGGCCGTAGTAAAGTTAAATTTTGGTAGTAACAAAACCAAAGTTTATTTATATTAATTTTAAACGTTTTAAGCTAATAATAAGAGGTTGAATAATTCCATGATATTAATATTTATTCCGTTTTGTATTGCTATCGATTAATTGTATCGATTATTCTTGCGATTGTATATTTTTATCACTCTCATGTATTTGTTGAAGGATATATTAGCATAATGTGCGTGAGATGAATAAATTTTATTAATAGTTTTCAAATGTTTTATTGTATGTTTCGCTTTTCAAATTATATGTACAACAATTTGTCATTTATTAAAAATGAACAGTCATTCATTAATCGTTAGTCGAAAGGTCAATTGATATGCCATATTTACGAGTACAAAGTTTTTTACAAAGAAATTTATTTCGTAATCTAAATTATTCAGATTAATTTTAGTTTATTAATATATAAAACAAAAACTATGCATGTATGTTCCCTATAGATTCCGAAATAGGTGTATCGATTTTAATGAAATTTTCAGTCAATCTTTATATTGAAGAGCGGATAGTTTTGTAATGTTAGCAACAGAGCATTTTTTTTAAGAAATCGAAAAATATGAAATTTTCTATTAAAAATACAGTTTTGTTTCACGGCGAAATCGAAACCAGACTAAGCCACAGCAACGGGTGGCTGAACTGCTTGTTAATTGTTATAAATTTATGGCATTAGAATAAACTTTATTCAATAAATTCAATTAATTAATTGGCAAGATACTATAATTTAGAAATCATGTCTAGATGAAATGATCTCTTCAATGCTGGCGAAGTTTCCGCGATGAATCGCTTAACTGATTATTTGTGTCCGACTTAGCTCGTTGTGACTTGAATAGATGTCATTAGAGATGGTAGCGCGTTGCTTCTGCGCTCGCCCGTTACTCTACTGTACGCTTTTACAGCTGTTAGGACTCACATCATTATAGCTATTTAGAAAAAAGACCCGGTACCAATATATTAGAGCTGTGATAGCCCAGCGGTGAGACCGTGCGACTCTTTCGAGGGGAAAACGAGTTCAAACCCGGATAGGCACCAGTTATCAATTATCGCAATTATCAATTAGACACATGAGTTTTTCTATTAAAACTCATGTGTCTAATTGATAATTGCAATTAATCACACGCTTTTCGGTGAAGGAAAACATCGTGAGGAAACTTACATATCTCAAGAGATTTCTGGAGATATGTGTAAGCTACCAATCTGCATTGGAGCAGCGTGGTAGGTCTTAGCTCCCAACTCTTCTCTCCAGAAACGGAGAAAGGAGACCTATTCCCAGCAGTGGGATTGTAACAGACATTGTTTCAATCTTGCTTTTTATTAGCCGTCGTATATGACATTGAGTATGATGAAAATAAATATAACTAAGTAGTACCTAGCCTTCAAGAACAATGGTTTACAATAAACAAAGGAGACCGAGATTAGAAATACCCATATTACGATATTTCCACTTGTGATTTAATATAACATCTTACAATTTTTTGTTTGTATACAGGATGATACTGGCGATACGATATTAAATGAATCCACGTAGTAGATACCTTTGGCATAATTTAATCTTCTTAAATATAGTTTAAAAAAATGTATTTTCGAAAGTAATAAATATAATTTAATTGAGATATGGCTTTGTGAGTAATGATTGACTCTTGTTCAAAAAAGAGGAGAAAACGATAACATTGTTTTCTCTCCCTCGCACCAGACTATTTAGTTTTTGGGTCAAGGTTATTATTTGTTTCGTATTTCGTAGTAGGGTATGGTCATTGATCTCTATAAAACGTTTATTATATACTTCGCTGAATTAACTTCGTCGTATGATCGGTACCGCAATATAAAACTGGCTTTACTGAATTCTTTATACCGAAAATCACATCGGATTGTTACTTCATTTGGAACTGTATGTAGTATTGTAAACTGACCATTTTGCTTATATTTTTGATAATATGACGTCAATAGGCAAAGTTAAATCCTTACATATAATATGAAGTTTTCCGCCGCGTCTGTCTGTTCCTGGTAAACTCTAAAATTACTTATTTGAAGTTCACGTCACACACGTCCTGATTTTGTCGGAACAGTTCCATTTTTTAGTGGACTCCCCCACGTCCCGCCGATTTTTTAAATGTCCCGCTTTTTAGTAAATATTTGAATTTCTTAATACAGTAGCATTGAAATGAGGTGGTGCTAAGTTGTTACTAATTAATTATCGGTGATAGGTTGCACAATTCTCAGGAAAATAGAAAATTGTTAAAAACCGCAGTCATTTACAACCAACCTGCCACCTAGGTCCACTAGGACCCTTATAACTAGGAAGTATTTCGTCCCAGAAATAATAAATAATCTTATATCAATAACATAAATACAACAGTGATTACCAATATTGCTTATAAAATAAATGTCCATGAAGTTTATAAGGCAATAACTTAATGGCAATTACTGTTGAATGTGTATTTGCATACAAATTTTTAGCAGGCGCTCAGCAACTATTTATTAATTTTAAAAATACGCAGTAACGATGTTATATAATTTTTACTTTTCATAAAAATTTATCTCCTGTCCCAGAGCTTGGTAGGTGAATTATTCTTATTGCTTAGAACGCTGACGAATAGCCCCATTAATCTTCAGTTATAGAGAATTAATATAAATATTTGAGCATCAAAAAGAGCAGTGAGTACCTAGTCTTTATTTGGAGAAGCAGCCTCTGAAGTAGAAATCGCCGTATTAATAGCCAACCTCAGGATATGGCATTTTAATCAAATTTAAAGTGTGGTCGGTATATATACTTCTCAGGATCAGTCCAACCTTAGCCCCAAATTGGTATGGTGAGTGTCCGCCTCTTTTTTTTGCCCCCACTGTTGATTTCGAAATCGATAAAATAAAAATATTTTTATCAACGTATAAATTTTGGTACTTGATTAATTTAACCACTGAAGTCTGAGTAAAAGTTGGTTATAAATGACATCACTTTTTAATAGGTGCTTTCTGTATGAAGATTTTAAGGTGATGGAAGTAAAAGCTTATGATATGATGTATCGATAGAAAAAGCAAAATGAAGCGAAATGATAATAAGTAACTAGTTTGATTATAAACATTAATTTTAATCAGCTTATCATAAGTCGGCATGGTAAAATTTATTGCGACTTTCATGTAAGTGCAATTGGAAAGTCTATAGAATTGATAGGATCGATCTATCCTATAGAAGTTTATCTTGACAAATTGTTTGATCGCAATATATTGAATAATATATGATTTGTATTAATAATTTTCAATCACAAGTAAATAAATGTTGAAAGCGGTAAATATTAATAGAAACGATAAATGCGTGTGACATTTATATCTGATGTTGTTTGAGTAAGCAGATCTTTTCACCCTGAAGTACAATGATCGCCAAGTCATCATCCTGCCCTTATCCCATTTTGAGTGCGTCGGCAAAACATGTTGTCACATGATTTGGCTACGTATTTTACGACCGGCCGCCTGCCTGACGTCAACTTACCTTAGTCGTATTTTACCACCCCTCGGTAAGAAAGAGGGTGGTCTACTCCCCTTAGCCGGATACCACACGGTGGGTCAACTTAGCTTAGGTCGCCTTTTAGGACACCTCGCTAAGAATTGAGGGTGGTCTATTCAACTCAACCGGATACCACACGGCGGTACAATGTTCGCCAAGTGTGATGTGAAATACGGAAAAAAGATGAAGAAGTATGTGTGGTTATATACAAATAATCGATGAGCCTTTAGTCCCTTTCGTATTCTGTACGGGCTAACACGTACGTATGCAAAATCGGCATTTACACCAAATTTTTAATATCGCATGAATTTGAAATCAGTACGTTAGCGGCCACGCGTGCTCAACCTGTCAAAAAACTATCAAAATCATAATCAAATTACTATCAAATCATCATAAGCACTATCAAATTATAAATTATAATCTATAAACTATCAATTAAGTCAATATATCAATAAAATCCATCAATCTAATTCTCTCAACCTATCATCCGAAGATTGTACAGGGTTGTAGCAACCCGTACATATTCGAACTACCTACACCATATAACCGGTAAATGTTAATTTTACGTCAGATTGCTCACGCTCCAAAGACTGCAGAACCGATTCATGCGGAAAACCACTGATAGTCCGTGGTTCATGCGAACGTTGACCTCCATAGAGACCTTTATCTCCCTACCATTGCTCACCTGCTTAAACATTTTTCGAAATCCTACTTCGAGAAATCTGAGGTACACCCGAACCCCCTTATTTCAGTTGCTTCCATCTACATCCTAGTTTGGTCTGACCACCGAAAATATAGTCGTCTAAAAAAGCGTCCTATATGATCCTGACGATCAAATAGCGATCGCAAACACAGAAACACGTAATACACACATACAGGGTCTTCGCCGGCGAAGACAAGGTCCCAGTTTTCTAACGTCTGTCGGTCGTGGATTCTAGCCACCCTTCCGACGTCGCAATGACTAATCAAAATCATACCATCAGCCCGCCACTACGCGTCGCCCTAAGCCGTGGTCCGGCCTCACAGGACCCTTAGGGAGTCTTTCCCCGACGTTAGTAGAGCTTCAACGCTCTACTCTCTGTATTTCGCATGCTTCTGCGCTTGCCCGTCCCGGTCGGTGACGCATAAAAGCCGCTAGGGCTAACAGCATACAGTCAGTTCGAAAAAAAAACTTCACATCGGTCGATAAGATCATAATATGGGGTAGTGATATACAGCAGTTGATATCCATAGGTTAAAAATTACATAAAATAATTATCGATAATAAACTGTTCGCTTCTGGCCAAAATAGAGCATAGAGTTAGTATATAAATAAAAAGTATGCATAGACAGGCCTTGTAAGTGAGAGTGTCGCAACAAATAATAAGAGGAGGATAGATGAGACTTAGATCTTATCTAATCGTACGTGCGCTGAGGATTTTCATGGCGCGTTCTTGATTTACCTACGCAGAACATTTAGCACACCTTTAAAATGTTTATGCATTTTTTAAACATAATAAACGTTCATTGGTTCAAATTAATATTAAATCAAACAGTATATAATTTTTATTTCAATTGGAATTCGTATACATTGATATTTTGGCATTTCAGCAAAATGACGCTCGCTTAATACGCAAGCACGGATAAAGAGATGATCATCCTCATTTGGCCTCTGTTTATTTTCGATGGACAAATTTTAGGTAAGCTCCCCTACTCTAGTATCATGACTCTTTGAAATAGAGACGATTTGGTTGACAATTGACAAAAGGAGCGCTTAAAATCTCGAAAAGTACTAAGTGAGTGTTTTTTATGTCCTTCCATAACCTTTCATTAAGTGCAATAAAAATTTGGCCCGGATTTATTTTTAAACTTGATGTCACAATACTCTTTTAGCAGGATACCTGTTAAAATATCTCAGAGGTCAAAAGTGGTTTTAGGTCCGTTTGCTTTGGTTAAGTCCTTGCGTAGTCCGAACAATCAGTTTATGTATGCTAAGTTGTTATACCAAGGAAATAGCAGGTAGTCGTTAATGGATTTTATTATGTATAGACGTAAATTTTGGGGATAGTGATTGTAAACTGGTGACGGGTTTTGAAGATTTATCTAGGAAATATTCTATACAAAAATAAAGACAAAATTATTTTTATTAGTAGTCACCGTAGTTAAAAGGAATCAATGTAACGATGAATGAAAAGCACATTTCGTATTATCCTCTGTCGTACTTAAGAATACTGGATTAGAATAGCAAGCTAAGCCATGGAAAATTTTGCTAAACCATTCTCAAGTTGCCCCTAATTCAAGCATCCTCAGGTTTAACCTGAGGACTCCTCGAAAATATAGCAAAGTTTATTTTGATATCTACCTATATGTCCGGGCAATCTTTTCCGCCGAGGGTGATCGGTGCTTGCTGCGCCTGAGGCGGTATGGGTAGGTGGTTAAAATGACCCAAAAATTAATTTCGATCACTATATAATATTATGTTTTAGAGATCCTGCCATAGATACTTTTTTTTACAGACATAAAATCTCAATGAGAATTTTGAGGTAAATTTTGAAATATATGAATTATTGATCAAATAAACTGAAAACAAATATCTTTCATGAAACAATAAGATCTGTTTGAAATCAATCTTATGTTTTTAAGCTGAAACTAACGAAAGACACGGAGAGCAATCGGAGTTCTGCTGCATCGGAGATAATCCTATACATTACGACAAATACAGTGTCACGTGATAATGAAATTTTGAGAAATTTGAGAAAAAAATAACAATAACACACAATGGGTACTTTAGTCTCAATAAGGTGTATCAAATATCTGAGAAAGCCATAGTATATAATGTACAGGAGATAAAAAGAATATTGAATTCAGTCAGAATGAAAGGCAAACTCATAAGGTACGAGTATATACTCAAGGTACAAGCGAAACCGACGCCTTTGAATGGTATAAGGTGTTATAAACAATATTGGTGAAAGATATATAGCATGTCATTGCGTGATTTATCTACGCATTTTCACTATGGCTGCGCGTGAGTCGAGGTAAGTTAGTATGAATACAGCTTTTTTAAGATGGCAAATAATGCAAAAGTAATTTTTTTGATCTAGATTGTTTACTGTAAATACTTAGGTACTCGAGACTGCTGTAAATAACATGTAAATAAAGAAAAATATTTGGTTAACAACGACACTAACAAAATAATTTTTATTTGTAACAAGAATGCAGTGCAGCTTTTTATTTTAAAATCTAATCTTTTAATTAAAAAGATCTTCTTTATGATTAAAATGAAACACTTTGAAAATCAATATTAGCTCCGCTCTTTTGAATCTACATTGAAATAACAATAAAAAAAATATTCCAGCAAATATTTTAACCTGAGACTCATTATTCGCAAATTTTTTAAGCTCTATAAAATTAAATTAATCTATATAGAATTAAAATTAAATAAAAATAATATTTTGTTAATATTATTAAATGTAAATGAATGTAATGATAGACTTATCACCAGAATAATAGTTAATATTTTAACTAACTTTATATTGTATTAGATCAAAATATACCAAAGTTTTTTTTGTTATTACAGGAATAACGATAACAGGATATTTTTTATTATTAAGATAATAAATATATATGTGCATAGTAATATTTGTATATTACTTTCTCATTTTAGAACACGCGCAATACGCTTCCAAACAGATACAAAGTTGTAGGTTCATTTATTTATGTATAGATTATGTAACTCAAAAAATAAATTGATGGTTACAAAAAACCTTCTCAATAATTGTGAGCCTTTCGCAATACGTGTAACTCGTATTTCTAGTGTGGAACTAGAAACGATTTCAAGCAATTTTGTATTTATTCAAGCGCGCTCAATTTAGATGTTAAAAACATGGACATCTCTCCCAAATAGGCGCGTTCGTGATATCGGATTCCGATGAATATGAGCTGCCCATATATCCGTTTTACACCATTTTGATTTATGACCGTTTATATGCCATTCAGGGAAATGATAAGCGTGCATGATATTTGGCCAATGTGAGAACTTATAAGGTGTTGTTATAAGAGAGTTTCAATCCAAACAGGGATAACGCACTTCGAATAGATATAGTACGCGGCATAAAATAATGCCCATCGATGTTTAGAAAGAAACAGCCGGCCAGTTCGGTTTCGTAGAGCCCAGTCTCTGTCACTCAGTATGTGACGTTTCACACGGGTTCGTCAGTCTGTGCGACAAGACAATGCTCCATAAAGCAGAATCTAGCCGATTTACCTCTCTCTAAGCCTCGATGTGCTTTATTTATTGCCGCGTACTATATTTTTGTAGATAATATGATTTGTACTGATATCTAAATAAGGAAAATAGTTAACATTATAAGTGCTTTTCATACTTTTTCGTGTAACCTAACGCCCATCTTAGGAATAAATTAATATGTATTCAACGCCTAGACATTCATCTAATTTCTTTAACAGAATATTGATTGTTTTGATGTTTTAAAAAACGTTCCACAGACAATGAAAAACAATGTAATTTCTCGTGTAACTACGTTTATGTGTAAGTGCGTGTTAAATTAAAGGTAAAAAGCTTTATGAATTAAAATCATATTATACTAAATGCTGGATTAATCATGTGGTTATAAAACCGGTTTTGAGTTTGAAATCGTTTTTTTTATATTCATATAGAATTTGATATTAACTTAATATATAATAAATATAGATTGAAAAATCCTCCATTTTCTAGCTAGCTTCTATCAGCTTTCTAGCTTTCCATCTTCGTTTTTTATATGTATTGCTGCAACTAAGTCTTTGAGTGCAACGAAATAAAATCTTATGAAATTAATCAATTAATAGTTGCTTACATTATATTGACAGGTGTTATAACTATAGAATTATTATATTAGTGTAGGGTAGGCATAGGCAGCCTTTTTTTAAAAATATATGGTAATGATATGATAATAATAA
This sequence comes from Morpho deidamia, assembly GCA_947086505.1. Taxonomy (NCBI): domain Eukaryota; kingdom Metazoa; phylum Arthropoda; class Insecta; order Lepidoptera; family Nymphalidae; genus Morpho; species Morpho deidamia. The sequence continues at coordinate 12,768,773 of CAMTZC010000012.1, read as the reverse complement.
TAAATATATATGACACTTACACACAGTAGTCCGACCCAAAGTAAGTAACTTAATATTTGTGTTACGGGTGACGGACAACTGGTAGATATACTACATGTATAATTTTAAATACATACTTAAATACAGATATACACAAAGGCTCGAAGAACCAACAAATTGTTTATAGAAAGTGTTGGCCCTCGGCGGGAATCGAACTCGCGACCCGCGGAGCTGAAGGCAGGGTCACAGCCGACTGCGCTAACGGGCATATGCCTAATGCCTAATGCCTTTAAGTTAGTGTCACAAAAATATGTAGAGGGAAATTGAAACTATCATCTTTGTTTAATCACACATATAAATACCGTTCTTTATCTGAAACATATAAAAAAGAGAGACGGATAGATACAGTATTGCTTTCTGTTTATTTCTCTATATTGTAATAGGGTATATTATAGGCTGTCTTCCCTACTCTAATATAATAATCCTATGAATATAACTAACTAGCTTTTAAACGCAACTTCGTTCGCGTGGACTGCAGTATTATTATTTGAGTAAACCATAATACTTATACCGTAATACTTATATGTATTATGGTTAAAGTACGTTAACCTTAAGAGCTAGACATATGCTGTCGCGGACCTTTTTACAACTTTTAGAGGGAAACTTTTTGTAGTACATGTATTTTAATAACTTTCACCGTTTACTTAGCGGACGCAAGGAAAGCTTTAAATTTTGGCGTTTTTGCAAAATTTTTATTGTTGCTCCTCTCCTATTAAACTTAGCGTTTTATTATAGAGTCTATAGCCTTCCGCGATAAATGTCGCAATAAATCTTCAATTCAAAGAATTTTTCAAATCTGTCCAGTAGTTCCTACACAAACTCTCCACATCGCGTTCAAACAATCAAACAAACAAACTCTTCAGCTTTATATATTATACATATACGTAAAGATATATATAGATTCAGAAGTGCGGGCGTCAGTGACGTCAAACGCTCTGACAGTAATCATATTAATTGCTTCCTGCTTAATCCTCTATACTCCTACGAAATTGTGTAAACGGAGACAGAAGATTTCGAGTGGTTATTTATATAAAAAATAATATTACACTTTATTGAGTACAAACTGTACAGGCAACTATAGTCACATCAAATTATGCATTAAAATACTCGTGAGAGCTGTGATAGCTCAGCGGTGAGACCGTGCGACTCTTTCGAGGGGAACATGAGTTCAAACCCGGGCACGCACCAATCAGTTTTTCTATTAAAACTCATGTGTCTAATTAATAATTGCAATTAATTACACGCTTTTCGGTGAAGGAAAACATCGTGAGGAAACCTGAACATCTCTAGAGAATTCTGGAGATATGTGTAACCTACCAATCCGCATTGGAGCAGCGTGGTAGGTCTTAGCTCCAACCCTTCTCTCCAGAAACGGAGAGAGGAGGCCAATTCCCAGCAGTGGGATTGTAACAGGCAACGCAACGCAACTCTAGTACTTTTTTACTCGTACCTTTAGATTACGTTATTTATTTTATTTATTTTATTATTTATGTTATATTATTTTACTTCTGTTTCCAAAGGACAAACAGGGATTTTGTTTATGCCTATTTATCCCTATCTAAGCTAGGTTCATAAGTTTTAATTGTATATGTCAATTTTACTCCAGTGGTTTAGTCACTTAGTCACTCGATCTTGAATTTACTTAATTTATAAGTGAGAGGGAAAATGACACATTTTTATTTTATGAATATCAAATCCCTGAGAATTTCGGCTGATGCAAGCAAATGGCTGATTCAATAATGTCTTTTAATACTCATTTTTTTATTTCGAATTCCAGAACGCGCGAATTCCAAACAATTAAACCATTTTAACAAAACATGATCTTGGTATTTCGTTTAAAAAGTTTTTCGAATTTCCATAAATTAACACAATAGAAACGCAATAAGCAAACATGAAACATTTTCAATACATTCCATAGCAATTATGGTTCGCACAAAGTACAGTTAACATAAGATAACTGTGCTCTCAAATTCAAACATATATAAGCCTCAAATAGCATTGTTATCTACAGTTAAATCAAATGAAGAATGTATATATATATATATATATATATATATATATTACAAATGTAGGGAGTATGTGTATGTTCGTTCATAGAAGAATTGAAAAGCTGTACAGTTTTTTATGTCTCAAAATCTTTTTAATGTGACAGCGTTTTCTCCCAATCATTGAAGTGATCTGAATTTTATTGACTATATATAAAGTTTTATTCTCAGGAATGAAGTATGTTATATTACACTAGCTTTTAAGCGCAACTTCGTTCTCGTGGACTGCATTCTTATTATTTGAGTTAACCCTTATACTTTTATTAATTATGGTTAAAGTAAGTTAACCTTAAAGGCTAGACATATGCTGTCGCGGACTTTCATTTAAAACTTTTAGAGGGGAACGATTTTGCAATACATGATTTTTCAATAACTTTGACCTTTTACTTAGCGCTTGCAAGGAAAGCTTTAAATTATGTCGTTTTCGCAATATTTTTTATCGTTGCTCCTCTCCTATTCATCTTAGCGTGATGTTATATGGTCTATGGCCTTCATCGATAAATGAACTATCTTACACTCAAATCGATTCAGTAGTTCCTGAGATTAGCGCGTTCAAACAATTAATGAAACAAACAAACTTTATATATTAATATAGATTGTGGACCACATGATTCGTAATTTATAACGACTACATTTAAATATGTCATACATTTCCTCAATTGTTTTGTATATTATCCAAAGAAAGACGCGAGTAAACTACGTTATAGAAACTAGCATGATGTTTGGGATTTACGAGCTTTCTCTAATATAAGTAAATACTTTTACATTTTTTACATAGTGTTAGTTGGTCAATAACATTATTATGTAAATTTGAAAATTGCAAGTATACTAGAGTTTCGATGAAGTTTTAAAAATGCAAATCGTGCATTTTGAAATAATGAAAATTTAAAATAAGGTACAAGGCACGATGTCATAATTGTCACCAAAACAAATTCTATACCTTAAGTTATCAGTGGATTATGGATTTAATCCGAAGATTTCAATGATTTGTTTTATAAGAGACTTATGGACTGTTCTGATATTAAGGATTCATCATGAGCTTTATGTTGTAAAAACATTTAAGGAAATCCTGTAATTTGAGAATTGACTGGATATGTTTATTATCTTCCAATATTTGAATTGGATCAGCTTAGTGGATTAGCTCCAATCCTTTTTTCCAAAAGAGATGAGGTTTTTCGAGCTTTGGGATAGTTACAGGTTGCTACTTTACTTCCTATTATATACGGCGCCTATCATCAACGCCTCTGAAATATGTAGAGCACGCAAAGAAAAATCACATATTTTTTTCCTAGATTGAGATTTCCAGTAAAGGTAAATGGATAAGTCATGCATTGAAAAATGTTTTTCTATCTATTTTTAGTAGCAGTATATATTAATCTTATCAGAGCTACTATAGTACTGTTCCGAAAATATAACGAATATGGCGAAAAATTTGCTATACTCCGATGACCTGTAACATTTGAATACGTAAAGCCTTGAATATGCGGAATGAATAAAACAGTCAATTACATGAATAATTTAAAGCTTTATTATAAATGACATGTAAAATATATCACAGCCGATAGTAGATAGATGATAGATGACAGATGATCTTGACAAGCTATGAATAATGGGAAAGGTGGTAAAGATATAGTGTATATACGTGTATTAGCATATAGTTTGTTTCATATCAGGCTGTGGTCAAGCCTATTTAAGTCCTGGCCCGATAAATTAATAACCAATAAACAACAGGACAGGCAGTTAGTTTTCTTTAAATAAACTTATGTGAACTCACGTATAATCACGTATAATAATTGATACAATTATCAATTCTTAATTATAATCTGTGATACACCCAGCGGTGAGAGCGTGCAACGCTTTCGAGGGGTCATGGATTCAAACCTTGACAAGCACAAATTTTTCTGTTAAAACTTTTGTGTTTAAATAATAATTGCAATTTTTACACGCTTTTCGGTGAAGGAAAACACCGTGTGTAAATCTGCATATGTCTAGAGAACCCTAGAGATATGTGTAACCTACCAATCCGCTCTGGAGTAGCGAGGTAGGTCTTAGCTCCAGTACTTCTTTCCAAAAACGGAGCGAGAACGCCTATGCCCAACTGTGGGATAGTAACAGGCCGTTAATTTACTTTACTTTTATCAATTCTTATATAATAGGTATAGTACGCAGCAATAAATAATGCACATCGAGGCTCAGAGAGAAAAATCTGATAGATTCTGCTTCATAGAGCATTGTCTTTGTCGCACAGACTCACGAACCCGTCTGTGACAGTAGCAGCGCTCTACGAAACCGAATTAGCCGACTGTTTCGTTCTAAGTTCTCGATGTGCATTATTTATTACCGGGTACTATACGTTGTGGTTAAAGAAACAAAACTGAAATTGCTGTTCATGCGTAATCTACAGCAACTGATTTTTTAAGAATAGCCTGATATCGGTAATGTAATGTGATGTTGTTCGACAAGTTACCTTAATCATAACTCTTCTACCTTAGAGAAGAACAATTTAAGGAAACTGGCACAAACAGAGATTTTCGACAATCTTCCATCTTTACCAATCTAGGCTCCATCCTTTCCTCCAAGCCCTTGTTTGGATAATTATATAAATATTTTTTTTCCACAATTAACTTAGCGTTGACTGTACCTTTAATGGCCTTATGTAGTAATACCGAAAACGAAAGACTGCATTCCTTTAGTTTGCAAAATAACAAAGTAAGGGTATAAATGTAATACCTAAAGTGATACCAAATTGTCCTCGAAGGCTTACAGTGATTTATGGATTTATAATTGAAGATAATATTGGTTTTAATAAATGTCTACGCTATTTGTACCGTTGGTTTTTGCTGTGACATTTTTAAAATTTTGTTTATATACGGTTTTTAAAAAATTTAGTCAAGGGTTTTTCTGTAGCTCTATTAGTTATTATATTACAAAAGCTTTCTCATTTTTTTATGATCTGTGTTTAAATATTATAAAAATCTGCGAAAGATATCATTAAATCTCAGTTTGTGCCTACCAAATTCAAACTCTATATTCTTTATTCAAGTAGACTGTTTACAGTACTTTTGAATCGTCAAATGTTTTCAAAAAGCTACCACTGATTCGGAAGTTTGCTCCTACCGAGAAGAACCAGCAAGAAACTTGGCGGCCATTTTTTTTAAAGTATTTTTTTACCGTGTACCGAGACCGACAAATGATTTTCGGACCTTTTGGAGGCGCAACCTTGGCGTCATTAGTTTATTTCGTTTTCTAGTGTGTCTGTCATAACACTATTCTTTCTATATAAGTGAATATTTTTTTTACAAATAGTATATTACTATAGATATATTGTGAAGCTAAAGTCATGATGCCTATTTCTTTAAATTTCTCCTCTTCTTTTTCGACAACCGATAGACTTCCACTGTTGTACCTAAGACCACTACTTATTATTACTACCCCGCTACCTTATTGAGGTCGTCAGCCTATGTCGCAGAGGTTCAAACACTGCGTTATCCGGTGCGGGGTCGCCATTCGAACACGTTATGATTCCTACGTCCATCAGTTCTCCGTACTACATTGCCCTGTCTATCGCCACTTCAGATTCGTTACACGCTGAGCTATGCCATGACTTTTTTTTTCTACGGATCTCCTAATTTCTGATTTGATCACGTATAGATACTCCGAGCATAGCTCGCTCCATCGCCCGCTGACTTACTCTGAGCTTTTTATACGGCTCATAATCAGCGACCATGTTTCACTATTTTACTTATATAAATATATACAATATATAAAATTATAAAATGTTGTTTAGTTATTAAAAAATTTTTAACGGATCTGGTGGACAAATAAGATAAGTCAGAGTGATTGAAATGGATCGTAGTGTTGTGAAATGTACGTTAGTGTCGAGTAGGGCGCATAGTTTTAAGAACCGATAGGTTTTAAGATATTATAATGGTAACCTTGCTAGATTCCAAGACAATTTTAGATAGGTTGCAGAAAGCTGCTGAAAAGGCGCCATATGCCGTATGGCGTGAAAATCTCTTAAAAGAACCTATGTCCAACAGACAACTTTACAATTTTTATTTACTCCTAATAAGTAGTCCGAACTAGAAATGTCTTTTACAATTTTTTTTTAATTAAAAAATTATTGCTACAGATTTCATATTTAAAATAAATTTGAACGTTAACGTGTTCATAAACTTTCCATCTCGTAGATTTATATCCCAGAATAACGCGCTTAATTCGCAATAGGTTATAAGTCGTTAATATTATATATAGAAAAAACGTTATACGAGTAAAAGCTTTTGAACTATTATATATTTTAATTATATTTTTAGAACTATTGTGTTCGATAAAAATAAAAATATACTTTACTGTTTCTAAATATCAAAGATATCAGGACTTGAATTTTTAATTGGCAAAAGGAATACTTGAAGAGAAAATGAAACTGGTATTATAATATTAGGTGAATAATGCTGTTTTATATTAGAAAAATTGGGGTTGTTTCTTAAGACAAATCACATAAATGATATAAAAGCATATAAAGGATTTTTTTCAGCGATTTGTAAATAAATGAATACTGAATTAATAACAATATTATTATTACTTCTGTATTAAAGTAACGGCTAATTCTATAAACGAAATGAATACTGAATTAATACTATTCGTTTTTCCATTTTCGTGCTACCAGATTATAATGTTTTGAATTTAATCAATGGAATATTTGCTGAAGGTGACTGACATTTCTAGTGTCCAAGAGTTGAATAACTTGAACGCCCGAATTGCTTTTGGAATAACATCGCCATTCGCAGACGAATCGGGCCACTTTGGTCCGAAAACATGTCTAAACTGCGGTTGACCTTAGACTTATGACAAGTTAGACGCGAAAAAACTCAATGTCTCGATCCCACGGTGGTTTGTTCCATGTTTGCACTAAGTTGTATCAAATCGTGAATTAATACATCGTTCACAGCCTACAGCCTACGTCGTCAGTGACTTCAATCTGTACGTGAACCTCTTACGCCGTAGTTAGTTCTGTTACGCGTCGTGAGTCGATTGCACGCATTCGAATCGCAAACGCAGCATATTGGCGCCGTGTTCGGATTTTTCAAAAATGCCATCAATTAATAGTGATGTGATGATTGTGAAATCGATAATTAATTACAGTGTCGTAATTTTTTAAGTGATGTGTGCCAAAATTTTCAATTACTGTAGTGAATAAACAATATCGGTTTGTAGTTGTGTATGCACTGATTTCAATCAATACAGATTTTAACTAGTATTTTAATTGTATATATTAAATCATCAGCTGTTACAATACAATTATATAATCGTAATTTTTCGATTGAAGCCAAAATAATCGATTCTGTATGTTAATAAGACGCTAAATGTTATAGATAAAAATACGCGTGTATCGATATTGGGCGTTGATAATCATCAATGCGTGTCAGATTTCGCGACTTCTATCGCTTGATGGAAGTAATCGTAAGTCGATCTTCTCGTTGCCGTGACGCCGGTTGCTCAAATAGTTAATCGATATCATATCTCGATTTCTATTCACATACGATTAGTTTTTATTGCTTCTAAATATACAGCCCAATTGAGATCTGATATCTCTTAATTGAATTCTCTACTTTCTATTGAACATTGACGATTTGAATCATTTAATATAGTTTTTATCAATTCGCAAGTACCTATTTTTTTTTTCTAAGAGAAGTGATTATACAATAAATACTTTAAACACGTTGGAATATTAAATTATTCAAATTCATATAATTGATAAATATTTTCAGTTATACTCAGGTTGGATTTGTTTAAAAAAATATATATATTTTACTTATCATAGAGAACCGATTAGTTTCAAATACATCGAGTGATGAGATCTTTTCGCATCGTTAAGACGACATCTTTGTCAAAATATAAAAACCACTCACAAAAGTCACTTATGTGTTGATTTGTTTATTTTGGAATCAGAATGACAAATTAGGGTGCTGTGTAAAATACTATTGTTACTTTTGTATTTTTTTATGGAATATCGTATGTGGAGAAAGAAGTGATCTCAGTTTATGTATAGAAACCGGTTATACTCACGATACTACTCAAGATAGTTTAAATTAAAAAAGAAGTGATCTATTTAAATTTCGTAATTCATGTAAATAATATAAATAAACGGGTCACCCGGCGATTACTTTTTACAATTTACCGGCTGTTAATAAATTATAATACTTTAATATATTTTAGACATCCGATCCCAGTGGCTAAATATTACTGTGGCGGAACAAGCGAAATGCAAAAAGCCTTGTTTCGAAGGTGCCGACCGATACCCGAGAACCACAAACAAAGTATCCTAATAATTATTGAAAAATTGTCTAAAATTCAATCTTGGCATCAGATTTTACTGTGCTACTGATTATATATTCAAAAACTTTAATTACTATATTATTTTATTATTATTATTTATTTTAACTCAGACATTGTGACCATAATGTTAGTAACAAAATAATTTAGCCTATTTTAGTAATTAAAATAAACAAGTAGAGTACCACACAGGTATTTCGTCGAAAAAAAAGGTTAGATCTTTGGGATTTATCGTTGAAATTCTGTGACATCCCTATTCATAATGGTTACGGCATGTCATATTCCGTTTTAAGAACTCATCAATCCATACCCAATGGAGTGCCCCGCAGCTAAAGTAATTACAAAGAATGTAATCTTCCAAATTCCCAATATTAATAAAGTACAATACAAATCCACTTTAATATTATAAATCTGCCAGTTTGTCTATGACGCTTGCACGGCTAAAATACTAGATTATTTTTAATGAAATTTGGTGCAATTGAAGCTAAATCCGGTCAATACAAGGATAAGAAGTTACAGTTTTTCTGTCAGAAATCAGTAAAGACACGGAACATTGAATGTATTTTAAGTCGACGCGAACGAAATCACGGATACAACTAGGTTTATTATATTTATTTATTAGGGTTAAAAAATTTTCGTCCGTATATATTTAATAAATAAAAAGTCATTAATCAATATTAAATCTTATATTTCTAGATCGTTCAAATAATAAAGCCTTAAATTGGGCATCCATCACTCTTTTAGTAGAAATTTCTAACGCATTCGGCATTCTCGCATTCTTGACTGGCCCGTTGGCGCAGTGGGTAGTGACCCTGCCTTCAGTTTCACGGGTCGCGGCTTCGATTGCCGTCGAGGGCCAACATTTTTCATAATCAATTTGTTGGTTCTTCGAGCATGGGTGTATATTTGTATTTATGTCATCATCGTTCTCTTGCCCTTAGCCCACTCTAAGTGGGGTCGGCACAACATGTTACAAACATGTTGTCACATGATTTGAAGAAATGTGAGTGGTCACGTGGTGTATTCTATGCAGCCGGATACCACACGGCACTTACCTTAGTCGCCTCTTACGACACCTCGGTAAGAAAGGAAGGTGGTCTATTCTATTCTGCCGGATACCACACGGCTACGTATATTTGTATTTAATAAGTATTTAAAATTATATATGTAGTATATCTACCAGTTGTCCGTCACCCATAAGTCAAGTATTAATTTACTTACTTAGAGGTCGGAAGACCGTGTGTGTAAGTGTCCCATATATTTATTATTATTCTAAAATCGACCAATACTCACATACATATACTTAACTTTACAAAAAAACCTAAATGGTAAGTGAACCAGGAAATTAAGATACCGTGAGAGAATTCCATTATTGCCTGTAAATTATTATATCTGATTGTTGCTATAAAAATTTTATAGTGATTGGCGCCAAGTTGTTAATTTTGCACATTCCAAGATAATGCGGGTTGCAGACCAAGAGCTAAGCTTAGTTAGTTTAGTTTAGCTCACATAGCTAACGCAGTTTTTCATACCTGTGTGCAGACTGCAAATTACGTACCCTAAGCTAAGCGAGCTAACTGAAATATGCGATGCTAAGTTACTTGTGTACGTCGATGCGCAGCTATACTATAAGCTAAGTCCCTCCTGGTACAACATGTTGTCATATGCTTTGGCTACGTGTTTTACGACCGGCCGCCTGCCTGACGTCAATTTACCTTAGTCGCCTTTTACGACACTTCGGTAAGAAATGAGGGTGGTCTATTCTATGCAGCCGGATACCACAAGGCATTTGCCTTAGTCGCCTCTTACGACACCTCGGTAAGAAAGGGGGGTGCTCTATTCTATGCAGCTGGATACCACACGGCATCACTTCCTTCGTCCATCGAAATGAACGTCGCAACACTGATTGAACTTCCGCTTAGTTCTTGGTGTGCACAGGCCATATTTTTAGTTTATCTTTGTCTAGCCCAACTAAGCTGGCTTAGTTTAGCTTCAGAGTAGCTTAGCTTTCGGTCTGCAACCCGTATAAACAGGGTGAACTGATATTAAGCCTTTCGCTAAATTGACGGGAACTATGTATTTTAGAAGCTTATTCCAAAGTTATTTAGTAAAGTAACGGCTTCTTAATACCACGCTGCTGAATTGCTGATGGGTAGGTTACATATAGCCTCAGAATTCCCTAACGATATGCAGGTTTTGTTACGATGTTTTCATTCACCGAAAAGAGTGTGTAAAATTGCACATATCAATTAGGTACATAAGTTTTTAACAGAAAATTTCATTGGTGCTTGCGCGGATTTTGAACACGTAGCCCTCTCAAAAGACTCGCTTGGTCTCACCGCTTGGCTACTAAATAATGCACAGCGATGTTTACAACGAAACAGCCGGCCAGTTCGGTTTCGTAGAGCGCTGTCACTGTCACACACAGGTTCCTCAGTCTGTGCGACAGAGACAATGCTCTATGAAGCAAAATCTAGCCGATTTCTCTTTCTAAGCCTCAATGTGCAATATTTATTGCCGCGTACTCTATGGTTAAAATACTTTTCAGACGTTAGCCAATTAAATTTTTCTACGGCACGGATTTATCGGTTGTATTGTGACATGATAGTTATCTTTAATTAGTACGATCTTGATAAAAGGTTATTTTTTACAGGCTGATTGGCCGCCCTGTCATCTGGTAGAGAGATTAGGTCAATTTGGTATTGAAAGTTAATGATAATATAATAACAGGAATTGGCATTGGCTCTTAGAGTTCCGAAACGAAATTAAGACAACTTAATGACTACCGGTTTTGCATCTGATGCGGCGAACAGCTTAGCGGATTGGCGTGGTAAATTAAATAAGTATAATTAAATGAGCGTATCAACGTTTTAATTTATAGTTTTAAAGCAAAAAAGGTTCAAAAATATGGATTTATAACTAGAGGGAGACTGATAAGTAGTTGGTTGGATTGTGTGAAGGTTCCAAAATTTGGATTGTGTGATGTATGACATGGATATAGAACGGAAATGAAAAACAACCCCACTTAAAGTGGGATAAGGGCAGGAGGATAATAAAAAGTTATTTTTTTTTAGTGACAAACTCATAAACTATGTTATAACTAATATATGAAGATAGTTTTATTAAAAGATTTATTCTTAAGCTTCAATTATCTTCTTTGACTACATGAACTTTAGCACGAACCTTTTTATCTACCTCCATATCAAAGAGCATTATTCGTTATCCCATTCGGACATAAAAAAGGGATATAATACATTTTTACACTACACAAACAATTTAAAGAGAGAAATGACATGGGACGGACGAACGTGTATTATATTCCCACATTTATATATTTATTATTATTTATAATAATTATCTTCGGATACCGTGTGGTATCCCGCTGAGTAGAATAGTCCACCCTCATTTCTTACCGAGGTGTTGTAAAAGGCGACTAAGGTAAGTTGACCCACCGTGTGGTATACGATTGAGTAGAATAAATCACCCTCTTTCTTACCGGGGGGTCGTAAAATACGACTAAGGCAAGTTGACGTCAGGCAGGCGGCCGGTCGATGTGACAACATGTTTGTAACTTGTTGTGACGACTCCACTTATAATGGGATAAGGGCAGGAGGATGATGATGTTGATTTATTTAATAATCGCTACATATTATATTTAAAACTAAGGTGAGAAAGCACGTAGAAATTTAACGCGACGAAAATTATACACGCAGTAAACACTCGATTCCTTAATGAGTGTAATATGTATTCAATATTTTTTGTTCCCTTGTAGGGTTTACTTGTATTCTGCCTTTAGCAAGCAGAGCTTGTGTGGTCCTAACTGGTTATTTAAGTTTTTGTGTCAACTTTATTATGTTGTATGTGTTGACAGTATGTGATACTTAAATGTACTTACCTTTTAGCATCATTAACTGACTGCGCCACACAATTACTGTAGATTTATTATTATATATTATGTATGGTTCGACTAGAAAGTACGTTAAAATTACTTTGGAAAATAATTTTGTTCCTCAACCGATAGACATAGTTGGATAAAGGACTTTTCAGGTTCGCGCAGGGTGTTTTGAAGTCAGGGTCTTTTTTTCGCCTTGCCGGAGCAAAATTATATATGGCCTCTTTACAAGAACAACGTGACATCTCATAAAAAAGTTTTTTTTTATTATTTCTTTTTTATATCTTTTTTGTTTATTTTCATAAGGCACGTTAATAACCGCAAAAATTTAATTAATTTTTCCGCGGTAAAATTATCAATATTTTTAAATTTATCAACGTTTAAATGTTTCAAATTACTCTTCTGTAAAGTGTGGTTTGACAGATATCACGTTGTTTTTCTAAAGAGCGATATGTGAAATCTTTGAAAATAGGGGAAAATTCTTATGTAAGAATGATGAGTCAAAGATGTGAAATAGTCAGAAATTTAAATTTTTACTTCTATAATTTAGCTCTTTCCAATTTTAAGTGGATGTTGTAATCAGCGAAATTCGCCGCGGTTTTATAATAGGCTGTTTTTTTTCAAACTGCCTATATGCTGCTAGCCCTAACCGGTTTTTACAGTGTCATTGGGTGGGATGGGCGAGCGTAGAAGCATCGTCGAGGATTGCAAAATGTGGAGAGTTGAGCGCAGAAGCTCAGCTAGCATCGGGAAACCTAAGGGTGCCTCCTTTGAAGCAGGACCACGGCTTGGGAAACGTGTAGTAAAGGGCTGGTGGTATTACTGTGATGAAATTCGTCATCACGACATCGGGAGTGTGTAAAGAAGCCACTGCATATATGAGTTGTAAAGCTTCTATTCTAGAAACATAAAAGGCTAGTTAAAAAAAGCATTGTATAAACTAAGAAAAATATTAAACTACACAACATAACTGAAGATATAATTGGCAATGTGTTTAGAACCTAAAGCAGTGAACTGCGTCATTAATAGTTTTTTATGGCCATAACTCTCTATGTGTACAGGAATTTTGATTAAAAAAATATACATTACTGCGCCTGCGCAACACATGTTCGGCGCCGGCGGACGAATGACTGCTCCATTGAGATGAATTGAATGTTACAGCTTTTAAATATTAACTTTATCCACTCGCAAGGGTGTAACGGGAAGTACTTCTTAGTCTGTGGCCATCTTACCTGCACGATGTATACTATACTAAAGAGATTATGACGAATGATTTTCTTATCATTAACGAGGAATCGAACTCTACCAACACGTACTCCTAAGCAGTATTATATAAAGGATTATTTACAATTTCCAAGGTTACTTGCTTGCTATCTATCCCACTGAAGAGGCTCTTGCTGATTTTTTTTTCTATTCAAAATTTCTATTAGGGTATTTTCATCGCAGCTGAATCCGTGAGGTGCAGCCAGTAGAAACACAAAAGTTTTAAATTCAAAATATTCTTTATTCAAGTAAACTTGTGAACAAGTGCTTTTGAATCGTCAAAATCTACTGCTGGTTCGGAAAGCTGTTCCGACCGAAAAGAACCAGCAAGAAACTCGGCGGTTGCACTTTTTAAAGAATAATTCTTATTACTTGTTACATATAGTTATTGATGTCTTGTACAGGGTCGAAGAGTAGCTATATCCACGCATTCTTATCGTCTAAGTAATCCTCAACAGTAGGCTTTCTGTATTAGCCTTTTTGTAATAGTGTTTTAAACTGTTGTAATGGTAAAGTTAAAGTTAACGTTAACAAATTATAAAACGGAGATTATACACTGTAGATATTCACAAATGTTGTGAATATGTAGCCAGTAACATCAGGTTATCAATTCCACTGTCCCTTTCGAATATTTGATTTGTATGCCAAATTACTGTAATATAAAGTAAAGGTTATGCGAAAAATTTGAATAATTTTAATATCTATCGACGTAACCCTTAGGAAGGCCACTGAAAATCTGCGAAGGGCTCACCGCCTTTATTAGTCTGAGCGATTATCCTATTCCTTTTTCTTCACACCGCGACACAAAATAATAAAAAGGCTTTAGACGCCTAATTCTATAAATGGTTTTTATATTTAAAATGACCGGCGCGGTGCCTGTAGTGGTGTTGTGCCTATTCCAAGTAAAAAATACTAACAAGTTATATATACATATATGTACCAGAATATGTATTTATAGACTATTGAGTCTAAATGAATGAAACAGGTCAATTTCAGTCTGGCTGATAATGTTTTAAGTGGCCAAATATTGGTGTTAATTAACTGACCGAAAAAATATACCGCTATATACAATATGTTTTGCGTGCACTTAGTTCGTGTCGGAACAATCACACGCTTTTTTAAATGTATTAGATTTTACAGCGATAAGCACTCACTGTAGCGTAACTGATAGACAGTTATACACCCTAATGGTTCACACTTATCGTGTCGCCAGTTGTTAACTTTGAAATGCCAGCCGCGATATTATTATTTCGAGCAATTAATACATTAAAATGACCCTATTTGCTACATTTGTGGTCCATTTCGTTTCGTGGAATGTTTAACGAGGCCGTAATTATTAATAATGTACCTTGTACGACAAATTTAACAATGATTTACACGTTTTTCAACATTTTAAGACTTAAAGTTTGCATAGCTATGGTCGAATTTGATAATTATAACTTACTTCACAAATGATCAGTAAAATAAATTTATACGACCTATAGTTATTAGTCATACAAGAAGATCCATAAACAAAAACAAATCTAAACATATAAATATTAAGACCATTGCATTTTATTAGCGAGTATCACGTGAATCACGTATTATATTAAAAAATATATATTAAAATTAAAAATTAAAAAACTTGATAAAATCTTAATACTAAACGTTTTGAAGACCGAAATTTTTTAAAGAGAAGAAAAGGGAAAAGAAAAGAAAATTACGAGAATACTAAATGGAAACCAAAGATAGCAAAAAAACAGTCATCATTCATCATTCATCATTCTCCTGCCCTTATCCCACTCTAAGTGGGGTCGGCACAATATGTTACAAACATGTTGTCATATGATTTGGATAGGTATTTTACGACCGGCCGTCTGCCTGGCGTCAACTTACCTTAGTCGCCTTTTACGACACCTCGGTAAGAAATGAGGGCGGTCTATTCTATGCAGCCGGATACCACATGGCACATACCTTAGTCGCCTCTTACGACACCTCGGTAAGAAAGGTGGGTGGTCTATTCTATTCTGCCGGATACCACACGGCGTATAGCAAAAAAAAAAAGTAAAGTAACAAAATAAGACGAAAATAAAATAATTTCTTATATTAGAAGTTATGTATCCCATGGCAAATATTAATTATGGTACTGAAAATCGAACCTAATAAACCCATGACCATCATTTTCACTTTATTATACTGAACACGCAGTACATTGTAAAGGCAGCGCAGAAGGGTGCTAAAAAAGCTAAAAATAATTTTACTATTATTCATTATAAGCGTATTCGAAAACTCGTTCTGTATATGATCTTTCTTTTTACATTTACCAGAACTCCTCGTGAAATTTTATACCATTCCTTGACATGAAAAGGTAAAAACAGATAAATTAAATTTAATGGTTTTTATTCTGGAAATTGATTATAATTTTATACAGATTTTTAAACCTTTGCGACTCATACTTTTGTAAAATAATACGGCGTAAATCATATTGCGATATCACATATTTTAGCACGCGTGGATATTACAACACTACTGTAATGAAATTACCTTTCGGCCTTTTCATAGCGTAGGCAATATACACGGATGAGGCGTTACCATATGATAGACAAGATTGTCTATTGTTTTACAGATTGTAAAACGAGTTATACGTTAATAATCATAGAGTTATTATACTAGGGAAGGCAGCCCAGATCGTGCCATATTACAGTAATAGAAAGCAAATGAAGTTTATCATCTTGCCCCATCCGAAGCATAAAGTTACATGTGCTATATTATAAACAAAGAACATGTAACTTTATTTTACATAATAATTAAGTTACATTTTCTGTGTTATAAACATATAACATGTAACTTTATTCTTCGGATAGGGTGATCTATCTCTTTTTTGCGCGTGTGTAAGCAAACGTCATTTTGAATATATACAAAAATGTTCTAAGTATTTTTAAATTAAGAATCTATCGAATATCTGTAAAAACATCAATTTTTTTTAATGAACTCGACAAATTATATTAATTGGTTGTATAATTCATATTTATATAAAATAAGGCTATAAGAGTAAAATACCTACAGTACCCGGCAATAAATAATGCACATCGAGGCTAAGAGAGAGAAATTGGCTAGATTCTGCTTCATAGAGCATTGTCTCTGTCGCACAAACTGACGAACCCGTGTGTGACAACGACAGCGCTCTACGAAACCGAACTGGCCGGCTGTTTCGTTGTAAACATCGATTTGCATTATTTAATAATAATAATAATAATAAATAATAATAAAATAGTTTATTAGACACCTTAATTTATGCCGGGTACTACTAGTACTACTAAATGCCGGGTACTATACATCGGTTCGATTCGGACAATGATAGGCACAGTGGAAACTTGAATTTATTTAGAATATCGTCGTACTCTGAAGTCCGATCAAATATAAGAATAAAAATATTGGATTAAATTTATTTAGTTGTTGTGCCGATGTAGCTTTAATTGTGTAATCGACACTGGTCTAGCGGATTAGCCGTAAATGTGTAACAGACAGACAGACAGACTTTCGAATTTATAATATTAGTTAAGTGGTATATATTGAACAGAATACCAATAGTATCTATAGAATATTTTATACTATGTACATTGCATTGACTTCCTATTTAAATGAATAAATAAATATCAAAAATATTATTTTTTCTCTGCAGAAAACATATATGAAAATTCATGCTATAACTCGTAAAGCAAATAAAGTCTTTGCACTGGAAAAACTGCATTCAAAGATAGTTAAGGCGTCATTTGAAAACGGATATGAAAATTTTACAACCGTAGAAATAAAGTTAAAACGATTTATTTAAAACAGCGGGGCATTAGAATTTACACTAATTGCCTTAATATTATTTAATATTTTAACGGCATGAAAATTTGGTTTAACTTTATTTATTTATTTATATACTTTATTGCACACCAAAAAATTAAATTATACAATTACAACTAAAAATAAAAAATTATAGAGTACAAAAAGCGGTCTTATCGCTTCTAAGCGATTTCTTCCAGACAACCTTTGGATTAGGAAAGTTGTAAGATAAATGTAGGTAGGTGGTGTATTATAATAGACATACATACAATTAAGTACACACTAATACACAGACACGTTACAGAAATAATATTATTTAAAATACATACAGATTCTACACTAACAAATATTATAATATATGTATATATATAAATACACATTAAAATAAAGTATTTAAAATTAGTCGTCAATTATTATGAGTTAACGAGATAATAACCTTTAACACGGTTTTTAAAAATGCCCAGTGAAGTGGAGTTACGAATTTCTAGACGGAGTGCATTCCATAATTTAACAGCACCAACTTCAAAAGACTGGCCGAAAAATTTAGCTTTATGAGTAGACATCGTAGCAACAGTTTTCTGGTGATACGCAACTCAGTCTGCACTCCCTGAAATTTGAATTTCCCCTTCAGATACGAAGGAGTTTAAAGTAAATACAATATATATATATATATATATACGGAAATATGGAAATAAAGACCCGTCTCTCACAAAGGGTTTGTTGGTTCGAATCCCATGTAGTTACTTATGAGTGTATAAAAACTTGTCTGATATATACAAGAGCTGTAATAGCCCAGCGGTGAGACCGTGCGACTCTTTCGAGGGGAACACGAGTTCAAACCCGGGCAGGTAACAATGAGTTTTTCTATTAAACTCATGTTTCTAATTGATAATTGCAATTAATCACACGCTTTACGGTGAAGGAAAACATCGTGAGGAAACCTGCATATCTCTAGAGAATTCTGGAGATATGTGTAACCTACCAATCCGCATTGGAGCAGCGTGGTAGGTCTTAGCTCCAATCCTTCTCTCCAGACTCGGAGAGAGGAGGCCTATTCCCAGCAGTGGGATTGTAATTTTTATACAACTCATTAAGCGTTTTACTGTGTAAACCAAACTTAACAACTTTTTGGGATATATATATATATATATAAGTTTGATTTATTAATTTGTATTAGAGCAACGTGGCAAAACATAAGATTCCATTCAGATTACAGATCCGAAGATTTATCACTTTATATATATATATATGAAACTTTAGCTATGTTTCTTGTTTATTTTATTTTTATGCCGCAAGTAAAACCTCGGTCACGGCTAGGCAACACAGTTATAACTTTAATTAACTAAAAATTCATTCATCACTAACCCTATCCAAGAGATCAAACGAATCGCAATACCACTAGGGCAAGCAAAAACTTGTTAAACTTTAATTTTCAGACGATAAAATTTAAAATTCTAATCAAAGTAAACCAGTAGCGAAAATGTTTTACAACAAATACACAGTAATATAAAGTAACATAGGGAAGTGGTAAATCTTACTTATATGTCCGTAGAACCATTACACGGGGGCTTGAAAGGTGAAAAATGTAAATAACTTAGACATTTATGTTGTACACGAGTTACAAATTACGATATTGCTTCGGAAAAACCTGCTGCCAAGTGATTTAAGTTGGATCCACTTTGAACACGGAACTGCTTTGATTTAATATCTTTGATATGAGAAACCGATGTAGACCGAATGAGTACTCAAGCTGATATCTTAACTATAACTTAGTTTTCTAATAGTTTAATCAATCTGATTTCTATTATAAGGCTACACAAGACTGTTATGATAAAAAAAATTGGTAAAATAATAGAAGAATTGTCCTATAGATGCCATGAATTAATATAGAATGACTGGACCGTTGGCGCAGTAGTAGGACCCTGCCTTCATCTCCGCGGGTCGCGGGTTCGATTCCCATCGAGGGCCAACATTTACTAACAAAAAAATTGTTGGCTCTTCGAGCCTGGGTGTATACAACAATACAAATGTATTTAAGTATGTATTTAAAAGTATATGTGTAGTATATTTACCAGTTGTCCGTCACCCATAACACAAGTATTAAGTTACTTACTATGAGTAGGTAATGGACGACCGTGTGTCAGTGTCCCCTATATTTATTTATTTATAGAATGCACTAAATATAGTTTCGCAATTAAGTAAGTTACTTGGTCAATCTGGACAATCCATTTATCTTAACAGAAAATTAAACATGTATACTAGGAATATTCATGATTGTAAAAATTGTTAAGTCAGTGGTAAAATAATTTATAGAATTAGGGGGTACTTTAAGGAGATCCATAATACAAAAGTAATAATAAAATTAACGTGATAAATTTATCTCGGATTAAAGCAAAATAATTTTACTATGTTTGTGGTTAAAGTTACTACAAGTAACTAGTGATCTAGTAGTAATAAAGGTACTACTACTACTGGATTACGATGAAACAAGAAGTCTCTTGGAAATAATAAAACAAACTTCGCATAATCGTGATATATATATGAAATTATAATTTAGAATTGTATTTAAACCATGAATATTTAAGTATTCAATCTTTAATTCGGTTCGCTTGTTTAATTTTTACCACCATGGGAAAAGGTAAATTAAAAAAAATTCAAGTGCCGACTAGTGTCGCTTCTACACAAAACTATCAATAAAAGTTATTATCCCACTGCTGGTCATAGGCGTCCTCTCTCCGTTTTAGGAGAGAAGGGTTAGAGCTAAAAGACCTACCACGTTGCTCCCATGCAGATTGGTACGTTCCACATATACCCAGAATTCTCTAGAGATATGCAGATTTCCTATAGATGTTTTCCTTCACCGAAAAGCATGTGAAAAATTGCAATTATCAATTAGACACATAAGTTATAATAGAAAAGCTCATTGGTGTCCGCCCGGGGTTTGCACCCATGATTATATATATATATATATACCGTGCGTCTCACTAGAGATAACCATCTCTAGCATTATGTCTTATGGAATATTGCTGTGGGGTAAATGCGCGGATAGTGAAAAAATTTTCGTATTACAAAAAAGAGCCATACGAGGCATCTACAATTTAAGTCCGCGTGATTCCCTGCGAGAGAAGTTTAAGGAAACAGGTATTCTAACATTTGCTTCACAGTATATTTTAAATAACGTAATTTTTGTACATAAAAATATAAAGAATTATAAAACGATAGGTGATGTATATAATAGACAAAGTAGGAACCGACACAAGCTTGCGACTCCTGCTTTGCGCCTAGCAAAAGTACGTAAATCGTTTGTGGGTTTGGGTATAAGATTCTATAATAAAATTCCGAAATCAATTTTGGTCATGCCATTACAGCAATTTAAAAACACTGTTAAAAAGAGGCTGATACAGAAAGCCTACTATACTGTTGAAGATTACTTAGATGATAAGGATGTGTGGATATAGGTGCACTTCTATCCTGTACAAGACAGTAATAAATAAATGTAACTAGTTCTAAGATTTATATTTTAAAAAGAGCAACCGCCGAGTTTCTTGCTGGCTCTTCTCGGCAGGAACAGCTTTCCGAACCAGCAGTAAAGTTGACGATTCAAAAGCACTTGTTTACAAGTTTACTTGAATAAAGAATATTTTGATTTGATTTGATTTGATTAGTGAGACGCACGGTCTCACCGCTGGACTATCACAGCTTTCGACTATCGGTACTAACTTTTACCTTTATTTTATTGACTCCTGGCTTAGACGATTTGTTCTCTATGAGTCTTATTATAATCTCTTTGAAAATCTAACTGCCTTGTTTATATCTTTCACATAATTTTCTTTCAGGAGATAGGCTAATAAATTTGGATTAATATTTGTAGTGATTGTAGGCAGAGAAAGTTTATGAATATCTATTATAACAGATGTGTTCGATTCAGTAGCGCCTTTTATTCGTTCTATAAGTATACTGCTCGTAAATATTGCCTTTGCAATAAATTTTCAAAAAAAAATTAGAAAAATTCTCATAAGAGCTGAAAACAAAGACATTCAGCAGCTTAGTTACCATTTCGGCAAGGAGTAAAAAAAATAATGAAAGGAGTAAACGTAAGTCCGTTCTGTTTCGCTGACCATAAATCGCACGAAATATAAACTAAAATTAAGCACAATATTTGAAAACTTTTAGGTAGGTTGGAAGGGCTTAAAATAAGACGATAGGCGATAAGACGCGCACTTACGTATTCGGTCATCACGGATTTTATATAATTTCAAAAGCTTACAGGCACTATAACAAAACTACCTCTACGACAAAATCCTATCCTCCTGATGATGGTTTCGGAGCGAAACGATCGTCGAGATTGTTGTGGTGGTGGCTGTGTGTGCTGCTTGTGTGCTTTGTTGCTGGTGGAGGAGCCTTGGGGTACGTGTGGTGGCTTGTCCTGCATGTATAAGGTTCGTAGATTTTGCCTGCTTCATACACATTAGCTTTGCATGCATTCCCTTAACCCGTGCGGATTATAGCGAGGTAGTTTTGTTATAGTCCCTGTAATATGGAATTCCGCAAAGTAACGCCTGCTTCTATAAATCATTTCAAAAGCTTATTCGTTTGCCATCTATTATCTACGTTAATTATGAATGAATGAAAGCTTACTGAATTTTATGTCAAGCCTACCACCATTTTCTTACTAAGTATACCAACTGGTTTCGTGTTTGACAAAATTTTTAATTGATCGCTAGTAGATTGGTTATCGTGTTGTGTGGGTGTCATTAAATGATATTTGGACAAGATATTAATTGTGACATAACATGCGAACTAGATAAGTTTAAATCTTTTTTAAACCCTACTTTATGCGATTGCTATGTGTAGGTAGGGCTTAATTGAAGCTTATATAACACGATTTTTAAAAGCCTTTTTTAACTTGCCGTGTTTGTTCGTGAAGGACCTTGCAAGTTAAATTTGACTTACTTCCCGGCATCCGATTGAGCTGAAATTTTACATACTGGTCAAGTCCCGGTAACAATGCATATTTATGATAAGTATGACTTTATATGAGCCAGAATTCGCTCCAGACGAGGTCACTCCTTTACGGTTAACCTAGGGACATGAAATTATGTTAAAATATTTTTTTACTTGACTTGTTATCCATTAAGTTTTTGTTTAAATACTTGATTTTATAATAATCACATTTAACTAATAATTTATTGAGGACAAGCTTTTACCCGCGACTTCGTCCGCGTGGACCGTAATCCTGGAATAAACAGTAGCTTCAGTATTATACATTATAATAGCTCAGTTAAATTTATGCAGTAAACAGAAATCAAAATATATAAAAACTTCTTCTTAAAATAACTCCTTCGACGTAAGCTGAACAACGTGATAAAGAACCTCCTTTTAATTACAGATTTGACTCGTCTTTGATACATAGTGAATTAAAAAAATTTGATAGGTTGATAATAGATGGCGTTTTTAAATGTCCTCCTGTAAAAATCCTGTACAATTAACAGGATTTTTATAGCCCATATGTTATTCCGGTATATAAGGAATAATTGAGCTAATTTTCATCGATATTGGTTCAGCGGATTCGCTGTGAAAGAGTAACAAACATCCATCCATATTCACAAACATTCGTATTTATAATATTAGTAAGAAATAAAATAAGACAAAGATATTTCCTTATATTTTTGATAGAAGGAATAGTAACAATCATAATTTCGAAAAGAGTTTGCCCCTTTGCACCCTTATGGTACGGAATATCTGTCATTTATATTCAGCCTGTACCGAGTTCTGATGTTACGTGGTTTCCTAGGATATCGCTAACCGGCGAAAGAGATTATCTGTCATGGGATCTCCAAGTTTTTTCGGTAATGAAATAAGGACATCCAGTTGTCATGAACAAGAATCGATCTGGAGAATTAGCAATCTCATTTCATATATCTCATATTTCTATATAACACTCAATGTTGATTTTTTCGTAAAATAATTAAAAATCTTAAACCTCTAATAAGCAGAGATTTTGTTTTATCTGTTTATTTAAAAGCAAAAATAATCAGTAGACAATCTAAACAAAGATATATGATGCATTAATTTTATCTATAATCTGTAGACATAAACGCAATTAGTCTAATGAATTATTTGTTCAAAGCAAAACATTTATTTGTCTGGTAAATTAAACGTATTGGACGGTGCAGAAAGGTTGTTTCACATGTGTTTATTTGCAACTTTTTTATTTTCTGTGAGTGTCTGTTAGGTACAATTATGTCTACATTAAATTAAATATGATAAAATATTACTGTAATGTGTAACTGTAATACCATCTGCATATGACATCAAGTTTCTTTTCAATGTTATTACTATCTTGTTAGGTTACTAAAATATAGCTAAGAAAATCACGTAATAAAAATTAGGATGATGTTACATTTAACAATAGAGAACTATCTATGTAACTATCTATTAATGACATTGTGGGGATTTATAATCTGTATGCTGCGGTGTGACTGCAATGTTCCTAACACTAATAAATTTGAGAATGAGACCAACTACCGCTGAGGCAGGGCCACTACGTGCTGATCCCACAATATAGTCTTCTCCAATTAAGGCCTTCATATAAATGAATCGTGCATCAATAATGTCATCAAGTTATGAACACAATCAACAACATTTATAATTTATGTTTAGAGACCGGCTATACTCGCGTCTTATTTATATCGGATGAGCCCGACTAGTTTCAAGCCCATACGGGGCTTTTATTTATGAGCTCTTTATACGACGTTAACGGTTCATCCGATGAAATAATCAGTATAGCGGGACTCCAAACATTAATTATGAATTCCACTCATGATAGTTTAAATTCAAAAACCATCAACATTTATTGTACATATGTTATGACGTCTATGAACATAGATTTTGTGATAATGTGTGCTAACCCTTATGTAATATTCTATGTTTTGTATAGAGATTAATGTTGCGTTGGAGAAATTAATTGAACACGTTTCAAAATGAGTTGTTAGAGAATTGCGTCTATATACATGTCCATTTAACACTGTCCAAACACGCAACCAGTTTATATGCATAATTGACTTTGGAAACGAAAGTTGCTTTCATTGTTTCATACTATAAGTATAAAAATCTTTTATAACATAGGCTAAAGCTTTTTTTGGCTTAGTCCAGAAACATCTTTGTTACAAAATATTACTCTTTCTCTCTCTCTCCCCACGCTGCTTCAATGCGGATTAAAAGATTCTTATTTAACTATCCTGCATTTTCTCCCATATTAGAGCACATGATAATACCGAGGCGTCGTAAAATACAACTAAGTTAAGTTGACGTCAGGCAGGCGGCCGGTTGTAAAATAAGTAGCCAAATCATGTTACAACATGTTTGTAACATGTTGTGCCGACACCACTTACCGTGAAATAAGGGCAGTAGGATGATGTTCCCTTTTTTAACCCGCGAACCCTGGGTGTTAGTATTGTCAGTTAGTGTAAGTTGCCATTACCATTTGGATATCGCAGTGTTTAACTTTTATGGCGTTATATCGTACAATATCAATTAAGGGCTATTGAGCCCTTAATAATTATAATCATTGAAATATTTTTTTGCAGACAGTCATTATTAAGTTTGCCTGACGTCACGCGGATTAGTGAGAGATTTTTTTGTATATGACGTTTTTAAAAAAAAAAAATCGCATCGCGGTGACCCGACAAAATCTTTTATATCGGGAAATGCTTTCATAAAAATATGGTATAATAATAGAACTGTTGTCCTAGGGATGTCTTTAACTAATATAGAATGACTGGTCCGTTGGCGCAGTGGTCCTGCCTTCAGCTCCGCGGGTCGCGGGTTTGATTTTCGCCGACGGCCAAAGTTTTCTATAAATAACTTCTTGGTTCTTCGAGCCTGGGTGTATATTTGTATTTAAGTATGTATTTAAATTATATATGTAGTATTTACGAATTGTCTGTCTTGTAACACCCGTTAAGTTACTTACTTTGGGGGCGACCGTGTGTGTAAGTGTCCCATATATTTATATATTTATTTATTTAATTATGTAATTATTGAAGCGTACGTCCGCAGGCGTTGATTGCGTTATCTCATGAAAACTATTTTATGAGATAAAGCAATAAGATTTTATTATGTATTCATTTAAACGGCTGATATTCCAAAGCTGACACCTTATCGCGATAAACCTTTAATTGCGTACCCTTAATCCGTTAAAACAATATGTACCCGTTATTCTTAAATGTCAACACATTGTCGTAAAAATTTACGATCGAGTTGGTTCTTATATTGACTTTTAAATTACATCGTAACATCTACCGAAAAATGCATAGCCGACTATTTAAATGGCTTTAAAAATCCATTATTGAAGACATACATAGGATTAAGAATTTGTTTTTTTATACATGAATTATTTGTATTAAAAAAGTAGAGTA
Source organism: Morpho deidamia (assembly GCA_947086505.1). Taxonomy (NCBI): domain Eukaryota; kingdom Metazoa; phylum Arthropoda; class Insecta; order Lepidoptera; family Nymphalidae; genus Morpho; species Morpho deidamia. The sequence continues at coordinate 12,742,971 of CAMTZC010000012.1, read as the reverse complement.
ACCGCCTGTTACTATCCCACTGCTGGGTATAGGCCTTCTGTCTCCGTCTTCTGAGAAAAGGGTTGGAGCTAATATCACGCTGCTCCAATGCGGATTGGTAGGTTACACATATTTCTTGAATTCTATAGAGATACGCAGGTTTCCTCACGATGATTTCCTTCTCCGAAAAGCGCGTGACAAATTGTAACTATCAATAACACACACAACTTTTAGCTTAAAAAAAAAGTTATTGATGCCAGGCCGAGGTTTGAAGTCGTGACCCCCTCGAAAGAGTCGCACGGTCTCACCGCTAGGCTATCGCAGTTTGCAAATTATTTGTAATTAAATTTTATTCGAACGATATATGTATTTTAATTTAGGCAAACACTTTATTTTCCACTATTTATATCCCCAGTAAATTGATATTTGTTAATTATGTATTCATATAGGGTAAAATTCAAAGTTCAGCTTTATATGACGGTGTTATTATATATTAACTTAAAACTATATTGAAATTCAAATTCAAAATATTCTTTATTCAAGTAAACAAGTGATTTTGAATCGTCAACTCTGTTTCTCTATCTCTATTCTCTTGGTTCGGAAAGCTGTTCCTACCGAGAAGATCCATCAAGAAACGCGGCGACTGCCCTTTTATCTGCATAGTCACATTTACACTGAGACGAGGTTCCAGTTTTCTGACATCGGTCGGTCGTGGCTTCTCCCCACCCTTCCGACGTCGCAATGACTAATCAAAGTCATGCATCAGCCCTCTATCAGCGCTCTACTCTCTGCATTTCGCAACCTCGATGATGCTTCTGCGCTCGTCCGTCCCGCCCGGTGACGCTGTAAGAGCCGTTAGGGCTTACAGCATACAGTCAGTGCAAAAAAAAATAGTTACATTTAGTGATAGTTCTCTTATATCTACAGGCCCGGAGAGTAGTTATAACCACACATTCTTATCATCTGAGTAATCCTCAATATACCAATTGAATCAAAGTTTGTTTTATTCAGTCTTATACTGTTATTGTCAGGTATAGTCTGCGGTAAGTGTCATTTCACAAATAATTAATTCGAGAGTCAAATGAGTGTCACATTTCTGATGAATAATAATTGTTTTGTTGATTTAGACTTATCCACTTAAGTCGTAAGGTCCAGTGTAATTGGGTATGGTAAGAAAAATGCTATTAATTTAATACTATTTAAATTTACAATTGACTTAGAGGTTTCCCCTTAATCGATCCATTTCGTTTCAAATATATATTTATCGCAAATCTTAATATACAGGCAACATTTCAAATTAATAATACATTAGGTTTTACAAGCTCTAGCCGTGAGGTATCCAGCAGAATAGAATAGACCACCCTCCTTTCTTACCGAGGTGTCGTAAGAGGCGACTAATGTAAATACTGTTTGGTATCCGGCTGCGTAGAATAAACCACCCTTATTTCTTACCGAGCGGTCGTAAAAGGCGACTAAGGTAAGTTGACGTCAGGCAGGCGGCCGGCTGTGAAATACGTAGCCAAATCATATTACAGTATGTTTTGTAGCATGTTGTGCTGACCCCACTTAGAGTGGGATAAAGGCAGGAGGATGACGATGATTAGGTTTAAAAGCTCGTTCTTTAGTAAATTGAAAACTAAATCCCGAAACATTCAAATACCATTAAAGTTAACAAATCAGCTAAAATACATTTCACGTTTGCTTCTGTTATTAAAATGCCGTTTCCTTCGTGTCAGCGAACCTGTTAACACAAGGTCACTTCGACGAAAACAATTTATCGTCAGCTTAAAACCTCACTAAATGGGGGCTAAAAAAGTAAAAAAAAAGTAAAGTAACAGCCTGTTACTATGCCCACTGCTGGGCTAAGGCCTCCTTTCTCCGTTTTTTGGAGAGAAGGATTGGAGCTAAGACCTACCACGCTGCTCCAATGCGGATTGGTAGGTTACACATATCCATAGAGAATTCTCTAGAGATATGCAGGTTTCCTCACGATGTTTTCCATCACCGAAAAGCGTGTGATAAATTGCAATTATCAATTAGACCCATAAGTTTTAATAGAAAAACTCATTGGTGCCTGCCCGGGTTTTGAACCTATGTCGTCTCTAGAGAGTCGCACGGTCTCACCGCTAGGCTATCACAGCTTATGGGGGCTATAGTCTATATAATTAAAAGAGATCTGCCATTTACGCGCATCATGGGAAAGTAAAATGCTATGAACTGTCATTGTAACTGTTTTAAATTCTTAAATCAGATTCCCAACTTATGTTACGCGTACCTCTATAAGTACAAACCAAAAGTAATAATAAAAATTATTTTTCTATAATCCGCGATGTAGTAAATAGAAAATATATATAGTGCTAAATGTATAGTGGACTATCCGTTTTTTCATACCCGATACATGCAGGATTCGTAAAAACACATGCACAAACCTCCACCACTGCCACCACTATACACAAACACCACACACGTTCAGTATCACAAACTCAACAATCGTTTCGCCCCTCAACCGAAGCATCATCAGGAGATAGACTCCACGACAAAATCGCAAAGCTGTACTGTATCGCGGATTATAGCAAAATATTTTTTATTATTACTTTTGTATTACGGATCTCCGCAAAGTAACGCCTAATTCTATAAATTATTTACGCACAAACCTTCAAAGAAACTTCGCATAACTCCATTGATATGTGGATTTTTTTTTCGGTGATGCGTAAACATTATATAGGCGGATACATCAAGTTGTTAAAGTAGTTAATTTAAATCACCATTATCATATATATATCTAGTTAATATCATCATGTTAGTTAATATTGTCGTAGTAGTAGTTAATATCGTCATATCTAGTTAAAAATGATAATTAAATACTAACTTTAACGATTAACGATAGATAAATTTTGGGTGGAATGAGAATGTATCTCATTAAATGTATTAAAGAGTAGGTATGGAGTTACCATATGAGGGGTACTTATAACTGAAGTTTTAAGGGTTGGGATGAATTGCTTTATACACTTGGCCCTTATATCAAAAATAAATTTAATATACTATTAATTGTTATGTTTTCAAAGTTTGAACACAAAGATTTTTCAAACTCATCGCGTTCAAAAATATATAGAGAAGTGGGCCAAACGACGTAGAGTATAGTACCCGGCAATAAATAATGCACATCGAGGCATAGAGAGAGAAAATCGGCTAGATTCTGCTTTATAGAGCATTGTCTCTGTCACACAGACTGACGAGCCCGTGTGAAACATCAGATACTAACTGAGTGACAGTGACAGCGCTCTACGAAACCGAACCTAGCCGGCTTTTCGTTCTAAACATCGATGTGTATTATTTAATGCCGGGAACTATAAGTAGTGTTTCCCAACATTGGCTCCACAGCCCCAGCAGGTAATTTGATTATAAAAGCGGGGTAATTCGAAAATGGACTCGACACAAACTTAACCCTTCATTCCGGGCCATTTGGATGTAATGCTAGATATAGGTGCCAAATTATTAAGTATTATGTAAGTTTCTTAAGTGAATAATAGTATTATTTTATATTAAAAGGTAATATACATAACATTACATGGACTGCGTAAGATTTTAGAAAGGCTAATTTGTGTAAACTCTTCCTTTTAACATAAACTTTGCGTTGTGGTTGAAGTCGAGGGACACCGTTAATATATATATATTAAACATAATTGCAAAAGTAAATACGAAACGTACTAAAGTTTTATGTTGTCAGCGATCTTTTTACAAAAGTATAAATTACATGTAAGTGGTAATGATGTTTACGTAAGCTTAAAGAGACTTAACTACTTTACTGGTATCGTTCGAGGAGGAAAAAGTAACTTATTCAACATTTATTATTACAGTTTTATTCATGGCTTAAAGGCGTATCTGATGAGATGAACGGTCTCATACTCTTATAGAGTGTAATGGTCCAATGAACTTGAGTTATTTTCGATGTTGTATATTATTCGAGGCGTCGTTACACGAGAATAATACGGGAGATAAAAAGTGGGTTTGAATTTTTTTTGGCATTGATAAAGTTGATTTTAATGGAAATTTGCAAGAATAAAAAATAAGTTAATTTCTAAAAATAAAACTCGGCTTTTGAGTTATCAAGTTGCCGCGGGTAACTCGCATGTACATTACATTAATTAAACGTAATTAATTGGTGTTTATAATTGGTCTAAGCCTTCGCTGCTGGTCAACTTAAAATTAAAAGTTATAGTGGAGATTAAGGTTAAAATATAGTATATTGGAATTCAAATTCAAAATATTCTTTATTCAAGTAAACTTGTAAACAAGTGCTTTTGAATCTTCAACTTAACTGCTGGTTCGGAAAGCTGTTCCGACCGAGAAGAACCAGCAAGAAACTCGGCGGTTGCTCTTTTTAAAATATAAATCTTAGAATTAGTTACATTTATTTATTACTGTCTTGTACAGGGTAGAAGTGGATATAGGTGCACACCTATATCCACACATCCTTATCATCTAAGTAATCTTCAACAGTATAGTAAGTAGGCTTTCTGTATCAGCCTCTTTTTAACAGTGGTTTTAAACTGCTGTAATGGCATGGCCAAAATTGATTTCGGAATTTTGTTATAGATTCTTATACCTATACCCACAAACGATTTACGTACTTTTGCTAGGCGCAAAGCAGGAGTCGCAAGCTTATGTCGGTTCCTATTTTGTCTATTATATATATATCACCTATCGTTCTATAATTCCTTTTATTTTATGTACAAAAATCATTGATTACATACAATTACATATATGAACTCTTCTATAGAAATGAATGGCTGTTTATTTTTGTATTTTTTTTCGAAAACCTCTGGAGATTCAACGAAAAACGGTGATTGACTTATTTATGTAAAAACTTATATATTCATTATTATAAGTATATACGTTTGAGGAAGCGGCAAAAAATGAGTGGCTCCTAACATTTTTTAAAAGATTAACTATTAAAGTAAGATTAAAGACTCAACTTGTATATATGTTTCAATGTAAAGGTGATATCTTTTAAGTTAAATTTGACCCAGTTCCCGGTGTCCGGCTGAGTTGAAAATTTACATATTGGTCCAGTTCTGATGACAATGCAATGCAAATGTTTATGTAGAGTATGACCTGATGCCGCTGCCAGGATTTTCTCCAGATAAGGGAAATCTTCAACAGTCAACAGTAGGGACATGCAATTTTGTTAAAAGTTTTTTAACTTGTCTTATACGTCTCTTAAGTTATTCTAATTCAAATTCAAATAAGTCTTTATTCAAATTGGCCTATTACAAGCACTTCTGAATCGTCAAATTAAAATTAAATTGAAGCTGCAACTGGTTCGGAAAGGTGCTCTAACCGAGAAGAACCAGAAAGAACCTCGGCGGTCACTCTTTTTAAAAATAAATATTACAATTTTGTATTTACTATTGTTAACAAACATAGATTACAATATCATCTAGTGCATAGCTGGTCGCAATTTAGTTCCAAGCTTTCTAATCATTGACATAGTCTTCAACATTATAAATTGTTATAACTATTTTATCGCTTTATATTGCATATGAATAGAATTAGTATATCATCATTCTCCCGCCCTTATCCCACTCTAAGTGGGGTCGGCACAACATGTTCCAAAACATCTTGTCATATGATTTGGCTATATATTTTACGACCGGCCGCCTGCCTGACGTCAACTTACCTTAGTCGCCTTTTACGATACCTCGGTAAGACATGAGGGTGGTCTATTCTATGCAGCCCGATACCACACGGCATTTACCTTAGTCGCCTCTTACGACACATTGGTAAGAAAGGAGAGTGGTCTATTCTATTCTGCCGGATACCACACGGCGGGAATAGAATTAGTATATCTGGTATATAATATAAGCAACAGAATTGTGGAATTTGCTAACATATAATGTTTTGGAAAGATGAAATTGAGTATTGCTCGGTACTTAGATATATTTTTTAATTTCACAAATAGTTTTGTAGTGAAGGTACGATCTTATCTAGAAGTATTATAAAAATATTATTGTAACATTGAACTATCAAAATATCAATTAAAGTAATGGGCACAATCACGAAATGTTTCGCAAAAAAATGATTGATCATTGACAGAATGAGTTATAGGCCATTTGATAGATTCATTATATTTTCGGTGACGAGGCTTTTTGCATTCTATCTCATATACGTATCCCTTTAGGATTGTATGAAAGTTTATTACTTGACAGTTAAAAGGTTGCGAATACGAATCTCGGGCAGGCATTGATGAGTTTTGTACTAAAACTTATGTGCTTAATTTATTTTTAAAATGCACCACAAGCTTTATGGTGAAAATATTGTGACGAAACTCACATATTCTTTAAAAAATATATACTATGGATTCCAGATTTTTTAAGTGATATGTGCTTTCATCCTCTTCTCCAGCAACCTCAGATTAAGAGAGGGATAGTAAGATAGCTTTACTAAACATTTATTACCATACACTGTTGCAGACTCCAATTCTTTATATTTTGAAGCATATATTAATATATTTTATTAAATACTAGCTGTCCGGTCACGCGTTGTTTTGGCTCAGTCTGGTTTCGAATTTTAATCGAAACAGAAATCAACAGTTAAAAAAATTTCTGCGATCGCACCAAACTTTACAGTGTCATTTGCTGGGTCATTCCAAATACTATCTACATTACATTGTATATAAATTACATTGAAATTAGTCCAGCTGTTTCGGAGTCTATATAGGACATACAGCCAAACATTTTAAATATTAGAAGATTTATTCTTTCAACTGTTTATATGTTAACATTACCCTTCTACATAGCCCAAAGTATGACTAGTTTTTGATATAAAAATTTAAGTCAGTTCAAAAATAGAATAAATAAGACAATGGTAGTTCATTTGAGTTAGCATCTTTTTTTTACTATAAAAATAAAAGCCAGTTTGATCCTTGAATAAATAAATAAAGTGAAGGATTGAACTCAAAAACCATAAGCTAATATGATATAGCACAGCCCTATATAGGAAGGATTTATTGTTACTACATACGCGGGGTTTGCCCTATTCGAGTCAAAACGACGCCAAGGAATGAAGCTCGAGTATTTATTTGATCGTGATTACTTATCTTCGTTCAGGAATTTGCGATCCCTAAGCATTGATAAGCAAGCAAGGATTTGCGATATTTCTGATAACTGTGGTAAAATTACACTTCGAAAGAGTGTTTTTAATTCTTTGATCAATTTCTTTTAAGTAGCTTTTTAATAAAATAGGTTAACATCTGATTATGCTTAAGACGGAAGCTTAAACGTGAATATGAAATATTTGCTGATATTTATCCAGAAAAAAGAACAATTAAATTATTTTGCTATGATCTGTGTTTTTTAAGAAAATTTATGTAGAGTTAGTGTGGTCCTTTCACATACCTTAAAAGTGCAGTATAACTGCACATATCGTATACAAGCACTGGAAACGACGATCGAAGCGAATACCAAAATATGAAAACATAATATTGCTTTATGTGCCTATTTCTATAATAAAATATTCTTTAAGAAAATTCGCTATTGTCGTGTACTGAAAGTGTGTCAACAAAAAAATCTGTTCCTTAAAAGAATATTAAAATAGAAAAGGCACAAACTAGCGGGCTTTCAAGCGTGCTCTTATAAGTGGCCTTTTGAATAAAAAAGTTGGATTAATTATACATAGATTACAATCACAATTATATACATTTTTATGTGCCATAAATTAATGATAAAAACAAGTCGTAGTTGCAATGTTATTTGCAGTTGTTAACTATTATATAAAATTAAAAACTCCGTTGTTCATACCATGTACAAATTATAGGCTTGAAAAGAAATAATACAAAAAGTCACGACCACCTGCCATCTTCGTGTATGAAACTTGTTAACAGGCGTTTTTATGGATGTTTATGTGTCTAAAGATCCGTTGAAATGATAAGGAATTGGATCGCGAATATCATTTAAAGCGATTTATAATGTTTTATAACTTGTAAAGTTAAAGTTATTACAATATCATTTGCAGAGAATTGTTTTATATATTTTTTCTCGAGATAATACATGCAATTTTCATATAAAATTTAAATTTATATTATTCAAATTGGCTTTTACGAGATCTTTTAAAACGTCAAATATTGATGAAGCTACCCCTAGTTCAATTAATGAAGCTACCAATTGGTGAAGAACCTCATAAAAAACTCATACTTCTACAAACTACCAACCAGTTATCTTTAAGCGTATTTGCGCGACGCATAGTATATCCTACAATCAATTTTTTCCACTGTTCAATATTTCAGGTTTTTTGTAGTTGTAAGATGCTCAGTAGTAAATATATATTAAGTAATCATTACTTAATATATATTTACTTGGCTTAAAAATCTTTATTTCTTTTAGTTTACTCTCTACAAATTCATTACTTATCACACAGATATAAATTTTTACACATAGTATCGAAAATTAAGCTGCGATAGCCCAGCGAAGACATAGTTCAAGCACCGGTTAGGCATCAATGAATTTTATTGTTAAAACTGATGTATCTTATTAATCTATCTAATTAATATTAGCAATATATCGCACACTTTTCGGTGAAGGAAAACATCGTGCGGAAACCTGCATATCTTTAGAGAATTCTAGGGATGTTAAACCTATCAACATAAAAAAGGCGGAAAAAGGCATCTTTACAGTAAAATGGCAATAAGCTATTAATATTTTTACTTGTGTTTGAATGGGAAATTTACATCGCGCAGGTGTCAGTAATATGACGGTCTTACGTATTATAACAAACATTTATTTAAATGACAACGAAATACGCAGATAATATATTTGTTAATCATACACTCAGTATTATGACGTCTATTCTTAATACCCATAACTTATACGCAGCCAAAAAAATCGAATATGTGAGAGTTTGTTTGTAAATCAATCATCATTCTACTGCCTAATTACCTTAGTCGCCTTTTACATCTCGGTAAGAAATGAGGGTGGTCTATTCCACACAGGAGGTTGCGTAGAAGAGGTAAAAAGACGTATGGCGATAGCTAGAACTGATATGGACAGACTCAAGAAAATATGGAAAAACAAAAATATTACAAAAGCCACCAAGATCCGGCTTGTGCAGAAGCTTGTTTTTCCCATTGCCGAAAAGAAAAAAATTGATGCTTTGGAGATGTGGTGCTGGAGACAAATGCTTGGAGCCTCATGAACCAAATTTTGCACCAACGTCTCTATTCTCCAGGAAATCGGCATTAAACAGCGACTATTGACGCTACTACAAAGTCGTATTTTGACGTTCTTTAGACATGTCTCCCGAAGAGGAAATGGCTTCATCGACCGTCTTGTCGTGCAGGGCAGTGTGGAAGGCACAAGAGGACGAAGAAGATCTCCCACACGCTGGACCGACCAAATTAAGGCTGCAGTGGGGGGTCCCTTACACGAGTGTGCCAGGCTATCAGTTAGCAGAGATAGGTGGCGTATGCTCGTGAGGCGAATAACGTCTGCCCCTAAAGTTACTTCCTGATGACCACGACCGCTCTGACAAGAGTGATACGACGAAGAAGAATTCCACACAGCTGGATACCACACAGCGGAGTAACTAACTTCATATATACATATATTTAAGTTGGACTACCAACGTGTTTCTACTATGAACTAGTTGTAACTATTTATTTTATTAGTCAAAAAAAAGGTAGTGTTAATGCCATTTGCATATGTAATTGCCTGTAATTACTATCGCAGAGGTTCGAGTTTTTATGGTAACTCGTAAAATTATATACCAGCAATAAACCTTTTAATTAAGTTGTAATAAATAATTCAACATTTATTGGATACAACTTAATTTATAATTAATTTATGATTGATAAAATTATCCAAACGGAAAATATTACAAGTGAGATTATGTTCTCACTTCTTGTTCAAATTATCCGTTTTTTCGACGAAGAACCTATTAAGATATCCTATTAAGAATTGCGAAATCAAAATTGATCATATTAGTTTAATTTCATTGATGTAAGATGAGATCCTCTGCTGTGTATCTCATGAGACAATAACAAAGTACGATGTCACTTTGCTTTTCAGCACTTTTGAAGTCGCTTTGACAAAACTAAGACACCACAGATCTTGCACATATCAGTAGCCACCTATTTTACAGTTCGATCGCCCCACCCAAAAAAATGGTCTAAAAAGCGTCCTTAATGACACTGACGATAAAATTACAATCGCAAATACAAAAACAGACACGGAGCATAGAAAAGTTTCAAGTATACTGACGTAGGTCGATTGTTGCTTCTCGTCATAATATCTATAGCCTATTGACTAAAGATAGTCACACCAACAGCCCTCCACTACACGCTCTTTTATCCATCGTTCGGCCTAAAGTAGAGCAACATTTAAACGACGACCCCTAACGGCAGTAGACCGCATTTTGCACCCTCGACTATACTTCTGCACTCCTCTATCCGCATTTCGCACCCTTGACGATGCTTAAGCCCGTTCCGTCTTATGACGCTGTATAGGCGTTTACGGCCAACAATATAAAATGTAATTTAACACTGAAATCCGCTGATAAAAGATCTTTGATAGCCCTTGATGAGACCGAGCGACTCTCTAGAGACGATCATATGTTTAAACTCCGGGCAAGTGGGTTTTTCTATAAAACCTTATGTGTCTAAGTGATATTTGATAAATTATCACACGCTTTTTAGTGAAATAAAACATCGTGAGGAAACCTGTATATCTTTAGAGAATTCTAGTGATATGTGTAACCTACCAATCCGCATTGGAGCAGCGGGGGAGGTCTTAGCTCCATACCTTCTCTCCAATCTGAGAGAGGAGGTCTATGCCCAGCAGTGGGATAATAACAGGCCGTTACTTTTTTTTTTACTATTACTGAAATTCGAATAAAAAATCGTCGTCCCATAAATCGACGTATCCTATCCTTATCGGTTAATAAAGGAGTAAAAAAAAAAAATATTTTTTATGTTCTATAATAAATATATTTAGTTTGTATACATTTTATGGTTTTACCCATTGAATTTGTACATATAATTTTTGGTTATAATTTTAGATTATACTCGAGTTTATACTTTTGGAATATGTGACTTTCATTTTGTTGATTATATGTTAATGGAGATCATATCTTCAAGCGGTTCGATCTAAATTGGCATAATCGATTCGCTTATCGAAAACATTTAATCACTACGCACTGATTTGGAAAGCGTGTATATAAAGCCGGACGCATGGTGCTATTTGCATAATCCCTTTCCCATATCAAATGTTGTTGATATTTATATGGATTAAGCGGTTTGTCGACGAACAACTTTTCATATTAACCTTCTGTAAACCGCAATGGTGTAGTGGTTAGGATAGGTTAGTTATGTATTGCTCTACATGAAGTATGAGTATGTATGAGTGAGTACTGCTGTATAGGTAACGAGATCAAAAATAAAAGTCTCAGGCTCTAAAAAAAACTACCTCGCCACAATCCGCACGGGTTAAGCGAATGCATGCAATGCTAATGTGTATGAAGCAGGCAAAATCTACGAACTTTACACATGCAGGACAAGCCACCACACGCACCCCAAGGCTCCTCCACCAGCAACAAAGCACACACACCCACCACCACAACAATCTCAACGATCGTTTCGCTCCGAAACCGATGCATCATCAGGAGGATAGGCTCCACGACAAAACCGCAATATAAATCATTTAAAAGTAAAGTCTTTTCCTCTTGATATCCAAATGATGGGCAAAGCCTTTGTCATTCTATAGGAGAAAAGGGTTAGATATACCAAGAAGTTCCAATTCGAATTGGTAGGTTACAAATATTATAGTAATATTTCAGAAATTTGCTATATTTTCCTTTATCGAAAATGGATATCAACAAGACAGAAGCTTCATAGACAAACTTATTGCTGCCTGACCGAAGTTTTTTGTCCAATACCCTTTAGGTTAATTAGGTATGTCTGTTACGACTTACGCACTCCCGGTTCTTCTGCTCAATATTGGTGATATTTAGTAAAATTATTTTTCGAGAAAACATAGATTCAAATTCAAAATATTCTTTATTTAAGTAAACTTGTAAACAAGTGCTTTTGAATCGTCAACTCTACTGCTGGTTCGGAAAGCTGTTCCTACCGAGAAGAAACAGCAAGAAACTCGGCGGTTGCTTTTTAAAAATATAAATCTTAGGAACAAAAAGTCCGTTTTACAACTAAAACAAGAAATAAACAATTCATAATTCAGTAAGTAATGATTACGAGACTATTATGAGACTGATTTATGACAAAAGGAAGGAATAATAGAAGTGGTCAATGATTCAGTGATTAAATTGCAAAACAAGATAAGATATATTTATATTAATGCCCACCCAGAACGTGAGCGCAGACACGAATAGAAATGACCTGCTTAGTGGGCTTCGTAAGGTTAGTTACGCACATGTTAAAATATGATTTTAATAAAAAAAAAATGTTACTCACTTTTGTCTACGACTTCATTTGATTTAGTCGCGAGGAATTTTATTAGAGCCTCTTGAGATGTTGGTCGAGGATCTTCGCTAGTAGACTGTTTACTAATACAACAACCGGAATAATTATTGTTAAATCAATATTCCGCATAGCGGTTATCTCAACACGTAGATCTAGATTGTTATTTATTGTTTCTTTTTCAGCTCTTATGGGGTTATCGTCATGTTGGACAATGATATCAACAATAATTGCCCGACGCGCTAACCGATCCACTAAAACTATATCAGATTTATTGCCAACAATATACCTGTCGGTGATAATGGATCGGTCCCAGTAGAGCAAAGCATTTATACGATCGTGCTTTGCTCTACAATTAATTTTGATATGGTAAAAATATAAGCAAAACATAAATCAAAAAACAATTTTCAAATAGTAATAGCACATTATTGTACATATAAAAGGAGAATATATTTTTTTAAATCATTAAAATAAGTCATAATAATAAAATAATTAAAATATTAAAGAGGATGAATTAATTTTTGATTGTTAATTATGATCCTTTATAGTCTCAGTGCTCATTAAAAATGAGTACTAAAAATTACATAAAATACACTTAAAACATACATTTTTACTTTTCGTTTTTAGTATGGATTTAAAGAAATCGGTTATCGTACCTTTTTTGGCATGTCGAAGATTCGTGTATATTTGTCTCAAGTCATTAAAACTAAATTTAGTAGCTTATTATCAGTATTAAATTAGTAGATGTATCCACTAATTAAATCGTTACATTTTAATTAATTCAAATAATCACTATTATCTATCATTTTATTCATAAATTTTTCAACTTTAATCTATGTATGTGTTTCGTTATTTTTCTTTTACTTCCTTCCTTTTTTTTTCATCATCCATTTTTTTTTTCATTTTCTTTCTGTTACTCATAGGTTGGCTGGTAGAGATCCCTTTTAAGATTAAGTCCGCCTTTTCTTTGTACAATAAAGAAATAAATAAATAAGGTTCTGGATTTGAAGATTTCGTTAACGACGAATTTCAAAAATCGGTAAAATCTAAAGTTTATGTTGCTTTTATGCCCCATGGGTAAATTCCACTTCTATTCTTAGACAGAGATATTGAAATTTATACTGATCCTCATTATATTCAGCATATCTGCGATATTTATCACAGCAAATAATAGGTATTATAGAATCTTGGTAGACAGTGAAATAAAATAAGCATTAGTTTATGTTTGACCAAATACAACTATAGATTGTAGATTGCGATTTCCAAATTAAAATTTTAGTCTGCAACGCGATTTTTAATTTTGCAATACGTTGCATATTTTAGACTAGCGATACTTAGTCCTTAGTTACGCTTACTTACTTTTTAACTAATCAAAAAGAATAATGCTGATCTTATTTATCCCAGTTTATATAAATAATTCATTATACCCACTTACGGTCGTCAAAGTCTCTTCTTTATTAGGGTGGACAATGAGCAAGCGAATTATATTCATTATATTCATAATATAAATTTTATATTCAGTAACATATACTATTTTATTCATATTATTTGTATTGTACTGTGTATACTAAGCTTAATAGTTCATATATCTATCAGCAATCTGTATTTTTGTCCTCTCTTAGAAATCTGGATATATTTTCAGCTATAAGTAAAATGCAACAGATTAGCGACGTTATACCTTTTTAATTTAGAAATTCGTTTATTAAGGACAAACAGCCATGGAGTAGTTATTTAAAACTCATAAAAAGTTATTGATTCAAAAAGAATGTTAAACGTAAAATGTAATTTTAAAAATATTTCCATATAAGTATTAAAAGTTAAAAAGTAAGGTCGTAAAACCTAAAGTACAAAACATCATCAAAACGTTTATATTACCCAAAACAAAAAATAAGGGCACATTAATGTCTTCAAAGACATAAATTCCTTTTTTTTATTGAAAGCCTTTGAACATTATGACATTTGATGACGTAGTCTCATATGGAAAGGTGCTTCAGTGGAAAATCATACCTTTATTATTCGGCTAATGTGAAAGAATAGTAACACCCCTGATGTGTATAATTAAATAAATAAAGAATAAGTATTAATGTGTATAAAAATTAAAAAAGACTAATACAGAAAGCCTCCTATACTATTGAGGATTACTTAGACGATAAGAATGCGTGGATATTATTACTTATATGGATATTATTATTATTAGCTACTCTTCGACCCTGTACAAGACATTAATAACTATTTGCAATTAGTAACAAGAATTATTCTTTGAAAAAAGCAACCGCCGAGTTTCTTGCTGGTTCTTTTCGGTCGGAACAGCTTTCCGAACCCACAGTAGATATTGACGATTCAAAGCACTTGCTTACAAGTTTACTTGAATAACAGTGTTGCTAGACCCCTTACGCGATGGACTGACGACCTCAAATAGGCCATGGGGAGCCGCTAGATTTAGGCGACACAAGATCGTTTGTTGTGGTGATCCCATGAAGAGACTTATGTCCGGCAGTGGACTTCCATCGGTTGAGAAAGAAAAAGAGGAAGAAGTGTTAAATAGTTCAATAAATAATAAAAGTGAAGAGAGAAGAAATACCTTTGTCTAATCACACAAGAATACAGTAGAGCGCTATCTAGTGGATAATTACGGTAACGTTGCTGTGACATCTCTTAGACGGCAGGTAAAAAAGTCTCCTCTAATTAGTCGACGAAAATGAAGGAGTTTCTCACCTATATCCTATATAGTGTACTAGCTTTTAAACGAAACTTCGTTCGCGTGGACTGCAGTCTTATTATTTGGGTAAACCGTAATACCTATATTAATTATAGTTAAAGTGGATTTACCTTAAAAGCTAGACATATGCTGTCGCGGAATTTTATTTAGAACTTTTAGAGGGGAACAATTTTGTGTAATGATTTTTGAACACCGTTTACTTAGCGCACGCAAGGAAAGCTTTAAATTTTGCCGTTTTCGCAATGTTGTTTATTGCTGCTCCTTTCCTATTCATCTCAGCGTGATGTTATATAGCCTATAGCCTTCCTCGATAGATGGACTGTCTTATACTCAAAGAATTTTTCAAATCGGTCTAGAAATTCCTGAGATAAGCGCGTTCAAACAATCAATCAAACACACAAACAGACTCTTCAGCTTTATATATTAGTAATAGATAATAATAGATTATTTATGCAATAAATGATAAGAAGGAAGGTTAGATTCGTATACTTATCTTGGTCTAATCCCACATGCGAACACAGAGATATATTTATGGCGCGATCTTAACATAAAAAATATTAAGAACATTTTTTGTACAACTTCAAAATAACCTCATTACGCACCCCCCAAAAAGAGATATCTGAAAACCTCATTTACATTCTCTTTGTTGCAATATAGCACACTTTAAGCTGGCTTACTCTAGTACAATAACTCTAGGGTTAAAATGCGTGTTCCAATCCTAGCTGTCGAATTAATTTGATGTAATAATAGAAGGTCTAGTCTTCGTGGATTTTTACGTTACGATCGCAGGTGCGGTCCTAAATGGTCCGCGAAGGCCATATTTTGTACGTGAATTGAATAAATGATACAACGTAACAACTTACGGCGCGCCAAACATGATAAATGACTCCATTTCTTAATTCAGGGCTCGGACAAAGTAAAATGTCTTTAAAAATATAAATTGAATGTAATGCGACGGATTTCCTTTGCGGATTGTTTTGTTAATAACTTAGCTGTAATTTTATAATTAACTTTAAAATGTAGTTGCAATATTTTTAAAGAGAACGTGTGCTGGTTCGTTTAAATGTAAAGTATTCACTGCCTTTGGATCTTAACTTTTGAAATTGTGTTTAAATGTAGTGGTAACGTTAATTTTTAGCTACTGCTATTCATAAATAAAAGACAAAAATCTTTCTTTTTACATCGAAAACGTGTTTTTTAGAACGCTATTTATTTAGTAACCTAATAAATATTTGATACTTAACATTTTTACAAAATCACATTGAATATCAATGTTCATTTTTAAATATGAGGTTTGAGAATTTTTATTGGTTTTCTAGAATAAATTTTTATTATCTATCTGATTTCTGCTAGTCACATAAGTTACTTAGTACTATAATGTTCAAATATCAGATTTAAATAATTGTATCTAATTTCTCTGATACCTCAGGATATCAAATAATAACACGTTTTTAGATACGGTTATTTATAAGTAGAATAGTTCATCAACATCAGCCCACTTCGGTCCACTGCTGGACATAGGTCTTGGGATAGGGTCTGGGATCTTGGGCTTTTTGGTTCCATACACTGCCTGCTGTCCTGCGTATATCGTCACTACATCGACTCTCAGGGTGTCCATAGAATAGTTAAAAGATTTCATTCCATCTCTAGCTAAATCGTGAGAATTGGATACAATAGTTACAATTAGATATTACTAGATACCAGTTTTTGCAAATAGATTTATATTTTTTAACTTATTAGACTTCTCAAAAGCATTATTCGTATATATTCAATAGCGTCACATTTTGCTCATTATGAACATGAAACGTATTTGATGCTAAGCAAACTTTTTTCGAGTAAACCCGTTACGAACGTTCGCGGTGGGCGAAAGTGGTTCTACCAGACCAAAACTCGTTAAAAGCTTACTATACCCCACCATATAGTCGTCAATGGAGGTATAAAGTATCAGCAGGTAGCAGTTCTATTAACTATAGTCCTGCAGGGCGGCTCTAATTTCCCTTCCTTCCCTTTTATTTGCTCAATGATGTAGGAGATTTTCGTTGGACAGTTACTTCAGGGGTTACATCTCTACGCACCATCCGCTTTTATTCATTGGTTTATTTCTTAGTAAATATACTCTCTGGGAAGCTGTGTGTAGTCATGGATTTAAACCCCGAGCAGGCAATGATTTTTCTGTTCAAACTTGTGTACCTAATTGATATATGCGATTTATCACCCGCTATGTAGTGTAGGAAAATATCGTGAGAGAACCTTCATATTTATGACGAAGCCTTTGGATGTGTGTAACCCACCAATCTGTCTGTCTGGAGTTCCATGCCCATCAGTGGGATAGTAGAAAACCATTACTTTCCTTTGTTTACACAGTCTAAGTTGCAATGAAATTAAAACTTTACGATTTAAGTAAGGTATTTCTCTCTACCAAAATCACAAACTTATTGCCCTTCGACGAGCTGACGAATTTTTGACGACTGACGTCTGATGTAACCCCTTGTTAAATAAAAGTATCATTGTCCATATGATCAATAACCGTTTGTTTGTTGTTGATGGTGACCATAAAAAAAATATCAAAAAACAACTCTATGAGTGAGTACGCACATAGGCGACAAAATAATTTATATAATTCTTTACAATACTTAAATACTTTGTCCTATACAATTTATAAACGGGCGTGGTATTGCTGTGAAAATTTAAATTCTTCTGAATACGATTTGAACAATCTGATTGCAATTTATCGACTCATTAATATATTCAATGTTAAAATTTCTTGGTAGCTGTCAGCTGTCCTTTTAAACAGCATAATTGATCTATAATTATTATGGTTCGTTAATTACAACTTATCGATTTTTATTAACATACAGAATCATGAAACGTCAACAAGAATTAAAAGCATGAGAAATGCTTTACGCAATATTGCTTTATTTGTTTCTTTTTAATATATATTTATTTCTATAATATATGTATTTAGTCATATATGTCTATAATCACTCTTAAGTCTACTGTTCTTCGGATCATGTCAGCAGCCCTACCATGAACTCTTATTGCGACTCAACTGAAGACGTAAACGTCGACCGCGAACCGCTTTCTTTTCGTACCATGAAGTGTGAATTGCATTGGGGTCGTAATATTTGAAAAGGATAACGTTATATGAACTATAGATAACTCTGTCTCTTTTACTCACATGTTCTTAGGAAGAATTCCAAACGCTCATTCAGCAACAACTTAAAATGTGAGTCTTTAAGACGTCATGGTACGAAAAAGCAAAACAATTTCGTTTACGTCTTCAATTCAGTCGCAATAAGAGTTCATGGTAGGCCTGCAGGTAGAGAACTCGTAAAATATTAAAATGGACTCTAGCTGTAAGAAGCTGTAAGCTGCAAATATTACATCATAATAAATGTTTCATGTTTATGTTATCACCTATACTGCAGATGAATCCAAAAATGTGCGATGCGCGATGAATAAAATCATCATTGCTCATATATATAATAGTATCGAAGTAATGATCTTTGAGTTAATTCGATGTCTTTAATATCAAGTATCGATAAATGGACTTTTTAAGCTGATAGCCGTTGACATAATAGAAAGTTATTCTAGACATGGTATATAATACACAATTTTATTAAATTAAGAAAAAAAAGAACACTTTCTTACTCTTTTCTCTTTCTTGTATCTCTGTTAAAATTTAGAAAAAATAGAACACTTTCTTACACTTTTCTCAAATTCAAATTCAAAATATTCTTTATTCAAGTAAACTTGTAAACAAGTGCTTTTGAATCGTCAACTTTACTGCTGGTTCGGAAAGCCGTCCTACCGAGAAGAGCCAGCAAGAAACTCGGTGGAGCTCTTTTAAAAAAGAAGATTCTTAATACTAATTACATTTTGTCATAGCTATCCTGCACAAGGTCAAAGAGCAGCTATATCCACGCATTCTTATCATCAATGTAAGCCTCCACGGTATAATAGGCTTTCTGTATCAGCCTCTTTTTAACAGTATTTTTAAATTGCTGTAATGGCAAAGTTAAAATTGATTGTGGAATTTTGTTATAGAATCTTATACCCAAACCCACAAACGACTTACGTACTCTTACAAGGCGCAAAGCAGGAGCCGCAAGCTTATGTCGGTTTCTACTTTGTCTATTATATACATCGCCAATCTTTTTATAATTATGTATATTTTTATGCACAAAAATCAAATTGCTAAAAATATACTGTGAAGCTAACGTAAGAATACCTGTTTCCTTAAACTTCTCTTCTCTTTCTTGTATCTCTGTATTGAATTTTACAAATTCGACAGTGTATAAATGAAGTATATGAACAATCAAAGATATAAAGGATGAAAAGATGTGACAAACCAGTGTGTTAAACAGTAAACAAACCCATTGTGAGTAGTTAAGTGTTAAAGCGGAAGCGTGATGCGGGCGACTAAGATGACATCGTCACATTGTCGCAGTGTGACTCCGCCACTGTCGCGGGCCGGCTCGGGCGATATAGTCCCTTGCTCGATGTCGTCGGACGTTACGCGGCGCGCCCTATCACCCGACTTGTCCCTCAATTTCACCCTCCACCGACCCTTATCCCCAGATCTATTAGAACGGACTTTGTCCCCGGATTTCCCGCGACGTTCCCGTTCCCCAACCCGACCTCGATCGCTAATGGAATCTTTGCTGGTCGCGAAAATGGAAGCTTTGAGTACGGGAAAATTAGTGCGTACGGACTCATTGGATAGCTGTAGCAGTTTCGGATCGATGTCCTCGCTGCCCAGTGATGTGTGTCGATGTGACGACTGTCTGCTTGGGATAGTGGACTTCTACCTGCCCAGCCCGGATGCTAATAAAGGACTAAAAAAGGTAGGAATTATAATATTATTTTATATATATTATTATTTCAAGCAATATAACAGAACTAACTACTTTGCTATAATCCGCACGGGTTAAGTGAATGCATGCAAAGCCAATGTGTATGAAGCAGGCAAAATCTACGCACCTTATACATGCAGGACCAGCCACCACATGCACCCCAAGGCGCAATTCACCAGCAACAACGAACACAAAAGCAGCACACACACCCACCACCACAATCTCGACGATCGTTTCGCCCCGAAACCGAAGTATCATCAGGAGGATAGGCTTCACGACAAAAATCGTACTGTTGGCAGTACGACTTTTGTCTGCTGTGTTTTGTGTGTGCTGCTTTTGTGTTCGTTGTTGCTGGTGAATTGCGCCTTGGGGTGCATGTGGTGGCTGGTCCTGCATGTATAAGGTGCGTAGATTTTGCCTGCTTCATACACATTGGCTTGGCATGCATTCACTTAACCCGTGCGGATTATAGCAAAGTAGTTAGTTCTGTTATATTGCTTGTAATATGGAATTCCGCAAAGTAACGCCTGCTTCTATAAATCATTTAAATATTATTATTTCATGTTCATACTTATAATGATGTGTTACGATTAAATAAAATTGATATTACCAAGGATACCACTTTACAATAGAACCAAATAACGCAGACAATAGTAATATTTTCTAATGATAATAACTTTGTTATATTTGTCTATAATCACTCATTCATAGTTATAATGATGTGTCACGGTTAAAAAAAATGATATTTTTAAGGATACCTTTATGCAATGGAAACGTCAAATACTGATCTCTTGAACCAAACTCAGACAATAGTAATATTTCACATGATAATAAGAAAAAAAGAAATGATATGAGAAATTATAACGCTTCTTTTTTCTCTCTCATTTTTATTCTTAACATTATATCTAATTTAGACTTCTTCATATTATTTTGATCTCAAATATGTGTATTGTTATTTAGTTTATATGAATGCTGTTTCACACCATATTATTAGTAAGTAGGCTAACTGTTATATTTTTTACCTGTATTTTATTTTGTTTGGTCTATAAACTATTTGCGTGCTAATAAATAAATATTAGTAACTAAGCTTATGATAGAGTTGCTGTCAAGAGGGCCCTTAAATACACAATAATTAAATTGAACATGCGGACATTCGTTATTTATGTCTTTATAGATGTTGTGATATTTTTCTGATGGAAATATATGTAGATTCAGTTAGAAATGTTGGCGCCGAAACGTTAGTACAATTTTCAAAATTTGCGATCCAAATTTTTTTCTTTGGTTTTATACTTACCTACAGCGTATAACATTAAGTAAGATATAAGAAAGATAGTATTTTAATTATTTTATATATTAATTGATTAAATCTATAGTTATTATAAAACAAAGTCCCAAAAAACTGATTGATTACTGAACGATTTTCTCAAAATCTACTGAACGGATCTTTGTACTGTTTTCACCAAAAGATTGTGCAATGCTGGTTGGATGGTTTAGGTAAATAGTACATATCGGTATTATGTATATTGTATTGAAGAGATCGCGCAGTTTTAAAAAAACTTGCTTGCTGGGAGCTTAAGTCGCGTGCGTTGCGTAAACCAGCAGAGATACGCTAAACTAATGTACTAGAGAATTGTAGATCTATAAAACTACTACAAAAAATTCCGTGATAGCATGTCTCTATCTCTTATAGTTAACTCACAATAATTACTTGTAAGTTTAAATTCTAGAATAATTTGAGTAATTTGAATTCTAGAAAAAAATTGTGACACGCAGACTTCCCCGCGGGCGAAGCCGCTGGCACAGCTAGTATAAGAGAATAATATATAATATTAATATGTATAAAAAAAATTTAAAGAAACTTTTCGCGGATTGCATGTAGCAAAATGATATTCAAATTACTTATAATGAATATTTTAATCAAGTTATTTATGTAATTGTAACGATGAGCAGCAGGAAATCATAAAGCTTGTTTGAATCTATTAAAAACGGTTTTATCGAAGTACTTGATTCATGTTGACAGGGCGTTTCAAGAATACCGAATATCATACAAGAATACATGACCACTTCATGTAGAAGATAATTATTGACTGATTGACAGTAATTGTGCCCGTAATCTCTCTAATCTCGTATAATTGACAAATAATAAATAAAGTTTTACAAGCGTAAAATAAGCCGTGCTTAGAATATTTCATGCGTAGTTTCACATTTTCGCTTATGTACAGACAGCCATGAATAAATACTACATAAATATATTATTCACAGACATTAAATAATAATTTTAAATGACTTTTTATTTTTATTTCTTGATATAAATAACAGAAACATAAAGTTCTTTTTGTAGATCTACAATTCTCTAGATCATTTTTTTAGTGTATCTATGTTGGTATACGCGGCGCACGCGAATTAATCTCTGAGCAGACGAGTATTTTTAAACTGCGCGACATCTTTAATACAATTTAGATAAAATCGTATTGTGCTATTTACCTAAACCTTACGGAAGAATTGCACTATTTTTTAGTAAAAACCGTATAAAAATCCGTTCAGTAGTTTTTGACAAAATCGATCACATACAGACAGCTTTTGGACAATTTGTTTCATAATAACTAAAGATGTTTAGAATTAGGCATAACTTTTCTTTCAGTTCTATAGTATAAAAGTAATGATAACTTAGGTATAATCCATGATTTGAGAAATACATTTTATGCTAAATGTACTATTTATTTCATACTTAACAAGCGGGATTAGTAAAATGCATGCACTACAAACCACTATCACTGCTACGACGCTTCCCTAGGACTGCACACATTCACTATCACAATCTCAACAATAGTTTTGCCCCAGAACCGAAATATCATGAGATTTACATTGCATTTACGTAGATACTAGATATCCTAAAGTAATTGCAGCTTTATGTCATCATAAAAGTTTTGAAAACATATACTCAAGAGAATAATGAAAGAAGTAGAATATGTTAGGAAATATTACCCTGATACTAATAGTGCTTCGGCGTTCTACTCTGACTTTTATACCCTCTTCCCTATCTTTTTAATTTAAAAGCCTGTGTTATCCTAATAGTTTCGCCGTATCGCGTCACTCATGCGAATAACTTAACTGAAACCAAAATAATCAAGCGAAGCGAAGAAAAAGTATTTGGAAAGTGTGAACTGTAGAGCATGAATTTTATTTCTAGTGCCCTTAAACATCGTTCGGAGGATTTCCGTCTCAGGTAATTGTAGTAGATAATTGTAAACTTTTTATTATATTTGCATTTCAACAACAACTATTTTATAATACGCATATTATGTTGTTTTATAAATATCATTATGCCTCCTAATGTAGTAACCGATAGCGCCATCTAATGTTGACGGTTTGAAATATTTTACTTCGAGAAACATATGCGCAGGAGTATTGAGAGACAGTTCGATTTTACAAAGTAGTCTTGTATCAACATCATAGATGGGGTTTTTACGTATTTTTTTATGAACTTTTAAATAAAGGAACTATAAGTAGTTTACAACCAATACAATATAATAAAACAATTTCTTAAGAATAAAATATATATAGAGTTCATACGTATTAAATTCTGGACATATGTGCGACCTACCAATCCGCTTTGGAGCAGCGTAGTTGGTGTTAGTTTCAACCTTTCTGTGCAAAATCGGAGAGAGGACGTCTTGGCCCATCAGTGGGATGATAACAGTTCTTTACTTTTGGTAGAGTTGAACGGGCTAATATATAGGATAATGCGATTACCGTTTTTCACGTTTTGCGATTACAGTTTACCATTAATGTCGACAAAAACAGAGTTAGATACCACTAGTCTTATATAAAATTTAAAAGAGACTGTATTTACGCATGTTTCTGTTACAATATATTTGATTATATCAAGAATACAAGATAAACTAATATGAATTTACAATCCCAACTTATGCAATATTCATCGGTGCCCTGACGGCATCAGGACCGCGTCAGCCTATATCGGGATATGTACGTCATAAAGTTTTTGCCAATGGTCTAGATGACTTGCATAACGATGCCATTGAACCTAAATGATATCAATTCTTCGTATTTTTTTATTATTTATACAGTGTCATTCTGTACTTGAAGGTATATTCTACATTAATATTATAAATGCGGACATCTGTCTGTTTTTCTGTCTACTCCGCTACCGGGCTATATCAAGTCAAGTCAAGTAACAGCCTGTTAATATCCCACTGCTGGGAATAGGCCTCCTCTCTCCGTTTCTGGAGAGAAGGGTTGGAGCTAAGACCTACCACGCTGCTCCAATGCGGATTGGCAGGTTACACATATCTCCAGAATTCTCTAGTGATATGCAGGTTTCCTCACGATGTTTTCCTTCACCGAAAAGCGTGTGATAAATTGCAATTATGAATTAGACACATGAGTTTTAATAGAAAAACTCATTGGTGCCTGCCCGGGTTTGAACCTATGTTCGTCTCTAGAGAGTCGCACGGTCTCACCACTGGGCTATCACAGCTTCCGGGCTATATAATATAGGATAAATAATAATAATATGGGACAATTACACACACGGCTGTCCTCCCCCAAAGTAACTTAATACTTGCGTTATGGATGACAGACGCCTG
This sequence comes from Morpho deidamia, assembly GCA_947086505.1. Classification (NCBI taxonomy): domain Eukaryota; kingdom Metazoa; phylum Arthropoda; class Insecta; order Lepidoptera; family Nymphalidae; genus Morpho; species Morpho deidamia. Next base: position 12,718,344 of record CAMTZC010000012.1, on the reverse strand, counting down.
GTAAATATACATATATAATTTTAAATACTTAAATAATTATATATACCCATAATTGATAAACCAACAAATTGTTTATAGAAAATGTTGGTTCTCGGCGGGAATCGAATCCGCGACCCACAAAGCCGAAGACAGGCTTTTCTGTTATGCCTTTGGGATTTGGGAAAAAAACATTATTGACGGTAATTTAACATCGAAGTCGATGCGAACGTAGTCGCGGATAACTCTACTTTAATAAAAATACGATCAAGCAATGATAAGCCACTATAGTGGTATAGATGGGTAGCGGAATACTCTTATCACGAGGTGACGGGTTCAAACCTCGAGGAGGCACCAATGAGTTTTTCTATTAAAATTCATGTTATTCAAACAATTTTCATAGCAGTAGTGTCCAAAAGATCTTAGTCGTTTATTGAAAGTTCATAACGTTTTTGACTCCTAAAAGACTAAAACCTATTCAAGTTTATAGCCTCGGAGCCTAACGGTCTAGCTCAGGAGCCTTGCATCGAATAATTTATGATATTATTATAAGTATTTTATTAAAAGTAGTAACCGCCGTGTGGTATCCGGCTGCCTAGAAAAAATACCCTAAAATAAATTGCTTTCTTGTCGTAAAAGGCTATCAAGGTAAGTTGACATCACTCAGGAGGCCAGTCGTAAAATAACTAGCCAAATCGTGTAACAACATTTGAAAACATGTTCTGCCGACCCCATTTAGTGTGGGATAAGGACAGGAGAAAGAAAGAAGTTATAAAAGTACGTCCTTGTAGAAATTTTGAGACCGTCTGACTTTTATAAGATACTAAAGTCAGAAATAGGCTGGTCCTTTAGAACTTCAGTAATTCCTATAAATATATTCCAACCAGGAAGTGCCATCCATTTATTGTAATTCAATGACCAAATCGATTCCGTACAATTAACATTTATAATGAAATAAAAACGCTGCCGTCCACTTTGGTTGACGTATTCACGCCGTATTTGTCTTTATACCGCTTTAAGTGGGACGATGTATTTTAAACCTTGAAAAAGAATAATAAGAGTTCAAAATATTTTTAGAATGGTACATGTAAAATATGTGAGAGGTCTCCCAGTGACGTCACCGGACACGTTTTGAATATCCAGACGAGCGCGTGCGTCACTCGCACGTCACTCGGTCCTTTCTCTCGACTTTCGTCGGCCATTGTCCCGGGAAATTAACATTTATGAAGGCTTTAAACTTCTTTGATCGATGGTACGATTTCTCGATTCAGATACAAACAGTATGATTCCTGGCTTTGTCTGTTAAAAGGGATATCGGATAAAACTTGTTTAGATTTTGATTAATTAGCATTATCAACGCGATAAGGTCTGTTCACTTGATCTACTTAAAAGTAACAGTCACTATCCCACTGCTGGGCATAGGCCTCCTCTCTCCGTTTATTTGGAGAGAAGGGTTGGAGCTAAGACCTACCACGCTGCTCCAATGGTTTAACTTATTACGGGACAATGAACAAAAAAAAGTTGCTGAAAAGACTTTGATTAAACAGCTATTATTTATGGATTTGTAATGTAAAACGTGAAATATATTCGAGCCGGTGTCTTGTGTTAGTATCAGTGTCTGCTCATATAGTAAAGATTTTTTTTTTACTATTAATGTATATTATTTGTTAGGCATATACGAGTATATAAGAATTTGCAGAAGACTCTTAAGTACTGGGCCATTAATAAAAAAACACAAGTACTTATAGACGACTCATGATACTTTTCCTAAGTAATTTATATAATTAGGTGTTGTTGGAGGTCCGTAATAAAAAAGTACTGACATTATTTTTTTCATATAGTCCACGATAAAAGAAAATATATGTGATGGTAAATGTAGAGTGTAATATCCTTTCTCATACTTCATAAACAGAGTTGATAAAACTACCCACCAATAACACAACAACACACAAGGCCCTGCCACACTCTCAATAATCGTTTTGCCCTGTAACCGAAGCATGATCAGCAGGCCTACCATGATCTCTTATTGCGACTCAATTGAAGACAAACGAAATTGTTTTGCTTTTTCATACCATGACGCCTTAAAGACGCACACTTTAAGTCGTTGCCGAATGAGCGTTTGCAATTCATCCTAAGAACATGTGAGTAAAAGAGACAGAGTTATCTATAGTTCATATAACGTTATCCCTTTCAAACATTACGACCCCAATCCAATCCACACTTCATGATACGAAAAGAAAGCGGTTCGCGGTCGTCGTTAACGTCTTCAATTGAGTTCAATTCAATTGATGGGTAGTTCATGGAGTTTTTACGATTTCTGCATGTATCAGGTATGAGAACGGATAGTACAATTTTACTGTTAGCATTACATATATTTTCTTTTATTGCAGACTATGGCAAAATAATATTTTCAGTACTTTTACACTTTTCCTAAGTTTAAAAACACAACTCCTAGCAAAGGCCAGGCACTCGTCATTAACTCAACTTTTGCTCCTATTAAAGCACCCAACGTAACTTCTTATAATTATAATTACCTTGTAAAGGTCATTAACTCAGCATAACTGTGAGAAAAAAGGATTTAGCTTGTAATTTTCAATTAAAATCCACATTAGAAATTCGACCACAAAAACCGCAAGGTATTTCCATTTACGTTATATGATTATTAATTGACGTAAATACTTATAATTGATTTATTATTTATTTATACTGTTTATACTTAGTAGCTACTTAAAGGTAAATCCGGGTTGCGGATTCGATTCCCGAGGGCCAACATTTTCTATAAACAAATTGTTTATTCCTCGGGCCTGGGTGTATATTTGTATTTAAGTATGTATTTAAACTTATATATGTACGCCGTGTGGTATCCGGCTGTATGGAATATACCACCCTCCTTTCTTACCGAGGTGTCGTAAGAGGCGACTAAGGTATGTGCCGTGTGGTATCCGGCTGCATAGAATAGACCACCCTCATTTCTTACCGAGGTGTCGTAAAACTAAGGTAAGTTGACGTCAGGCAGGCGGCCGGTCGTAAAATACGTAGCCAAATCATACCACAACATGTTTCTAACATGTTGTGCCGACCCCACTTAGAGTGGGATAAGGGCAGGAGAATGATGATACATAATATTAAACGCAACAGAAAGCGATCCCCGTATGTCCGCAGACCATAGTTTTAGGGTATAAGACGCGCACTCTACTTTAAACAAGGTGATAATAGAGTTTAAATCATTTCAATGAAAAAGACCTACAGTGTAATTTAACATTGTACCAGGCTCAGGTACGTTCGCGTATGGAGTACTGCTGCTATTTGTGGGACGGCTCTGCCAAATACCAGTTGGATGCTTTGGACTCGGTGGATCGAGGTGTCAGAAGGCTCATTTCTGATAAAGCCCTGACCGATACCAAATTTGTGCAATTTCGTCTTCAACATCGGCGCAGGGTTGCCTGTCTATCGGTATTCTACAGAATATATCTCGGAGAGCGTGCTGAAGTACTCCATAACCTGGTCCCTCCATCACTTTTCTATCAACGCACCGCTAGGCACCGGCAGAAGTTCCACCCTTACGTTATCGACATCCTACGAAGGCGCAGGAAGCGCTTCGCGTCTTCTTTTTAACTGCGCACGGCAAGGGAATGGAATTCTTCCCGGCCTCTATTTTTACCGATTCATATAATATGGATTAATTAATTCATATAACCAACGAGGACGTTCTACGGCGAGCTGGACAAAAACGCAAACTTTTCCCAGTCATCAAACAACGCAAAGTTGCATACCTGGGTCACGTACTCAGGCATCGACGATACGAGTTATTGCAACTGATAATGATGGGAAAAGTTGCTGGAAAGAGGAGACCTGGTCGTAGAAGGAAATCTTGGTTACGAAACATCCGGGAATGGACGGGCATTAAGAGCGCTCCCGAACTCTTCCATTTAGCTATAAATAGGAAGGCATATGCAGAGCTGACTGCCAACCTTCACTACTTGGAGAGGCACCTAAAGAAGAAGATATAATATGGGTATTTTCAAAGCAAGAGCGAATAAGCATCTTCTAGGTAAGCGCGCTCTATCTTAGATTGTATCATTGCTTACCATCAGGTATGATTACAGTCAATCGCTCGCCTATTACGCAATAAAATTTTTTTATAAAATAAATAAGTGAAATCTCACAAAATTAAATGTAGGGACGTGAAATTTTGGCAAAATCTTTTTTAAAAGCATCATTAACTTGACTTGTTAATTTTATAATGCTCATGAAAAAATAATAAACGCTATTTCTTACAAATTTTATCCTTAATCGCATCCTCGTTGCATTTGAACATTGTTTGTCAAGGTGATACATTATTAAAAATTCAATAGCACCTGTTAAGATGCATTTGTTTTATATTTTAATTTCAAACAGTGGATACATTTGTATTTTTACCAACAAATTCCTTTGATCTACATCATATACAAATATCTCATAAATAATATTATGATTATTGTATAAATTAAATTCATATAGTAATTAGTCCCGTAAGGAATTTTAAGAGGGATTAATTATAATATGTCTATTTTTTGCTTTATTAGTCGACATCATTCTTTATTATACTTAATACAGGCTAAAGGGTCTAAGGTAGGGATGGGCAACCTGCGGCCCTTTACCCATACGCAGCTCTTTCGATGTTCAAAGTTCAGCTATCCACAGTTATGGAACTGGAAAACAAACAAAAAAAAGGTTATTAACCAATGACCCATTGATGTATACAACAATAATGATAAAAATATATTTATTTTTTCATACGAATAAATATTAGTTCTTGAATTCACCATCATTTCCTGCCCTTATCCCACTTTAGTGGGGTCGGCACAAAATGTTATAAATATATTTGACTTGGCTACGTATCTTACGACCGGCCGCCTGCTTGTCGTCAACTTACCTTAGTTGCCTTTCACGACACCTCGGTAAGAAATGAGGGAGGTCTATCCTACTCAGCCTATTTTTTCTTAAATTCGTTTGTTTTAAATCTGAAATTATATATACAGATAATATAAACCGATATATCATTTTAAAAAAATTAAAAAAAATTGTGGGCTGTTTAAAATTTTGACTTTTATGACTATTTAGTCTTATAAGGTTGCCAACCGCTGGCCGCAGGCTTAGCCTGTTTTTTATTTATATCTATTGATGAGGCAATTATAGCGTGATTAAGATACAGAAAAGTGCACGTAACCATTTAGTGTGGCCGTTCACATAATTTTTTGCCATTATGGGCGTTTATTTTGATTTTAAGCAAGAAATATCGTATAAAGTGGAAAACAGTTAAATTTATTGAGCTTTTAACATTAGGAGAATAAAACTTCAATAAATTCTAAGGAGTCTTTAGCCTAAGAGATGGCGGTTAGTTTTATCGATGTTGTTCTTAAAAATAACTCTACTTCAGCGCTAAAATGGAATAATGGATTTTTTTTAATTTGGGAATAATTAATTACAACTAATTGGCTACGTTTTAATGGTCTTATTATTAAAGAGATTTTTTTAGAACAATTATTTCCATGATACGACCATACGATGATTTAAAGGTCTTCCTAATTCGTCCGTTGCTGAAATTGTCTTTATCATTTAAGGGTGAGTGTTATTTTTTAGATTCTAGTTAAGGACTCCCTCCAATGCTAAATGGCAATCCCATTCCCTGGACAGGGTGGGCGACGTTGGACGTATCAAATATTATCAAGTATGCGGAAGCCGTCTCCCCTGACCTGTGACGAGTTTGGCACAGTTTCGGCTTTTTTTATCAGTGCCGCACAAACTCCTATTCAGAGTAGTACTCAAAATTGGAAAAAAATGAAGGATTAGGCTTAGACAACGTATAATCACGCTGTCGGGAGCTTTTCGAGAAGCTAGGACCTGGTCTTTGCCAGTAAAGACGCTATGTGCGCGTGTAATTTGTGTCTGTGTTAGCGATCAGTATTTGACAGTGACCACACTGTCATAGTGCGCAGAACTGATGGTTGTGATGATGGTGTGGTCTCCCTATGAGGTAGACTGACGACCTCAAATAGGTTGAGTAAAGCTCGAACGATATAAGGTCGTGGAGTATGGAGATCTTCTAACGACATAAGACCATACCTAGAGACCCTATTTCCAGCAGTGGACATTTATCGCTCGATGAAGAAGAAATACGTGGATATCTTCATTCCGGTGTTCAAAAAAGTACATATAACTTTTCTTCATATCAGTTGATGACTTTGGCGACCATTGATGCAGGCTCTTACATTATTAGATTCGTAACGATAGGTTTATAGTGTGTTTGGAACGCCATGTTTTCTGCTTGCATTTAATGCCGCGTATTGCTTAATATAGAAAAGTCTAAAGAATTAAAGGCGATAACACTAAATATAAATGCTAAAACATTTAAACTGACGATTTGTGGTGATAACTTGTCTATGGTTATACTAACTCTACAATATACATAGAGTTACAAAAGTAATAATGAATATTTTTTTTTATAATCCGCGAATAGGCAAGATAATATGTAACATGCTATATGAAAATATATGAAGTGGACTACTCGTTTTTTTACCTGATGCATGCAGAAGTCGTAAAAACATATTTATTTATTCCTTGAACAATTATAGCCAGTACATTTACACCTATACTTGACAAAAAAGCACCAGACTAACATCAAACCTCCACCACCGCTAGCACAATATACAAGCTCTACACACTTTCATTACCACAAACTCAACAATCGTTGCGGCCCGCAACAGTAGCATCATCAGGATAGATTCCACGACAAAATCGCAAAGCGAAGCATTACCTAAGCAAGCATAGTTATATACTAAATTGGTCAACTCCCACGATTTATTTTTGTTTCATCACTTATATGTTGTATATGTATATGTTGTTGATTTTGTATATGTATATGTTGTTGGCCTTTAAAAAAATAATATAACGTTTTGTCCGTATCATAGAAACTATAACAGAACTACTTTGCTGTAATTCGCGTTTGTTAAGAGAATTTATGTAATGCTAAGTGTATGAAGCAGGCAAAATTCACATACCTTACACATGTAGGACATGTTACCACACGTATCCCAAGACGCCTCTACCAGCAACAATACACACAACCACCACCAAAATCATACATACATTCTCTTCACACACGCGGATTATAGCAAAGTCGTTTTGTTAAAGTTTCTGTAATATGGAATTCCGCAAAGTAACGCCTGCTTCTTTTAATCGATTAGATGTTTCGTATTAAGTAGGGCAGTCATAGGAAGGTCTGTAAATGAGAGCGTTACAATAAATAATGAGAGGGTAAGATAGCTATACATATCTTTGTTTAATCCCACATGCGTAGAGTTATATTAATGGCGCGTTCTTAATTTTAAAAATACTTAGAATTTTTTTAGGATACCTTTAAAATGACGTTTACTCACACTAACGCCTAAAAAAGAGATAGCAGATTAACCTCATTTGCTTTCCCTTTATTGTAATATGGTACATTTTGGTTTAGCTTAACTACTCTAGTATAATAACTTTATAGTTTTTGACATGAATTGAAGTCCAGTGATTTAGTCCTGAGTGAATATCTTGTGTTTATTGTTGCTGGTAGAGGCATCTTGGGATACGTGTGGGGACTTTTCCTGCATGTGTAAGGTACGTGAATTTTGTCTGCTTCATACACTTAGCATTACATACATTCTCTTAACACACGCTGATTATAGCAAAGTAGTTCTGTAATATGGAATTCTGCAAAGTAATGCCTGCTTCTATTAATCCTTTTTGCTTAGATGTTTCATACTAAGCAGGGAGTCATAGGAAGGCCTGTAAATGAGAGCGTTACAATAAATAATGAGAGGGTAAGATAGCTATACTTATCTTTGTCTAATCCCACATGCGCAGAGATATATTCATGGCGCGTTCTTAATTTAAAAAATACTTAGAACATTTTTAGTATACCTTCAAAATTACGTTTACTAACTACTAACGCCCAAGAAAGAGATAGCAGATTAACCTCATTTGCTTTCCCTTTATTGTAATATGGTACATTTTGGTCTGGCTTACCTATTCTAGTATAATAACTTCATAGTTTTTGAAACGGATTGACGTCTTAGAGATTTAATCGTGAGTAAAGTGATTATGATTTCAGTGAGTAACTGCTCTTTTAGTTACAGTCGCAAAAATTTTTTCTTAACGCATTGATATATACATTTTATATCAAAAAAGGTCACAAGATATACTATCGAGAGAAAATGAGACAGCTTACGTCATGAAAGTGACAAATTATTAAAAAAAATAAGCACATAAATTACAGTAAATAGTAGGAAACGCGTAAGTTTATTTATTACATATTAAAATATACTTTGCTCTGGATGATAGTAAAAAAAATAGCCTCTGATTCGTTTACAAGCGGCAAAAGTATTAAAATACGATTTTTTTGCTGTGCATCGGCCTTTCAGATCTAAAAATTACAATATGTGATATATAGTGTTAATTGCGCACACGGTTGTCCATATCTAAAGAAAGTAATTTATTGTTTGGGTTATGGGTGACAGACAACTGGTAAATACATACACAATTTTTATGATACATACTTTAATATAAAACATAATTACACCCAGACTCGAAATTTGTATTTAAAAAAATATTGGCACTCGACGGGAATCGAACTCGCCACCCGCGGAGATGAAGGCAGGGTCACTGCCATCCGCGCCAACGGGCAAGTATAAAAAACAATAAACATAATTACATAGTATGTACAAGGAAAAAGAAGTATCGAGTACGTAAAGCCGGACAGTATTCAAATATGAATTTTTGCTTATTAGTATCTTCTTAGGTTTCCTTATTGTTATTACATGCTAATAAAACTATTTATAAAACGTTTATGACGTGTATGTTAATATAAAAATTTACATTAACTACTTACTGACTATCTATTTCTGTAAATAAACTATCAATATTCAGTTATCATAAAATATCATGTTATGTTATAATATATTTAAGTCTAGTTAACCAAGCAAGATTAAGCCAAAATGGCTTACAAAAACTAAATTTGGATGAAATTTTACACCCAGACAGATTATAAACTGGATTAATAATTAAGGTCCTTTATCATGATACTCAAATCCAAACAGAAAAAAAATGTAAGCCATAAATCATATGTATGAAAGTAGGCCATTTTTCATAGGAAAAAATCCCTGTCGAGAATTGTACCTAAGTACTGCGAGGGTACTTTAGGGGTACAGATGAAACTGCTGTATTGCATCTCGATATATGCTACCACTGGATTACATTGACATGTTATTTTAAACAGGACAGGATATCCCAAATTCAACTACACATGTTCGGATTTCCAAAAGACCCATATACTTACTTAACAGCGGACATCTTCCGACATCCAGTGGACGCGAATTCGTTTACGTTTTTAAGATACTCTGAATAATGCATATTGTTTTTTTCTGTTTCCAAAAGACGGGAGTCTTATTTACAAATGCATAAACTTTAATTATGCCAAATTTCATCAATAGTGGTCCTACTTAAGGTTTCGTCAAACACCGAACGGGGCGGGACGGCGAAGCGACGCCAGGGTATGGCGCTGTGTAACGTATTCTACATTAACTCATATTTTATCTTATTATATTATAAACAAAGTACCCAAAAGCTATCTGTATGTGATCGATTTTTTCATAATCTACTGAACTGATTTATGTACGGTTTGTACTAAAAGGTAGTGCAATTCTTGCGGAAGGTTTTAGTTAATAGTACATTATGATTGTAAACTATGTTAAAGAGATTGTGTAGTTGCAAAAAAACTCTCCTGCTGGGAGCTTTAGTCGCGTACCCCGTGTAAACCAACAGAGGTAGACTCAAGTAATGTACTATAGAATTGTAGGACAGTAAAAATACTACAAAAAGCCGGCAACAGCACGTCTCTATCTCTCAAAATAAAGCGTTGCCGTCCTGCCCCGTTCGCTGTTTGAGAAAACTTTGTATTTTTTATTAGTTGGAAGAAAAAATCAAAACGAAATGAGAAGTTTATCAAATTATTGTACCTTAACCAGTCTTTGATAAGTGTAAAAAATTTCAACGAAGTCTGCACACTTAAAATGGGTCAACATTGATTTCAAAGGTTACATACAGCTGAAACAAATGTACAGTTTAAAAAAGTATGATTTCATTAGTAATAGAATTGGTGTTTGAAAATTATTTCAACTATTTTGTCGAACTATTTCATGTTCTATGACAACTAATTTAGATCTGTACACAATATTCTATGCGGTATTAGAAGCATGCTGATTTTACCTTATAAGTCAACTTTAATGTCTTAATATAGAGTGGCGACGTACTGAGCTAACGTTACATATATACATAGTTTTCACATTATGTAATACATAATATTCTCTTCAGTTCACAATTTTGTCTTAAATTTTGTCGAAATTATATATATTTTTAAAATAAATAATAATATATAATAGAATAAGAATAGACCACCCTCCTTCATACCTATTGTAAAATATGACTAAGGTAAGTTGACGTCAGGCAGGCGGCCGGTCGTAAAAGACGTAGCCAAATAATGTGACAACATGTTTTATGACATGTTGTGCCGACCCCACTTAGAGTGGGATAAGGGCAGGGGAATGATGATATAATATTATATAAAGTTGTTACGGTTAAATGAAATATCCTTTATATCCATAAATATGCTATCATCATAATTATATACAAAGAGTACAAAACTTGCATATATATTGAGAGTTGAAATAATTACCGATATATACCGCTCAATAAGTTAATAAAATCGGTAAAGCAAATATTTCTAATACAAGTAAAACAAACACAATGTAAAAATTTAATATTTACATTGTCTTTACCGTTTCTAAATTGTTATATGAACCTAATGACGTTGGTTGATATCAGGTTATGGTTTATTGGTATGTCGATCCAGCATCGGAATGCACTACTGGTAGAGCTCCCTTTAGATGCACAAATAAGTAAATAAAGGTAAATAATCATAACATGAAGCGGCGCAACTGTCGAACTGGAAAATTCCATAACGAGCTTTGTGTCCAATATTTGCATCAAGAAAACATAAAAATCACTTCATATTTAATTGATTTATTTAAATATTAAAAGACACGTCAAAATGAGGAAAATAGTGTCTAACGCTATTGATAGTAGTGCAGTATGAATATTATTTGGATGACAGATGTTGATGATGAGATTTGAATTATACATACAATCACGTTTCAATTTGTGAACGTGTATTTGAAATTTAAACTACCAAAATTTGCTCTTTTCTACGGTCACGCCAAATCTTTGCTATCATTTGCGTATCTCGGCACGAGCGCCGTGTACAAACTACAAATGTTCAGTTAATATTTCTGCGTACAACAAAACGCACGAGCCGAATCTAGCGCAGTCCGTGCGTCGCGCGCATTACCGACGCCCGCGCCCTTAAAGACGCGTGCAGTGTCCAAAAATGTGCAAATAACTGCATGTTTGAAAATGTCGTTGACCCCTCCCACGAAATTTTCCGGGAGACTGTTCAATGTGAAGTGATATTTACAATAATGCCGGAGTGTCCCGAAACCTTCCCGTTTACGATACCCATCATACGGTGCACCATGGAAGATGACAGGCCTAACGCCGCTTCGGAAAGGATAAAACAGACAAAGAAGATGTCCTTGCTGACGCCGGTGAAAATCGAGATCCCGGACGGTGGGAGAAGGTTGTCTGAACCCACAAGATATTACATTCCACCGCAATGTAATAATAGATTGTCGCCAAGAAGCGCTAGGAAAAGGGATACGAGAAGGAATTCTAAATCAGATTTGCGAGGAGTTACTTCATGTAAAGATTCATTTGGCCCTAAGCCTTGCAACTGTGAAGATTGTAGAGCGTCGAGTCCTTTGCCGCCCGGTTATGGACCGCCTACTATGTCTCCTGGTTATGACCAGATGAAAAGTTCGTTATTGGAAGTTCCGTGGTCTAATGACTATACCGAAGCATCTAGTGATGATCTTAGCTCTGAATGGGAATCAGACGCGCCCGAACCTCCTCGTCCCACTCAAAAGGTAAATAATTAGCGACTAACTAATGATACAATTAATCTCGTACATGTATAATTAACTTCCTTAACTTAAACAATATTGTTCCATATAATATACGAACTCTATATTTCGCACAAAACAACTTATAATTAACGGTCGTCATTTGACTTGCTAATGTTGAAACACATCCTCACTCTATAACTTGAAACGTTATTAATAAACAACCCATTAATATTCTTACAGTCAGAATATATTTAATTCGGCAAAGACTCTACATAAATATTCAAATATCATTATGTAGCCAAATGTTACACGTGTTAACAAAAAAATCTGGTTCAAAGTAGATTTCAAAAACGAAGATATTATATATAATTTAATAATTAATCACGAAAGGCACAATATTTTATACATTTTGTGATATTGTTATTTCTTCAGTACTTATTATATTTTAAGTAAGGTCTATGCTCTTGCATAATTGAACAAAAAGTTAAGAGGCACGCTTAATTCGTACTGATTACTTGTTAAAGAAAAAGTAGATTGTTAATTAAAAACCGGTCTGAGTAACTCTGTTGAGTGATTGAATTGGCTTAAAGCATTATCGATGATAAATTATATTGGCGTTTAATCCGGATAAAAGTAGTTGTTATTAAATTGCAATGAGGTGATTTTAATATGAGACGAAATTATATAACCGTTATTAAAATAACTTTTGTCATGAAGGTTATTAGACTTCTGAATATTATTTATCGATTTGTTGTTTTCGATTTGTCGATTTTGTTTCACACTAATGTGCTCCCCGATATATGTGATAGTCTACGAGTTTCTATTTTTTTTTATAATAGATATTGAAATATCCTTCGTAATTGTAGAATAATCTTATTAATGAGTTACATGCTAGCATTAAATAAAATTTGTCCTAGAAAAGGATGTCGATGTCAATCAATTTAATGTTTGTTTGATATTAAAATTACTTCTAATCATGTCATTGTATGAAATTTTTTATGATATAATGTATATATTTTTTGGCCTAATGGAGTTATTTTCTGATGGTTCTGTGCATACGTTTTATTGTCTATCAATAAAATAAACGAATAAAATATCCTTACTAATCCTTACTAATATTATAAATGCGAAAGTCTGTCTGTCTGTCTGTCTGAAAAAATTTATATCATGTTTTTAATTTAATCAGAAGGCCCAATAGAGTCTCACATTAACAGATAAACTGAAAGATGCTGCTGCCCACTTAGAGAGGTTTTACAATTTTTTTATGGTTTTGTTCGAATCTTTCCAGTGCAAATTAATATCTTTGCTAAATAATAGTAATGGCATAAAGGAAATCTTATTTAATATGGACTTTCGAGTAGCGTAATAAATGAAATAGGAACTGTTGTATAACCCCCCGGATCGATCTGATTTTTATAATGGAGATATTTGCAGGGTAGCGATAGAAGCGATAGAGTATTACAGGACTACGGTCCACGCGGACGAAGTCGCGGGTAAAAGCTAGTTCATTATATATTTAGAATCTGGCATATGATATGATATTGTAAGGCCTTGTTATAAACACCACACAAAATATATTAAAAATATTAAACTTTTTGTTAATTATACAGTGTATTTAAATGTTTATAAGAACATTTGTGATATTTAGAACAGAAGATAGAAAGTAACAAAAGCATGCTTTTGCCTTATTAGCTTAAATAAATATCGCAGAGCATAAAATTATCAAAACAACTTTGCCTTAATTTTTTAAGCACAAACAAATGATAGAGCTATGGATTTAAGAAATAGAAGAGACAGTCTGTAAATTTAATAAAATAGAAAAAGATTTGCTCTATTTATTTCGTCCTTAATTTTAGTTATAATCGTGTAATTACGAGTTAATTTTATCATAGCGTTATTTTTTTTGGTAATTTATATTGAATTTTACCATATTCAAGCATCAAGGATTATTTTACATTTATATAATACTAGCTAGTACTAGTTTCGCCCGCTTGGTGATCAGTGTGTCACATAGTTTTTCCAGCGATCCTGCGAGATTTCTAGGATAAAAAGTAGCCTATATGTTGTTCCAGAAAATTCTCTATCTTCAAGTGTCTTCAATAATACTAATAGTCTAAACCTTCCTCAAGAATTGCACGATATTTTAGTCATCATCCTCCTGCCCTTATCCCACTATAAGTGGGGTCGGCACAACATATTATACAATATGTTGTCACATGATTTGGCGTATTTTACGACCGTCAAGTCAGCCTGACGTCAACTTACCTTAGTCGTATTTTACGATCCCTCGCCAACAAAGAGGGGTGTCTATTCTAATCAACCGGATACCACACGGCAAACCCAATCTGTCCTCTATCAATAAATGCACGATATTTTAGTAAAAACTGTATTGAAATCAATTTAATAGATTTTGAGAGCTTTTGGGGACTTTATTTTATAATAAATATAGATTTATCTATAGAGATTAAATAGAGATATAAAAGACTAGTTTTTAATTAAACCAGTTATCCTCTAAAGTATGAATACCTCGCGTGTCATTATCAAGATTCTAAACAGTTTTGCATACTTGCATATTCGTGTCAATGATGTCTGCTTTAAACAATTTGTTAATGTTTAAAGCTTCTCAAGGTTAAAATTGTTTACTTCAAAAGTTAACCAGCTTTGTGTTTACTGACTCAGAATTATTACAATTCCATTATTCTTATATCATTATTGTTTTATTACGTCATGGTATTTAACTGTTTATATTTCTTGTTTAGTTTAGATTGTTATCAAAAAATTGGAGTGCATTGTGTTCATAATGAAAACAGCGTTGAAATTGAATAATAAACTGTTTCGGATTACAATCTTTTTAAAGAGACACTTATGAATTTATATTGTAATTTTATTATTAGTATTGTTTATGTATTCTGTATGCTGTGTGGTATCCGGCTGATTAGAATAGACCACCCTCATTTCTTAGCGAGGTGTCGTAAACTGTGACTAAGGTAAGTTGACCCACCGTGTGGTATCCGGTAGAGTAGAATAGACCACCCTCTCTATTACCAAGGGTCGTAAAATACGACTAAGGTAAGGTGATGTCAGGCAGGCGACCGGTCCTAAAATACGTAGCCAAATCATGTGACAACATATATGTATATAACATGTTGTGCCACCCCACCTAGAGTGGGATAAGGGCAGGAGGATGATGATGATGTTGATTTATTTTTTATATATTGAATATATATATAAGCTATATAATATTATAATATAAAACGTAGACTTATGCTGTCGCGGACTTTTATTTAGAACTATTCAAGACAAACAATACTACGGTACATCATCTTTGTGTAACTCCAATGGTTTAGGCAGCGTGCGCCGAGATAGCTCTCAGAGGCCAGATTTTTTCCGACTTTATAAATAATGTGCAAGCCACTATGACCGAAATTGTGAATCATAAATTTAATTAAATTAGTTACTGTTCAAACCAAACCAAATACCATGCGAGCGAAACCACGGGCAAATACTAGTAAGCTATAATTATAACAAATTCGATCAATATTGATCCGACGGATTAGCGGTGAAAGCTTAATAGACGGACAGAACTTCGGTCTTTATAATATATGTATAGATATTAAATAATTTTTTGTGATTCAAAGGATTAAACATATCTGTTTTAACATAACGTTGTCTGTTGCGAGTACTTCATCATGGTATGATTGTGAATGAAACCGTTGTGACGACTTAAATGCAGGACGAATTGTAAATATAAACGAATCCCAAAAGCTTTGTAGAAAAAGCCGTGGTACGTCTATCTTTCTTTTATCTGAGATTTCGAATTCAAAATTATTGACAGTTCATTACTTTCACTGCGTAGTTGGTTATTTGCTTTACTTTCACTGAGCAATTGAGCCACTGACCTCTTTTGGAGCATATCTCACGCGTTTCTATTGTGTCGTATGATGATCTGAAATATTTCTTATAATATTTAATTGGGCTTTATAGATAAAAATTAAGATATACTTAGTTTATGATATCTTTAAAGGAATAATAATGCCACTTCTTTGAATTTTAGCTAAAATTTATTTTAAAAATAAATAAAAATGGTAGGCCAACATTATTAATGTCCTATTTAAAGTATATGTCAAACATTTTTTAAGAAATAATTTCATGTTACAAAAGACATAATAAATTACATACATTAATTTATTTTATATAATTCGCATTTAAGTAAATTAGGTTGATATGATCGTAGCGTAACTTTAGAATACCTTTGCGACATGTTTCGTTATATAATTGATTATAAGTATCCATAGAGATGCTGTGATAGCCCAGCGGTGAGATCGTGCGACTCTTTCGAGGGGAACACGAGTTCAAACCCGGGCAGGCACCAATGAGTTTTTCTATTAAAACTCATGTGTCTAATTGATAATTGCAATTTATCACACGCTTTTCGGTGAAGGGAAACATCGTGAGGAACCTGCATATCTTTAGAGAATTCTGGAGATATGTGTAACCTACCAATCCGCATTGGAGCAGCGTGGTAGGTCTTAGCTCCAACCCTTTTCTCCAGAAACGGAGAGAGGAGGCCTATTCCCAGCAGTGGGATTGTAACAGGCCGCTACTTTACTTTACTTTTAATCACAGAGATCTCGCCAAAAATCATCTTTTTAAGCATTTCCCTAAGTCATATTTAGAAGTTGACTCGGTTGAGTTCACTCAGAACCGTTCAAGCCATATAGTGCCTGTATTAATATGATAGTAAATAAAGTTAACAAAATTTGAGAATCTAATACGATAACATTGTAAAATTCTTAAATAACTTAAATTATAAATGGCATGGCACAGTATACAATCGGTTATTACGCGAATCATGTATGAATAGGGTAATTATATGGTTATGTATGTTGTATGTAATTAAGTATAATAGAGAACTTCCGCGGCTTTGACTGCCGCTGTATTGTATGGCTGTGGTCACGGTGACAGACGAATTTATTTTTACGTCATCGGTAATGATGTAAAGTATGTGAACAAGAGAAAAATGCGATACAACAATAATATATATTTAATTCCTATACTTTTTTTCGCATAAGTTTTTTTGCCGGTCGTCCGCCGTGTGGTATCCGGCTGAGTAGAATAGACCAACCTCTTTTTACCGTGGGTTTGTAAAATACGACTAAGGTAAGTTGAAGTCAGGCAGGCGGCCGGTTGTAAAATACGCAGCTGTATCATGTGATAACATGTTTGTATCATGTTGTTCCTAGACTGCTTAGGGTGGGATAAGGGCAGGAGGATGATGATGACACACGGTCGTCAGCGTTGTTTGGATAGCTATGGGCATAGATTTATATACATTTTTTCACGGTAGAAAAAGTAAAGTAACTGCCTGTTACAATCCCATAGCTTGAAATAGACGGCTTCGCTCCTTAATTGGAAAAAATAGTTTGAGCTTAACCCAGCACGCTGCTGCATTGCTGGTTTGTAGGTTACACATATCTCAGGAATTTTCCAGATATATCAGGGTTGCACAGTAAAAAACTTATGTATTATTATTCCGTTATGCCAATATTCGACCTATTTGAAGATTTTTTCCAACTAAGAACTGTCTTTAAAGAAATCGGTTGCGACTTAGAAGTTTTAAAGAACTCTATTTATGATGTTTTTCAAGCCAGCTCTGCAGTTCAGATTGTAATTTATTTACGTAACCAATGCTTAATGTAATTAAAACAATCTCTGAGATGTAGAATCACACTTCAAAAGCCGTTTTGCTTCGTTTCTCAATTTGAAAAAATTAACATACAAAGCATGATATAAATAATTTTAATTAATGAATTTACGATTTTAAAATTTGCATTATTTATTTTGAAACTGGATTTGTATGGGATCCTAACTCTCGAAGTACGATTAGCACGAATTTTTAGCCAGAGCTTCGGCAAAAAATTGAATTGTAACGAAGCGACCGGTCAAGGCCGGAATTTTTGTTATCAAATACAATTAGGTATAATGAAACATTGTAACATTTTTTTTGAAGTATTTTAAATTGGTTATTAAACCAATTTAAAATAATTCAAATTAATTAATATTGTATTTTCCATTGCTGGGAATAGGCCTCGTCTCTGCGTTTTTTGGAGAGCGAAGGTTGGAGCTAAGACCTACCACGCTGCTCTTATGCAGATTGGTAGGTTACATATATCCCTAGAATTCTCTAGAGATATACTGGTTTCCTCACAATTGATTCCTTCACCGATAAGTGTGTGATAAATTCTAAATATCAAGTATACACATAAATTTTAATAGAAAAACTTATTGGTGCCTGCCCTGGGTTTGAACCCATGTTCGTCTCTAGATAGTCATATGGTCTCACCACTGGGCTATCACAACTGTAAACTAAAGAAATAGGTTGTATATACGATATATATAGATGATTCTTATGAAAGAAAAAATATTGTAAGTTTAATGGAAATTTAAGAAAACCTACTGACTTAAATAATTGAAACAGGACAATATCTGTCTGATTGTCGAGTCAGATAGTATAATTGCGAAATTACTTCATAATGGTGGTATATTACTTAGTAAGTATAAACATATCGATGAGCTTCGTGTAATAGTTACGAGTAATATATTCAAAGGGGACAAAGAGCGCAATGGTGCTAATCCTGATATATCAGAAGAAATGGCAACCCTATCAATAGGAATATAAAGAATTACTGAACTATTTTTTATCTTTGAATCATAGTAATTAATTAATATAAATGGGGTACAATTTACTTTATAACATATATATATTGATAAATAAACATATTGATTAGCTTCGTTTAATCCTTAACAAGTAATAAATTCGGGACAAAGAGCGCTATAATGATAATCTCAATATCACAATTTTCATGGGAATTTTCAGAATAGCGAAACCATGGAATGATTCATTATATAAACAATGACACAATAAGCTTATACACTAAGGCTTAGCATTAAAACTTGTACAAAATTATTATCCTCCTGCCCTTATCCCACTCTAAGTGGGGTCGGCACAACATGTTGTAAACACGTTGTCCCATGATTCGGCTAGGTATTTTACGACCGGCCGCCTGCCTGACGTCAACTACATTAGTCGTATTTTACGACACCTCGGTAAGAAAGAGGGTGGTCTATTCTATTCAACCGGATAACACACGGCATTAAAACTTGTCCAAAAGTTATGATTTGATTATTTTGCTATAATTCGCGATAAAGTAAATAGAATAAATATATAATGCTAAATGTAGGGTAGACAATTCGTTTTTATACCTGATACATGCAGAATTTCATTAGAATACATGCACAAACCTCCACCACCACCACCGAATTTTCAATCAAATTGAACATCTTGAACAAGTTGAACAAAAATTGATCAATTTGAGCAACAAAGCAAATTGAAATTCTAAATTTTGAATTATAAAGATAAATTAATGTATGTGGGGCTTATTACTTGTAAATACTTACAACATCTGAACTAGTAATAAGTAAGTAAGTAACAGCCTGTTACTATGCCCACTGCTGGGCTAAGGCCTCCTCTCTCCGTTATTGGAGAGAAGGATTGGAGCTAAGACCTAACACGCTGCTCCAATGCGGATTGGTAGGTTACACATGTCCCTAGAATTCTCTAGAGATATGCAGATTTCCTCATGATGTTTTCCTTCACCGAAAAGCGTGTGATTAATTGCAATTATCAACACATGAGTTTCAATAGAAAAACTCATTGGTGCCTGCTCGGGTTTGAACCTATGTCGTCTCTAGAGAGTCACACGTCTCACCGCTAGGCTATCACAGCGCGTAATACTTGTGGAATATTTCTCAAATTACTATAATTCAATTTCTCAGAACAACTCTAGTATTAGCGGTCGGTGTAACAGTTGCGGTAACATTCCTCATTAGTTCGTGTTATTCATCATTTTGTGTAATGGTTTTGCGAACTGTCTCGATTCGATGACGCAGTTCTATAAATATTTGACGTCATTTGTGTTTTTATTTATATGATTTGCATAGAGTTATTAAAGAGTCATCAGTCCTACCCTTATCCCACTCTAAGTGGGGTCGGCACAACATGTAACAAACATGTTGTCATATGATTTGGCTATGTATTTTACGACCGGCTGCCTGCCTGACATCAACTTACCTTAGTCGCCTTTTACGACACCTCGATAAGAAATGAGGGTGGTCTATTCTATGCAGCCGGATACCATACGGTATTTACCTTAGTCGCCTCTTACGACACCTCGGTAAGAAAGGAGGGTGGTCTATTCTATTCTGCGGGATACCAGACGACTTTGAGAGTTATTAAAGAGTGTCGCGAAAAAATATTATGAGAGGGAAGAGAGATAGATAATAATTCCCAGTTACTTTCTCTTTGTTGTTCACACGACACATTTTAGGCTGGCTCCTCTCTAGTATAATAATCTATGATTTTATATTAGGTCCTTACATATGAAATTGGCGTTTTCTATGGGAGGAACATAAAGTCGTTTTTTTTTAATGAAATATATTTAATTAATCAAAGTATGTACCATTGCTATGTATGCACTTTTGCCATCTCATAGGTAGTTCATTGATCCCCTTACTAAAAAAACCATTCGAACGGAAATCAATAAAATCTTTGAAGGCGGTTTGGACTGCCCCATCGGAGTTGAATTTTTTTCCTTGCAAGTAGTTATCCAAATTGCGAAATTGCTCCTCTGATTTGGTAGCCGTCTGTTGTGCAGTGTGTTGTCTAGCGTTGTCCTGAAGCAGCAGTGGCCTAGAGCGATTGACCAGCCTCGGTTGTTTAGCAGCTAGCTTTTCCATCATGGTTTGCAGTTGCTGACAATAGATATCTGCCGTAATCGTCTGGCCAGATTTAAGAAAGCTGTAGTGAACGACACCGGCACTAGTCCACCAAAGACTTACAAGCAACTTTTTTTTAGTCAATTTTCACTTAGGGCAGGATTTGGCTGGTTCGCCAGGGCGCAGCCATTGCGATGAGCGCTTCCGATTATCGTAGAGGATCCACTTTTCATCACAGGTAATGATTCGATTTAAAATTCCTTCATTATTGTGCCGGTTGAGTAACGTAACGCAGCAGTCGACGCGCGTTTGTCGGTTTGCTTCACTCAATTCATGAGGTACCCACCTTTCAAGCTTTTTCACCTTCCCAATTTGCTTCAAGTGGATTAGAATAGTTTTATCACTAACACCGGAGCCTGCAGCTAACTCGGACGTAGTTTGCGATGGATCCGCTTCCACAATAGCCTTCGATTCTTCATTATCAACTTTGGTCTCCGGCCGTCCACGAGGCTTGTTCTGCAGGTCGAAATTTCCAGAACGAAAACGTTGGAACCAAAAACGCACTGTGTTTTCTTTTGCGACACCGTCACCATACACATCATTAATCCTTCGAGCCGTTTCTGCAGCACTGGTGCCACGGTGGAACTCATACTCGTAAATAACGCGATATTTCATGTTTTCCATTTTGTAAACAGAGTGACACAAAGAAAAAAAACAAAAGAAGAAAAAACAAATGAATTAGGGGGTTTGAAACACAAATGCATGAGTAAATAGCTGTATGAATTTGAATTTGGAATTCCTAACCATAAAGGTAATATTTGAGATCAAAGTGGCCAGTACGACAAAACGCCAATTTCATATGTAAGGACCTAATATATTGTATTGAATGATTTTTGCTTGTGAGTATGTCGAATTAACTTAAATTTAATAAACTCTTTGCGCTCCGAGAACTTTTTAACTTTGCAGCAGCCCCGGGGTAATTTGAACATTATATCTAGTTGCTCCTTAAGTATTTGCAATGTTGCGAAATGGTGATTTAACCATGACTATCAACTACCCAAATGTGTTTACAATGTTGCCAGCATGAAATAAAAACTGGTATACATAAACTTTTTATAATATTTTTAACCTGTCTATAATGTACTGAAATTAGTCTTAACCATTCATATAACGGGTGGAGGTAATACATAGTAAAATAAAATATTATATATTTACTTTACTTGCACTTATTTCCAGAACGAGTAGTCTGTAAAGTAAGGAACAAAAACACAACAATGGTTAGTATAATTTTTTGCACTAATAATTTTGATTACTCGACCTGTATTAGTATGATTTAATCACGGTTTTAATGTGCAAAAAAACTATAAAACACCTGTTAAAAATTAACGATAAGTGGTAAATAAATTCCAGTAAAGAATACAGGCACTGGTTTTTTTTTGTTATAGCTTACATTTTATATTCTATTCACAGACTTTTAAGAGTTAGAATTGAGATCTTCAAACAAAATAAATACCATACCCCGACTTCTATTAGTACAAAATAATTAAAAAAACAATGACATCATAAATGTATACGCCGTGTGGTATCCGGCAGAATAGACCACCCTCCGTTCTTACCGAGGTGCCGTAAAAGGCAACTAAGGTAAGTTGACGTCAGGCAGGCAGTCGGTCGTAACATACGTAGCCAAATCATGTGACAACATGTTTGTAACATGTTGTGCCGACCCCAGTTAGAGTGGGATAAGGGCAGGAGAATGATGAATGACATCATAAATGTATGTAATCAGATCCGTCCCTTCAACGTTTCCTTAAACGTCGCGATGCTAAATCGATACAATGTTATTCCGTTGAGATGAGAAAAAAACATACTTCGGAGAACTGTTGGTCAATGGGGTCTCAAGGGGTTGAGTAGAAACCCATTAATGTGGCATGGAAATGCCTAGAACCACTAGAAAGAAATGCCTACGCCTATGGCCATAGTAGTCGTCATTTAATTTAAGAGAGATTGAGATAACATTCTAATAAGCTTCACCTTAATATTTGAGTAGTTCAAGAAAACTTACAATTTTACTATAGTTACAAAAACGCAAAGTATAGAGTAAATATTAGGTCCTTACATATGAAATTGGCGTTTTCTATGGGAGGAACATAAAGTCGTTTTTTTTTAAATGAAATATATTTAATTAATCAAAGTATGTACCATTGCTATGTATGCACTTTTGCTATCTCATAGGTAGTTCATTGATCCCCTTACTAAAAAAACCATTCGGGCGGGAATCAATAAAATCTTTGAAGGCGGTTTGGGCTGCCCCATCGGAGTTGAATTTTTTTCCTTGCAATTAGTTATCCAAATTGCGAAAAAAATGGTAATCTGTTGGAGCAAGGTCCGGAGAGTACGGTGGATGTCTAAGACATTCTAATTGAAGCTTCTCTGATTTGGTAGCCGTCTGTTGTGCAGTGTGTGGTCTAGCGTTGTCCTGAAGCAGCAGTGGCCTAGAGCGATTGACCAGCCTCGGTTGTTTAGCAGCTAGCTTTTCCATCATGGTTTGCAGTTGCTGACAATAGATATCTGCCGTAATCGTTTGGCCAGATTTAAGAAAGCTGTAGTGAACGACACCGGCACTAGTCCACCAAACACTTACAAGCAACTTTATTTTAGTCAATTTTCGCTTAGGGCAGGATTTGGCTGGTTCGCCAAGGTTCAGCCATTGCGATGAGCGCTTCCGATTATCGTAGAGGATCCACTTTTCATCACAGGTAATGATTCGATTTAAAATTCCTTCATTATTGTGCCGGTTGAGTAACGTAACGCAGCAGTCGACGCGCGTTTGTCGGTTTGCTTCACTCAATTCATGAGGTACCCACCTTTCAAGCTTTTTCACCTTCCCAATTTGCTTCAAGTGGATTAGAATAGTTTTATCACTAACACCGGAGCCTGCAGCTAACTCGGACGTGGTTTGCGATGGATCCGCTTCCACAATAGCCTTCAATTCTTCATTATCAACTTTGGTCTCCGGCCGTCCACGAGGCTTGTTCTGCAGGTCGAAATTTCCAGAACGAAAACGTTGGAACCAAAAACGCACTGTGTTTTCTTTTGCGACACCGTCACCATATACATCATTAATCCTTCGAGCCGTTTCTGTAGTACTGGTGCCACGGTGGAACTCATACTCGTAAATAACGCGATATTTCATGTTTTCCATTTTGTAAACAGAGTGACACAAAGAAAAAAACAAAAGAAGAAAAAACAAATGAATTAGGGGGTTTGAAACACAAATGCATGAGTAAATATCTGTATGAATTTGAATTTGGAATTCCTAACCATAAAGGTAATATTTGAGATCAAAGTGTCCAGTACGACAAAACGCCAATTTCATATGTAAGGACCTAATATAACTTTATAATACTAGCTAGCTAGACTTCAAAACGCTTCGCTTCGCTTTCAAGTTTGGCGGTTGCAAATATTCGGACGCTGTATAAAAATATTAGATTGTTAATGACATTACAAAACTCGAACCTGTGTCTTCCTGAACATCGCGCAATCGTTCTTCTAATTTCAGCTATATTCAAATTCAAATTCAAAATTTTCTTTATGTAAGTAAACTTGAAAACAAGTAAAGTTTGAATCGTCGAGTTAACTTACATTCTTATATTGTATATATAGAGATGCTAGTCGAAATAACGTTAGATATTTAGATAATAATAGTTTAATTATACAATAAATTTGCAAATTGATATGTCATATAAATAATATAAAAAGTAAACAAAACTATTCTGTAAGATACGATCTAACATTGTCGTTTGTCGTGATTGTAATTCAAATGTTGTTTACTATTTTGAATGCAACTCGCCTTTAGACTTATTGTAACTGCAAATGACATAACATTTGTTGCTAAGTTAACATTCAACGGCAGACGTGGATTCTATAAATATAATCATCGTTTATCATTCCCCTGGTACCTTATCCCAACAACATATCCCACAACAAGTGGGAAATGTCCCCAATGTCATTATTTAAATTCTTACAACTTTATATATTGGTAAAATAGCGTACCTTTTCGCTACAATGTAAAAAAACAACATTTATTTATTCGCATGTAACGAACACAAATTTTAGTGGTAACTTTTTAGGCATCACCGAGTGGGACGGGGGAGCGCAGAAGCATCGGCGAGGTTACGAAATGCGGAGAGTAGAGCGTAGAAACTCTACTTATTGCGGGGAACGTGGTCCTAAGGGTGCCTCCTGTGAGGCCGGACCACGGCTTAGTGCGACGCGTAGTGGGGGGCTAATAGTATAGTATGACTGATTAGCCATCATGGCGTCGGGCGTCTGGCGAGAAGCCATGTCGGACCGATGTCAGAAACGTAGGACATCGTCTTCCCAGGCGAAGGCGATATATGTGTGTATAATGGGTGTGTCTGTTTGCGATCGTTATTTGATCTTCAGGGTCGAACAGGACGATTTTTGGACGCCTTTTTTCTCGGTGAGTCGACCTGACAGGGATGTGAGTGGAAGCCACTGTTATGTGGATTCTGGTGAACATCGGCTTTCTCAAAGTAAGATTTCGAAAAGCGCTTAAAGATAAGATAAGATAAGCTATGGTGGAGAGATCGAGGTCTCTATGGATGTCAACATCCTCATGAACCACGGTCGATTAGGGAAGATCACAGAAGGCACCCTAAAGGCGACGCTCTTAGGATGTGGCGAGCCTCGCTCGAGACTCGCTCTCCCAGTTTTCATTCCTGCAGGTTTACCATGAACTCTTATTGCGACTCAATTGAAGACGTAAACGAAATTGATTTGCTTTTTCATACCATGACGTCTGAGAGACGCACACTTTAAGTCGTTGCTGAATGAGCGTTCGGAATGCATCCTAAAAACATTTGAGTAAAAGAGACAGAGTTATCTATAGTTCATATAACCTTGTCCTTTTTAAACACACTTCATGGTACGAAAAGAAAGCGGTTGGGTTTAGGTACTGACTTTGAATTGAATCGTGTTCTAAAACTTCATGGTAGGCCTACTGCTCATGTTTCTGCGCTTGACCATCTTAATAGTGACGCTCTAAAAGCCATAAGGGCTAGCAGCATTAGTTAATGTCCGAAAAAACCCACAGGTAGAAAATGTACATGTTCATACACACAAGCACTGTGATTTATGTAAACTTTTTGTAATGTTCTTTTATATTTCATTAACTCTATGAGAGATCTTGGGTAATGTAAATTCAAACCGGCTTTAGTATTTTTAGTCCGCATATTTTTATATTAAGTACCGGTTATATTCCGTCTTCGAATTGGACGGTTTAAGATTTTTGTTAAACTTATTAGGCTAGCTTAATAAGTTTAAGATTTCATAAGTTAAAAAGTTAAAGAAGTTTCATAGATACAAATTGATATAATTATATTAAATTGTTTCATCTATGGATGTTTTAAAACAGATTTTGTACTAAAAAGTATCAACTATATTATTATTTCCAAAACATTGATTATTTTAGTTGTACAAGAAACTTTGTTTTAGTTAGTTTAAATGTCAGTATACCTTCTAGTAAAGCTTCTTTCCGTTCCCTTATAATGATTGAAAGAAATTTATCCGGCTCGAAGGACCACACATATGTACGGGATGCTACTACCTTGTACAATCTTTGGTTGATTGATTGTCAAATGTGACGTTTAATTGATATATTTATTTAACTGATAGTTATTATAATGATTTGATAGTGTTTTGATAGGTTGAGCACGCGCGGCCACTAACGTCGTACCGATTACTAATTCATGCGAAATAAAAAATATGGCGTAAATGTCGATGTTGCAAATGTACGTGTTAGCCCGTACAGAGATTTTTTAATTCTATATATTAACTTAATATATAAGTTTGTATTAAAATTATTTAATAATGCACTTGCAAAGAAGTTGGTAAACCGCAGAAGACAGACAGGCCAAGAGAATTTCACGTTTATAATAATAGGACGGGCATGGACTAGCTTAAATGGTTAAATTATTTGTTAGTAAAATTAAACATAAATGCAAACTTATGTCTACACTACTATTTTTGCTTAGCCCGAACAGAGTGCTGTTATTGAAAGCATTTTTTCAACTTAACAATGTACGTTTATATTTTAATAAAGTATCATTAGAGAAAGTTATTTGGTACAAAACGATACAGTGTGAGCCTCATCATATTTCATGGTTTTCCAGGGGTAATATTTCTAGAAATATTATTATTACTGCTCACAGGCTTAGATCTGGACACATGCTGTTAAATAAATTTAAATATTTAATGAAAATAAATAATACAAGCAATATAACAGAACTAACTACTTTGCTATAATCCGCACAGGTTAAGTGAATGCATACAAAGCCAATGTATATGAAGCAGGCAAAATCTACACACCTTATACATGCAGGACCAGCCACCACATGCACCCCAAGGCGCAATTCACCAGCAACAACGCACACAAAAGCAGCACACACACCCACCACCACAATCTCGACGATCGTTTCGCCCCGAAACCGAAGCATCATCAGGAGGATAGGCTCCAAGACAAAAATCGTACTGCGCAGTACGATTTTTGTTTTGCTTCGGTTATATTCGGTAATATGGAATTCCGCAAAGTAACGCCTGCTTCTATAAATAAATAATACGCCTAATTGTGATGTATGTAGAATCATTGAGGATGTGCATCATCTTTTAACGGAATGTCCTAGATTCCAGACAGGCAGGGAGAGTTTTATGAGACTTATGAGTTTGAATAGACTTAATACTGGTATGTTTATTAAGACATTTTCCCGTCCTACATCAAGAGAAAGTATATTTCTATCCAAACTCATAAATCACATTTGATTAATTATTTTAATTATTTTTTTATTTTGTAATTTTTATCTGATTCAAAAGTAATAATAAAATTATTTTGCTATAATCCGCGATACAGTAAATAGAAAATATATAATAAGCATCGCATCGCTTTGCGATTTTGTCGTGGAGTCTATCTCCTGATGATGCTTCGGTTGCGGGGCTAAACGATTGTTGAGTTTGTGATAGTGAACGTGTGTAATGCTTGTGTATTGTGGTGGAAGTGGTGGAGGTTTGTGCATGTGTTTTTACGAATCCTGCACGTATCGGGTATGAAAATACGGATAATCCACTATACATTTAACGCTATATATTTTTTCAATTTACTGTATCGCGGGATTATAGCAAAATAATTTTATTATTACTTTTGTATTATGGATCTCTGCAAAGTAACGCCTAATTCTATAAATTATTTATCTAATTCTTTAATTTAAATTGTTTTGTTAGGTTAAGTGTGGTATTTGCCAAAATGGGACTGGCATATACATATTGTGTAAAAGTCGCTAAATTAAATAAAGAAAAAAAATGTATGTATGTGAAGCTGGATTCTTGCAAGTTAAATTTGACCTATTTCCCGGAGTCCGATTAAGCTGAAATCTAACATATTGGTCTTAATCCGATGACAAAGCATGTTCATGATAATCATGACCTTATGCTGCTGCCAGAGTTAGTTCGAAACGAGAAAACTGCTCAACAATTTACTGTAGGAACATGAATTTTTTTATATTGGTCCAGTCGCGATGACAATGTTAGCATGACATGATAGATAGAATGAAATGTTTATGATAGCGTCACCTAATGCTGCTGACAGTGTTGGCTCCAAACGAGGGAACTACTCGACGGTTAACAGTAAAGTAAATTAAAGTTAAAAGTAAAGTAACATGAAATTTTATTAAGAGCTTTTTTAACTTAACTCGTTTTTGGTATGAACATATGTAGTTTAAACGCTGAAGGGACATAAAATAAGTTAAAGTCGCAAAGTTTTTCGGTTTTGCTGTAGGGTCTATCTCCTGATGATGCTTCGGTTGCGGGACTAAACGATTGTTTGAGTTTGTGATAGTGAATATGTGCAGTGCTTGTTTATTGATAGCGGGGATGGAGATTTTTTATTCTTGCGTTTTTAAGATTCTACATGTATCAAGTATGAAAACAGATAGTACACTCTTCATTTAGTATTACATGTTTGTTCTTTTTATCGCGGATTTTAGCAAAAAATATCATTATTACTTTTGTATTATGGTATTGTATGGTAGCACCTTCATTTCTTACCAACGTTTCGTATAATGCGACTAACGAAAGTTGATCCGCCGTGTAGTATCCGGCTGCGGAGAATATACCACCCTCATTTATTACCAAGGTGTCGTAAAAGGCGACTAAGGTAAGTTGACGCCGGGCAGGCGGCTGGTCGTGTAATAACTAGCCAAATTAACTAACAACATGTTTGAAACATGTTGTGCCAACCCCACTTAAAGTTGGATATAGGCAGGACGATGGACAATGGAAAATGGATATTACTTTTGTACGCTAATATACTCTTCGCAAAGCAATGCCTAATTCTATTTATTATCTGAATGTTCATCAATTGTGTAGAAGCACCTTTAAAACCTACTTCTATATTTTATCTCTTGACCATAATTTACTTCAATGTCAATTAGTCTACCAGTAGACATTTTAATTTGTGTTTAGTTGTAAATAGAGTAAATAAAAGTGTCGGTTAATTATGTAACGCCATATGACATTGATAACCTTCTGACGCCCGTCTGGCGCGTTGGTGTTGCGACTATAGCTTTGAATTCAAATCTATCTAATCTATATGGACCAGGCGAAATAATCAAACAGGATGTCCTCGATTTGCTGACAGAATTTAATGTCAATGTCTAAAGTTTCCATTGTTATGACGCTGATAATTTGGAATTATCAATATTTCGAGAACTCGCTATATAAATTAAAGTAAAGTAGCGGCCTGTTACAATCCCACTGCTAGGAATAGGCCTCCTCTCTCCGTTTCTGGAGAGAAGGGTTGGAGCTAAGACCTACCACGCTGCTCCAATGCGGATTGGTAGGTTACACATATCAACAGAATTCTCTAGAGATATGCAGGTTTCCTCACGATGTTTGCCTTCACCGAAAGGCGTGTGATTAATTGCAATTATCAATTAGACACATGAGTTTTAATAGAAAAACTCATTGGTGCTTGCCCGGGTTTGAAGACGTGTTCCCCTCGAAAGAGTTGCACGGTATCACCGCTGGGCTATCACAGCTTTTAAAAAAAATTAAAGTAACGACCTGTTACTATCCCACTCTCTACCATTGTCTCTTCTTTCCGTTTTTTGGAGAAGAGGACTGGCTGCTCCAATGTGGGTTGGAAAGGTTACTCATATCCAAAGAATTCTCTAGCGAAATGCAGATTTCCTTAAGATGTTTTCCTTCCCTTGAACCCCAGAAAGAGTCGCTCTATGTCACCACTATCTTTTCTATCATAGCTTTTCTATATATACTCGTATGACACTACGTTGCGTCAACTTAAGTATTAAAGTACCCGCAATTATTTTTTTCATTTTCCGAAAAGAATCGAGATTTTTATTATACTATATGTGAGCTCTGTGTTTAAGCTTTAATAGTGCCAAATTTCATAAACGTTAGTACAGTGAAAAGCCGTAAAAATGTAACAGACAGATTTACAAAATTTAAAATACTAAGTATGTATACTATACTATATTCTTTTTTTTTTTATATCTTTATTTTTAAGGGGCTTAAATATCTACAGATATATGTCAGCCCCATCGTAACCTAATAACACTTAAATCTAATTTTATGATTAAATATTAACACTATGGTCATTTTTGAGAGAAGCACTAATAAACTCATACTATATTCATTTATCAGAATAACAAAGCAGTTATTCCGCGGGATGAACGGTTAGAGCGCGTATTTCTATTCAAGGATACGCGTTTAAAACACGTGTAGACACTTATGAGATGTATATAAAAAAAAAATCGTTTGTTAATAGTGTCTTTATTAAACATTTAAAGTAATCACAAGCAATATAACAGAACTAACTACTATGCTATAATCCGCACGGGTTAAGTGAATGCATGCAAAGCCAATGTGTATGAAGCAGGCAAAATCTACGCACCTTATACATGCAGGACCAGCCACCACATGCACCCCAAGGCGCAATTCACCAGCAACAACGAACACAAAAGCAGCACACACACCCACCACCACAATCCCGACGATCGTTTCGCCCCGAAACAATCGTACTGCAGTACGATTATTTTTAATACAAAAATAAGTTTTTTTAAATTTATTAGTAAATTGTTTAGAGAAATAACGCGAACTTTACTAAAATATTTTTATATATATAATAGCTTTTAATTTTCTGAGTATTCCTATATACAATAATTATCGCCGTATGATTAACCTGCCTAGCTGTATAATGGATATTAAATTCTATCAAATACTTGTTTCATTTTTTATAACAGTTATTTATAAAATTAATGATTTTGGTAGTATCCGCAATAGGTGATTTAAATTATTAATAATTTATTTAGAAAAATAACGCGAATTATACTAAAATAATTTTATGTTTAATATCTTTTTAATTGTCGTCGTATGATTGTGGTATATTGGGTATGTAACGTGCCTATCTGTATAGTGGATATATATTTCCATCAAATGCTTTTTCAATTTTTTTACTACAATTCTCAAAATTCCAAATAACATTAGGTGATTTTTATTTTAAACAATAGTTGCTAATCAACTAGCTTCTCAATAAATCATTAATTATCTAGGAATCATACTTCAATATTATTATAAAGTAAATTTCTTGCTGGTTCTCCTCGGTTAGATCACTTTTCCGAACCAGTTGTAATTTGACGATTCAAAAGTGCTTGTAAAAGCCGATTTGAATAAAAAATTATTTGAATTCAAATTTGTTTGTTACATTAGAGCGGAAAGTAACGTAACGAATTTCAAGAATCCAGCAATACAAATAAAACAAATAAAGAAAAAAAAATAATTA
Organism: Morpho deidamia; assembly: GCA_947086505.1. NCBI lineage: Eukaryota > Metazoa > Arthropoda > Insecta > Lepidoptera > Nymphalidae > Morpho > Morpho deidamia. The sequence goes on along the minus strand of CAMTZC010000012.1, from coordinate 12,686,685 downwards.
TTGTATTATTTACTGGCTCTTAAATATGATAGACAGTTATCGTCTTATTTGTATCGAAAGTAATTCAAGCATCAAGCATAATTGAAAAAAGATTATTTAAAAATAACACAGTTTGCAATTCTATTCTCACAGACGGTTATTTAGTACCATGAGTCATCAAAAACAAGCGACTCAACAGTAATAGCATTCATTTTCAAAATAATTTTGCACTATTTGGCAGTATGTGATAATATCGTTAACAAGTGTGAAAAATTTTGTTTTTTCTTTGTATGCCGTTTTTGGATTCACTCTTATGTTATATGACAATTAACGTAAATATAATGCTGCTTTGTTGCCATGATTGTTAACCGTGTGATCGTCTTTAATCATCAATCAATACATACGATCATACGTATCACCCGATTTCCTTCGATGCGTATCCGAAAAACCGACATAGATCATAGGCGATCATAGACGACGATGTGTGAATATGCCCTCTACACGTGATCACGCTTAATGGTTTGTAATCACCGATTATGAAAAGGCGCCATAATATGCATAATCCAACAAAAAAAAAGTATATACTTTACATAATCCAACGGTGTATTTAAATCACGTGCAACCGATAGTTAATTTACTCGGGAGCATAGGTTGAACGCCGGTATGAGTATATAACACCTTTGCTGCAGAATAAGCAAAAGAACTTTACTATAATTATATAGAAATTAAATAATCATAAAAGCATTGTCGATTCAGATATTTCGATGTTAGAAATCTAAGTGGATTTAAAATATCGATCAGTATGAGTATGTGTCAAAAAATAAGCCGAGAAAATTCTTAAATTTTCAGTTATGTGTATTCGACTTTCTTCGACTGACTAAAACCGATTTACTAAAACCTCAGATCACGTACAAATAGTTTGATTGTAGAGTTTAATTACGCATTAGGTTATCTTGGTATTTTTAAGATAAACTCAAGTATATAATCTCGTTATTATGTTGCAAGAACCACAACGGGCGATATCAGTATGACAATATTGGGTTTAACTGATCATATACTAGTATTTCGCAGCTACTGCTTTCAATATAAAAGGCGTTATGTATGATGAAATAATAACTATTTTATATTTTACTAGCTTTTAAACGTAGCCTTAAACGTTCACGTGAACTGCAGTCTTATTATTTGAGTAAACCTTTTTTGAGTTATACTTATATTAATTTTGGTTAAAGTGTGTTAACCTTAAAAGCTAGACATATGCTGTCGCGGACTTTTATTTAGAACTTTTAGAGGGTGTTCCCCTTTTAGAGGAAACAATTTTGTAATACATGATTTTTGAATACCTTTCACGGTTTACTTAGCGCACGCAAGGAAAAAATGCTGCTCCTCTCCTATTCATCTTTTTATATATTTTTCTATATTATAGCCTTCCTTGTTAAATGGCTTATCTCACACTAAAATAATTTTTCAAATCGGTCCAGTAGTTCCTGAGATTAACGCGTTCAAACAATCAAACAATCAATCAAACAAACAAACAAACTCTTCAGCTATATAGATTAACTTTGTACATATAATATTTTTGAATTTAAACTATCGTGATCATAGTTAATGTATAGGCTATTTTACGTCTTATTTTATCGGGTGAGCCCGACTTATTTCAAATCCATAAGTCGGTGCCTTTATCCATGGCTAGCGACTCCATGACGCTGCGATAATGCCGTGTAAAGAGCTCATGACTTAGGGCTCTGTATGGGCTTAACACTAGTCATAGCATTTTTTACACTGATATATTAATAGTGAACTACAGATAAAGTTTTTTAAGCTTTTTCAGACCGCCTTTTTTTATACATGAGTTTAGTGCAAGAATTGTTCTATTATGTAAAAATTGTGTTAAACGAAGGTTGCATATAGGAAAATATACTTGTTACTTAATTTTAGGAATAAATTAAGAGCATAGAGCCTCCACAACCAGAATAAGTATTGTTTATGTAACAAAAGTGTATATTGATCACTAATGTAACAATAAAACAGTATAATGAAATGAAAATATCGATAACATACAGGCAAACAAATTTTGAGGGCTTTTTATTATATGTATCGATGTTCGTAAATATATAATTTGAACAGAACGCAATGTTGAATGGACGCTGTTGGTTTAAGGTAATGTGCACCTATAATACGCAATTTTAATTATAAATGACAGACACATTAACCTGCTTGTGGTATCCCGAAGAGTAGAATAGAGCACCCTCATTTCTTACCGCGGTGTCGTCAAAGGCGACTAAGGTAAGGCGACCCGCCGTGTGGTATCCGGCTGAATAGAATAGACCACCCTCATTTCTTACTGAGGTGTCGTAAAAGGCGACTACGGTAAGTCGCACCCACAGTGTGGTATCCAGTTGAGAAGAATAGACAAACCTCTTTCTTACTGAGGGGTCGTAAAATACGACTAAGGTAAGTTGACGTCAGGCAGGCGGCCGGTCGTAAAATACGTAGCCAAATCATGTGATAACATGTTTGTAACATATTGTACAGACCCCACTTAGAGTGGGATAAAGGCAGCAGGATGATGATGACAGACACATTAACTTTGTCGTTTGCATTTTGATTTTTGTTGTGTATTTTTTTGGAAAAATTTTATTTCTTTTTTTTTTTACTGTAGCCGTGGTACATAAAAATCGCTTCAGAATATTTTATTCAATATGCAGCTTAACTTAGCATCACTTTTTATAATTATTATACATTACCAGTATATTATTCAGATCATTAATCCCATAAAAGAAACTGAGTGATAAGATTTAGTGTAACCAGTAAGCCGTGACCCACGAATTAATAGACCTTGACTATCTCTTGAGAGCACTCATGCATGGGTCCGTCTCTCGATGATGTTGTAAAAATAGTTATCCATACCAATATTATAAAAACGGAAGTTTGTATGTGTGTTACGCATTCACGTCTAATCCGGCGGAGCAATATTGATAAAATTTCGTTGAATTACCGGGCTAATAACGAGGATAAAAAAACTCATTTTTGCCTTCCGGAGCAGGAAAACAGTGAAAGTTTACTTGTTTATCTGTTACGTTTCAATGGCTAATCCTCTGGATTAATACTTATAAAAATTGGCTAAATAAAAGCTCTTACACCATAGGATAAAATCCTATTTTTCTTACCAGAATAGGGATTATTAAGGGCATTTAAACGTTTTAGATGTTGCGAATGAAGTCGCTGGTACATGATTGAGGATATTTTCACTTAAAAGTTTATGCGAATAAATGCATTTTAACCATTGAGCGATCACGTTGTTACACAGTCAATGTATATTACAACTGTTCCACCTCTTCCTCATATTATCAATTGTCGTGGAGATAGTATCAACAATCAGCATATACAATATGCGAAGTGTGTCTGATAAAGGTTAAGTTATTTTGACAGAACAATAAACTTCTCCATATTTATGCCCATTAAAACGGGTTTAACCTCGCAAGTAAGTGCGTACTTACACCATACATGTTACATTGTTGCTACAGCAATGCGATGGGAATGTTATTGTGGAAAATTGGAATGGAAATATCATAATTTAAACCCGTTGTAAAAAGCTGTGATAGCCCAGCGGTGAGACCGTGCGACTCTCTAGAGACGACACAGGTTCAAACCCCGGGGAGGCACCAATGAGTTTTTCTATTAGAAACTTATGTGTCTAATTGATAGTTGCTATTTACTATTTGCTATTTTACTTTAGATAGTTGCTATTTTACTTTTGTATTATGGATCTCCGCAAAGTAACGCCTAATACTATAAACTAGGCAAAGCTAAAATTGATTACGGAATTTTATTAACGAAACCCAAACCCACAAAGTGAATATGTGATTTTTTGGTCCTAAGTTATAAGTCCAATACAAAACTGGAAAAGTTGACACAATGTTTTAAACGTCACGAGACATTACATATTAATATAATCGTGTAAACAATATTAAAATCAAATGAGCAGCTGTGCAAATATATAAAACGTGATGAATTTAACACAATAGTGGTAATACTTACGTCGTTTTAAAACAATACGAATTCCTTTCACAGTATACTTTAGTAACAATCCTTGTTGTGTTAATTGGAATGAAGTAATCTCATCCCATTATATGTATACTAGTTATTGCACGCGGCTTCGCTCGCGTGGAATTTGGTTGGCCACAGTATCTAATTTAATTAAGTTTATGATTCATAATTTTGGTCATAGTGGCAGTCGCGGACTTTTATTTAGAACTATTTAAGACAAACAATACTACGGTAAATCATTTTTGTGTAACTCCAATGGTTTAGGTAGCGTACGCCGAGATAACTCTCAGAGGCCAGATTTTTACGACTTTATTATAATATATAAAATGATAACAAATTGTATGCCTATATGTTATTCCGATGTATAATCTATATAACTGTAATGTTTCATCCAAATCCGTCCAATAATTTTTCGTGAAAGATTAACAAACATCCATCCATACTCACAAACTTTCGCATTTATAATATTAGTAGCATTATAGCATTTTTAATTTTCTTATGTTATATATATCACTAGAAAAGTGATCCAATATTCTTCTAATCAATTCCACTCTAATTGGGATCGGCACAATATATTTAAAACATGTTCTTACATGTTTTCGCTAGTTATCTTAAGATCGGCCGCCTACCTGATGTCTACTTACATTATTCGCCTTTTACGAAACCTCGGTAAGAAATGAGAGTGATCTATTCTACTCAGCCGGATACCACACGGCGGGTCGACCTGCCTTAGTCGCCTTTTACGAGAGCTCGGTAAGAAATGAGGGACTATTCAGCCGGATACCATACGTCATAGGTGTTAAAGAATATTATGGTTTAATAAGTTATACAAGAAAAATATTTGCTCACGATAGAAGCGTTTCTGAATTAATGGCGTCAATTTTGGTACGCAGTCCGTGGGAATCGTATGGAGTATCCATTGAAGACCACCATGAGAGCCTCCATATCAGTGAACAATATGAGTGTGACGAAAATATTAAATGCGTAATTAGAAACACAAGTTCGGATATTTGTGTGTATTAGAATTTAAATTTTATTTACACTCATTATGTGTATAGCATACATATATTTAATTAAATAGAACATACCTAAGATTGTTCGTACAATGTAAACAAAAAAACTTTTACATATTTTAGTAATAACCTGCCTATCTTCATGGGTCGCGGGTCCGATTCCCGCAGAGAGCAAGGTTTTCTAAAAACAATTTGTTGTTTCTTCGAGTCGAGCGTATTTATTTAAAAATTATATGTATATGTATATATTTATCAGTTGTCTGTCACTTGCGATAAAAATATTAAGCATCTTACTTTAGAGTCGGACGATCAAGTTCGAAAAATAAAAATTAAAAAAACCTGTTAAAGAAACCTGCTTACAATAGACAATACATTTAATAATCAAGGGCATTAAGACCATGAATTTTTGAAAGAAGTTATGTTGGAAATCTATTAAATATTAACATTACTTGAATATAAACTTAAATCGGATTATTTATAATATTTAACAGCGCAAGTCAGTAGCAACATAGAAATATATGTAACTTTATAAAAAATTATATAGTAGGCTCCGATTGAATGCAAAAGATGGATAAAGAATCCAAAACACTTTTGGACTTAGAATTTAATTATAATATAATTATATATCATCATCCTCCTGCCCTTATCACACTCTTAAGTGGGGTCGGTACAACAAGTTACAAACATGTTGTCATTTGATTTGGCTACGTAATTTACAACCGGCGGCCTGCCTGAGGTCAACTTACCTTAGTCTTATCTCACGACCCCTCGGTAAGAAAGAGGGTGGTTTATTCTACTCAACCGGATACCGCACGGTGGGTCAACATACCTTAGTCGACTTTTAGGACACCTAGGTAAGAAATGAGGGTGGTCTATTCTACTAGCCGGATACCACACGGCATACGGTAATTATTAAAATTTGAACTTGTTTACAAGTTTACTTGAACAAAGAATATTTGGAATTTGAATTTGAATAACCAAATAGTTAGGAGAAATTAATTTACCAAATCGCAGTACACATTAAAATCACTTAATTATTTAGCCTATTGCGTTAGTAGTAAAAATTGATACGGTAACTCGCAACCGTACAGACGTCATTGCTAACCTTCCTACGTCATTAGAATGAAGTAGACGATCAGTACGCATTAGACTGATGATGGTCAGTGACAGTCATTAGCGGGTATTAATTGACGTACGCATAGACTGTGTCAGTTAATATATATATTTAAACATTTAGAGTGCCTGCATACTCTTTTTACTGTGCACGCAGGATAGAGTGTTATTTTGCATAATTAACGTCATAGCCCAGCGGTGATACCGTGTGAATCTCTAGAGACGATCATGAGTTCAAACTCCGGGCAGGCACCAATGAGTTTTTCTATTAAAACTTATGTGTCTAATTAACAATTGCAATTTATCACTCGCTTTTCGGTGAAGGAAAACATCGTGAAACCTGCATATATTTGGAGAATTCTAGGGATATGTGTAATCTACCAATCCGCATTGGAGCAGCGTGGGAGGCATTAGCTCCAATCCTTCTCTCCAAAAACGTAGAGAGAAGGCCTATGCCCAACAGTGGAATAGTAACAGACCGTTACTTTACTACTTATTTATACTCATATTCAAAACGAATTTTTGTCTGTATGTCCTTTATAGATTTTCAAACGGCTGGATCAATTTAAATGAAATTTTCAGACAAGCTTTAGACTGACCGAGTGCATGATCTTGTAAAGTTTAGTGGCGAGAGAAGCATTTTTTTAACTGTTCAGTTCTGTTTCGAAGGGAATTCGAAACCAGATTGAGCAACAGCAACGCGTGGCAACTAATTCAAAATATTTTTTATTAAAAAAAAAAGTCAAGTAGCGGCCTGTTACAATCCCACTTCTGGGAATAGGTCTCCTCTCCGTTTCTGGTGAAGGGTTGGAGCTAAGACCTACCACGCTGCTCCAATGCGAATTGGTAGATTACCAATTCTCCAGAATTCTCCAGAATTCTCTCGAGATATGCAGGTTTCCTCGCGATGTTTTCCTTCACCGAAAAGCGTGTGATAAATTGCAATTACCAATTAGACACATGAGTTTTAATAGAAAAACTCATTGGTGGTGAAAGAGTAGCACGGTCTCACCGCTGGACTATCACAGCTTTTTTATTTAAGTAAACTTGTTATCAAGTTCTTTTGAATAATCAACTCTACTGCTGGGCCAGTAAATAGCGAGAAGAGCCAGCAAGAAACCCGTGTGTGCTCTTTTCAGAATATAATTCTTATAATTAGTTACATTTCATAAGTGTCATGTTAAGCAGAACTTAGAACAGTAGCTTAATCGACGAGTTTTTATAAATTTTGTAATCCTCAATAGTATAATAGGCTTTGTATCAATCTCCTTTGATTAGTTATTTTTAATTGTTGTAATGCCAATTTAAAATTGATATAAGGAGAGCATTTTTTTAATGAAGATATCTGTATATTTATTAAAAAATATTCACATTAAAGTGTCATGTATTATGCCTCGAGATAAAATATTAACGCCCCTAACAAGAAGACAGAGAGAAGGTACATTCATACGAAATTCCCGTAAAATACTTCATGTGAATTTAAATATTGTAATTAGCATACAAAATGGACGAAAGGAATGTAAAATTTTATAATAGGTCACTTTATATCCATCAGACGATTGCTAATCTCCATTATACGTTATATTTTATTCTGTAAACTTTTTATCAAGGCTTAAATCTGTACATTAATTCTAATGTACAGGGTTTTAAAATAACATAGTAGGGTTTATGGGATGACGATCTTAAAGAACGGAAATACTAAATATACAATTATTTATTTAAACTTTACCAAATGTCAAACTACTTGTGATGTTAATTTTTTTTTCTTTAGCGGACATAACAGTTTGTGTTTTTTTTTATTCCGTAGACGTTTATTTATTTCATAAATTAAATTTTATATATTAATAATTTTAAAATTTTAACAATTAATAATATACACTATCATTGGATGCGAACTTGACAAAGGAGACCATTTTTTTTAATTTGTTGCTATAATTACACCAAAAAGTACCTCAGCAAGTTTTTGTTGATACTATTACAACATTATACCAAATTTCAACAAGTTTTAAATAAATTTGCACTCTATATATGCGATAACTGATCGTTTTCCTTAACTTTGAATGATATTTAACATACCGCGCCCCTTGTAAATAAAAAATACTTTTGCCTTTTGGAGCCCATGCTAGGCTTAAAGTATGTTTATCTCAAAACATGATGTAATTGCGTACTCACAAAACGATTAGGGGAAATAGCTTACTTAAATACTTTACGCAAAGGGTGTTAAGTGTGAAATGACAATTAACCTACAAAATAAAATAGTATAATAATTTGTAGGCAACACTTATCGGGCCTGTTGCGGATCGTTTAGTTTGTAATGAGATGATTACCCTTTATGTAGTGCATATGTTTTACGAATCTGGCAACATAAGTTTTATACTTTATGTTACCATATTCACCGTGTGGTATCCGGCAGAATAGAATAGACCACCCTCCTTTATTACCGAGGTGTCGTAAGAGGCGACTAAGGTAAATGCCGTGTGGTATCCGGCTGCATAGAATAGACCACCCTCCTTTCTTACCGAGGTGTCGTAAGAGGCGACTAGGGTAAATGCCGTGTGGTATCCGGCTGAATACAATAGACCACCCTCATTTCTTACCGAGGTTTCGTAAAAGGCGACTAAGGTAAGTTGACCTGAGGTGGGCGGCCGGTCGTAGAATACGTAGCCAAATCATATGACAACATGTTTGTAACGTGTTGTGCCGACCCCACTTAGAGTGGGATATGGGCAGGAGAATGATGATGACTTTATGTTACCATAAGGGATAAACATGGATAGCCTAAAAACACCCTAACGTTTGTAATTTTAATTAACCTGAGTAGTATACAAAGTTGATGTATAGAAACCAGCTATATTACGTCTTATTCTATCGGGGCGGTCCAACTAGTTTCAAGTCCATCCGGGGCTCTTATTTATCGGGGCTGGTGCCTCGAGTCGCATCTTGCGAGCTGCTGCATGCAGACACATTGCGATAACGCCGTATACAAAGCTCATGAATAATACCATCGAAAATATAGACACCATCGAAAATATAGGCGTCCAAAAAGCGTCCTGTATGACCCCGACGATCAAATAACGATCGCCAACACAGAAACACGTAATACACTCACACAGCGTCTTCGCCGGCGAAGACGAGGTCCCAGTTTTCTGACGTCGGTCGGTCGCGGCTTCTCGCCACCCTTCCGACGCCGCAATGACTAATCTAAGTCATACCATGAACCCTCCACTACGCGTCGCCCTAAGCCGTGGTCCGGCCTCACAGGAGGCACCCTTAGGACGACGTTCCCCGACTTAAGTAGGGCTTCTGCGCTCTACTTCCTGCATTTCGCAACTTCGGCGATGCTTCTGCGCTCGCCCGTCCCGCCCGGTGACGCTGTAAAAGCCATTAGGGCTAACAGCATACAGTCAGTTCGAAAAAAAAAAAAAAAAATCATGAATAATGGCCCCGGATGGGCTAGAAAGTCGGGTTGACCCGATAAAATCCGACCTGAGTAATGGGTTATTATACTTAAGCGGGGAAGCCAGCTTAAAATGTGACATAGTACAATACAAAGAAATAAAGAGAAAGTAAATGAGGGTGATCAATTTGTCTGTCTTTTTTATGTGTAATGAAGTATATTAGTTTCATCTTCATTCTCATTATTTATTGTGTCATTGTCTCTTGTTGTCAAGCCATGGCTCCCCTACTCTAAGTATAATTTAACTCTATGATTTAAATACACAGTAACATAGATATTGTCATTGCGCATTATAACAAAATAATATATTATTTTTATGTTATATTAGAGATATTATATAAAATATTTGTATATTTGAACTGTGATAGCCCAGCGGTGAGACCGTGAGGTTCTATCGAGGTGTCACGGGTTCAAATCCAGGGCAGGCACCAATAAGTTTATCTTTTAAAACTTATTTGTCTAATTGATAATTGCAATTTATCACATGCTTGTCGGTGAAGGATGTTTCCTACATCGTGAGGAAACCTGCATATCTCAAGAGAATTCTTGGGATATGAGTAACCTACCAATCCGCATTGGAACAGCATGGTAAATCTTAATTCCAACCCTTCTCTCCAGAAACGGAGAGAGGAAGCCTACGCCCAGCAGAAAATAATATGTAAAAATAACAGGCCGTTACTTTTATATATTATTTTCTTTAATATGGAACTTCGTCAATTTATGCCCCATTCTATAAATTATTTATTTCGATCTGTCGAATTACTATGCAAGCGTACTTATAGAAGACTGAGGGTTAGTAAAATAGTTTTGATAATGTTCACGTGAGGAAATAATATGTAGAACAGATTTTCGGTTATTTTAAAATCCGGGGAGCTTCAGCTAAGACTTTTCTGACACTTTCTATCAGGATTGATTGCAGTAACGTTGATCTATTGCATTACATAAAAAATTTATAAGGTATATATTTCAACCGGACAGGAGACCCATGCTGTCTGTCTAGTGAACTGACATCTCAGGGACCGGTTTAGCAACCAATGCGGTTGGACATGATAAAGTTTTGCACACCTGCGGTACAATTTGCAACGTGGTTTTATAGAATGTGCCGATTCCTTTTTTTCGTTTATACTTATTAACTGTGTTCATATAACGTAAATTTCATAGAAGTTACAGCATAATAAGTATTTACCGGAGTATAATATTGATTTACTGCAAGTTTAAAAAAATGGTACAAAAGTAATAATAAATTATTTTGCTATAATCTAGCGATAAAGTAAATAGAAAATATATATAATGCTATATATAGAATAGGGTATTCTGATAGTCTTTAAATATGATGAGAATTTCTTTGGCATAACGCTACTATCTTATCAGGTTCTATAATTAAACACCATGAAAGCCCAACACATACATCAAAAAATTCTTAGTTTTTTTCTATTTAAATATCACTATAAACATTTAATAATGCTATTAAAGTACAAAAGTAATAATGAAAATATTTTACTATAATCCGCGATAAAGTAAATAGAAAATATATATAATGCTAAATGTATAATGAACTATCCGTTTTTCATATCTGATACATGCAGGATGTGTAAAAACACGTGCACAAATCTCCACCACCGCTGCTACCACAATACACAAGCACTACGCACGTTCACTATCACAAACTCAACAATCGTTTCGCCCGCAACCGAAGCATCATCAGGAGATAGACTCCACGACAAAATCGCAAAGCCATTGCGATTAGGCTGGACGAATCCTGCATTTATCGGGTATGACAAAATAGTCCACTATACATTTAATATATATTTTCTATTTACTGGATCGCGGATTATAGGAAAATAATTTTGTTATTAATTTTGTATTACGGATCTCAGCAAAGTAACGGCTAATTCTATAAATTATTTTAAAAAAATGGTGTTAAGGTGTCGGGAATCATCCCGTGAATTTTTTCAAAAGTAATAGACGTATTCAGTTATTATAAACTTAGAGTTTATATCAATAGATCTGCGATTATCGGGGTTTTTTAGTCTGTTATAAGCATGATACAACACTAGAGATACTTGTGGGATTAATCCTATATCAAATTTAACTGATTGATGCTCATTAAAGCATTTTCAAGGCTAGAAGATGCCTTTTAAATGAAAAGGCATCTTCTGAAAGCGCGTTTCATGTTAGACAGCACGCCTGAGTGGCATTATTTAATGCCGAGTACTATATACTCGGCATTAAATAATGCACATCGATATTTAGAGCGAAACTACCGGCCAGTTCGGTTTCGTAGAGCGCTGTCACTGTCACTCAGTTAGTATGTGACGTTTCACACGGGTTCATCGTCTGTGCGACAAAGACAATGCTCTATGAAGCAGAATCTAGCCGATTTTTCTCTAAGCCTCGATGTGCATTATTTATTGCCGCGTACTATGTATGATTCCACATGTGATGTAAGTATAAAAAAGCTTAGGCATACCTGCATAGTGATATACCTGATATAGTGCAGAATCGCAAAGAATTTTTTAACTAAGGCGACATCTCTTTTAAGCTATAATTATTTACACATGTGACATATACACTTATTGTCATTTTCATGTCGCTGTCAAGTGTAAATGAAATTTAAGTAGAAGTTGACATACAGAACGAAATATTTCCATAACAAAACAAATGTGCGACTGGCGCGTGGAAGATTTTGTTCCGATTTGTTTGCATTTACACCAAGCGATAAGACTTATCGTTTTATAGAGGAATGTCGTATAATATACTCATATTACATGGCATACTACTATATCCGTATATACTTGTTTTTTATATTTAATATTTTAACATATACCTTGAGGATTGGACATAGAAACTTATGTAAAAGATATCTCTCTCTCTAGTCGTTGCTTCATTAGTGAAGGTCGTGGTCCTTTCTAGATTATACCCTTTACAGGATATCTTGTTTCCACCGGCCCTAATTAGTGGCCATTGTTGCTACCTGAGAGATATATGGATGTTTTATAGAGATTATACGGCTACTTAGCTTTCAGCTGAACTGAACATGAATGATAATTATGTGAAATTTAAGTTGAAATATAAAAAGATGTGAACTACAGAGCATATGCTGTTCTATTATTGGACATTAATTAACTTAAACTTTAGTCCTACAATGCTAAAAAAGGAAAATAAAATAAGCATTTATTGTCTTTAGCATGGTACTTGACCGATAGCAACCTGCACTCTCATGATTTTTACTAGTAATATTAATAAGAATGTATCTTATATCTTCAATTATTTCTCGTCACTACTATTCTAAGAACCATTGGATAAGGGTGGTCGAATTGCTGTTGCTAACGTATTTATCGTGTGGTGTAAAACCGATTTTGACGTCAGTTATGGCCTAGAAAGCGATGTACTAACGTTTGAGGTAATGTGCAAATACAATGACAAATATTTATCAAAAATATTTGAATTGGATTATATATAGATGATATCAAACCAGTGACCAAATAATTGGGTATATTAAAATTATTATTTACTTTTGGTAATAAAGTAAAAATTATCTTTGTAGGAAAACAATCTTATTGATTTTAAAGACTTTAAATCTCTTAATATCTTGCCGCCTGATCTTGGGGTACCTGTTTGAAGGAGCGAGGAATATTTGATATGGCCTAGGGACTTAAACAATGTATGTTTTTAATATTTATGCCAGTAAGGATCGGCAAGTTCAATCTGACTTAACCCAGATCAATGGCTTAATGTGCTTTACGAGGCACAAACGAAAGGAGAATAGGCAAATGGATATAAAATATAATTTAATATCCAAGTATTACAACCTATTACATCCAATTGACCAACTCATATTGCAGTTTCAGCTAATAGATATTTATGTAATTTGTACATGGCATCATTTTTGGTAACTTATTATACTCTCAATCATAAATTCCCTATTCCCGGATGAAAAACGGTTTTCTGTCGTATATGATCATCATCATCCTCCTGCCCTTATCCCACTCTAAGTTGGTTCGGCACAGCATGTTACAAAGAAGTTATCACTTGATTTGGCTACGTATTTTACGACCGGCCACTTGCATGACGTCAACTTAACGTAGTCGTCGTAGTCGTAGCATATTACACAATTTAATATTATTTGAAAGATAAAAGTGCTTGGATTTGAAAATCCTTTCAGCTTCTAACAAGACTGCAGTTAAATAATGTAAATTTAAAATTTTATGATTGACCGCCACGTTCCTTGATGGTTCTTGCCGGTGAGAGTAACATTCCGTACCAGTTGTAGCTTTATTAAATCTAATTGATCTTGAAGATTCAAAAGTGCTTGTAAAAAGTTTACTTGAATAAAGATTATTTTCATTTCATTTGTGCTAAATTGTATACAAAATTTTTTATATTGGTCGTTTAGCAGTAAAAGCTTAACAGACAAACCAATATTATATAATTCTATATTAATAATATTAAGCAGGTATGAGGTAGGTATAGGTAAGAGTAACGGAAATGAATAGAATTATTTTTAAATCGTGAATCTGATAACATATTAAGATTCATACTAAATTTTAATCGAATTCCTAAACAGTACAGACAGTTTATATTATTTCCGTGTGACTGATACATCCTTAAGAAGGTAACGGGTTCTTGAACTTAAAACATACTAAACCTAATATGTGTTTGTGTGTATATTGGATAAAACTACTAAAATATAAATTGAATTCAAAAATTAATTTTGGTGTCATATTTAAGTGAAATTACTTATTTATATTTACTTGCTTATTTATTTTTTTCATTGCATTTTTTATATAAAAAAAAATACCGGCCAATCGTCTTTAATCCAAACAATATGGTTATAGTGGTTGTTGACTGCGTCAAAGGCTTTCTAATTTACTACATAGCAGTCAATGCCCTTGATAAAGCAAAAAATAAAATAGTTTTTGTCTGTTTATCGTTGTGGATCGTTACACTTGATTTATTTTGAATGGTTTTTATAATACAATTTCCGTATAGATTTACGTCACGCAAAGTTTCAGGGTATCTAAGTGGCTAAACAAATATTAGTATTCTAACAAATCTATATGAAGTTATTTGTACTATATAAGATTACTTGCGTCATTTTTACGTGCGTTCGTGTTGTTTTGGTCAATTTGACGATAGCTAATAAGAAAGGTATAAATTATATATTTTTTGCCGATGTAGTAGCCTAGGAAGTATAGTATAGTACGTGGCAATAAATAATACACATCGAGGCTCAGAGAGAGAAATCGGCTAGATTCTGCTTCGTATAGCATTGTCTCTGTCGTACAGACTGATGAATCCGTGTGTGACAGTGATAACGCTCTACGAAACCGAATTGGCCGACTCTTTCGTTCTAAGATCTCGATGTGCATTATTTAATCCGGGTACTATAAATATCAGATTACAGAGTAATGTCAATATTTGCCAAGGTCGCTAATAAAATTGGAGACCGAAAGTTAGAAGGTCTACTGGATTTGGTCTAATTGATCATTAAATTTCCGTGAATCTGACGACGGTTTAAGCAATAGCTCTCAATTATTACTTATTTGTTTATGCTTGTACAACACATGTAAAAACGGGCCAGAAAACAGAACTATAGAAGTTCGAAGAAGATAGTTAAAATAATTCTCGATTTGTTTGTACAAATGTTTAACATAGTATAAGTAGTTCGTAATGGTTGTTAGCGATGATTATCTGATAACAATTTCTCAAGTTCATTCTGGGTTAGTTCAATTTAAAAAAGAACATTTTTATTAACGAATTGTTCTAGTTTTACTAAAAAGTTGATACAGGTTCTATGCTGAAATAAAGTCAGTAGTTCATTCATTCTTTTTAGTATACACAAAAAACTTGAACCTAAAACACAATGCAAATATAATCACTGCACAATAGGACTTAGACTCGGTATACATCAAAGCGTAATCGTCATATAAGCTTAGCGGAATGATGTGAAAAAGAAAAAAAAAGAAACATGCCTCACAGGAGGCACCCTTAGGACGACGTTCCCCGACGCTAGTAGAGCTTCTACGCTCTACTCTCTACATTTCGCAACTTCGACGATGCTTCTGCGCTCGCTCGTCGCGCTCAGTGACGCTGTAAAAGCCATTAGGGCTGACAACACAGTGCAATTCGAAAAAAAAATGTGAAAATGATGATATCTGCTTGGTGTTCAAAAAACATCTCTCTCCTTCACTTCGGTGGAAATAGGGTCTTATTCCGGTATCGGAATCTTTCCAGCCATAGGATAAAATGAAATTTTTGTAATAAAATATAGTAACCCAGAGATTTGTCGCCAAGTTTAGATTAGATTCATATTCCAATTAGATGAATCTATATTTTATTTACCAGTATTTTACTTTTGACTCAAGTTCATTTATTAATTTTTCAGGTAAGTAACGAAATAAAGCAGTTCAAAACATTGGGTGAGTTTTTAAGTCCACCATTATATTAATTAATGCATTACCTTAGTTTCAAATAGTTTTTATTCAATTCGCACCTTATTAGCTACGCCTTGACGTTTACCAAAGTGAGTAACAAATAAACCTGAATATTCGATTCAGTTAAACATGTTACTGTTAAGTACCAAAAAGTACTATCGGGAGCTAATTCTATCCCGAATAGGTAAAGTATTTAAATGAAGCTGTTAGCCTAGCGAAATGAGGTACAGGTAGGTACACCATTTATTATGTTTAAATCAGGACTGTCTTTTATATAACATACATGAGTTAATTAATTTTAAATCATTGTTATAGCTTATTTAAATTTCACAAGATTTTAAAGTGATTTCAAATAAATATTTACACTAAAACTATTAACAATTCATGAAACTTAAAACAAAATTAAAACTAACTAAATAAAACTAAATAAAATAGTTTTATTTAGTTAATTAATTTTAAATAAATATATCGCCTTACATTTATTTAAAATATTTTGATTAGTACAACACGTTGTAAATATCTAAATTAGAATAACGTATTCTTTTACGTACGATTGTCTTAAACTCGTTAATTTATTGGATAAAATTTTATTAACTACGAAAATTGTGCTTACAGTTTATATGACTTCTCTTTAATCTCTCTAATCTCTCTAATCTCTTTAATAGATATTGGAAAGAAACTGTTGCGTTTACTGTTAATAATTTATCACATGTGACAATTTATCACGTGTGATAAGTTACATGTGACCGGTCACATGTAACTTATCACATACTATACCAGTTGTTGTGTTTATTTTCGCCTTCCCCTTTTCTAATATTTTAGCGTTTGTTTTAATTTTGCGATAATTTCTAAGATATTTATATAAATAATATGGTGTAAAGCATAATGATGTAGAGCGTGGAATACTTTAGATAACTACTGTCTTTATGTTGAAAAAGATACTGTATCCAATTGATTACCGCATCGTACGTGATCATTTAAAAAAGAAGTTGATTAAGTTATCTTTTGTATAAGCTATCCTTCGATCATTATATTTATATTATTTAAATAATAAATAAAAAATATTTAAAAGAAAAATAGTTATTCTGTTAAGGTGCTCAAAATTAAGAATTTAATAAAATGAGGACACAAAATATAATAATGTTTACCCTACACATAACCATAATGATTACATTGATTGATATTTACCTAAACAGTGCATGTATTTAAGTCGTGTTAATACTGAATGTAAAACGATTGAAAGATCATAAAAGGAAATTTGTTTTGCATACATGTATCTATTGACACAGCTACGTGTTTAGATTATCTTGTACTTATTTTAAATCTCGATACTGCTGCTTAAATTGAAACAGAAGCCAATAATTAGAAATGGAATATACCTAAGTATTGTTAGCTATTCCAAAATATTTGTCTATAGCTAAACTAAAAATCATAGAGGGGACTATGAAATAAAGTCGACGGGCGGCCATGCTGGCGCTAGCGGTCAAAAGGAATAGACGTGAAACGGCAAATGGTAAATTGTAATAATATAACACAGTGGATTGTTTATAAAATTGAATAAAATGTAATAGTACAAAGCTGCAGTATTTTATTATCACTACATATTATCAAAAGAGAAGGCGATCCTGTTAACAATATGAATCACCAATAAGCCGTGATAATTGAATGAAAACGCTGAAAATGATTGACCCTTTTAAAAGTAAAGTAAAGTAACGGCCTGTTATTATCCCACTGCTGGGTATGGGCCTACTCTCTCCATTTTTGGAGAGAAGGATTGAAGCTAAGACCTACCACGCTGCCCCAATGCGCATTGGTAGGTTACACATATGCCTAGAAATCTCTAGTGATATGTAGGTTTCCTCAAGATGTTTTCCTGTATCGAAAAGCCTGTGATATATTGAAATTATTAATTAGAAAATTTGTAAAGCCCCTGTTCTGTTAACCACTGTTGTTTTATTTTATTTAAACCTTTATCCACCCACCATCAGTTGCGAAAAGAGGGGTGACAAATAAAGTGAGAGACAAAAATAGAGTAAGAAAATTGAGCATTTTATGTACATTTCTAAGTAATTAAGTCGTTCCTCAAAACTTCTGCCAGACTAATTAGATAGGCTATCAGAAAAAATAGACTTATTTGACCATAAACAAATATAGATTGATAAAAGATTCAATTCTTCGCCAATAAAACGGACCACACAGATGTATACTCAGCCGATTGTTAACCCTACTTGATACTGTGCTGATGTCATACTCAATCTGATCAATTGATTTATTAAGGAATCAAAGAATTACGACCACACTCATACTACATGATAAGAGTAGACAATGCAAAATTATTGTTTATTTAAATTATTATATGTTTGTTTATATGTTATTGACCAATGGTGGTCTGTGATAGCTCAGAGGTGAGACAGGATCACGGGTTCAAATTCAAAACTTTTGATAATTGCTATTTATCATACGCTTTTCGGTAAAGGAAAACATCATGAGGAAACCTGCATATCTCGAAAGGATTTTTGTTATATAGCTTACCATCATTCTCCTGCCCTTATCCCATGCTAAGTGGGGTCGGCACAACATGTTATAAACATGGTGTCACATGATTTGGCTAGGTATTTTACGACCGGCCCGCCTGACGTCAACTTACCTTAGGCGCCTTTTACGACACCTCGGTAAGAAAGAGGGTGGTCTATTCTACTCAGCCGGATACCACACGGCGGTTATATAGCTTACCATATTTATATAACTTACATATGTTACATTAACGTTTTCTTATTGCTTTTTTGTTTATTACATTTTTTTTAAATAATGTGGTAACTGTAATATTAGTATTATTATAGAATAGACTTAAATAAATTATTATACAGTAGCGTAATAAAGTGCGTAATAAACGATGTTAATTTATACTATATTTTTAAGTACGTGTATGGATTTTTATTATAGCCACACCGTTTTTATCCTTAATATAATATTTAAGCACCTTTTAGTTTAGACTTTATTATTCGTTAATCCGTAACGACCTCCATAAACGGTATTGTCCTTTTCAGGAGCCGCAAACTTATTTTGATCTCTATGTCGCCAACCATATACAAATATACATATTTTACCATCTATGAAGGTGTAATATTAAGTAAATTCTCATAACTATAACGTGAGAAATCTATTATCTTTGGAAAAGTTTATATTCAAATGATTAGAAAAAAAATCATGAAATGCCATTTCGATACTTATCGTACTGTAAACATTTTCATTTCACAATTCCAATTTTATTTAGGGTGCTATGAAAATAGCAGTGACTATAATACTAATTTTAAAACTACTTTTGAAGGCTTATTTTTTACCAACGATTTAAACTTTTCTTTCCTCCCATCTGTTAGAACGATTCCGATAATCGATTCCACTTAGTTTCTTGCCAGTTCTTCTCAGTGGATAGTAGTGTTCCGAACTGGTGGTAGAATCGTCCTGGCATAATAATTCCAAATTATATGAAACTTAACCTGTCAATACTTGTTTGGCCTGTTCCATATGTTGTAGCTGTACGTTGTCTTTGTTGACTATGTGAGAAAGCTGAAATATCTAAGTGAAATATCTGCAATTTCTAATAATATTCATACACACGGTGAAAGTGACTATTATCACTTTCTATATCCTTAAAAAGGAGGTGACGGAGACTACACCCAACATCCTGCTCTATTGCCAATCCCAGCCAATACGATTTATGTCAGTAAATTATAAAGTAACCACTGTTTAATTTATAACTAAACGTTACTTAGAAATAATTTTAAGAATCCGTGACAAAACTAATCGACTTGTTATTAATGCAAATGTAAGCAGAGGTTATATTAGTTAGCGACGCAACCCGCGATAGGCGATTAAAACAAATTAATTAATATTGTAAATACTTATTTCAATGTACTGCCATTACTGCCTTTGCCTGGGAACGCCTTTAAGACACCTAACGTTATAATAAAATTATTTTGCTATAATCCGCGATACAGTAAATAGAATATATATATTGTTAAATGTATAGTGGACTATCCGTATCCTGCACACCTGTGAAAAAAGCTTGAAACTAAATATTTTGGAACAATTAGAAATCATTAAGCACAACAATGGCACCCTCATCAACGAGCAGATAAATGTTTCTAGTTCAAGCTTATTGCACGTGTTCAGAGGTAAAATAAAGGGTGGGGATGAACCAAGTACTATATAACAATGCTTGTCTGGATATTGTTTCGCTTTGCGATTTTGTCGTGGAGTCTATCTCCTGATGATACTTCGGTTGCGGGGCGAAACGATTGTTGAATTTGTGATAGTGAACGTGTGTAGTGCTTGTGTATTATGGTGGAAGTGGTGGAGGTTTGTGCATGTGTTTTTACGAATCCTGCACGTATCGGGTATGAAAATATGGATAGTCCACTATACATTTAACACTATAAATATTTTCTATTTACTGTATCGCGGATTATAGCAAAACAATTTTATTATTACTCTTGTATTATGGATCTCCACAAAGTAACGCCTAATTCTATTAATTACACCTAACGTTCGTTGATTTCAAGGGAACAACCTAATATTTAATGTAATATAGACGTCGTTAGCACCAAGCAATTTATTTTTGTTAAATAAATGAAATAAAAATACTAACAATACGAACTAAGATGTCTGACTATTATGTTTAAATAAAATAAATAAATAAGGGTAGGGAAGATGTTGTAAACATCTTATTTACAAACTTTATTAGAAAATTCATTTATTTTAGATAATTTAACAGAAAATATATGGTGTATGCGATTAGTTATAGAGTGCCACCAAATATATGTGTGGACGTGACTAATTAAGTCATTTAAGTAAATGTGAAACATGTGTAAAATATATTCAAATTCAAATTCAAATTCTAATAAGTCTTTATTCAAATTGGCCTATTACAAGCACTTTTGAATCGTCAAATTAAAATTAATTTGAAGCTACAACTGGCTGCTATATCGCCTGCTTTTCACCGTATTTTCGATTACAACTGTCATATCATTTTGTTTTAACCCGCTCTCTCAGACGCATTGCAAATCGCTGTCTCTACTATACCCGTAGCCTTACTGCTGTGTAATTAGTATGACATGGTATAAGTGCAATCATAAAAATGGCTATCGGGAGATCTTTAGAATGAAATCTTACATCGAAGTCTGGTTCGCATACCATACAAGGCGATTCGAAGTTATTAAGTTCGCAACATAAATAAAGATTATTTAAAATTCAATAGACATTTTCAAATTTGTTATTCATATATTAATATACGGTATGTGAAGTGTCTATAAGATATTAGTTTGTGGGTTTAGGTATAAGATTCTAGAATGTAATTCCGCAATTAATTTTAGCTTTGCCATTACAGCAGTTTAAAACCACTATTTAAAAAGGGCTAATACTGAAAGCCTATACTATTGAGGATTACTTAGACGATGAGAATGCGTGGACATAGCTAGTCTTCGACCCTGTATAAGACAGACCTGTAATGACTTAATGTAAGTTGTAATAGGAAAAAAGCAACCGCTGAGTTTCTTGCCGACTCTTCCGGGTAGGAACAGCTTTCCGAACCAGCAATAGATGTTGACGATTCAAAAACACTTGTTTACAAGTTTATTTGAATAAAGATTATTTTGAATTTGAATATGTAAGTTAAAGTGTAAAAGTACCGACCTATTAATAGCGGGTTCCGTTGCTCGTCTCTTTCCAAATGAGGATTAGATCTTTGACATACCGCGCTGCTCTGGTGCGTAATGAGATGTTTATACATATCCCATAAATTTGAGGTTTGAAAGTTTCTTCGCCATGTTTTATAATTTCATCTATATCATTCATTCTCCTGCTCTTATCCCACTCTTAAGTGGGGTCGGCACAACATGTTTTATATTGTAAAATGATTTGGCTAGGTATTTTACGACCGGCCGCCTGCCTGACGTCAACTTACCTTAGTCGCCTTTTACGACACCGATAAGAAATGAGGGTGGTCTATTCTACTCAGCCGGATACCACACGGCGGATAATTTAATCTATATGTATAAAAGTAAAAGTAGGTATGTTTCCAATAGACTGTGAATCGGCGAAACCGATTTCAACAAAACTTTTAGACAATCGTTAGGTTGACCCAGCTGAGAATCTTGTAAAGTTCTGTCGCGATCGAAGCATAGTTTTAACTTTCAATGACTATTGAGTGTAAGTGGAAACCAGACTGAGTCACAGCAACGCAAGCCCGGACCGTTAGTTCTAATAATAATAATAATAACAACTGTTGCAACTCAAATGATATTAAGACAATTTTGACAGTTGTATGAGCATGCTACAATGTAGGAGAAGAGTTATTGTATAGATGAAAATTAAAAGTCTTTTCGGCTAGTTAAATTGATTAATGATTATTGGCGATCAACTAAAAGTGCTAAAACGTACGTTAACCTTTTACACACAACTGACCTTCAACGATTAAAATTGTTATGATACTTATTTCAAATAAATATTATTCGATATTAGTATATCAATTAGCACATTCCCGACTTCAATGTTGCTCCTAAATTTGTTACCAAGGTTGAACAGAGAATTTGCACGAATATTCAGAACCACAATTTTTTATTCCAATTATACGTAAACATTTATTTTTGCAATGGTTAAAATATAACTGAAGTTACATTTTATTGTAATTCTCTCGGGAAACAAAACTTTATTTCAATGTCAATTGATTTGCATAGAACTAGACTGCAAGTATTTTAAGATAGATATATGTTGTATATTTTCATTGTACATAAATATTTATTACGTTATTTATAGTCAATATTCTAAAATAAATGTTAGCCGTGTGGTATCCGGCAGAATAGAATAGACCACCCTCCTTTCTTACCGAGGTGTCGTAAGAGGCGACTAAGGTAAGTTGACGTCAGGCAGGCGGCCGGTCATTAAATACGTAGCCAAATCATATGACAACAGGTTTGTAACATGTTGTGCCGACCCCACTTAGAGTGGGATAAGGGCAGGAGAATGATGATTCTAAAATAAATGTTCAAACTTATCAAGGCGTGTCTGTCGAATCTCTGATGATTAGCGTAAAGTTTTCGAAAACTAACAGCAGTAGAAATGTTGTTTCCTGATAGAAAAAATATATTTATATTTATACATATAGTTAATAACTTAATACCGCTTAAATGAAGTTAAAAAGTAGTCAAGCGTAAACTTATCGATAAGAAATCTAATTGTCTTTAAAGGTCAAATAACCCAACAATGACCTTTCATTGTACAACGCCGCTCAGTTTTTGCAAATCGTTTTCTTTTTTGTGAACGTTCGATACGATTGTCAGTTCAATAACGTAAGGATACAAGACC
The DNA here is from genome assembly GCA_947086505.1 of Morpho deidamia. Taxonomy (NCBI): domain Eukaryota; kingdom Metazoa; phylum Arthropoda; class Insecta; order Lepidoptera; family Nymphalidae; genus Morpho; species Morpho deidamia. The sequence continues at coordinate 12,663,277 of CAMTZC010000012.1, read as the reverse complement.
CATGTCGAACACCTTAGGCTTAACGCCCTTGTCCATTACAATAGCATTAAGCGCTTTAAACCACAAACGTAGGCGTGGATGTTGAAGAAGTCGGGAGAACGTGATGATTTTATTCCTCCATAGGCAGTACATATCAACGGTGTTCTCAACAAAAATGAAAAATATGTTTATTTATTGAGAATAACCAACTGACATTATAAATACCATTAAAAACTCAACAATATTAAAAAAAATAGCCGCCGAGTTTCTTGCTGGTTCTTCTCGGTAGGAGCAAACTTCCGAATCAGTGGTAGCTTCTTGAAAACATTTGACGATTCAAAAGTACTGTAAACAGTCTACTTGAATAAAGAATATTTTGAGTTTGAGTTTGAATCTATTTAACTAAATTTAGTCTTAATTATAGATTACCATGGTAACATATAGTTAAAATTAATGTTAGTACATTTTACTAATAAATGTTATCATAGTTGGATTAAAAGTACGGATGCTATCGCTAAATATGTTTGTATAAAACAATATTTTGAGAGGTAATTATAATTGCTTCTCATTAGTAATAGCGAAAGTCGAAACACGAGTCTCTATTCTGATATTGACCTCCAATTTCGGACAAACCATCACTAATCTATTAAATGCACATATCACCTCAATTCACGTTGTATGCGTGGCAATTTAAGACGATGAGTTCATTCAATAAAGCTAACGACACCATAAATGTGGTTCTCGAAACCCACACGGTTCCCTAACAAGCGTGTCTATTTTAATTAACGTATTTCATGTGAGTCATTAAAGCTCTTTAGAACAGTTCTAGAGTCTTCTATCGTTAAAAGTGTTTGGTTATTTATAATTTATATCACATTTTTGAGTAGTGACTCTTAAAATCATTCGAATAGTTTTTTTTTGTCTCGGCTGTAAGAACTGAGCAATTCATGAATCTAATCAAATCAAGGCAAAATAATCTTAATTCAAGAAAGCTTTTAAAAAGCACTTTTTAATCATGAAGGATCAATTAGATTTAATCAAAGCTACAGCTGAATAATTTATAGTAGTGCTGCAATTTAGTTTGAGGGATGTTCGCCATTATAAAACTGGTTGCCATCGTAGGGTGAAGTTTCTATGTTCAACTCATCTTTTATCTTTAAATCACTTATTAGAATATTCTACAATATCATCATAACACATACACTAGATTCATAGTTTCTTTACAATTTTTGTTTGTCATGTAACTATTTTTTTTGTTTGGAACTCTATATTTAGTTTTAGAGGTGGGCGTTGACATCTGCAAAGCAATTCTTACGTATTGCAGAGTCATCATGACCATTGTAGAAGTTAGTATGTTAATTTGTTCCTGTATTATAATTTAATTCCAACTAACCACTTTTCGCGTCTAGTTCCCATGTAATCTAGTCTATTTATAATTACAGTTAATGCTTAAGTTTTTAAACCAGGTTTCTAAACCACCTGCCATCTACATTTGAAACCAAATTATTTTATGATGAAACCCAAAATAAGATTATACTATTCACTTAGTTTAAAATTAGGTCACTGAAATAACGTAATAAACTCTCGAATGGCGCTATTAAGTAAATAAACTAAGTTCTCAGGAACTTAGTTTATTCGTCATCAGTGACGAAGACAAACAGCATCCCGAAATAATTTAACGACGTAAAAATAAGCTAAAAGAAACAATAAATTCACCAACTCAGAAAAGTCGTCTTATTAAATCATACTGGGTTAAAATATCTAACATAAAATAAGGAAATGTTAATGGAATCAAAGATATGAATAAATATTGAAATCAATGCAGTATGTTCGTCTGTTGTAATTAATACCATTACAAGGAATTCAAAACCGCTGATTAAATTACATATAGATGGAAATACCTTGTTTATCTTCTAGTTTATCAGGATGTCATACTTTGTAACGCAGTTCGAATTTTCACTAGGTTGATGCCATTCCTTATGAAACTGATAAAGTCAAGTCTTCGTCATAAGCCGTCTGGTGTTTTATTGACCAAACTTATGAAATATTCAGGACCGTATCACAGTTCTAAATTTAAAAAGAACTGTGTAATATGCTGCTTAAAAGCGATCTTTTGTAAAGGCAAGAATATATATTAATCAAATCAAATCAAATCAAAATAATTTTTATTCAAGTAGGATTTTTACAAGCACTTTTGAATCGTCAAGGATCAATTAGATTTAATAAGCCACACTGGTTCGGAATATTGCTCTTACCGAGAAGAACCAGCAGGAAACTCGGTGGTCAATCTTTTAAACATTTGTTTTTCATTATTTTTATTGCAGTCTTGTTTGGAGCTGAAAGGATTTTCAAATCCAAGCATTTTTATCATTCAAATTCTCTTCAATTGTGCGATATGCCTTATGTATAAGCATAGTTCGTACACTTAATTTAAACTTTTCTGTAAAAAGTAAAAAAAAAGAGTTGCTAACTCTGCTGAGTCGCGACGCAGGGATTACAAGCTTTTTGTGCCTTCTGTTATATCTATGATACACATCGAATTTGGTTTGATACATATGAATATTTTTTCTTGCGAAAATAATAATAATAATCTGTAAGTATGCCTATTTCCTTGAACTTCTCGCGAAGAGACTCACATTTCCTCGTACTATATATAGATAGCACGTATGGCTCCCTTTTCGGCAACAAAAATCTTTCTAATATCTGCCGCTTTACCCCACAGCATTATGCAATATGACATGATGCTGTGAAAATAAGCAAAATAAACAAGTCAATCATCATTGACATAACCAAGATCTCTCGAAGTGATCCTTAGAGAACCGAATGAAACACTCAACAAAACATTGAATTCAAAGTGCTTTTGAACGCTTTACCAGCACGTGATGCGGTACAAACAAGAATTGCTTTGAATAAGTACGGGATTCATCGCTCGTATGGAGATGATAACGCTTTTACTTATATTTTCGATTACCATCTCATTATTACAAGATATATTACAAGATGTAATATTACTGTTCAAGGAATATAATTTACAATTAAAAATTAATTATTATATAATTCTATAATTTATAATTGGATAAAGCTCGAGTAATTATAACGCGCGATATGTGGCAGTTGCGCAACCAATGGATTTAAATTTGAGATATACGTTAATTCTTACGAGCAAAATCTCTCTTAATTCTTTACATTTTCGTCTTATATGATGCACAATACGCGTCCAGTTCTGTTTGTTTGGAGTCTGTTTCACCTTATAATGTATGGATACGCCGGCATTCCTGGTTATAAGATTCTAACCTCGTACCTATGCTAAATCATATCCTAGGGTGCAGTTTCCGTCCTATTAAGTTTTATATCGATATTCTAATTAGTCTTAAATTGTTCAATATATACTTTTAATTTTAAAACGCGTATACGTAAATTTGTGTACTTTGGTTTGTATAACAAAAATTTCGTCAATATATTATCTAATTCGTATGCACGCTTGTTCTACGTCACATGTCGAATACTAAAATTTGTTAAAGTTTTTTCCATTTGTATCCTTAATATTTTAATAATAGTGTCTTTTCTATATCTATTTGATAATAATTACTATACCGTTATAATCACTATCTTTGATCTGATTAGGCAATGCAGTACTGATCCGAAAGCATTATTAGCACTTCTTATTCCACCGAAGGACGGACACTATTGGACATAGGTATCTAAGGAATTTCTACACCACACGCACTTGTGCCGCTTGGATCTAGCGGCTCCCCAAGACCTTTTTGTCTTTAATCCAGTACGAAGGAGGTCTTCCAATGCTGCGTCTTACAGTGTGACATCGCATTCCAGCATATTAAGACTCCAACGCTCGTCATTGTCACCGATTGCCACTTCAGCTTTGCGACATGCTGAGCTACATTGATAACTTTTGTTCTTCTACGGATCTCCTCGTTTCTGATTCGATCGCGTATAAATACTCCAAGCATAGCTAACTTCATCGTCCGTTAAGTGACTCTGACCTTTTTTATGAGGCCCATCGTCTAGAACCAAGTTTCCATCCGTAAGCTATCACTGGCAACACGCACTGTCCGAAGACAGTCTTTAGGCCCAACCTAGAAAACCTAAAGTCTTCAAAAACCGAAATAGATTTCAGGATAAGTTTAAAATTTCGACTGAAGAAGACTCGGTTCTTGAACTACACGATATGCTTTGATTATATTACTTTGAAACTTATTGCTTGAATAATTACAATTAGAAATTAGAAATTATTTATTTTGTTCAAAATAGTTGTGATATACAATGTTTACAATAACTTTTTGATGCCTTAAATACACTTTAAATGTCACCACTAGCAACCAAACTAAGCCTATCTTGTATTCTTGGTTACTAGTGCCTTTTATTGTCTACTGCTAATTTTTTTTAAACAAAATATAAAATCATATTAGGCTTAATTAATTGTGTGTGAGTATGTGTTTGTGAGAATGTTAAGTGTGAATTTGTGTGAATGTGAGTGCGTGTGTGAGTGAATGTTTTTTCTATCTATCCTATGTATGTGGTGTTGGTAACTGAGTCTTGTTAATTTATGGGATTTATAAATTACTCTTCTTTTGATTGTATATATATATAATTATTTTGTACTACTATGATCGCTCTACATTTCTGTTACATTATATAAAATACAATTTTAAAACGAGATAGCGAAACTAAAGACTATATATTACCAAATCGAATGTGCTATAATTATTCAACAGCTCCAAGTGAATTAGCATGCAAACATTACGTACACAAAGTTTTTATCACGTATCGAGGCTGATAGGTGTACATAATTTAGTCCGTATTTGAGTTTCAATATAATAAAATAAATATCTACATTTATATATTGAATTAAAGTTTGGGTGAATAAATACGCTATTGTTTTTTTATTTAAATAATATATTTATCACGAAAATATACATAACAAAAAGTAAAGTAATGGCCTGTTACTATGCCCATTGCTGGGCTAAGGCCTCCTCACTTCGTTTTTGAAGAGAAGGATTGGAGAACCTACCGCGCTGCTCCAATGCGGACTAGTAGATTACACATAACCCTAGAATTCTATAGAGATATGCAGGTTTCCTCAGGACGTTTTCCTTTACATAAATTGTAATTATGAATAAGACACGTAAGTTTTTAAAGAAAAACTCGTTGATGCTTGCCCGGGGTTTGAACCCATGATTGTCACGCGGTCTCACCGCTAGGCTACCACAGCTTGAATATCTATAGTAAAGTAAAGTAAAGTAAAGCCTGTTACAATCCCACTGCTGGGAATAGGCATGCTCTCACCGTTTCTGGAGAGAAGGGTTGGAGCTAAGACCTACCACGCTGCTCCAATGCGGATTGGTAGGTTACACATATCTCCAGAATTCTCTAGAGATATGCAGGTTTCCTCACGGTGTTTTCCTGCACCGAAAAGCGTGTGATTATTGCAATTATCAATTAGACACATGAGTTTTAATAGAAAAACTCATTGGTGCCTGTTCGGGTTTGAACCCGTGTTCCCCTCGAAAGAGTCGCAAGTTCTCACCGCTGGGCTATTACAGCTTGAAATATACATATCTACATGTAATTACTTATACGCTAGTACTATAGAAATCTTGTCCGATGGTCACGCCCACTTGAAATGTGGGACCATCTCACGTGGGCGTGACCGTTCATAACGTTCATAACGTTGATAGTGTTTGAATCGCTAAATTGATTATTTGTACGAAAACGGAGCCAGCCCTCATATCATCCGAAGACGCAATTAGCCAAGGTGTTTGAATGAATAAGAATGTTTTTTACTCTGACTCCATAGCCTTAGGGTCTCAACTGCAAACGTCACAAATACATAACTCTCGATGAAAGATGTACCTATACTGCTTACCATACTGATTAACAAAGATAATTGCTAAAATTTATAATATTAGTATGGAATAAGTTAATTTATGAGTTGTGATAGCCCAGCGGCGATACCGTGCGACTCTTTCGAGGGGAACTCAAGTTCAAACCTGGGTAGGCACCAATGAGTTTTTCTATTAAAACTCATGTGTCTAATTGATAATTGCAATTTATCACACGCTTTTCGGTGAAGGAAAACATCGTGAGGAAACCTGCATATCTTTAAAGAATTCTGGAGATATGTGTAACCTACCGATCAGCATTGGAGCAGCGTGGTAGGTCTTAGCTCCATCCAACCCTTCCCTCCAGAAACGGAGAGAGCATGTCTATTCCCAGCAGTGGGATTGTAACAGGCCGCTACTTTACTTTACTTTACTATGTATATTTCAAGCTGTAATAGCCTAGCGGTGTGACCGTGTGACTCTCTAGAGACAATCATGGGTTCAAACCCCGGGCAAGCATCAACGAGTTTTTCTATAAAAACTTACGTGTCTTATTCACTATTGCAATTTATGTAAAGGAAAACATCGTGAGGAAACCTGCATATCTCTAGAGAATTCTAGGGTTATGTGTAATCTACCAGTCCGCATTGGAGCAGCGCGGTAGGTCTTAGCTCCAACCCTTCTCTTCAAAAACGGAGAGAGGAGGCTTATTTCCTGCAGTGGGATTGTTACAGGCCGCTACTTTAAGTTATTTTTAATCGCAAGTCTTTGCTGGTTGTATAATAGAGCAAAATTAAGTAATGCAAATACAAAGTCTTTAGGGAAGGTCTGTCTTGTTAACAGTTGCAGATTGTCATCATTGTGCGTCATTAATGTACTTGACACGGTAAGCTGATGATATTATTGAAAATTGTTATTGTATTATAGAATATATTACTATAGTAATAAAGCTCATAGGCATATGTAATAAATTTGTTTACCCGATCTGTCTGAGCCTCCTACGCCCGCGAAATTTACCGTCCTCATACTTATTAGCCACAAATTTACTAGGTGTTCGTGATAAGGACAAAATGTAATGCTAAGTTTTATGTGGTATGGTATAAATAAAAAATGTGATGTCAGTTTTTTTCAAGTACGAGAAAATGCCTTTTTCAATTTTGTCCCAATCTTAGAAATTCACAGTTTAAATTTAAGACCTTTTATTTATTTATTAATAATCAACAGCGTTACAGATAATACTTATTTAGAAAATGTAAAACTATACAATGAGGCCATAACTAGATTACAACATTTATAAACAAATTATTTACGTTAACAGAGTAAGGAAAATATAGATATGTTAAGTAACAGAACAAAGACGATATAAAAGATAAAACCAGACATAAAAATTGTAAATAAAAATAAAAATATTCACAACGTGCATTTGCGAACGTAGTTATATGTCAGAGTTATGTGTCATATGTTATGTGTCTGAGTGTGCGTGCGTGTGTGTTATTTAAAAAGATTCACTTCTTCTTTTTCAACCAATAGACATCTTCTGCTGGTCTTGAATTTATTTAAGGGATCTCGATATTACACAATATTTGCCACTTGGATTTAGAAATTTCCCGCGGCCATTTTGACGTCGTCAGTCCACTTCATAGGGGGTCTACCGTTCGGTACAATTTCCGGTACAGGTTAGGACCCCAAAGCCCAGCGGTTATTCGTACCCCAGTCTTTGCTATTTCAGCTTCGCGAAATGGTACCTCTTTAGGTCCTATAAAGCTTTCTTTATCTACGTAGATATACTCCATATCTCATAGCATAACAACATAGCTCACTCCATCGGCCGCCGAGCGCTTCTGAACTTTCTTATGAGACTACCATTTCTTAGTGACCAAGTTTCGAATTCATAAGTCATAATTTACATTTATAGGCGATACTTTGTGGAATTCCATGGGACGGAAATTATGATAGAACTATTTTGCTATAATCCGCGTTCTTTAAGAGATGTATTGCTTAATGTAGGAAGTAGACGATACCATATACATGCAGGACTAGTCACCACACGTATCACAAAATGCCGCCACCAACAACACTACACAAGCACTACACAGACTCACTACGACAATCTCTACGATCGTTTCACCCCGTAACCGAAGCATCATTAGGAGGATGGACTCCACGAAAAAATCGAAATTTAGAAGAGTTTAGCCTAGAGTTAGAGCTTTAGAAGAGAAACTGTTGAAACTCTGTCAATGTTAGCAATGTAAACATATATTAAGTAATATACACACAATATACACACAATATATACACACAATATACACAATAATATACACTCTATAATACACACTGATAATTACAGTCTTGCCAAAATGTTTGCACAGTAATCAAGCAACTATATGACGTTAATTGTTTTATCAAAATCATATGCTTAATTGAGAAATATTTCGCAAAGTTGAACTTTATGTGTGGCAAAAAATCAAGTTTTGTTAGTGTAATTGTTTGGAAAAAATCGAATAGTTTGAGTAATGCAAAAACTGTTTGAACTTGCTACAGTAAGGCTGACGATACGGACCAACAAAATAAACTTCAAAAAAAACTTTTCATTCACTTTTAACTAATTTACGATTCCTCAGCTAAACTAAATTATATATCATTCTTTAAATACTTACAATTTAAAGATCCATCCATAGAATAATGTAATAAAAATGCATACTTGTTTTAGTATTTTTGGAGAAAGTAACGTTGAAAATTGAACACATATATTACCTATTTCCGAAGTTAAGTTGTACAGTGAGATCTCTGTCAATTTTTTTGTATGAGTCAAGTAATAATATGTATTTTCCATTTCATCACCGTGACAAAGGTTATCCATCTCTCATCCAGTTATATACAAATTTTTTGGTTAAGATCGATGTCATATGATCTCATATGTGATTAAAATGTTGGGATTTTGGTAAAATTCTTATCTTCTATCTCAATCTTTATCTGTGATCACAGAGGTGTTGTAGCATCAACACTGTTATGAAACGTATTACTCGAAGGACTAAATTGATTTTATTTCACTTATTTCTTACTAGAACCTGTGATGGCCAAAGAGTTAGCGCATGATACCCATATTAAGGGTAAAAACCTTAAGAAGCAAGCATCTGTGGATTTTATATCAAACCTTATGTACCTAATTGATACCTTGAACCAGCAGTAAAGTTGACGATTCAAAAGCACTTGTTTACAAGTTTACTTGAATAAAGAATATTTTGAATTTGAATTTGAATTTGATAGCTACAATTTATCGTGCATTTTACGGTTATGGAAAACATTTTGATGAAATCTGGATATTCTAGAAGATTCCTGGGATTTGTACAATATTTCAATCCGCATTGGTGCAGCATGACAGATCTAAGCTCCAAACCTCAACGAAAATTTAATGATTATCAAATTATTGTTAGCCGATACCAGATGTACAAGCTGTGATAGCCTAGCGGTGAGACCGTGCGACTCTTTCGAGGGGAACACGAGTTCAAACCCGGGCAGGCACCAATGAGGTTTTCTATTAAAACTCATGTGTCCAATTGATAATTGCAATTTATCACACGCTTTTCGGTGAAGGAAAACATCGTGAGGAAACCTGCATATCTCTAGAGAATTTTGGAGATATGCGTAACCTACCAATCCGCATTGGAGCAGCGTGGTAGGTCCTAGCTCCAACCCTTCTCTCCAGAAACGAAGAGAGGAGGCCTTAACCCAGCAGTGGGCATAGTAACAGGCTGTTACTTTACTTTTTACTTTTATACCAGATGTTTTTTAATGTCGATGTTAAAGCTTATAAAACAACACCTATATCAGCCCATATTGGGTTATAATATTTACAATATCCAATATATTTGACGTAGGTGAATATGAGTAATACGTTGGTGCGCTATCAACGCATTTTACGAAAACGCATGATCATCTGTTTCCCGAACTTACAAATTCATACGTCAATAATAATATATATACAAAGCATATAAATTATATTAGTCAAACTGTTAATGACGACATTCCAAATACTATACTATCCTTACGGGCACATTAAGGACTTATTAAACAGGCCAATCCGGAATTCCACCAATCATGCAATTCTGCTTAGGTCGCATTGCATTGACGTCACGTTACTCGCTGTGGTTCCACCTAACTACTGACTGAGTCAGTATAGATAATATTATATACGCTTATATTGAGGTTGGAGCGTTTTTGTAGCTCAGTGTATTATAGAGGGTTGTACCTTTTGCACTGCTCGAAATTTTATTTAAATACAGTTTGTTTGCTACAAGTGAAGTGTAAGGTGTATGTATTTGAAAAACTTATTTACTTAAAACTTTATAACTTTTGTATGGTGTGTAATGTATTTGAAAATGTATTCAACTGATATATGTTTTCGGATTAACGATTTTTTGGACGTTGTATACTGTGTCTACATTTTGAAATCGAAAAAGGTTCGTATGTTTTACATTTTAATACAATATAGCAATTTTATTTACCAATAATAATATTTTATAATCTGTATTATAGTAAAAAGTATATAATAATATCGGAACTTTATTTACCAATTTATTTTATATACTGTATTAGAAATACAATAATATACATCTTTTGGATTTACAAAATTTATTGAATTAAATGATTTTTGCTTTTTTTATTTAATCCCATTAAGCATTGTTTTTTTTAATTTTTATTAAGGAAATGGTACATTAGATAGTAATAGAGATTTTTTTATGATACTCGGTACCTAGTCATTAGCAATAATTAATATTAATTATTTATCGTTCGTGCGTCACAATTCCAATGTTAAGCAACTATGCTATTTTCCGCTTTTTGCCCTCGCTGCCTAAAAAAAAACCTTCACCGCTATATTCATGGTCAAGATTTTTCAATGCCTTGCTTGCATTATAGGCAATCGATGTCTGAATTAAGGTAAATTTCATCGTGTGCCGAATTGATTATTGGATGGGTGACCGACATTCGGAGAATATATTTTTTAGTAATCATTCGTGTTTTTAATATCACAAACAGTAAAAGTTAATTTTATGTTTAAGAAAAATCGTTAATAGTTACTCAATACACCTAAAAAAATTAGAAAATGTTAAATGATATTTACTCAATAATATTTTTCTCTGTTTTCGATACAAAAAGCGAATATAATATCCCTATGTTTCCCTAATGTTTAAGCTTATTTTGTGCCCTGATGTATTACTTTATATAATCAGACAGACAGACTTTTGCATTTACAATATAAATATATATGATTATCTTTTTTTATAAATGTAATAATGGATCATATAATATGAATAATGGATATCAGGAGGACAGAGTCGGTCACGTCCACAGGAAATACATTCTACCACCCTGCACGTGTCCTCTCGGTGGCAAACGAGCTTGAAAAAGCCGAGCATCGGGCGGTAGAGAGAGAAAAAACTCGTTTTCTGACTACGATTAGAAGAGGCTACAGGGGCCTAGAGGATTGACAAATCCTTAAAACAACATGGCGTAGAAGGCAGGGGAAACCACTACAATTATTTCTCCCAATAAAATGCCCCGGCCTCAAAGATGACAAGTACGAACAAGGAAAGAAAAAACAACGAAAAAAAAAGGCGCTCAATGATTGGATCATTGAGTGTGAATTTAGCTCCCGAAAGTGTCGTCAGAGTATGGATTCAGGCTCAGAAATGGGTATTCTATTCTACTTTGGTCACAGCACGGAAGCCCGCAAATACTAATGATAACGGGCAAAGTAGACGGCAAGAGACCCAGGGGGCGGAGTGTACAGTGATGGTTAGATCCGACCATCTGGACTCAAACATCAGCTACGCATTACACTGCAGCGATGACCGAACCAGGTGGCTACAACTTGTATTTAGTAAAACTGAGGCGGGAATCCACGATACTCAGCAGTGAGCGAATGGTTAAAGGAAGGAAGGATAATTAAATCTAATCTAATGATAAACAGTGCTCCCCGTTAGCTCAGACTATGACTTAGGCCTACACTTTAGGCGACGTCTAGTGGAGGTTTGGTCGTATGATTGTGATTAGTCAGAAAACCGTAGAGTGTATGCCAGCCGAGAACAACTGACATAACTGGAACCTTCGTGTTTATTAGTTGATTTGGTTTTTTATTGATTAGTTGTTATTATGATATGATATGATTAGTTGTTTATTAGTTGAGTTGATTTCTTTTGGGACGCCATATTTTGGTTGGATCAAAAATCAATTCAGAATTTATAACATAGCGTAGGAAACATAGAATAGCGATATCAGAAAGTTGAACTTTAAGATATCGTATTTCAAACTGACATATTATAACTCCAAACAGAAATTAGTAAAGAACCGGTTCTCGTTAGAGATAATATCTGACCTTGGCGCATGTCAAAGGTGAAATGCTAATACTTGATTATAAATCAAAATAATCTTGTTATAATGGTGTAATTGTTGACGCTATAGCGATCATGCGCTTCAAGACCCTAAGTTGATTATGGTAATTTAACTTTTTTGAAACTATTTTTCCTAGTTCCAACGCTGGCTTTAGAGATAGTTATATCCACAATCCGAAGGTTGGCTTAAAGAAAGTAAAGTAACGGCCTAGGACGACGGGTTATAGTTAACAAATATAACGCTGTTCCGATGCGGCTTTGGGTTCGACGTGGCCTGGGTTTTCAAAATCTGGGATATATGCGTACACTTACATACATTATGCGTACAGTTATAAATATTAATCTTTACTTAGCGTAATCTGTATAAAAATATTATGTGTCCAAAAAATATCTATTATTTTGTAAATTCTGTAAAAATAGAACTTATTAAAAATGTTAAATAAATTTAATTAAACATAAAAACATATAATAAATATCAAGGTGTTGATTTATAGTTTTAAAGTTTTGACTGTTATTAAAAAAAATCCATCTCATTGCTTATTTATATTCTAGTGCTTTACTATGTACTACCACTAAACGCCAATATATTCCGTCCATTCGGTAAATGCTTTTCCAATGTTTTAAATTTCCCATTCCTGTGGCAACTTCCAAATAAAAACTATATATATATCAAACACTCTACTTTAAAAATGCGTAGAATTTACTGTGTTTCTGTTCTGTTGTAAAATTCGAAAGTTAGCCATTTCGAACCATTTGTATTAAATATATCGCACGCTTAGAATTAGGGCTTAATTGAGTTAGACATACTGTAATCCTTATTTCAATGCATTTAAGACTATCACGCTAAGAACTATTAAAATAACTAGTGTTTTCTTGATCTTCCAAGTTATGGTTCTGTTGGTGAGTTTAACACTCACGAGTTTTATAGACACTACGCCGAGCTTTATTGCAATTTGCCACTTGAAAACTGTTCTGATTTAGGTCACTTTAACGCTAAAAGTACGATATATGTAAATACTGTTACAGGACGATTGATATAATAATAATAATATACCGACCTTTCTGTTGAAAATAAAGCCCAATGGCGAGTAAATTGTGTCCGAACAATCCCGATAATCCAATCTTCGACCGGAGTTATACCAAAATCCCTACATAACAGTTTAAAAATGTTAGACATACATCCACTCACATACGTACTCTTACAGAAAGCAGTAATACTTGACACATGCCGCTTGATCCGTAAATTCCTTACAATACTACTACTAACTACTACTTTCCATTGCTTGGCCAAAAGCCCGTTATGGAAATACCTCGCTATGTTAATATGGTAGATTGTAATTAAATAAAATAATAATAATAATAAATCTTTATTGACTCAAAAACTTTAACATTCAGACACTAAAGTATATACTTTAAATCAAGCTTACAACAAATTAATACTACTTGAGTACTAGCTTCTCAACTAGGCCGAGCCTGTATCTTCGACACTAGTCTCTTCCAATAATAATAGCTAAATTAGCATAAAAAAAATTATAAAAGTGGGTACTTTGAAATAACATTTACAATTATAAAGATTACGATTTATGCTTACCCACATCTACTATAGATTTAATTTCACGTAATAGTAAGTTTTATTTTCATTCTTTACAGCAATCAGAGCGATGGAGGAAGCTTCGAAATATCGTGCAGTGGACGCCCTTCTTCCAAACCTACAAAAAGCAAAGGTATCCATGGGTTCAGCTCGCGGGTCACCAAGGGAACTTCAAAGCTGGACCAGATCAAGGCACGATATTGAAGAAGCTCAGTCCACAAGAAGAAAGATGCTTTAAGGTAAGCTAAACAAAAAAATCGTGTTTCGTTAACAGTATTTAATCTTGTAAATTTATGAAACAATGCATATACCCTTAAATATTTATTCGTATATAAGTCTCAGTTAAAAAAGTTAAGTACCGGCCGGTTCCCATCTCACTTGTGAGCAAAAATCTCTTTCTTTATTGGAGGTGATAAGATTTGCAAATGTGCATCCACCATATTACTGCAATACAGATTTTCTATTACCATAAAGTATGTTGTGGATTTTTCATAAATAATTTAAAGATATAAGGGCCCGGAGTTTAAACAATCTTCTACGATCTAATGATTAGACGATCTCGGCAAGTAACTTTAAATTGACCAAAATTACCTAAATGTCAAACGTACCCTAATTGCCCCGTTGCCTTGTATTTTATTAGATCTCAATAATCTCGAATAGTAGTACTAAGGTAGATGTAATGCTGCGGTTCACGAGCCTCTTTTAAAAGAAAATTCTATAAATGCCTGAAGAAAATCATAGATAAATGAAAGTAATTTTGTAATTAGTATTTTGTCATTTTATACATACATATTGCGTTCAAGCTGTGACAGCCTAGCGGTGAGACCGTGCGACTCTCTAGAGACGACATAGGTTCAAACCCCGGGCAGGCACCAATGAGTTTTTCTATTAAAAACTTATGTGTCTAATTGATAATTGCAATTTATCGCACGCTTTTCGGTGAAGGAAAACATCGTGAGGAAACCTGCATATCTCTAGAGAATTCTTGGGATATGTGTAACCTACCAATCCGCATTGGAGAAGCGTGGTAGCTCTTAGCTCCAATCCTTCTCTCCAAAAACGGAGAGAGGAGGCCTTAGCCCAGCAGTGGGCATAGTAACAGGCTGTTACTTTACTTTTTTTTTATATTGCGTTCAGTTCAAATAGGTTATTTGCTTACATATACCTGATCACTTTGATAGTAATGCATCACGATTGTTGAATTTAGTTTTTGTTTATTTTTGTTGACCAAACAAAAAAAATACACTGCCATTAATATATTTAGCATCATCCTCCTGCCCTTATCCCACTCTAAGTGGGGTCGGCACAATATGTTACAAACACGTTGTCACATGATTTGGCTACGTATTTTATGACCGTTCGCCTGCCTAACGTCAATTTACCTTAGTCGCCTTTTACGACACCTCGGTAAGGCCATTAATATTTTTATATTAGAAGGTATTTATTATTATAACTTATATAATATATAATGTATATATGGTATATCTTCTGAAGAGGTTTCACAGGTGCATACCTTTTAGATTTTATGCTGTGCTAGTATCTGTGGTATTGTACTTACAACATTCTTTTTTTATTTTCTGAAATCCTGTTAGGTTTTACGGCCGTGCAGCGACACCAACTGGGTCATAATACTTAGTGATTCTGCACGCAAGACCTGATCACAGATAGTCCACTCTACACTAAGACTTTCCGTAGTGGTTTTAGAAGTAATGTAATTTTTCCTTTTGTGAATTGGTATTCCCTAGTAACGCCCAGTTCTGTTAATAATCCTGTTTTAAAATTTTATATGCTTAATAATGTGGTAAAACTGGCGTATTGTATGATTCCGAATGTTGGGGACTGAAAAAGACGGATTACACGTGAGTTTTAATAGAAAATCTCATCGGTGCCTACCCGGGTTTGTACTCATGTTCCCCTCGAAAGAGACGCACGGTCTCACCGCTGGGCTATCACAGCTCTTTGCTATAACTGCAGCTAATCCCCTTTTATTACTATTTTATTTTCCTCTTATAATGAGCGTTACACGTGATCGGAGAATATCATACGATATTGAGATGTCTTTGGGTCACTCATATCATGTTAGGTCATACATGTTACATAAATAAAGCTTTTTATTATCTCCATTTTATAAAATACCGCTTTAGTCTTTTATTTATAGTAGTTATATCAAAGTTCATTTAAAGTTATCATGGTGTTCGATATGTTTTGTTAATTATGTATGTTAATCAGTTGTTCAATTCTTCGACCTTTTGAACGAAGCAAGTATATCATACCTTAAATTTTTTTGAAGTTTATGGATTACTAATTGATTATAATGGAATAAAGTCCGATCAACAAAATGTATTATGTTTAAATTTTACGTAGTTTATTCGTCGTTCGATACTTTTATCAATGATATATATCACTGAGGAATATATACCCTCAATAATGAATTAAACAACCTTTATTCAAATAAGCTTTTTCGGGTACTTTTGAATCGTCAATGATCAATTCGATTAATGAAGCTACCATCATCATCCATCATCCTCCTGCCCTTATCCCACTCTGAGTAGTGTCGGCACAACATGTTAAAAACATGTTGTAACATGATTCGGCTACGTATTTTACGACCGGCTGCCTGCCTGACGTCAACTTACCTTACTCGTATTTTACGACCCCTCGGTAAGAAAGAGGGTGGTCTATTCTACTCAGCCGGATACCGAACGGCGGACAATATAGTTTAAAATAAGGTACATATACGATAAAAAATTCAGTTTTTCCTTTGGGAACGGGAAAAACCACATCTTAGGTACATATATTGGTTGAGGGGAATTTGAACTAATCGACACATATATTTTTATTAACTTACTACCTCTATTATATAAAAAAATATTTAAATAAAGCTTTTCTCATTAGGAATATTTTATAGCCTGTTTTTAAATGACAGTTTTCATTTAATTATTTTTTTAGGTAATATAAGATTTTTTTGTATATTTGGGAATTTTACATCAAACGAAACAGTTCCAATTCTAGGAAAATAGTTGTTTAACTGGGTTTTCGAAGAACCAACTTTAAGGATACCGAGTATTTTCCTAATTCCCGTTATCAAGGTTAAACAGTTGCATCATCCTTCGACCGCTCATTATAAATTATAAAATATTAGAACATGTTTTTAACATGTTGTGCCGACCCACTTAGAGTGGATAAGGGCAGGAGGATGATTTAAACTATAATGTGTGGATATTGTATGGATGTAGCGACTGAGCCCTGATAGCGTAACAGACAGAGAGACAAACATAGGACAAGTATGAATAAAAATCAATATTTATCTTTATTAAACAGTCTACGTAAACCGTATTATTAATATCAAGGCAAATACGTAACTCAGTTGTAAACATTGCGATATTTACGGAAAACTCGAACATAATTAATTTAGTATTGATAACGGGCATAGTACCTGTTGTGATAAACAACCGTTTACATTGCAAATAGTATTAAAGTCCAATAGTCCGGTAACTTTAGGGCAAAGTAACAAAATGTAGAGACAACATAAACCAATGTTCAATGTTAAATTCAAAAAAATAGGCGTCATGACTGTAGCTTCTCAATATATCTATAGTAATATACTATTTGTAAGAAAAAATATTCACCTTTATAGTAAAAATAATAGTAACGACAGCAACGATTTAAAAAAAATAATGGCCGCCGAGTTTCTTGCTGGTTCTTTTCGGTAGGAGGAAACTTTCGAATCAGTGGTAACTTCTTGAAAACATTTGACGATTCAAAAGTACTGTAAACAGTCTTCTTGAATAAAGAATATTTTGAGTTTAAAATGTTTATCTTTTTTGAAAATGTGTGAACAAGATTTAACTTTGATAGATAGACAAGGTTGAGCCGCGATTTCGTTTATTAAAAGTTCATTATGATTTTACAAGCGCATTACGATTTTGTCGTGGAGCCTATGTTCCTGATGATGCATCGGTTTCGGGACGATCGTTGAGATTTTGGTGGTGATTGTGTGTATGGCTTGTGTGTATTATTGCTTGTGGAGGCGTCTTGGGATACGTGTGATGACTTGTCCTGCATGTGTAAGGTACGTGAGTTGTGCCTGCTTCATACACGTAGCATTGCATGCATTCGCTTATTATACGCGGATTATAGCAAAGTAGTTCTGTTATAGTTTCTGTTTATTAAAAGGTTTTATTAACTTGGTGTGTATGAATATTCGCATGTGAAGGTGGAATATTGCAAATTAAATTTGACCCGTTTCCCGGTGTCCGATTGAGCTGAAATTTGACATACTGATCCAGTCCCAATGACAATGCATGTTCATGATAAGCATGACCTGATGTTGCTGCCAGGATTTGCTCCAGACGAGCGAACTCATCAACGGTTTCGAGTAGGGACATGAAATTTTATTTTCTTCTTTTTAACTTACTTCTTTGTTTGTTCGTTTCGGAGAAATACCCTCATTATGTAAATAAAATAAATAATAAATAAAATTAAAAAATATTAACGTCGAAGAAGGGTTGGAGCCTTCTTTTAAACATGGAAATACATGTGCCAGAAGACTCCGCTCTTCCATCATATTTGTCTTATGAGTGGATGAATGTGCTTGATTGTGTATGCGCGTGCGAATTTTTGTGTGTGTATGTGTGTGTTAGTGAGCGTTAGTGTGTGTGAGTTTTATTCTTTTTTAGTTATTATTTTATTTATTTATGTTTATTATGTATATATTTATTTTAAATTACACTACATATTCTAGCAATGATTCAATTTCCTCATAATTTATAGGTTTAGGCCTTTCAGTTATCATTTTTTTACATGAATATAACTTTTTAGGGTATAAAACTAATTTTCCGTTAAAATGTTATATATACGTACAGATTGTCTTATATATTGCATGCTAGCAAATGTAATAGTAAAAAATTGTCATTGCTCAATAGATTTATTCAAAACAGCAACATTGCTGTTGAAGTCAGCGAATGTGAGGCATGCATCATTTTGTAAAATTCTGTAAATTCGCTTTATCACATGTTTATGGCATACGTTTACCATATTTCGTAATCTAAAATTCTCCAGTCTACGATTGACGTCAACAGGCGACGTACCTATTTTCGGGTTGCTCAAGACACGATAGTGCGTCACCTATTGTTTCAAAATTTGTTTAATAACTTTCATTATTTAATTGAGTTCAACGCACGTCGTCGACATTGGTACGAGAAAGGCGCGGGTTTGTTTCATTAATACAATGAGGATATCGGTCGCTGGTCGCATGCTTGCTGACTGCTAGTAACACTTTACTTTGTTGGAAATTGCGGCATACTGAATGCCAGCGGTTTTCTAATTGAAGTGCCTTCAATAAGGTTATAGTCTAGGCCAGCTGCAATAGATTTTGATTTTGTGATTAGATTAAGAATTTGAGGCTCTTTAGAAATATGGTAAACTTAAGTTTAACAGATAGTAGTTGCTAGTTTGAGCTGATTTTGCTCACTGAAAATTTCAATACTAATAAGGAGAGGTCGCTGGTTAAAATTCTTTACATTTACGATACAATTTTCATACATGAGACTTATGAACTAAAATTTTAATAAAAAATGTATTTCAATTTCAATTGTGCCTATTTTTTTTATTTACAACAAAACGTAGAAGTTATGTCTATCTTAAATGACTTACACGCTAGTACTATACAAATCATGCCCATGTGGAATGGTCCCAAGAATGCTGGCAGCGTTTCAGCGTTAGTCGCTGATTCTTTGTTCGAAAAAGGGGCCAGCACTCTTGTCACCTGAAGAGGCAGTTAACCGAGGTGTTAAAACAGACGAAATAAATTTAGCACCTTGACTCTATGGCTCTAGGTTCTCAAATTAAAATTGAGAATCTTATCACTTATCCTTTTTATGTGATCTTGTTGTTTTATAAAGAGACTAGCTGTGCCTGCAGTTTCGTCTACGTGAAAGTCAGCGTGTTAAAAAAATTTCCCTCGTAAATAACATAATATTTTTAATTGAGAAAGATACAGAGACATGCTGTCGAAGACTTTTTGTAGTATTTTTATAGAACTACACTTCTCTACTTTAGTTTATTTCTGTTAGATTACGCGGCGCACGCAAGTAAAGCTCTCAGCAAGCAAGGTTTCTTACAATCATCCGAGTCTTCTACACAATTTACATAAAAACCATAATGCACTGTAACCTAAACCTTCCGGTACAATTGGAATACCTTATAGTAAAAACGGTACAAAAATCCGTTCAGTAGATTTTGAGAAAATCGATTACATACATACAGACAGACAGACAGCTTTTGGGGACTTTGTTTTACAATACTCGTAAGTGTAGATTAAAGAAGAAAATACAGTTTTCATTACGTTAACAAATAAGGACCATGAACATTTATACAAAAGGCGTTTATAAGTAATCACAAAAAGCAGTCTCGTGATAAAATTACAATAAACAGGTTAAGTGGCCCCAGTTTAAAACTATCTGTAGTCATTAAAACTGTAATTGCGTCAATCGTGTGAAATACAAACAATGTTTTATTTTGCAATAATATCAGCAATGCAATCAATGATGTCACCTTTGATTTAATTCAATAATTATTAATATGCTTACATAGATCAAATTTGGACAATAAGATGTCTCAATAATTTAATTGGGGTCGGCACAACATGTTTTAAACATGTTGTGCCGACACCGAAAGAACGGCAACACACTCGCTCTGCGAGAGGTCGTGGGCGCGGTGATTCCTTGAGGTGTACCGCATGCTCGTTTGCCTTCTATTCCATAAAAAAAATGTTGTTATATAATTTGGCTAGTTAGCTACCGGCCGCCTGCCCGAAGTCAACTTACTATAGTCGCCTTTTACGACACCTTGGTAAGAAATGAGGGTGGTCTATTATACTCAGCCGGATGCCACACGGCGTGTCAACTTACCTTAGTCGCATATTACGACACTTCGGTAAGAAATGAGGATGATCTATTCTACTCAACCGGATACCACACGGCGTGTCAACTTACCTTAGCCGCTTTTTACGAAAATTCGGTAGATATGAGGGTGGTCTATTCTACTTAACCGGATACCACACAGCGGGTCAACTTACCTTAGCCGCTTTTCACGACACTTCGGTAGAAATGAGGGTGGTCTATTCTACTCAAGCGGATACCACGCGGTGTGTCAACTTACCTTAGCTGCTTTTTTACGAAAATTCGGTAGATATGAGGGTGGTCTATTCTACTTAACCGGATACCACACAGCGGGTCAACTTACCTTAGCCGCTTTTCACGACACTTCGGTAGAAATGAGGGTGGTCTATTCTACTCAAGCGGATACCACGCGGTGTGTCAACTTACCTTAGCTGCTTTTTTACGAAAATTCGGTAGATATGAGGGTGGTCTATTCTACTTAACCGGATACCACACAGCGGGTCAACTTACCTTAGCCGCTTTTCACGACACTTCGGTAGAAATGAGGGTGGTCTATTCTACTCAAGCGGATACCACGCGGTGTGTCAACTTACCTTAGCCGCTTTTTACGAAAATTCGGTAGATATGAGGGTGGTCTATTCTACTTAACCGGATACCACACAGCGGGTCAACTTACCTTAGCCGCTTTTTACGACACTTCGGTAGAAATGAGGGTGGTCTATTCTACTCAAGCGGATACCACGCGGTGTGTCAACTTACCTTAGCCGCTTTTTACAACACTTTGGTAGAAATGAGGGTGGTCTATTCTTCTCAACCAGATACCACACGGTGGGTTAACTTACTTTAGTCGCATATTACGACACTTAGGTAGAAATGAGGGTGGTCTATTCTACTTAGCAGGATAGCACACGGCGGTACTCTTAAGCATTCATTAACTATTTAACAATAATCATAATTATATCAAAATATTGTCAAAAACTTTGTCCGAAGTATTGTACAAAATATTGGAAAAAAACTAAGGGTAAATAAAGTCGTTTTATTTCATTCCCACTAAGGTATAGTCAACGAAAGAACGTCGTGAGGAAAAAATAATCAGATAGAGATTCTTCTGATCTACTGATCATTTTTACTCTTCCTTTTTAGAAATGTAATAGTTTTTACCAATGCTACTGACAGATTGCAAAAGCAAGAGTTCAATTGAGATAATTTGTTTAATTTTTAACTTCACTTGTTTCAGTTGCTGATGAAAGACATACTTCGGCCGTTTGTACCGGAATACAAAGGACAAGTTACGTGTGAAGATGGCGAATGTATCCTTTTTAAAAACTAACCTCAACGTATTTTTAATTACTACGAACTGTAAATTATAAGTTACATACAGTACAGTACGAGCTTTCAAGCAAAACTTCAAATGATGTCCGAAAAATACATATTTATATTAAAGAGAAATTAGAATGCAGTGAAACAGATAAATAGTTACAGCTCATGAATGCGATATCGCACGCTTAGTATTAAAGTGGCCTAATTCAAAATTAGGCATAATTGAGTTAGATACATTGTAATCCTTATTTCATTGCCATCTATGACGTCACGGTATGAACTATTAAAAAAAAAACTCTTGCTTTTCCAAGTTATAGTTCTCTTTAACATTCACAACTTTTGTAGGCGCTACGCAACGCTTTATTGCAATTTGCCAAAAAACACATTTTTATTTAGGTCATTTTTAAATTAAGATATGCCTTAAGTTTTTATATTTAAAATATGAAATATGAAGATATAAAGAAAATAATTTACAAGTTGAAACGGCTGGACGTATTTCTAAATTTTTATTGTCGTAACATGAACGAAATTTATGATACATGTACCTATAAAGTACTTTGCATAAATTTTGCAAAATGCTTCACAAAAGAGAGTTCTGTCTATCTAGATTCTTCTGTATGAATGTTGAAGATTTTGTATGGAAATAGAGTCGCAGTTAATTTCTGTAACTAAGTAACGGCCTGTTACTAACCCACTACTGGGCATAGGCCTCCAACCCCTCTCTCCAAAAACGGAGAGGGGTCGGAGCTAAGACCTACCACGCTGCTCCAATGCGGATTGATAGGTTACACATATCCCTAGAATTCTCTAGAGATATGCAGGTTTCCTTACGATGTTTTCATTCACCGAACAGCGTGTGATATTGCAATTATCAATTATAAATACATAAGTTTTAAAAGAAATACTCATTGGTGCCTGCCCGGTTTTTGGAACTATGATCGTCTTCAGAGAGTCACACGATCTCACCGCTGGGCTTGTAGCTTAATTTCTAGTTATAAGATAATATGTCAAATATCAATTTACTATGATTCCTTAACCAGCTATTATAGTATACTTACAATTACAAGATCTCTTGAGCGACTTCGACTGTCCGTGTGTCATGGACTGCAAGATCGGAGTTCGTACCTACTTAGAGGAGGAATTAGCTAAAGCTAAAGAAAAGACTAAATTAAGAAAAGTGAGTTATGTTTATTACAACAGTTGTTTCTTATCAAGATAGAGTTAGGAAATGTTACGTAAAATTATTTAAAAATATAGTTGCTTATTTGGAATCTTTTATAGAAGTAGGCGTTACTTTGCTGAATTCCATAGTACGAAAGTTATGATGGATTTATTTTGCTATAATCCGCGTTTGTTAAGAAAATCTATGTTATGCTAAGTGGAGGAAGCGAAAACGTTCTCATATCTTATACATGCAGGATTAGTTATCGCGCGTATCATAAGACGACACCATCAGCACACTACACGAGCACTACACATTCACTACGACAATCTCAACGATCGTTTTGCTTTTCAACCTAAACATCGTCAGGAGACAGGCTCCACGACAAAATCTCAAAGTCAATTCTATTATAACTTGTATTCGGAATCTATAAAGTAATCTTAAAAGGTTTAAGTTAAAATTTAGTATCAATATAAATATTTTTTATCATTTGTATAAATATACTATACTTTCAAATTTAATTAAATTAAGTTTTATTTATAGTTATCACATCAAAAACACAAAAATGTGACAAAAAAAGAATCATTATAAACGTCAAATTCTCGAGATTGAGATGAATAAAGCTTTCTGAATACCTCAGTATTTTTTTCTAAATAATTCAGACACATATTTTAAACGTCTAAATGTAAAATATATGTATTTGAAGCCCTAGAGTTGATATCTATACTACCCTCAGTAGACTTTAAGAATTAGTAAAATTTGTTATTACATAGCCCATTATACGATAGTTGGCACTAAGAAGGTTGTAGATCTGTTGTAGAGAAGCAGCAACTCGTAGATCATTAACTACCCTACAAACAATCATTAATGCCGACACTATTGATATAAATGTTAGTAAACAACTCCGTTGTACAGTAATACTTTTGAATTAAATAGGACCCGGGGTTTGAATTACGAATTCAAACCCCGGGCAGACACCACTGAGTTTTTCTTAAAACTCTTGTCTAATTGATAATTGCAATTTATTACACGCCTTTCGGTGAAGGAAAACATCGTGAGGAAACCTGCATATCTCTTGAGAATTCTGGGGATATGTGTTACCTACCAATTCGCATTGGAGCAGCGTGGTAGGTCTTAGATCCAACCCTTCTTTCCAGAAAGGGAGAGAGGAGGCCCTTTGCCCAACAGTGGGATTGTAACGGGCCGTTACTTTACCTTACTTTACTTTTATATTTCTATAATGTAATTGAACGAAACATGTTGACCTTCAAAATTTTCATATTTTTAAATAATTAATAAAATAAAACCCACGTTGCCCTAAATTGAACGAATTCTTGCGTGTTACGCCATCTTTCAAGTATCGACGTAACTATTACTCAATAACTACGTACTTAACAAACAATATTATTTTTCCTTGTTTTATGACGAATGACAAATGACAAATAGATATTGCGAATAAAATAAAATAATACTGTAAAAACAATTACATTGAATTTAAATTTTACTTGAATAGTTATATAATATAAATGTAATTTCTACAATAGATTACAGTCATAATATAGTATTTTTTAAATCAGTACAAAAACTTGTTATTTCACAAACACATGTTCTAACATGTGCTGCATGGTATTAATAGGAAATATTACATAACATAACACGACATTAGTAGAAATATACGAAATTCAATTGATTTTGTACAATAGTAATATTCTATTTGCGATTCATCTTGAACCGATATGACCTTTTATATAATTATCGTTAAAACATCGTCTATATATAGCAAACCTCGTTATTTTGTTTATAAATAAAGTATTATTTCCGCAAACTCATAAATTGGTAAATAGTGACACTTCGTATTTACGCCGTGTGGTATCCGGCTGCATAGAATAGACCACTCTCGTTTCTTACCGAGGTGTCGTAAGAGGCGACTCAGGTATATGCCGTGTCGTATCCGGCTGCATAGAATAGACCACTCTCATTTCTTACCGCGGTGTTGTAAGAGGCGACTAAGGTAAGTTGACGTCAAGCAGGCGGCTGGTCGTAAAATACGTAGCCAAATCATGTGACAACATGTTGTGCCGACCCAACTTAGAGTGGGATAAGGGCAGGAGAATAAAATGATAAGTGAGACTTCGTATTTACTGGGAATGTAATTTTTCCAACCTTTTCATAATTTTGTATCATCTGCCACACTTCGAAATTCGAATAAGACTATTAAACTATGTACACTAAGTTTATTATAAAATCCTATATGTAAATAAGTCTGATAACAGAAAAAGTCACACATTAATCAAATCCATTATGTAAATGCTGAAAATGTATAAAAATATTTGTTCACTTAATATAGTTGATGTAGCAAAATTAAAAATCTATTTTCATTTGTAGGATATGTACGAGAAAATGATCCAGATAGATCCAAAGGCACCAACAGAAGAGGAACATAGGAGTAAAGGAGTAACAAAGCCAAGATATATGATATGGAGGGAGACAATCAGCTCAACGTCAACTTTAGGCTTTCGAATAGATGGTGTCAAGAAAGCTGATGGCGCAAGTACTAAAGATTTTAAAACTACGAAAACAAGAGAACAGATTGTGGATGCCTTCAAAGATTTTACAGGCAGCTTTCCTACTGTTGTGGTAAGTGTGTTTTGATATTTGCAATTCTTATTTATTCCTCTATTTTGAATTTTTCTTATGTAGTCTTCTTTTAATTCTATGTCGTAAATTTACTGTTGATATGTTGGACATCTAAGTAATCTTTGTTTTAATCACTTTACTATCACATAGCTAGTAAATTCCAAGTATCTAGGAACAAATTGACTCCAACTTACGACATGTTCATTACAATTTGACCTATGTATCTGCTCAGACAAAACATTGATAAATTCAAGGCATTTACGTCAATACAATCTGATACTCGTTCGCTTTACGATCACAGCCTTATTATAAAGTTGTTAATTGTCACTTTTAAAAATATTACGTAGTGACCTTTCAGTCCCTATTTACAATGGTTATATAGTTACAAAGGTCTTTGTAAATGACCAAAGCTAGTCTTCAATCAATCAATCAATGATTTCGGTTGTCCTGATTTTATAAATTAAGGATAATTACGATTGTAAAGTCAAAACAAAAGTACAAACAGCACAAATGAACATGAACTTCCAAAATTATTTACATTTACAAGACATTATTTTTGCAAGAGTCAAAACTACGACATCTTTAGTTTAATATTCATGCAAATGTTTACATTATAGTTTAATAAAGATGTTAGACGATTTATCAGTACGATCTTTTGCATTTAACATTAAATTTGATTATGGCGTTGGTGTTTTTTGTCGTATACTGGTTTTCTTTGTAGCAAAATTTCGGGATAATCATAGCATTATTTTCTATCGTTACAGCCAAGATACCTCGAGCGGTTGAAAAATATACGGGCTACGTTAATAGAATCAAGCTTTTTCAAAAGTCATGAGCTTATTGGCAGCTCATTACTTTTCGTTCACGACAAAAGAAAAGCCTCCATTTGGATGATAGACTTCGCCAAAACAGTTCCTGTACCTGAAGGTGTGACAATCGACCATAACTCCGCTTGGAAGGTTGGTAACCACGAAGATGGCTATCTAATCGGCATCAACAACTTAATATCTATATTTGAATCTCTTATAAAAGACGATAATGGCAACATTGAGTGCTATTCTAATTTAACGTTAGATAAAAATGTAAGAATGGACACTTTAGCGACCTGAAATTTTCTGAACCTTCCTATACAGAGTAAATCTGTAGTGTGAATTTGAGTTTTGAATTATTATGTAGAGGCAAAGTACCAGTACAAAGGTACTGGACAACTGACGTTTGTAAATAGTGATTGTAATATAAATAAATATAATAAATAAATAATAAAAGACCGTTATTGTATTATTGATAAGTTGTTTATAATACTCATCTTAGAGTAAGTATTAGACGTCATTGGATTTATATTTGTAAGTTTCATTAATGACGCAACTTTTGTGTCACACAATTGTGTCCAGACAAATTGTGTGAATTCAGACAAAATATAAAGAATTTTAAACAATATACACTATAATTTGCTTTTAGACAAAATTATGATCTAATTTGGTACACATTTGAGTATTGTTACAATATTCAAATTAATGACGGTGTCATAGAAGATTGGTTTGACGATTTTATTTTTGGTGTCATAGAAGATGTGTGGTTTGACGATTTTATTTGTGAATCTCGGATTGCTAAAGTATACAAAAATATAATTTTTAAATTAATATCTTATTTTATTGATATTGTAATAGTCAGTGATCATTTCAGTAAAAGTTTGATATCCATTAAATAATTGTATTCATTGAACAAATTAGGAAATACGGTACTTATTGTATTCATTATAATAATTATTATTCTTTTAATTATTGATGTGTTTACTTATATATTATTTTGTAAAGAGTTATATAGAATGTCCGTGATGGTTATTATATGAATGGTAATTTAAAATACTTAAAAACACTCCCAGTGTTTATAATTCTCTCCGTATTTCTCGGGTTTCAAATTCAACGTAATCAAGATTTGTCTTACTCCAGATTCGTTGTAATACAAAAAATTAGGGAATTTTTTTGAATTTTTTTAAATAAGTTGCCATCTTTAAAGTCGCTTCTCTGGAATCTGTTTTATTTATATTGCAAATTCGGAGGAAATATTTAATATTACAATTTATACTTTGTAAGTCAGATTCCTAGGGACCTTTTGAGCCTGGGAACCCCAGGGCACTGTCCCGACTAGCACTCCGATAGCTACGCCACCGATGATGTCTATATTCCTTTTGAAGATTTTGAAAATGAAATGTTGTATAAGGTTGAAACAGAAAATGTTGATCTTTGCAATGATATGCATGCAAAATAATAAAACATTAAACACATCATAATAAATATTTATTGTTTCTGCAACTACACTATATTAGTGTAAAGACTAGATAAAATTTTATTCCTAGGTATGAATACGTAATGTTAAGTTTATTTTGAGTCACTAATTAAAACATATCACATTTTTTTGTGTTTGTTCTTATCACCTTTAATACGGTTTATGTACAGAAACCAGCTATACTCACGTCTTATTCTATCGGGTTAGTCCGAGTAACTAACTTATCGTGGTGGAAACTGATCAGTTCCTGATAGCACACGACGTGAGGATAGCTGGTTTCGATACATAAACTATGAATACTACTCACTATAGTTTAGATTCAAAAACCCTTAATATAGTTGTTCGTTATTTCGTTTTTCGAAGGCACATTTAAAAATACTCAAAGATATTCTTTGTTCTAACCTACAATATTGGCGATATACTGAAAACGGTTGCATTGATTCAATACAGACAGACTAAATAGTCTAAAAATTAGAAAGATTATGTGTTATCAAACACTATGATCTTGTTAAGATCAAGATTTGATAAAAAATATATAATTTAGTTACGTTGTAAAGTAAAGTAAAAGTAAAGTAGCGGCCTGTTACAATCCCACTGCTGGGAATAGGCCTCCTCTCTCCGTTTCTGGAGAGAAGGGTTGGAGCTAAGACCTACAACGTCGCTCCAATGCGGATTGGTAGGTTACACATATCTCCAGAATTCTCTAGAGATATGCAGGTTTCCTCACGATGTTTTCCTTCACCGAAAAGCGTGTGATTAATTGCAATTATCAATTAGACACATGAGTTTTAATATAAAAACTCATTGGTGCCTGCTCGGGTTTGAACTCGTGTTCCCCTCGAAAGAGTTGCACGGTCTCACCTCTCAGCTCTTACGTTGTATAATATATGTTATAAATTATTATAAATATATGTAATATATGTTATAAATTGTAACGAGAAAAGTTTGACACTATTTGATCTTAATAAAAATTAAAATATGATTTTAAGGACATTATCGTTAAATGTTTAGTTTGTTTCTTTTGGAAGGTATTAATATAATTAGTTCAGATTTAATCATAAAATTGCAAAATTTTATGAGAAAATTTTTATGTATGTGGAGTTTAATTACTATGAATTTATAGAAAAATAATATAAAGAAACTTTGAATAATTTATAGAATTAGGCGTTACTTTGCGGAGATCCATAATACAAAAGTAATAATAAAATTATTTTGCTATAATCCGCGATACAGTAAACGGCTTTGCGATTTTGTCGTGGAGTCTATCTCCTGATGATGCTTCGGTTGCGGGGCGAAACGATTGTCGAGTTTGTGATAGTGAACCTGTGTAGTGCTTGTGTATTGTGGTGGAAGTGGTGGAGGTTTGTGCATATGTTTTTACGAATCCTGCATGTAACGGGTATGAAAAAACGTATAGTCCACTATACATTTAGCACTATATATATTTTCTATTTACTGTATCGCGGATTATAGCAAAATAATTTTATTATTACTTTTGAAAGAAACTTTGATTAACGACAACTGGATATGTTTTTGTTATACAAAGAAATGATTCTGAATTATGAAAGATAAATTAGCCTGCATACATAATCTTTTTATAGCATAAGCAAATACAAAATTCATTTAAGGTAATTTACGAAACTATTCTGTTTCCTTATTTTTTCTATGGAAACATCGAACGTCACATAAAAAATTGTTACAAATAGCAAATTATTAATTTTATTGTTTAGCAAAGTTTATATTACATTGATGAATTTAATAAACAAATTTTTGAATGTGATTAACTAACTTACATAATCTTGATCATGATTATAATGAAAGATCTAAAAGGTAAATCTGTTTAACATAAATAAAATTATGATTGCGTATCATTAAAGAATAGATATACAAATAAAAGGGTAAACTTGGACGGCTTATTTAACTTAATAATAAATTAAATTTTATTTCTAATAATTGCACTAAAGTATCTATTACTGGCACAGTATTACGTGTTGTCTTTGTTATTATCTATTACTATATCAGTTAAGCTACTGCGTCTTGAACCTCCTTCAGGGGTGGAGCTGCTGTCTTTTCGTATTCTTGAGAAAAGACGTGGTATCGGTGCTGTTCCAGATCTACTCGAATCAGCTACTGCAGGTGCTGGTGAATACCTTCTAGTTTTTGGATGCTGACTTTCATGCTCCGAATAAGGAGGCGGGGGCTGCATTAACATAGACATTCGATTTTCTCTTTGAGCAGCAGCTGTTATTTGCAGCTCTGCACCTGCAACAACTGTTGCCAATGTCGGAGTAAATTGAGGAGCTGCAGCGCGAACAGATATTCTTCTTCTCCTAGGTCCAGTCATTTCATCTGGATCTCCTCTCGCAGGAATGTTAGTTAAATTTAAGTCAGGTCTGTTAGACCCGCGCGCTACTGAAGCTGATGAATCCGAAAAACCAGGCGTGTCAAAAGTATTTTGACTATTAACAGTGTCTAAAACAGCTAGAGCTCGTAGTAAGTCTGCAACGCTTGTATTTTCTAAAACTTCAACTTGTTCAGATTCCGGAAGGTTTGATATATTTACGTCAGGATCAAATAAACTAGGACGGCCTTGTTTTGTTCTATTTCTATAATTATCAAATTCACTGGAGAATCCTTGACTACTCTCAGCAGCTTGTCTGAAGCTGCTTATATCACCAGCAAATAAACTACTTCGACCCATTTTTGTTTGCTTTTGATATTGTTTGATGCTTTCCTCGAAATCGCTACTGCAATTTTCTGGCGAACTTATTTTTCGGCTTTTACCAAAAGAAGGAAATAGACTGCTGCGACCATGGCGTGTTTTTTCCTTGTAATTAACTAATTCGTCTGAGCTTTCCGGCATTGTATCATCATCGCTTTTTCTAGATTTACTAAAGGTAGGCAACAGACTAAGCCTTCCTCTTCGAGTGCGATTTTGATAATTTTGTAGTTCATCCTCGTCTACAGTATCCTCATCATTACTTGTATGATCACTAAAATCAAATGTTGGAAATATGCTATGTCTACCTCTTTTTGTATTTTCTTTGTAACGTTTTGCATCGTCGTCTGGATCGCTAAAATCAAATGTTGGAAATATACTATGTCTACCGGTTTTAGTTTTTTCTTTGTATGCTTTAGCAGCAGTTGCATCCTCATCTTCACTAAAATCAAATGTCGGAAATATGCTGTGTCTTTTTTGTTTATAAGCATCCGCTTTATGTTCTTCTGTAACGCCAAATGCTTGAAAGATACTTCCTTTAGTATTCTCTGAATAGCCCTGGGAATTGCTTAATCTACCTTTCATTGTGTTTTTAATATATTCTGTAGGAGTTTCACTTGAGCTTTGCTTCTTAAACAATCTTGCAAATAGACTTCTTGAATGCGAAGTTCCTTCAGTAGATGCAGCATGCGCTGGTAAGGATAGCTTTCCGCTTCGCATATTGGCTTCTTTTCTATACTTTTCAGCCGTATCACCATTTGTCCATGTAAATTCATGATCTAAATTACCAACAGACTCTTTTCTGTAATTTGGAACAGCAACACTTAAGGCTCTTGTTCTCATAGGCGTATTTGGTAGATAGTCTTGGCCAATAATGAACCGAGGGGGCTTTTCACTAGCTAAAATATGGTCATCGTCAAATATATTTATACCTCTGCCGCGATGTTGTTGTTCGAATCCACCTAATACATTTACAACTCTAGCTAATAATTCAACTGGTTTTACAATAGCAGATGCTGTGAATGTCTTTTCCTTATCTATTCCAAGAAGATCAGTATCCGACTGAATGCGTAGCATATCCTTAGCGGAGAGTTGAATATTTTCAGAGTTTGCTCGTTTTCTCTTAACAACTGTCTCTCTTGGTTCTATGTCAAAGGTGAAATTTGGACAACTTGCACTTCTGTGTAAATGCGTCGCTGCTTTAACGTATACAGGCTGAAATAAAAATTTTGTAATAAATAATAATTCCATTTTGATTTCAGTTAGACCTCAAATTTAAAATACAAAACTAAAGCTGCCAATTTTACCTCACTTCAAATAATAAATCAAGTTATGAGTAATAAATCGTGCAGATAAAATAATATAGTTTATTATTTTTTACTTCTCTCAATACAATTTTTCGGCCTAAATTTAATCGTATTTTCAGGTAAAAATAGGAGTTCCTTAGAAAACTTTTTCAGTTTCTCATTATTTAGGAAGTTAATTCTATATCTAAAATAAAAAAAACATTTTTTACTCACTTTAAGTTTGATTAAATTAGCTTCATTAACTATTTTTCTTATTATAGCAATATCTCTAGTAAATCCTTGCAATATTTTACTTTGTGTTGCTTTTAATTGGTATGCAAATTTTTGTTCCAATCTATGGACACGTTCAGATCTCATTGCACTGGTAATGAATCCGAGAAGCATTGCTATGTATCCGAGACCGAAAGTTATCCAAATTATGAGAAATATCTGGTACGCCGTAAAATAGCCAGGTTTGAAGCCATTATTAACAGTTCCTGAAAGCAATTTAAAAAATATAAATTTGGTTTTTAATTTAAATTCTTCATGGCCACTACCTACTGCTATAAAAAAAGAGCAACCTCTTTACTATAAAAAACCTAATTTAGTGTGAGCAAAGTAATGACGATATAGATGCTGACGTCACAAATAATCTCGTAAAAGTGTAGTAGGAAAAAATAAGCAATTATTAAGGCCTTGCTCGTGAGTGCAATGTCGAATGTTAATGCAACAAACATTATGCGGACAGTAGTTTCAGTCAATGACTAAACAGTAGTAGATTCTGTATAAAATAAATTATACATTAAAGTTAAGTAGTGACGTATTAATATCCCACTGCTTAGCAAAGGCCTCTACACTTTCTTGAGATAAGATTTGTTGCAACGTAGTATGGTAGGTTATAGATACCCAGAAAGTTAGAGATATTCACAGAGAAACAGGTTTTCTTTAGATGTTTTCCTTCAGCGAAAAGCATCTGATAAATTGCATCAATCAGGCATATAAGTTTTAATGGTAATCACAGTAAGCATCACCTGACCTAACTAAACTTTCGTCTGTCTTATATTAACTTATAACTTGTTAAAAAATAAAAGTTAATCCTAATATAACAATATAAAACTATTTTCATTCTAAACTAGGTGATGTTGAAGTATATTCGACAAAACAAAAAACAGTTTTTTTGTATTTGTGTGTGTAATCATAATTAATTAGGTTTTTATGTATTTGCAAAATTACTGTCAAATTCGTATATTAATTTTAAATGAATACAGTTAATACTCAATACATACCGGCCACTATATCGCCAAATCCTATAGTGGTTAAAGTAACAAAGGCGTAATATACACCAGCCACATAATCCCAGCCTTCGAACACGATAAAAATACAGGCAGGCAAGAATATGAAGAATAAGAACCCGGGGACTAGGTACAGGAAAATTTGACCAAGCATGCCCAAGTTATTGAAGAAATAATCCAGTTTGTCGGCACGCTTCTCGTTTTTTCTTTTATATTTGCGATAGATAGAAATGAGCTGAAAATTAAAAAAAATCATTAGAAACAGCATCTAGAGACTTGACGAATGTTTAATAGACAATTTGTTTATTGGCGTTATTCAAATCATAATACCTAATCTTTATTCAAGTAAGCTGTTGCAAGCACTTTTAAATCGTCAAGGATTAGTTAAATTTAATAAAACTACCACTGGTTCGGAATGTTGCTTTTACCGCGAAGAATCAGCAAGGAACTTGGCGGACAATCTTTTACACATTTTGAATTTACATTATTAAACCGCAGGCTGAAAGGATTTTCAAATCCCAGAATTTTTATTATTCATTTAATTCTATATTATTTCAATTATACTTTATGTATAACCATATTTCTTACACCCGTTTTTTATAGGCAACTTTTCTATAGGTTAGTACAATATGAATTGCGGACGTATTTTTAGTTAAATCAATAAAGTGAACATAGGGCTTCTAACTCATCTTGGAGAGAAGAGTTGCAGCTTAGACACAGTGAACTGGTGCGGATCGATAGGTTGCATAAAACCCAGGATATCCCAAAGATATGCAAGTTTCCTCACGATATTTTCCTATTTATTGCCTTCAATACTTATGTTAGCTTGTCTAATTTAAAATGACGCGCTGCACTCTCGTATTTACCCAGTCAAGCAAATTTAAAATATGAACAAAAAACTCAATTGTATTGGTTAATCAGTTGGTAGAGACAACGTACTAGCTAAGGAACGGTTGTTCTCGATTTGTTGTTCAATTTTCTCCGAATATGCGAGAAGGTGCCTTGTTTCATAGAATTAGCCAGCGCTACTTCATATAGAAAGCGTTGCCAGATTTATCACGCGACTAGTCGACTAGTTCGCAAAAAGATTGCAAATCATACTTAATATTTAATTAGAATTAAATAGCTCAACAGACACAAAATTTCATTATAAACATTAGCACTCACACATTTATATCAATTAGTTAAGTTTTGGGACGCGTTATTTTAAATTAGACAAACTTTAGCGGATAATGTGTCGTGTATAAGTATGTTTTAATTATATTTTACCTGGAGACCAAAGTATTCACCGAGATTTGCTAAGAGAATACCGTTGATAGGTATACCAAACAGTCCGTAGAATATCATCAAGATTCTCGACAGATGAGTAGTAGGCGCCAAATTTCCGTAACCTGAAAGTTTAATAGTTTTATTAAATAAATTAAGGAATCATTTTTTATATGGGACGCTTACGCACACGGTACTCCGTCCCCAAAGTGACTTAATACTTGTAATATGGGTGATAGACAACTGTTACGTATATACTTATATAATTTTTAATATATACTTATTTATTATTATAAGCTGTGATAGCCCAGTGGTAAGACCGTGCGACTCTCTAGAGACGAACATAGGTTCAAACCCGAGCAGGCACCAATGAGTTTTTCTATTAAAACTTATGTGTCTAATTGATAATTGCAATTTATCACACGCTTTTCGGTAAAGAAAAACATCGTGAGGAAACCTGCATATCTCTAGAGAATTCTGGAGATATGTGTAACCTACCAATCCGCACTAGAGCAGCGTGGTTGGTCTTAGCTCCAACCCTTCTCTCCAGAATCGGAGAGAGGAGGCCTATTTCCAGCAGTGGGATTGTAACAGGCCGCTACTTTACTTTTTTACTTTTACTAATATCAGAGGTCGCTATACTAAGGTGTCTCATCCAAGGCTAGACCTTGGCTTAGTGTATCGAGTAGTTAAGTCTTGAAGTAGCACTAAGATAAGTTATCAGGCCACTGTTGGATGTGGAATGCGGATTGCATTGGAGCAGCGTGGTAGGTCTTAGCTCCAACCCTTCTCTCCAGAAACAGAGAGAGGAGGCCTATTTCCAGCAGTGGGATTGTAACAGGCCGCTACTTTACTTTTTTACTTTTACTAATATCAGGGGTCGCTATACTAAGGTGTCTCATCCAAGGCTAGACCTTGGCTTAGTGTATCGAGTAGTTAAGTCTTGAAGTAGCACTAAGATAAGTTATCAGGCCACTGTTGGATGTGGAATGCGGATTGCATTGGAGCAGCGTGGTAGGTCTTAGCTCCAACCCTTCTCTCCAGAAACGGAGAGAGGAGGTCAGGCCTCCTCTCTCCCAGCAGTGGGATATTAACAGGCGGTTACTTTTACTTATTTTTTTTTTCTTTATTGTACATAATAATATAAAAGAAGAAAGAACAAAAATAGCCCATATACTTAATAGACATTATAAGTAATATGGGTATATTAAGTAAGCTTAATATACCCAGACTCAAAGAAATGACAAATTTTGCTAGAAAATGTTGGCCCTCGGCGGAAATCGAACCGCGACTCGTGGAGCTGAAGGCAGGGTCATTGCCAATTGCGCGAACGGGCCAGTCATTTGTTTTATTATTTGAAATTTTAATTACATCGTTCTTGGCGGTATTTTATTGACTTTCGCGTTGACATGCCTTGAACATCTTTTGCTTTTTTCTAGCGCTGTTTATAAATTCATTTGATAAATGGATTAAACCCTTACCAATAGTACTAACGACTGTGTATGAGAAGAAGAAAGAATGATAGAAGTCCCATTTGAAAGGCTGCTCAGCGTCATCTGTCGTATAGTTGAACATGGACTTGCCGCAATATTCAGACAATTTGCGTAGTATATTATCTTGCTTCTCAGGGTCGTTTGGAATATAGTTCTCATAGAGTAGATCTGGAAAAAAATAAGAATAATTTTAGTTTTTGAAAAGCTTTAGTTTCGCCTGTATTTTTAAACGTAACCGACACCTTTTTTCATAAAATATTCACTTTAGTTTATTCTGAAAGTGTATTTTTTAGTTATTTTAACACCATTAATTATATGATTTATGGAAGCAGGCGTTTCTTTGCGGAATTCCATATTACAGGCACTATAACAGAACTACCTTGCAATAATCCGCAAGGTACGTTACCCCGTGCGGATTATAGCAAAGTAGTTCTGTAATAGTACCATTTATTATTTTTAATAAAAATCTCTATTATTATCTAATACAAAGCAGGTTTGTATGGCGATTGCAGTAATGTAGATCATATATTTTTAATTAACCCTCTGCTCAAATACTCGCTACTAAATTCTTGATTTGCCAACCAATTCGCATTTGTACCTATTTCGTTGTGTCGTACAAAAATACCTTATATGTATGTCCCAGTTGTTTTTCACAGCCTAACTTATTAGTTAATTCTATCTATGAACATTTTGACTGACGGAGATAATTTCAAAATATTTTTTATTCAAGTGGACTGTTGTCAGTACTTTTGAATCGTCAAATGTTTTTAAAGAAGCTACAACTGATTCGGAAGTTTACTCCTACCGAGGTGAACCAGCAAGAAACTCGGCAAAATAATCTTTTAAAATATTTTTTTTTACAATTTGATAGATAATTACAAGTTAATCATTGCAGCTTGGTGCATAGCAGGCAGGTTAAGCTGTGATAGCCTAGCGGTGAGACCGTGCGACTCTTTAGAGACGACATAGGTTCAAAGCCGGGGAGGCACCTATGAGTTTTTCTATTAAAACTTATGTGTCTAATTGATAATTGCAATTTATCACACGCTTTTCGGTGAAGGAAAACATCGTGAGGAAACCTGCATATCTCTAGAGAATTCTAGGGATATGTGTAACCTACCA
This sequence comes from Morpho deidamia, assembly GCA_947086505.1. Taxonomy (NCBI): domain Eukaryota; kingdom Metazoa; phylum Arthropoda; class Insecta; order Lepidoptera; family Nymphalidae; genus Morpho; species Morpho deidamia. The sequence goes on along the minus strand of CAMTZC010000012.1, from coordinate 12,625,990 downwards.
AATCGCATTGGAGCAGCGTGGTAGGTCTTAGCTCCAATCCTTCTCTCCAAAATCGGAGAGAGCAGGCCTTAGCCCAGCAGTGGGCGCAGTAACAGGCTGTTACTTACATAGCAGGCTGCAGTTAGGATAAGCTAATATCACTCAAATAATCCTCAATTGTCAATTGTACTGTGTAACGTTTTAAGATAATTTCTAAACTTGTGTCAATCTTATCTAAAATCAAGAACGAGAATTAAACACGACTACCTATTAGGTTATGAAATGAAAAGTTATCTGTGTTTTAAATACCTCGTAAATAAAGTAAATTAATATTAAATAAACTAAAATGAAATTAATTTTTGTATGACTCGCTCTGAGAAACAGGAGGTGTCTCACAGTGATAAAGCTCTCTATGATGAAAGAAGAGAATTTAGTCTGGTTAATGTTATGTCTACACTACTTTATTTTTTCCTGATTGATGTAAAAAAAGTTTTAATATAAAATACAAAACATCGTAAAAGAAAACAATTAAATATTCACACTACGTTTGATGACAATCATAGTTCAGTGTGATAAAATGAAACAATATGTTATGTGCGGTTTGAATTTTATGTTTTTATCAACACTCGTAAAACATCATTTTTATAATACAACTGAATTGAAACAGGTTCGGGTTTGGAAATACTGCTTAATTTTAATGATTTTTACGTGGCTAAAACGTGAAACCCCATTAGGCGACCAGAGAAAAATTGACAATCAAGCAGTGTCTCCTAATTAAACAAATCTTAAAATAACCCAAAGGCTATATTTAGATAATTCGCTTATGAAGTTCTTAAGTTCTCTTGATATCACAGAATAAGTAAACATTAAGTTATAAACCAAAGTCAAGAGATAAGGGTCAACGCCAATTTATAACGTTTGGTATATAATTTATAATTAGTTCTAGCTAGTTAGAGCTGACTATTCTCAACGACTTAAAACTTAGATATGCTTACCCTATCACAACGAATGAACATTTCTGATCTTTGTACTCTACATTAACTTCTAAATAGTAAAATTGACTGTCCCTCTTTGTTATCAGAAGTGAAACTATCCGTACCTCGTAAATTCAGAGCAGTTCGACAGCAGAATTTCTTCTTTATTAAAAAATATCGTACTAAGGAGAGATGACAAACGTCAGTAGATTATACCTTAAAATACCTTAATAATAGCAGTAGTCGAAATCAAAGCAAAATAACACATTACCATAGAGTAAACTTGGTAATTAAATTCCATTATTTAAATGGAAAGTAAAAAAAGCCATTACAATACTATAGTCGACATTTGGCTACTATGCTTTAAGCAAATAATTATATACATATTGTTGTACAAAGTGACGACTTTAACAAGATTATGGATCTAGTTAGACAAAGTATTAAAATAATTACTAGATCACGACAAAAACGTTAATGTACACGGTTAATTACGTTCTTAGTTTTTATGGCGACAATTTTATGGTTGGTTCAACACAAATGAGACAATTTGTTTTTAAATCGAAATTGTATCGTTATAGTTTTCTTTTGGACATAAAGTAATAGCCTATTTTCTAAGTCGAAACCCAAGATATACGAGTAACTACAATGTCACATATTTGAGAAAATTTCTCGTCTCAATGGAAGGCTATAGATATGTTGGACATTACTTAAGCAGAATTAATCATGATGATTTCCTTTATATTATTATGAAAGCTTATAAGCTTCAAACAAGCTTTTCCCTGGAATATTATGAAAAAGTACTGTACATACAGCTTACAGTAAGCCGTGATAGCTCAACTGTGAGACCGAGCAATTCGTTCCATGGGATCATGGGTTCAATCCCGAGCAGTCACCAATGAGTTTTTCTGTTAAATACTAGTGTGCGGAAGCGATCATTACTTTTCATACCAAAAGAGGCATTGATATTTTATTGTATACCGACAAAGAAGGCGCGGTGGCGATTGTCATCGGATCAACATTAATGTTGTATAAAACCGATTCAGTGCGGTACGTTTAAATTGAACCTTTACAATGTGAAGGACTGAACCACTGTCAAGATCAAGGTAATGTGACTTCAGTTATGTAATTAAGAAAAATGATAGATGAAAGTTAAAAAGTTATGTAGAGTACGATCGAGAGTAGGTATCGAAATTCAAATTATTTAGCGATAAATATATTGCATCAGACATGTTGCAATTATGCAAGGAAACAGTGAATCTTCCCTGCACTTAGAGCAAATTCATTTACCATTCCATAGATAATCTCTACCAAAGATTCTCTTCCATAGATTTCTTAAGTCTTCGAATAATGCGTGTTGCCAGTGATGACATATCGAACCGAAACGTGGTCGTTGACTATAGGCCTCATAAGAAACGAGCTATGCTTGGAGTATCTCTACGTGATCAAATCAAAAATGAGGAGGTCCGTCGAAAACCAAGGTAACCGATATAGCTCAACGTGTCGCGAAGTTGAAGTGACTATGGACGGGACAAATAGTGCGGAGAACAGATAAGCGTAGGGGTCTTAAGTTGGCGAAATGGCGATCCTGCACCGGAAAACGCAGTGTGGGTAGACCGTCTACGAGATGGACTGATGAAGTCAGAATGGTCGCGGGGAGCTGCTTCATTAAAACGTCACAAGATCGTGTGGTCTATCGGTTGACGAAGAAGATGTTTTCATATCACGGATTATAGCAAAATAATCACTACTTTTGTGCTATGGAATTCCGCAAAATAACGCCTACTACTATTAATTATTAAAATTCAAATCATTCTTTACTAGCTATATATGTTTCTTCTGACTCTTCTCTTTCGAGGACGACGATGTTGCGGGCTTGTGATAATATAAGACCTGCCTGGAATGACATATTGATTGTTTAATGTAATCTTCAAGTGATATCTCTTCTTAACTAAATGAAAGCCACTCAATGGCATTCTTTATCTTTTGCGCCATTGAGCGCCATTTAGCATGACTATATCAAATATTATAGTTATTATTCAATTCATTTGCATTCACCTTAACCATTAAGCCTTTCTAAGAATAATTTTTTATTCGATAATAGGCTTAGGCGGTAGGTAGTGTTTGGTTGCAAGTAGGCGATGAAAAACGATAATGTAGTGTAAGATGCTTCACCAGGAAACCCCCATAAGTTCTTGCTTTAAAGATTGGGTACCATTGCCCACATAATTAGTCGGAAAGACAAATGCTGGTAGGTATTCTATACCCTCGTTAAAAAAATTATTAAAAATAATTCAAAATAGTTAATACTTTTGTCAGAAATTGTATACTATTAGTGTGATCATTTCAAGATATTAGGTCCTTACATATGAAATTGGCGTTTTGTCGTACTGGCCACTTTGATCTCAAATATTACCTTTATGGTTAGGAATTCCAAATTCAAATTCATACAGCTATTTACTCATGCATTTGTGTTTCAAACCCCCTAATTCATTTGTTTTTTCTTCTTTTGTTTTTTTCTTTGTGTCACTCTGTTTACAAAATGGAAAACATGAAATATCGCGTTATTTACGAGTATGAGTTCCACCGTGGCACCAGTGCTGCAGAAACGGCTCGAAGGATTAATGATGTGTATGGTGACGGTGTCGCAAAAGAAAACACAGTGCGTTTTTGGTTCCAACGTTTTCGTTCTAGAAATTTCGAACTGCAGAACAAGCCTCGTGGACGGCCGGAGACCAAAGTTGATAATGAAGAATTGAAGGCTATTGTGGAAGCGGATCCAACGCAAACCACGTCCGAGTTAGCTGCAGGCTCCGGTGTTAGTGATAAAACTATTCTAATCCACTTGAAGCAAATTGGAAAGGTGAAAAAGCTTGAAAGGTGGGTACCTCATGAATTGAGTGAAGCAAACCGACAAACGCGCGTCGACTGCTGCGTTACGTTACTCAACCGGCACAATAATGAAGGAATTTTAAATCGAATCATTACCTGTGATGAAAAGTGGATCCTCTACGATAATCGGAAGCGCTCATCGCAATGGCTGAACCCTGGCGAACCAGTCAAATCCTGCCCTAAGCGAAAATTGTCTAAAAAAAAGTTGCTTGTAAGTGTTTGGTGGACTAGTGCCGGTGTCGTTCACTACAGCTTTCTTAAATCTGGCCAGACGATTACGGCAGATATCTATTGTCAGCAACTGCAAACCATGATGGAAAAGCTAGCTACTAAACAACCGAGGCTGGTCAATCGCTCTAGGCCACTGCTGCTTCAGGACAACGCTAGACCACACACTGCACAACAGACGGCTACCAAATCAGAGGAGCTTCAATTAGAATGTCTTAGACATCCACCGTACTCTCCGGACCTTGCTCTAACCTAAAAAAAAAACGACTTTATGTTCCTTCCATAGAAAACGCCAATTTCATATGTAAGGACCTAATATGAATTTATTTGCCTATATTAGGTTTAAGTTAAATTAAGCTTATATTTGATCCATTCCGATGCAAACCACGAATAAGCTTTTGCAAGACTATTAAATATATTTGTATACTTAATTTTTTTGTTTCATATAAAAATGTTTTTAGCTCCACTATAATAATTTTGATAGAATTTTAGGGAATAGTGAGATTAGAACAGCATTACGATTGAGATTTCAACAGAGCCAAAGATAGATACGTCACCACCTGGCATCAGTACCATACAGGTAAACGCATCATCAGCGTATTAAGGGTGGTCTGATGTTGCGCAAGTAAAGGAACATGTGATCATTCGATTCGAGCATCTACCTCTGCTCAGTCGCGGTGCTAAATAGTAATATTTTAATTCGATTTTTAGAAATATATATTTTTAGATAAAAACAATAAAATCTTGTTTTGTAAAAAACAATTTGACTTTCCCGAGTATTAAACTAGATATACTTATATCAGCGATAGCCCAGCGGTGAGACCGTGCGACTCTTTCGAGGGGAACATGAGTTAAAACCCGGGCAGGCACCAATGAGTTTTTCTAGTAAAACTCATGTGTCTAATTGATAATTGCAATTTATCACACGCTTTTCGGCGAAGGAAAACATCGTGAGGAAACCTGCATATCTCTAGAGAATTCTGGAGATATGTGTAACCTACCAATCCGCATTGGAGCAGTGTGGTAGGTCTTAGCTCTAACCCTTCTCTTCAGAAACGGAGAGAGGAGGACTATTCCCAACAGTGGGATTGTAACAGGCCGCTACTTTACTTTTACTAATATCAGGGGTCGTTATACTAAGGTGTCTCATCCAAGGCTAGACCTTGGCTTAGTGTATCGAGTAGTTAAGTCTTGGAGTAGCACTAAGATAAGTTATCAGGCCACCGTTGGAAATATTGAGAAACACATCACAGCTGACCGATATCAAACACCCTTCGACTTGATTGGCGAAGACGCTACAAAAACGAGTATATTGCGGGCTTCAATCCATAGGGACGTATCAACAAAAATACAATTTTTTGTTTTTTACTCTTATTTATTTCTACTATTTATAACCGGCCTTGTCGTAAATGGTTTATGGTGTACGGCGTATGAACTGTAAATTGTATTTATACTAACATGAAACACCATACAAAAGGTTATCGGTATCTATGTCTTTCTGTCTGTCTACCTGTTACGCTTTTACAGGTGATCCACTGGCGCAATATTGGTAAATTTTGGTACAATCATAGCTTTTTATGTATAGGCTAAGCTAGTATATATGCTAGATTTACATATAGGAATAAAAAAATCCCGTTTGTCTTTCGGGAAAAAAAAACAATACATAATTGAAGGTATTTTAACATTTAGGTTGCAACGAGTAATTAGTACACCTGTATTGTACCTGTATTCTTTATCGCGATCGTTATTTATTTGTTAGGATCAAAAGAATGCATTTATTTAAATGGTACAAAAAAAGCCTGTAAAACTTATTCCTTGCTTGCATATAGCCAAAATAATTGCATTTCCTTGCGTTATACAGTTTTGCATCGTCTATAGTTTAAAAGATCTAAGGCTGGTGTTTGCTTCGGTGTACCAGCGCTCAATCATAATAATCAAATAAGTTATTTAAGCTCAAATCTTTCGTATGATTCTTGAAGTAAAGATTTAGAATAGAATAGAAATATATTTTATTGTATACCATAATATTATAATAGACACATATAGGACTTGGAGTTCATTAGGCGGCATTGTCGCTACACAGCGATCTCTTTCAGACCTTAGGTTAGAGGACATAATCGTAGCATAAAAGATGGAATCAAGGTGTACGTGAAATAAATAGATGCATTTTTAGTCTGCATTTTCTAACTCGAATGATATTCTGAAAAACGCTTTTTGTAATCGATGTCTAAATACATTAATCATCGTTTAGTGATACCTCGTTTGTTTGTATTGTGTTCAGTACAATATTTTACGTCTTCTGCGGGGAAATACCTTGAGAACGCGGGATATCACCGTAAAATAAGCTCTGAAATTTTATATTTCTTGCTTTGAATAGAAAAATAACAATTTATCAAGCAGCAAATGCAGGATAAATGCTTTATTCCATCGGTGACGAATACGGAAGTTACTAGCACAGGTCCTTTGCTATTCAAATCAGGGTTCACCGAAAATAAAAAATGTTTTCTCATTAATTTTATCTTTATTATACGTCTAGGATGTATCGTAACAAGCAATTAAGGATACAAACTATTTAAGAATAACTCATAGGTACCTTTCAAGGACTCGAAATCACGTATACGTGTCAAATCTAAATAAAATCTATTATAAAACAAAGTCCTAGAAAGCTGTCTGCCTGTATGTAATCGATTTTCTCAAAATCTACTTAACGGATTTTTGTACGGTCTTCACCAAAAGATGGTTCCGGATGGTTTAGATAAATAGTACATATCGATATTATGTAAATTGTGTTGAAGAGATCGAGCAGTTGTTGCTTGCTGGAAGCTTTAGTCGCGTGCGTTGCGTAAACCAGCAGAGATACGCTAAAGTAATGTACAAGAGAATTGTAGATCTATAAAAATACTACAAAAAAGTCCGCGATAGCATGTCTCTATCTCCTATGGTTTACTCAGAATAACTACTTTTATGTTTAAAATTTGAAATCTTGAAAAAATTTGTGACACGCTGATTTCCAGGCGGGCGAAGTCGCTGGCACAGCTAGTTTCTTATAATTATTAAAAAAAAGTAAAAAAATAATAATTATAAGAAACTAGCTGTGCCAGCGACTTCGCCCGCCTGGAAATCAGCGTGTCACAAATTTTTTCAAGATTTCAAATTTTAAACAAAAAAAATTATTAAAACCTATGGCTTAATATATTTAGAAATTGGCTGTAGTCAAAATGCGTTGAATTTTTATCAATTAATTTCTAAAAATGCTGACATGAAGAAGCTATCTCAAGAGTACATTGATAGTTCAGTATAAGATATGGATTTAGACGTTTTTCCAACCGTTTCATATAGTCCCAATTATTATTTAGAGTTTAAAATTTTTGATGAACTAATGTATCAGTAATAAAGACTATTAATAATTCGAGTCAATGATAAAGATGTTCTTGATTTCTACTTTTAGCTTTACGGCTAAAATAAAATATTTGATGTAATACCATAACTGTATTTTGTCCTTTATATATGTGACATGTATTTATTCAGTTGGGACTATCGTGATACGGTTCATATTAACACGATTTACTGGAGGTTAACGTTTTTCCATTTTTTCGTGACATTCTAATGATTCATGACTTGTAAGATATGTTAATGTATTAGCAATGAGACAGCAAAGACAGATAGTTTAATATCCAGTATAGTTGTAAATATTATGATAATAAATATTGACGATGATTTGATGTAATACCAAAATTGCGTTCAGAGATTCTCGGTAAGAAATCTATGTTAGATTTCTTAGTATTTTTTTTAATTCTATATAGATGGGATTCTATAATAAAAATCTAAATTTACAGTAGCGAGTTTATTCCCAAATTTCGAGAAAACGCTTTCTGTTGTCACAGATTTCTAACAACCTTAAATATTTCGCTATGCCAATTAACGAGTTACCCGTTTCAGATATTCTCCAAAGATATACAAGTTGTTTCATGATATTTTCCTCCATCGTAAAGCGTATGAGATATATAAAGATTACCCTAGACATATGTTTAAAGAAAATTCTGAAATAATTAATCGAAATTCAAACATGTTTGTGTTCAGGACTAGGTATGTATCCTGAGTTTTATAAATAGTATACATTGTTTTAAAAAAGAAATCGCCGTGTGGTATCCGTCTGCATAGAATAGACCACCCTCATTTCTTACCGAGGTGTCATAAAAGGCGACCTAGGTAAGTTGACGTCAGGCAGGCGGCCGGTCGTAAAATACGTAGCCAAATCATATGACAACATTTTTGTAACATGTTGCCGACCCCACTTAGAGTGGGATAAGGGCAGGAGAATGATGATGATTGTTTAAAAAAGAGAAATAGGAAGACGAATCGATAAGAGCATATGCAGACTCATTATAATTCGATACTCACATATTTTCTTATTTTCGGGGATTATGCGTAGGTAAAATTTATTATGACTTTGGCGAAATTAAATTGCGTAAGACACATCTATTTGTATCGATATGAAGTAGAGATTTTTTAATAATACAGCTAATAGAAATTTGTGTATAGGAATTGATAAATAGGCATTCGTCGAAAATGCGCGTACCATACTCGTATTTTGTATTTTTGCCACTACAACAGTTTATAACACTGTTAAAAGCCTCCCTTTAAAAGGAAATAGATATAAAAGCCTACTCTACTATTGAGGATTATATAGATGATAAAAATGGGTGGATATAACTAATCCTCTGCCCTTTACAAGACAGTAATGACCAAATGTAACTAGTTATAAGAATTATATTTGTAAAGAACAACTACCGAGTTTGATGCTGGCTCTTCTCGGTAGGAACAGCTTCCCCAACCAGCAGTAGAGTTGACGATTCAAAAGCATTTGTTTACAAGTTTACTTGAATAAAGAATATTATGAATTTGAATTTGTAGATATATTATGTATGATTTTTGTCCAGGTCTTGCTACTTTACGTACGGCACTAATCAAAATGTAATTTTCCGATCACGACTCGGCTGAGGCCGTAGGTGTTTGCATGTCATCGTATATCTTTCCACTTTGAGATGTTAAAATGTGATTTTCAACCTGTTATTACCTACTGAATTTTCTTATTAACTTGTATTGTCTTACAATTATTTTGAGGATTACATAAGTGATAAGAATGCGTGGATTTTGCTATTCTTCGACCTTGCACAAGATAGAAATGCCGTTATAAGAATTATATTTTAAATAGAGCAACTGGCGAGTTTCTTGCTGGCTCTTCTCGGTAGCCACAATTTTCCGAATCTGTACTAGAGTTGACGGTTCCAAAGTACTTGTTAACAAGTTTACTTCAAAAAAGAATATTTTCAATTTGAGTTAAGTTTTATTTTTAAATTTACGCTATTCAATTGAAATTCACTAATGGAAAACAACAGACCAGAAAGAGAAAAAATAGGTTGCAATTTTTTTCTGGTTTAGTAATAACTAAGTTATATTAAAAAATTGGTTATTACGATATAATACTTTTTGCTTTAATAATAGGCTGTGATAGCACAGCGGTAAGGCCTTGCGACGCTTTCGAAGACTCTAGGGGTCAAATACCGGGCAGGCACCAATAAGTTTTCTATTTAAACTTATGTGTCTAATTGATAATTGCAATTTATCACATGCTTTACGGTAAAGGAAATATCGAGAGGAAAGTTGCATATGTCTAGAAAATTCTGGGGATATATATTACGTACCAATCCGCATTGGAGCAGCGTGGTAGATCTTAGCTCCAACCCTTCTCTCCAGAAACAGAGAGAGGAGGCTTATTCCCAGCAGTTGGATTGAAACAGGCCGCTACTTTACAAGCATAAGAGATAGAGACAGTCTCGCGGACTTCTTTGTGGTATTTTATAGACCTACCATTCTCTAGTTCATTCAAAACTTAAGGGTATCTCCGTTGGTTTACGCGACGTACGCAACTAAAGCAGGCGAGATTTTTTAAAACAGCGCAACCTCTTCAACACAATTTACGCAAAATATATACCTAAACTTTTCGTAAGTATTGTTCTACCTTTTAATAAAAACCGTATAAAAATCGGTTCAGTAGATTTAAAAAAAATCGATCACATACAGACAGATAGCTTTTTGGGACTTTTTTTATAATAAATTTAAATATCCGTCTAGATTATAATCAGTTGGTCACCGTCTTACAGTACGTGGTATGTAATCGTGACTGTGATTTAGGTCCTGTAATGAAACGATAGCTATGCTATACACGCGATATCTTATTGTTTCATATCACTATCATATGATTCATGGTTCTTAATGACGCTCATTGGCTGATATTCAATCATCGATATACATAAATTAGATCTAAAGTACTTTAACTTGTATAAAATTGATACAACATTTGTATATCCGCACCAGACGTGAATAAGTTAACAAGTCCAAAATTCACACTTTCCAGGGCAGCCTAAAATAGGTTTACGTTAAGTATACGATTAAGAGAGTTATTTAAGTATTCATAAGTTTGTTAAATACTTATTGACTTCACTGAAATGTTTACCATATAAATTAGGCAATCCTAATGCCTATTATGATTAAATATATAACATGACGAAAATTGACTTATCAACATATTCACGTCTGGTCACGAACATATTGATTAAATTTTTATTTTATTCTTCCTAGGAAAGTGGTCTTTCTCGAGCAGTGAAATAAATAAAGACCTTTGCTTTATATTATTTAATGTGAACAACCATCAAGACTTACATTCTTAATATAATAAAATACTCTAGTAATTTGTACAATTAGGCGTTACTATGCGGAGATACGTAATACAAAAGTGATATAAAAATTATTCTGCTGTAATCCGCTATAACGCAAATAGAAAATATATAATGTTAAATGTAACGAAGACTACAGATTTTTTAATGCAGGATTCGTAAAATGGCTTGCATTACAAAACTCGACAACCACAGTACACAATACACACATTCACTATCACAAACTCAACAATTGTTTGGTCCCGTAAAGAAGAATAATCAGGTGATAGACTCCACTACAAAATCGCAAAGCGACTCATCACCCAAGTAAAAATAGTATATAGTGATTGGTTCAACCCCCACCATTTATTTGACTTACAAATACCTGCCTCGCTAGAGATATGAACAACATTAAAATGAATAAAAAAATATTCTTAAGCGCATAATACCATAGAAAACGAACTGTTTTACAGATATAATTTATACTATTGCCTTCAAAACTCACATAGAAAAAATATATAACTAGTGTTCGTGTGTCGTAAAGTCTAATAAAACTCTTAATTTATTGTAGTATAAACAAATAGTCTCGACCCACAGAGACGATTTACTTGTACCGGAAATTTGTAGAGTCCATTAGCATTCAGTAACTGTGTGACATAAGGAAAACTGGGATTAAGGACATGTCGGTAAGAAAAGACGTCCTCCTGTAGTTTGTGCTCGCTGAATCTTTGATTTACAAACGGAAATGTGATTTTCCTCTTTCTAAACGCCTCTAATTTATGATAATAGATTAGAAAACAAAGAAGGAAAACAATCATTTCCTAATCTTTCAGAAAATTATTTTGATAATTAAATAAATTGATATAAATAAGCATTAATAAGCCTCAGTTCTCGAGAATTTCATCATAGAAAAGATCTTTATCATATAGATTCTAATTAATTCGTAAAAAACCTAATATTTAGTGATCTAATGTTAATAAATGGAAATTAAGAAATCATTGTATTATATTAAAGCTATAATTTAACGGCAAAAAATATTATTTATATCCTAAATTTAATGATAATTCTAACACTCTAAAATTATCTAGCTGGCAAAATTTGACAAATCGAAATATTGTTGTTGATGCAAATCAATGTTTGATGATTATGAGACTGATTAACTAAGCATGAAGAAAATCTGAAATTACAATAATTATGAAATGAGATAGAACATATGAAATCTCGAATGTTACTTCTACGAGTTAATAAATTTTTGGTTTACCGTCTGCAAACTGACGGAACATATCGAATGTCACCGGGAAAAATGTCATTGAAAAATCTCTAATGATAGTTGTAACGTAAATTGTTGTTATAAAAAATAAATAAATTGCTTTTATAGCTAATATTCATTCATTTATTATATCGCCATTATATGTACGAGCTAATAATAGAATTTTTACGTCTGTGTACATTAACAATTTAAGACTAGTACGTATCTTGATCACGTAAGGTTTGTTTAAAATCTTTTACATTGATCTAACTTCCTTGCGCTTTTCGTAGATATTATAATGTATATATTTTTCTCCGTCGTATTATTTTGGTCATATGAATGACAATTCACCGCCTCCAACAACACACTACACAAGTACAACACGTATTCACTACGACAATCTCAACGATTGTTTTACCCGGAAGATTTGTGATTTTGTCTTGGAACTTCCTTCCTGATGATTCTTCGGTTACGGGGCGAAACGGTCGTTGAGGACAGGCGACCGTATGTGTATTTTCCCATGTATTTATTTATAATAGTTCCATCAGGCACTTTACTTATTACACAGCGCAGACAATTGTAAGTTTCTATTAAACACATGTTTTACAAAAAAATTATGACCCTATCCTTGGAGAGGATCACTCTGTCTAATGATTTAGCAATTACGGACTATTCAGTAATTATTATTATTGTTAAATTTAATCTATACAGGGTGTCCCGTAATAATTGGCTCACCTTGTTACGTTTTGATAATAAACCTATTCAAGACTGAAAATACATTAAAAAAATAGGTTTTCGAGGTGGTACCCAAGTTACGAGGTTTCTTTAATCGTCGAATTTTGTGACACTGCTTTGCGTTTCTGTTTACTACAGTTAGTTAGTAAGTAAGTGAAATTTATGGACTTTTTGGTAAAATAGTCTTCATAAACTGTACAAATAGTAGTGAATTATATGAGTAGTTGTTGTACGAAAAAAACGTATAAATATGCTAAATATATATTTCTCCTGACTGATATTGATAAAATATATAAGCCGTACGTTGACTTGTCAACTACTGCGACACAAATTATTAAGTAACTTGTAAGTTAACTTTTCTACATAAGTCTTGTGAGCAGGCAACATTTATCAGTGTCAGGTTTAACGAGATACTCCTAACAGGATGTCATTTCTTATATAAGATTCCAGATTAGGCGTAAATCGACGTAAGTTAATGCATTAATGGTAAAATTCGCAATTCATATTATATTTGTACAATGTTATATATAAAAAAATATTTTCAATTTAGATTGCAAACCTTTATAATATTAAGTATAGCCCAGCGGTGAGATCGTGTGACTCTTTCGAGGTGATCGCAAGTTCAAACCAAAGGCAGGCACCAATGAATACTTCTGTTAAAAAAAAGTAGCAGCCCGTTACAATCCCACTGCTGGGAATAGGCCTCCTCTATCCGTTTCTGGAGAGAAGGGTTGGAGCTAAGACCTACCACGCTGCTCCAATGCGGATAGGTAGGCTACACATTTTCCGAATTCTCTAGAGATATGCAGGTTTCCTCACGATGTTTTCCTTCACCGAAAAGCGTGTGATAAATTTCAATTATCAATTAGACACATGAGTTTTAATAGAAAAACTCATTGGTGCCTGCCCGGGATTGAACTCGTGTTCCACTCGTAAGAGTCGCACGGTCTCACCGCTGGACTATCACAGCTTAAAGCTTGCTCCTGTTAAAACTTATATCTAATTGATATTTGCAATTTATCTGCCGCTTTTCGGTAAAGGAAAACATCCTGGATATCTCTAGAGAATTCTGGGAATATGTCTAACCTAACAATCCGCAATGGAGAAGCGTGGTGGTTTCTTAGCTGTAACTCATCTCTCCGAAAACGGTAGAAAAAGAGCCTATGCCCAGCAGTATTTTATGGTTAGTATAATTTATGAGTGTGAATCATAGTCAAACCGCCGTGTGGTATCCAGCTGGGTAGAATAGATCACCCTCTTTCTTACCGAGGTGTCGTAAAAGGCGACTAAGGCAAGTTGACCCACCGTGTGGTATCCGGTTGAGTAGAATAGACCACCCTCTTTCTTACCGAGGGGTCGTAAAATACGACTAAGGTAAGTTGACGTCAGGTAGGCGGCCGGTCGTAAAATACGTAGCCAAATCATGTGATAACATGTTTGTAACATATTTTGCCGACCCCACTTAGAGTGGGATAAGGGCTGGAGGATGATGATGTGAATCATAGTCAGAGTCAATAAAATATAAATGTAAGTAGGAAAAAGATTTGTATTTCACAATGACAATCCTTTCGCAAGTGAAACAGTGATGTAATTAATAAATCGATGTTCCGTGAAGTGTTTTTCTCCTTCAGTTATGAGAACACTGATTAAAGTAATCCAACTATTGCTATCGGTACTTTAGAATTGCTACCGTTTGCTTAAGCAATTGATAAAAGAATTTCATAAAGAAGTGTAAGTATTGCGTGCTTGGCAATGATGAGAGCTTTGTCATAAGATGAACCATGAGCCTTAATTATATGTATATATGACATGCAAGAATGAAGATAACCTACAAGGAGCAGCATATATTATGTAAGAAGTTAAAAAGTTATTATAACGTGCCAGTACCATTTTCTAAGAATTACTTCTTTTGTGATCTGTGATAGCCCAGCTGTGAGACCGTGCGACTCTTTCGAGGGGAACACGAGTTCAAACCCGGGCAGGCACCTATGAGTTTTTCTATTAAAACTCATGTGTCTAATTGATAATTGCAATTCACTCTTTTCAGTGAAGGAAAACATGGTGAGGAAACTTGCATATCTCTAGAGAATTCTGTTGACATGTGTAACCTACCAATCCGCATTGGAGCAGCGTGGTAGGTCTTAGCTCCAACCCTTCTCTCCAGAAACGGAGAGAGGAGGCATATTCCCAGCAGTGGGATTGTAACAGGGCACTACTTTACTGTACATTTTTTACGTCTTTTACAACCAATAAGTGTTAGAAATATAAAATAAAAAATACAAGGAAATATATAAGATCTAAATTAAAAAATTAGCGTATTTGTAAAAATTGTTGTACCTCCCATAAAAATACCCCAAAACTTTTAAATACAAAAAATAATGTACAAATAATTCTTAAATTACATACAAATTATAGGATATAAAATATACTATTTTTGAACGGATTAAAAGGAATTAGAAGCAATCATTTTTTATTTTGTATTGTAACACCATTTTACAAAATTCTTACCATTGAATTTTACCTCAAATGATGACGACTCAAATATTTGCCGGATTTGTCAATTGTACTGCTTTTATTTATTATTAAGCGTGATCTGTTTAATTATCATAGATTATGATAAGATATTCTCAAATTTAAATGATTAACATAATAGAAATTCAAAGAGATTTGTAGAAGTAATTGTTTAGAAGAATTTCAGTAATTTTGATGTTTAAGCAAATCTTCTTCGCTAAGTATGTAACTAGTGTAATAATGGATGTAATTAACCATAGAAATCCAGTTGTAATAACATACTTGTGTTAACCAAAGGAATGCCACAACATTTGTATAATTATTTTACTAATTGCAAATTACGGTCATGCGCATAATAGAGTAATATAACAAAATCACCGTTTACAAAATTGTTAAGTAGCTTTACACATATCACCAGAATTCATGAGATATGCAGTTTACCTCACGATGTTTTCGTTCCCCGAAAAACTTGTGATAATCTCCAATTATCAAATTAGACACACAAGTTTTAAAACTCATTGCCTGGCCGGGGTTTGAACACGTCGCCTTGTCGAGAGAGCCTCGCATTCTCACCGCTGGGCTGTCACAGCTCAAATTGTGTTACTACTTAAATGAACGTGTACAAAATAGTGCTACAAACTAAGTTACCGAATATGAAATGGTGTTACGTAATTAAATCGCCGTGTACAAAATAGTACTACAAGCTTAGTTACCAAATATAAAATAGTGTCACGTAATTAAATCGCCGTGTACAAAATAGTGTTACAAACTAAGTTACCAGATATGAAATTGTGTTACGTAATGAAATCGCCGTGTACAAAATAGTACTACAAACTAAGTTACCAAATATAAAATGGTGTAACGTAATTAAATCGCCGTGTACAAAGTAGTGCTACAAATTAAGTTACCAAATATAAAATGGTGTAACGTAATGAAATCGCCGTGTACAAAATAGTGCTACAAACTAAGATACTAAATATAAAATGGTGTTACGCGTACGTAAATTAATCGCCGCGTACAAAATAGCGCTACAAACTATGTTACCAAATATAAAATGGTGTTACGTAATTGACCCGCCGTGTACAAAAAGTGCTACACACTACGTCACCAAATATACCAGTTGTCT
This sequence comes from Morpho deidamia, assembly GCA_947086505.1. Lineage (NCBI taxonomy): Eukaryota > Metazoa > Arthropoda > Insecta > Lepidoptera > Nymphalidae > Morpho > Morpho deidamia. The sequence goes on along the minus strand of CAMTZC010000012.1, from coordinate 12,609,583 downwards.
GTAAACCATAACACAAGTATTAAGTGTGTTATTGTCCTATATATTTGTTTATTTATATTTAATTATTTAAGTTATGGTTAAGTAAACATATAACTTTTGATTGCGTTATCCAGACTAATATTCTATATTTCTGTGCAAGTGTATATGTTTGTTTGTTTCATCAAGCAACGGATCGATGCGTCTTTTTGGTACGGAAATAGTCAAGGTTTTGTAGAGAAACATAGGATCACGGCACTGAAGTTCACACAGACGAAGTCGAAGGCAAATGTTAGTGACTATGAAAAACTTGTTTGCTACCTAAATTAACGAGTTTAATTTGTGAGAAACAATGGTCGTGACGAAATGTTATAGATATTTCTGCGATAATTGACTATCGCGTCACGTTTTCAGAATACGTTATTGTCAAATTATCCAAGATCTAATAAAATAGTTTCAGAATTTAATTCGAAAACTGTCTAAATAATTACGTCATGAGGAAACCCTGAATTATGTTTAAAATAAGAAATACAATTTTATAGAATAATTCTCCCGCCCTCATCCTTGTAACATGTTGTTACACGTTTTGGCTAGTTATTTTACGACCAGCCGCCTGCCTGGCGTCAACTTACCTTAGTCACCTTCCACGACACCTCGGTAAGAAATGAGGTTGGTATATTCTACCTAGCTGGATACCACTCAACTTAGAATAGAATTTTATAAATCAAATCAAAAATAATCTTTGTTTAATAAAACTATACGCTTTACAACAAGAACAGACTATCTAGATTGGAATACAACTTTTCCATCAATAACAGTGTGTGAAATTGCCAATTTTGTCTACCTTACCAGAAAACGTTACTCTCAGTAATACAGAATTTGCAAATTACAGTGACACATTCCACAGCGACTGTAAGGATCTGTTTATTAGCTGCATATGGGCTGGGAAACCTATGAATTGTTGCCCACATTTTAAACCAATTCAAACTGAGTAGGAAAATTTTAAATCGTTTAGGATCAATCAGATTACTTTAATACTACTGGTTACGATCGATGCAGCTTAATCTATCAATGTTATATTTTGTCTCCAGCCTTCAAGCTAAGATATCTATCAAATTTAGATTTTTTTCAGTTGGATTTTATGTTTAATGCATTAGAAAGCAAAAGTTTTAAACTTTTATTAACGGCCTGGAATCGAGTACTTTAAGGTCAACCAAACAAAAGTAAAACAAAATCCACGCTTAATTGATAACTATGGTATTTTTACAATAACAACTTCAAATATGAATACTGTTAGGAATAGAAAGGAAAAATTAAAGTACTTTTCCATACATTAAATTACAATCTTATAAGGAATTAATCAAATAATACATCAACGATTTCTGGCGATATAATATACTGGTGGTATTTAGGTTGATGATGCCGGAACTGATAGGTCGTTAGCCTTATTGATAGAGAATACAGCGGGCAGATGAGGTTGGCACTAGATAAGACACCTATTATAGCAAACGTCATTATGTATTGCGTAACCAACCACCCGTTCAGTGAGGTTTACCACATTGATCTAAGCTATTAATAAAACATGCATTAGTTAGAGTTATTGGTCTATGGTAATAGCCTCTTAATAATTTATAGAATTAGGCGTTACTTTACGGAGATCTATAATAGAAAAGTGATAATAACAATTATTTTGCTATAATCCGCAATTCTATTTACTGTATCGCGGATTATAGCAAAATAATTTTTATTATTACTTTTGTAATAGGTAAGATAACAAGCGCTAAGTATAGATGTTATGGATATACAATGAAGGAGAAGAAAACCCATAGAGTTATTATACTAGAATAGGGGAGCTAGCCGAAAATGTGTTAATTGAAATAGACAGAGAACAAATGACTTTGTCTTTTTCTCTTTTTTATATGTGGTATCGAATTTCCTTCGAAACAGAACTCAATAGTTTTTAAAAGATGCTTCGATCGCCACCAAACTTTACAAGATCATCTTTCTTTCGAAAGATTGTTTGGAAGTTTCATTAAAATTGCCTGGGGCTCGAATCCATCTCCTCCTCGAGAAAGGCATGTGGTCTCACCGTTCGGCTATTACAGCTTTTAAGGAATGGGATGACAGATTCAATTCGACTGGCCCTTGGCGCAGTTGGCAGTGAACCTGTCTTCGCCTCCACGGGTCGCGGGTTCGATTCCCGCCGAGAACTAACATTTTCTATTTAGAATTTGTTGGTTCTTCGAGTCTGGGTGGATATTGTTTTTAAGTATGTATTTAAAACTATATATGTATATATTTACCAGTTGTCTCTCACCCATAACACAAGTATTAAGTTACTTACTTTGGGGCTGGACAACCGTGTGTATAAATGTCCCATATATTTTTTAATTTAATTCTGTTGTAACTAAGCAATACGTAACTTGTTTTATTTTTACACACTACGTACTTTATATTTGATATCGTAAGTGTCGTAATAAAAAACATCAACTGTTAGCGAGATATTGTTTAAATCTGCGTTAATTCTATTTGTTTTGTTAGTTACTCATAAATAAACAACGTTGATATTTCTCTTGGAAAATTTAGATTTCCTTTCTTAATTCTATGATTCATTTAGGAATACGGACTACAGATAGGTTTAAATTAAGTATAAGAGATATGCTTATACGAAAAGCATATTACAAAATTGAAGATTATTTGGATGATGGAATTGCTTGGATTTGAAAATCCTTTCAGCTTCATACTAGACGATTTAATAATGTAAATCTTTAAAAGATTGACCGCCGAGTTTCTTGCCGATTCTTCTCGGTACGAACTATATTCCGAACCAGATTCATTAATCATATTGATCCTTGACGATTCAAAAGTACTTGAAAAAGCTTATTTAAATAAAGAATATTTTGAATTAGTTAGATTTGATTCTTTGATTTAAAAAAGTTTACGAATATTTTTTGAATAAATAAGGTATTCTGTGTAAAGCTTATTTTATACAATGTTCTGTAATGATTTCTCTTGACTAATTCGTCGACTGTGGGCATACCGAGTGCTAAAATAAACGGAACCCTACGTTACTTCCCAGGCTTTCATATATAATACTCCATCCAAGCTGTGATAGCCCAGCGGTGAGACTGTACGACTCTTTCAAGGGGAACACGAGTTCAAACCCGGGCAGGCACCAATGAGTTTTTCTATTAAAACTCATGTGTCTAATTGATAATTGCAATTAATCACACGCTTTTCGGTGAAGGAAAACATCGTGAGGAAACCTGCATATCTCTAGAGAATTCTGGAGATATGTGTAACCTATCAATCCGCATTGGAGCAGCGTGTTAGGTCTTAGCTCCAACCCTTCTCTCCAGAAACGGAGAGAGAGGAGGCCTATTCCCAGCAGTGGGATTGTAACAGGCCGCTACTTTACTTTTACTCCATCCAAAATAAAACGCAGTTTCAAATTACATCAATAAATTAGCCTTACAACAAATAATACCTCAACGAACACGCCTTCCACACGGTTAGGATAAACCGCCTTTCACCTTGGTCAAGAGGGATGTTTTATAAAAATAAAGATATCCTAATATATAGACAAAAAAAAGCTATAATAAAGTAGAACAATTGGTGATAACTGTCAGTTAACAGAGTGATGACTGCATACTCTCATAAGCTTTCATGCATACACTAACGTATAGATACACACTTACTCTCACACACATATGCACATACATACACAACACACAAACGTTTAGGTTTTGTGTAACGATAATTTCTTTATATGCTTCTAGTTCTATACTGGTCCGTTGATGCAGTTGGTAGTGACCCTGACTTCAGCTCCGCGGGTCGCGGGTTCGATTCCCGCCGAGGGCCAACATTTACTACAAAAAAATTGTTTGTTCTTCGAGCCTGGGTGTGTATTTGTATTTAAAATTATATATGTAGTATATTTACCAGTTGTCCGTCACCCATAACAACCACGTGTGTGTAAGTGTCCTATATATATATATATATATATATATATATATATATGGTATTTTTTCTGGGGATTGTTATGGGTTTATATAATTGTATATTATTTTAGTATACATGGGTAAAAAAAGGAAGTGATTCCTGACCTACGCTTAGATCAAGTTCAGAAGCCAAGGTTACATTGAAGTATTATCATTGAAATGATAACATTTTTTTATTTTCATACTAAAACACTTTTGTTTCACACAACCCCATTTACGCATTGATAATATTTGGATTTTAGGTATGCATCTTTTTAATGTATCAGAAACGAATTAAAAATCGATGGTGTTTTATTTTATCACGAAGATTTACATCTGTTAGTAATTTTATTTTCCTCTTAAAATGGTCTGAACGACATAAAAGAAATATAAGATATTTTCATATCAGGTTTCGAATAATAACTTGCTAGGTAGGTGATGATGCAATCTGAGACGAATCTAATCTGGGAAAGATCAAATCGGGTTCTAAATATGGTAAACGAATTAGTCAAAAAGTAAAGACCTAAGCGTGATCGTTCTCGGGTTCATATCACAGACATAAGTTAGAATAAAAATAATTTATAGAAGCAGGCGTTACTTTGCGGAATTCCATATTACAAGCACTATAACATAACTAACTAACTACCTTGCTATAATCCGCACGGGTTAAGCGAATGCATGCAAAGCTAATGTGTATGAAGCAGGCAAAATTTACGCACCTTATAGATGCAGGACAAGCCACCACACGCACCCCAAGGCGCCTCCACCAGCAACAATGCACACAAGCAGCACACACAACTACCACCACAATCTCGACGATCGTTTCGCTCCGAAACCGAAGCATCATCAGGAGGAAAGGCTTGGGATTGGCGTGGAGCCTTGGGGTGCGTGTGGTGGCTTGTTCTGCGTGTATAAGGTGCGTAAATTTTGCCTGCTTCATACACATTAGCTTTGCATGCATTCGCTTAACCCTCGTGGATTATAGCAAGGTGGTTAGTTCTGCTATAGTGCTTGTTATAGTAAAAAACTTAAAGGTGGGTCTTTTGCTTTAAAGGATGAACGTAATTTAGATTTTAGTAGTGTAACACTAAATAAAAAATGTGATTCTTCAAGATACACCTAATTGTACGCGAAATTTTACAGTTTACGGATACAAAGCCGTTAAGCCGCTGAACAAAACTTTCGCCTTCATAATAATAGTTGTACGGACATTTGACTCATAACTATAGTATACAAAGTGTATGTAATAACTACGAAAAACATCATTTACGGTTACGGTGAAATTATAAGGGATAAATCACAATAAATGGTTTTGTGACGTCCGATCAATAAGTTTTTATATACTTTTGATGGTTCTTAATTTTTTCCACGAATATGTTTTTATCATTAATCTAAGGTGAGATTTGATTTATTTTAATATGTACTATGGTAGTTTTAAAACGGTCATAAGATCGTATTGTATGTATCGGAATGTTGGACAATGTAAAAGACGGGTGAAAGAAGAGTACATGCAAATGAGATGAGAATGTTAAGGTGGATGCGTGGTGTGTAAGGACTGGATAAAATACGAAATGAGTATATTATTATCGACCTAAATATTTGATGGAGGTTATATTTCAAACACATTGTAACAATGTATTTATATTATAACTGTCTTAGGAGACACATCTTTGATTATATTTGCAGATTACACGTTTGAACGTATAGTTTTCTATTAAGTCAATCAAATTGTGTTAATTATCTTTTTTTATCGAGAACCGTGGAAAAATATAACAATTGAACGATGCGTTGATCGAAAGTAAAGACTTTTATGTGACATTGTTAAGGTCTCTCTATAAAACTGTTATAATACTAATCCCATGAGAGATAACGCGTAGTTAAAATTGATATCGCTGAAATTAAAGGCGGTTGGTATTTCAGATTAACATAAACAATGAGGAAATAACATTTGAGTAAGTATTTTGAAGAATTGTAGCTCAGCTGAACTAAGACTTACTTTAATAGGTAAGAATTTAAGCGCACTAAGATGGGTAGGTATATAATAATTAACTTTTTGCATGGTTTCATTTCACCTTTTTCCAAAATGCCGTATAAGAAACTATTTACAAAATGATAACTTCATTAGACACTTCCAGATTTCAAACCCAGAAAAATATCTATAATAATATATGAATTAAATAATCGCATCACCGAATGAAATTGTGACCAGCATAATTATGCTTAATTTTATTAAAAAACGAATTATAGAATTATTTCGTATTATCCGTGCTACATAAGTAAATTTTTAATTTCTTATAAAGAATCACAGCAATATATTTATGTTTTACATAAATATATTGCTCTTGTTCTTATTAAGAATGTTGAACAATCATTGTTTAAAGTATCTTGAAAATATTTCCAAGCTAAACGGTGATTGGCTACGAACATTTTAAAGTTGTTCGTACATTAAGGTAGATACAGTAGGTAGATACGGTAGGTAGGTACAGGTAGATAGTTGTTCGTACATTTAAGTAGGAGAAGGTGGAGAGTCTATTAAAACTTTCATCATAAAAAGGAATCACCATCAACGGGATATTGTGACCTTGATATTGTCATTTGTTTAACGGATATCTATCACTTCCTAAGCTATGTGATCTTGTTCTGATTTTCATGTCTTATCTGAGACATAGATACACCAAACTACTCTTCCCATCGGTCTTTAACATTCAAAACTTCATTTAAGAAGATTTTTTCGATTGCAGCTAGTTTGATGTCAACTGGTGCCAACTTCTAAGGTGTTGGAATGGCGACCACGCACCGGAAAACGCAGTGTTGGTAGAGCCTCTACGCGATCGACTGACGACCTCAAAAAAGTCGAGATGACCCGCTGGATACAAGCGGCACAAGATCGTGTGTTTTGGAGATCCCAGAGAGAACAGATCTATGTCCAGAAGTGGACGTCCGTCGTTGAGAAAGAAGAAGAAGAAGGTTCCAACTGACTCTGAGCTTGTAATTCGATATAAAAACTATCTTGAAAAACACCAGTGGGATGAAACAGTCATTATCGTATCGTTTGTCTTGGTACCCGGTTTTACGATCTAAGAGCTTAGCAGATTTGTACGTAATTCACGGTACACGTAGGTCTAGCTGGAAATACAGATAAGCTTATGTTCCAGTGAGCTACAAGGGCCCAGAGACAAAAAAGTTCTCACAGTGCGTGGTGAGATGGGGCGCACCTAGTGATTGTTACAGTTTCTATTATTCACAGTTACGTCACTACGGCTGCAATCCCTTAAGTGGATCGATAATGTACAAACACTGGACAAGTGTCAACTATATATTGAAAACTGCATTTATTCACTTACCGGAGCGCAAGGTCGCATCAGATTCTAATGGATTTGATATCTATTAACTTTTACATGTTTTTTGAACAATTTTCAAAGCGATATAAGTATTTTGAATATATTATTTATATAATAAATTAAATATGAATACTCGCTCAATTCATACAATGAAATTTACGATGTATTTATGTATTTAATAATAATAGATGTCGCAACGCATATGAGTTTATTTAAAGTGTATTTATTATTAAATTAGTTTAAATAATAATACGAATTTTAACAATGAGAATATTTGAAATTATGGATTAACTAAATAAAGACAATTTATTTTATGAATAACAGGGAATTTCTATTGTTGCATTATGTGTCAAACGATATTTTAAGGCAACTTTTGTGTATTGTTGAAGAATGATATGACAATTTCTAAAGCAGTTTTAAGGCCATGTTTCTGCATAATAAATGTTAATGTTATTGCTAAACTACTTACTTTGGATTTCAAGTCTTTCCAGTTTTTCTTCAGCTCTCTGTGCCACTTCTAAGGGGCTCTCTATGTGATAAAATATGCTGGCACCGACTAACAAGTACACTATGTGTAGCGCTAACATAGACGCCAATTGCTTTTTGGACATCATTTTGACTAGTTTTTTATTTATTTTTTCGAGGCAAAAGAAAAATTTTGATTTACTGGAGAAATTGCCACTCGTTAACAATCACAACATTTCGAATGTCCAGATCGTCTTTTTGTGAAGTAAAATTTTCGACATGTCTAAAACTTTTCTTCGGCACGTGAAAATCTTTGAACAGCTGCGCGCATTTTGATTTTATGAAAGTCACTATCGCACAAGATACTGTAGTGATCGCTTATACATTTCCTTTAAGTCGTATACATTATTAAAATTTATCACCCGTTTGGCGAAAATTAAAAAAAATCGCTGTCACTTTCCGATTGAACGGCGTTCGACCGAAGCCGTAGATCGAATGATTTTCCGGCGCGCGCGCCTACTGATCGCATGGCGGCCGAGTATGCGTCCTTTTTTTATACAAACAGCTCTAAATGTTTGACTGGCAACTCGCATTAGCTCGTCGTAAAGGATAATATGTAAGGTTATTGCCAGCATTATACATGTATAGGATACCTCAATGATAATACTAACGTGTTTAAGCGAAAGATTTCCGTTTACGACAGAAGATTAAAAGGATTCTGCGCCTGATAATGGTCTAAGGTGAGACGCGTTACATCATTTTTTTCTGATAGCGAATGTTTGACGTAAGATTGCGGTCATTTTCTTTAGTTTATTAATTTTTAGTCTCGCCAATTTTTTATATACTTTTTTATTGCTTTCGTCGTTTATACAATACAATATATATGGTAAATATATCTGTTATTGTTAACGTGATGCATTTAATTTTATGTATTACCTGTGACCACCGTTTTGGCGATATTCAGTGACGCGCATTTATTCGTATATTCAAAATCTTCTGCTTTTCCTTAAATAACAATAGGTGCTACGTGTTCCGCGTCAAATCAACTTAACGTTTTCCATAAAAGCTACAGCATGTACGTGAATAATGCATAGCCATTTAGTAAATTTTATATAGTAAGGGCCTGTTACTAGGTCGACTAAGGTTACCTGCGTCTTCAAGTGACGAAATGGAACTTACACCTTAACTAAAATTTGGAAAGTTATACATAGCCAACCCTTATCTGAAAAATATCTGCTTTGCTTGACGTCATTTTGACGATTTAAATTTACAAAAGTATTAATGAAATTATTTAACCGCGATTAAATAAATAGAAAATATATATAACGCTAAATGTAGAGTGGAATATCCGTTCTCATGCCCGATACATGCATAATTCATATAAAAACATGCACTAAAAACCTCCACCACCGCACAACAATGCACAAGCACTACACGCCTTCATTATCACAAACTCAATAATCGTTTCGCCAAGGAACCAAAGCATCAAAATTGCAAAGCTTCAGTGCTGGCGGTGGTGGAGTTTTGAAGATCATGTCTTTGGGAATTCTGCATGTATCAGGTATGTAAACGCATAGTTCACTTCTACATTTAGCATTATATATATATTCCATTTACTTTAACGCGAATAAAAAAAATTTTTTTTTATATTCCTTTTTTATTATGGATCTCCACAAAGTAACGACTAATTCAATAAATTATTTTTATATTTTTGAATTTACATGTCATTATTAAGGTTAATTTTAATACCGTGTGGCATGCGGCTGCATAGAATAGACCACCCTCATTTCTTACCGAGGTGTTGTAAAAGGCGACTAAATAAGATGACGTCAGGCAGGCGGCCGGTCGTAAAATACCTAGCCATATCATATGACAACCAACATGTTTGTAACATGTTGTGCCCTCCCCAATTAGAGTGGGATACGGGCAGGAGAATGATGATTATCAAAGTTAATCTTAATCTATTTTAATTACTATTACAAGCATATACATTATTTAAAAAAATAACAAGATCCAGTGAGTTAACAATAAGGAAATCTATAGTATCCGAAAACTAAAACTGATAAGTAAAAAAAATTAATTAAAAAAATACATCATAAAATAACACAAAAGGAAAAAAAATGTTGTAATATATTATAGTAAATTTTACTATTTAATTTATAAATTATTTTTTGTTCAAGAAGTAGATGAATAATGAATATATAATTACTTGAGACTAATATTATATTTTCTAGTCTGTGACTTAAATGTCGATAAGGCAAGTGATTTGCGGAATGATATTGATAAATCTTTCCACAGCTTAATACCTTGAAAGCTAAATGATCTGGAGTAAATCAGCGAGGAGCATTTAGGGAGAGCAAGATTTAAAGCGTTTAAGCTTATATACCGGGCTAGTATAAAGAATTAATTTTTTCCGCTTTTCCTTCGGAAACGGGGAAAAACATATAGTATAAGCTGAGATAGCCCAGCGGTGATACTGTATCACCGCAACACTTTCGAGAGGATCTCAAAAACTCCGGGCAGGCACATTGGTGCCTCGATGAGTTGTGAGTTCGATAAATTGTAATTTATCACACGCTTTCCGGTGAAGGAAACGTCGTGAGGAAATCAGCATATCTTTAGAGAATTCTAGGGATATCCCTATGTGTAACCTACCAATCGGCATTGAAGCAGTGTGGTAGGTCAAGCTACTAACTTTTCGGCAAAAAAACGGTAATTACTGTTACTTTCCCATTGCCCAGCGTTGGGATAGTAATAGGTTATATCTTTACATAATTGAGAGTCATTTAAAACTAAATTTGATGCATACTAAGACGCGGATAATTACTAGTACAAACATAACTAAATTTTTTTGGCCGAGATGACATTTATTAAGTTGACCGAAAACTTAAGTTACACACGACTTACGCTGTTAGTTATGAATGATATTTCAATACAAAGTTATTTGTCACACTTAGTTAAAGGGAAGATTGAAATACTAAGTGGACATTGGCTTTGAACCCTGACACTCTTTGTTTGTTTTCTAGAAAAAACTATCCTTGCAAATAATTTAAATTCCTTAGCCCGCATGTTGTCCATTTACGTTTTATGATACATATTACTTATGTACGCATTCATTATCTTCCATATAAATTGATGTCCTATATGAATTATATAAAACACATAAATTTTATTTCATCCCTATGTGAAATGAAGTTAGGCACTTAAGCTACATCATCATTCTGCTGCCCTTATCCCACTCTAAGTGGGGTCGGCACAACATGTTGCAAACATGCTGTCATATGATTTGGGTACGTATTTTACGACCGGCCGCCTGCCTGACGTCAACTTACCTTAGTCGCCTTCTACGACACCTCGGTAAAAAAGGAGAGTGGTCTATTTTATACTGCCGGATACCACACAGCTTAGGCACTTAAGCTACAAAATTCAAAATTTAGTACGCATAAGAAAAGCCAAATAAAACAACTCAAATACACTATTTGAGTAATTTATTTAATTACATTTTATTTATTTATATAATGTTTAATTGTTAACATTGAATTTAATTTGTCATGAAATTTATTTTAAAATATTTATGTGTATATATTTTAAAACATTCTACGCCTACCGACGTCTAAGTAGGAAAAAGCATATAGATTTATTCATTGCCTTTTTCACCAGGATAATCGAGTCTACAAAGAGTCTAGAAAGAAGAAGAATCGAGTCTACAAAGGTTCAGTCAATTCCAAACTCATTCAAATCATTTTTAAATATGGTATTAAAAAGATATTTTCTCTATTTTTATTATAGAAATAAGAATAGAGTTTTTTTTATAAAAGTCAAATCAATTTATTGCTCTTTTTTTGACAGCATGAAACCTTCGTGCTTTGAACACTTTTTTAAAATGTAATAGCGCCTCTCCGCACGCCATCTCACCTCTCCGCACTAACCCAATCTTACCCCCATCATTAATTCCGCTACAATGGTGTACAACATTAAGAATTAATTTTTTGTTTTGATTCCGACTTGAGTATGGAAAAATCTAGCGCATTATAGTCTCAGTTCATATGCAATTTCAAATTCGACAATTTTCATTTTCAATAGTCTAGCGAAAAAATATTGTTTAATATCATCAATAACACAAACTATACATTTTAAAGCTGTGATAGACCAGCGGTGAGACCGTGCGACTCTTTCGAGGGGAGCACGAGTTCAAACCCGGGCAGGCACCACTAAGTTTTTCTATTAAAACTCATGTGTCTAATTGATAACTACAATTTATCACACGCTTTTCGGTGAAGGAAAACATCGTGAGGAAACCTGCATATCTCTAGAGAATTCTGGAGATATGTGTAACCTACCAATCCGCATTGGAGCAGCGTGGTAGGTCTTAGCTCCAACCCTTCTCTCCAGAAACGTAGAGAGGAGGCCTATTCCCAGCAGTGGGATTGTAACAGGCCGCTACTTTACTTTACTTTACATTTAAAAAGGAAAATATATGAAAGTAATGTTAGGATTATTTTGCTATAAGTTGCTTTATAAAGATGCGGATTATACTATAACGCTTTTATTTATACGAAAAATAAAAGGAAATTCTAGCATGAAGTTTGTTCTGAGAGCTATCTTAAAAATATATATGTATATTACAAGCAATATATCAGAACTAACTACTTTGCTATAATCCGCACGGGTTAAGCGAATGCATGCATGCTCCACGACAAAAATCGTAATGCGCATTAATCGCATTCGCATTAGGCGCATTACGATTTTTGTTATACTGCTTGTAATATGGAATTCCGCAAAGTAACGCCTGCTTCTATAAATCATTTAAATATATGTATATTTTTATCAATGAATTTGATTCGATTTCATAGTAAACGTTAAAAAAGTTTCAATGAAAAACTATCCCTCTAGGGGTATTTCGTGTTTTTATTACTTGAGGAGAAAAACCATCGCGAAATAAATTATTTTGTCAATCGCGATCAGCGAACTGTACGCGGACATTGTTGTTTTGCCCTTGACATTCGTAAACTTTATTAGTGTTATAAATTTTTTACATGTATCGAGGAAGATAGACGATTGTTAAAACTGGTATACAAAAATATCACCTTTTTTCACTCACATCATCTTTTTAAATACCGTTTGAGACGTTAACCTTATCGCTACTTTAAAAAATTGCTACTATCAGACAGAGCCTGAGAAACACTTAATCATTGCATTTTATATATACATATTTTTACATACATGTGTTTTTTTAAAACGAAACAAACACTTTGTTGCTATCGTGTGCGACTGCAGAGTAGGTATAACATACCAATTTACATATCATTCGATGTTCCATGTATAAAGGGTAGTCTGTAAATCAAATCAAAGTAATCTTTATACAAATAAGCTTTGGCAAGCACATTCAAATCTTCTCGGATTAATTACATTTAATTACGTTCATATTCGGTATGTAACATACCGAATATGAACGTAAGAGTAACCTCTTACCGAAATGGGCCAGAAAGAAACTTGGTCAATCTTGTAAACTTTACATTTTAAAACTTTTTTTTTACTTATCCCATAAATTTTCTAGGCATAACACCTCACGGTGTTTTATATTTGTTTATTTATTTGTTTGTTTGTTTGTTTATTTATTTATTTATTTATTTATTTATTTATTGGTACACTTACAATTATATACACTAATACATTGAGATAACAACTTATATACATTAAAACTTAACTAAATGTTATAATTAATTAGAAGTGAACACAGCATGAGTAATCATAATGAATTTAAAAAGAAGAAGAAATTAAAACTACTCACAATAATTATGTGATTTAAAAAAAATAATAATAACTAAATCAAGAAGACAATACAGTTTCCCGAAACTTTCGCAGTGAGTCTGCGTGTAAATCAGCGACATCGGATATATTTTAAGGGCTTTACACATTCTTGGGACCGGGGAGTTGGCTCCTAGAACTATATTACTGTACAGCGCGAGATTAATTAAAAATATAAATTAAGTAAGCACGGACGTTTGCACGTTAACAAAAAAGTCTGAAGTGCTTTCCTGCGAGTTCTCTGTAAAGAACTCGTTCTTAAAAAGTTAAACCTACCATCAGGGCTTAAATATAACACAATAAGTACTAACAATTGATGACTTATTTATTACTTATACGTAAAGCATATTACAAAATTGAAGATTATTTAGATGATAAAAATGCCTCGATTTGAAAATCCTTTCAGCTTCATACAGGACTGCGGTTTAATAATGTCAAATTGATATTGTTTTAAACATTGACGTTGAGATTCTTGCTGGTTCTTCTCAGTAAGAGAAACATTACGAACTAGTTGTACTTCATGAATCATATTGATCCTTGACGATTCAAAAGTGCTCGAAAGAGCTTACTTGAATGAAGATTATTTGGATTTGAAAAATATTAATTTTAAGATATTAAATAAAATATATTTGCTTTCGCCGCAAAGTAAATTCTCCTTCGCCTGCAAACTTAATAAATAGTAAATTTGAATTAAGCTCATACGTTTTTAATGTAGACTTTTAATATCTTTAACAGGAAGTACCTATGTTTAAATCAATAAAAACCAAAAAAAAAATATTACCAACATTTTAAGACTACAAATAAAATACATCGATATTCAATTTTATAATTTAAGATGACAAATTATGTACACTTCTAGAAATCACAAAGCGAATGGCCCTTAAAAAAAGCACAGGAAAAATAAATATGTTTAAAACCCGTACAATACACATAAAATTTAACAAAATATGTATTTTTATGTGTAATAAAAATGTAATATTGAAATATAACGTCAGATATGCACTGGTCTTTGTCTGCGACTTCGTCAATTCTAAAAATATTAATGTCAATAAATTCAAGATAAAAAGAAGCCTAGATTAACCCACTCCGTACCAAAAAATACAATTACTCTGTTCGGAAGTCCAAAAAGAACCGTTTAACTCAGACCTCATCTGGGAGGCTAAGGGCGCGAAGGTAAAAACTTAAACGGGGGCTGATGTAGGAGCGGACGGTCACCTCTTGCATATCACTCGCACCTACTTCAGTTACCGTTTTCGTCCTACCTCCGCACCCTTGTGAGTTAAACGATTAGCCTATAGAAGACGTGCTAAACCTTTAAAAAAAGCAGGCATTTATTAAATAGGGCGCTTGAATACTGTACTTTCCGTCAAGCCGTAACTAACTCGCAAAACGTTTCATTCTAATTCGAATTCAAAATATTCTTCAGTCAAGTAAAGATATAAACAAATGCTTCTGAATCGTCAACTCTACTGCTGGTTCTGCAAACTGCTCCTACCCTCCTACCTACATGGGCCAGCAAGAAACTCTTGCGGCGGTTGCTTTTGTCAAAATAGAATTCTTATCTCTTTGGTCGTTTATTCATTACCAAAGATCATGGTCCGGGCTAGACTCTATATTTGAGTGGTTCAATTTTTTTCGGTCCCCAGAGCTTTGTCCGTTATCCAGCAGGGAATACGAGCAGGTAAGATTAACTGTGGGGGCGGCTAGATGTTATTAACTATCTCCACCCTTCTCCCCCAAAAATTCTTATAACTAGTTATATTTTGCGCGTTACGTTAGTGTGCATATACCATATTGATTTAAAAACATAGTTCGTAGACTTACAGTTTTTGTGTCAATTTTTTGTTCATTTAGAATATAACAGATTACTCTTTATTGTAGTACCAAAAAAACATAATTATATTGGCACTAAAGTTAAAGTACAATGGGCGGCCTTATCGATATAATAGACATCTCTTTTAGGCGAACCTAGGGTACCGGATATTAAAGCGAAAAAACAACGAGTACCGTATTAGAGAAGTACAGTAAAGAAATAGATGTATTCATTTTGTGTAGTATAGTGAAAAGAAGAGTGTGAAAGAGTGAAAAATTCTAATGTAAAAAATATGAGATTTCATAGAAACATAGAAGAAAAGTACGTTTCCAATGACACGGATTCTCATCGTTACGCATCTTTTTAGTACGAAAAAGTTAACGCCTTGCTAAAAGGAAGAAACGATACAGGCTAGGGTGGAACGCGCTTGCTTATTTATTCTTTTCTTTAAATTATGTAAGTTATAACAGTTCAGAAAATAGATACTAGTCGAGAAATACACATAACTATTACTACACGCATAAGGAAACATATCATCATATAAATATATCATCATTTAAACAAAGAAATAGTTTTAACGCACTAATAAACTTGCTACAAAGAGATATGTTTTATTTTTAGAACCTTTTCATATCATTAGCAATAAGATAGCGTTCTTCGTGAAGACGCCATTTAAGATGCGTTCGTCACTTATGCCACGTGTCACAAATATTTACAAACCGTCCTAATCTCCACTGAAACAAGGCTCAAGATTAAGGAATTAACGTGAAAGCCTTATATTGAACGTCATTCGCATACCTGGTTAATTCGAAGGTTAAATACGTAGATATATTTTTTATTATGTAGCTAGAAAAGTATGAATCAACTTTTTTTATAACTGTTTTTGTGAAATATTTTCTTCGTAATAAATTTCGCGGTAATAATGCTGAAAATCTATAATTTACAGTTACAATATTTTCCAAATGTAAGATAAAAATATATGTTAGTTTTGTCCCTAATAAAATAAAATAAATGACACTATTGTTTTTTTTTCTAAAATAAATTCAGAACTATAAATATAATCTGATGGATCTCCAAAAACAAAAGTAAATGTAAAGCAAAATCTGGCGCCTAGGTAGGTATGGAAAAGTCTCGTCTCTCCTTTAAAATAAAATTTTCGAGTTAGATCAACCGCTGTGCCAGAGAGTAGGACTGGGACTGGCAAGTTAATTAGTCTAGGAATCATCTCGTGTAAGATTTTTGCTAAACTGTATAAATTCTGGCAATATAACAGAACTACCTTGCTACAATCCGCACGGGTTAACTGAATGCATGCAAAGGTAATGTGTATGAAGCAGGCAAAATTTACGCACCTTATACATGCAGGACAAGTCACCACACGCACCCCAAGGCGCCTCCACCAGCAACAAAATCGCGATGAAAATGCGATGCATTGCGATTTTCGTCGTGGAGCCTATCCTCCTGATGATGCTTCGGTTTCGGTGCTAAACGATCGTGAGCGAACAATGCACACAAGCAGCACACACAACCACCACCACAATCTCGACAATCGTTTCGCTCCGAAACCGAAGCATCGTGCGGATTATAGCAAGGTAGTTCTGTCATAGTGCCTGTAATATGGAATTCCGCAAAGTAACGCCTGCTTCTATAAATCGTATAAATTCTTTTCAAATTTATAATTAACATATTATAAAACAAATCCCCAAAAGCTTTCTGTCTGATGTGTCGATCTGTGAGTGACGAATTTTTGTACTGTTTTTAATAAAAGATTTTCAAAGAAAGTGCAATTTTTGAGAACGGTTTAGGTGAATAGAACATTACGGCTACGGGGTCAGGATTTAGGCGGCAAAAACATCGTGACAAACTGATTTCTACCTGGGCAAAACCGCAGATACAGCTAGTAATTAATATAGAAAAAAGAAACATAACGCAAAGTTTTCTCTTGCTGGTCCTCTAACGCCGTTGAAATAGTTGGTGCTTGCTGTTGTTGCAACGTTGTGCGACTTCGGAAGTTATTCCAAAATAATGTGTGATTTTTAAAGAACAGCGATTAAGATAAAAATTAAACGGAAAAAAATCACAACTGATGCCTATGAATAGTCACATAACTAATTTTAATTCTTAACAAGAAAGTAATGTCATAATGCTAGACGGTATTTAAAATCAACTTCATAGATAAGGTTCGAACATTTTCGTGTTAACAAGAAATAATTTAGCGAGAATCCATTTGAATAAAAATAATAATAAATATATAAAACCAAAATTTAATATGAAAGTCATTAAAACTTTACTTGCTATAAATCAGGAAAACAATGACATCCGGAATAAAGACTGTAATCTAGTAGCAAATAGAAATTAAATAAATTTTTATTTGTATTTGCTTTTTACTGATATCAATAAATTGTCCACGTCCATGAACTCTATATCAATGTTTTCATCTAATGCTACAACTTAGCATAACAATAGTTTTAACAGGATGGGCACAAACCTGATTATATTTACGTACTGGATTGCACAAGCAGTATTTAGTTCGATCATATTTTGGTAGAAATCGTGATACCGGAACTGATGTTGTCTTTGTTGACCGAGGCGTTTCCCTATTTAAAAAAAAATATTTTTAGCAATTTTTTATTAGGCAGTTTATGTACAGGCATAGCAAGCACTAGGCCACTCTTGAAAAATACTTTGTTGAATTGTTGCCAATTCAACTCCATAATAATAAAAGGAATTTTAGAAAAAATTACTTAACTTAAACTGCGTGTATCGTCAATTTTTGTTTTTGAATATAAACAACTTATATAAAATACATTGTGTAATATAAAGCTTTAATAAAATTGGTTAAAAGAAGTCCAATAACCAAGTACTGTAATCGCATGACACTTGCAACGCTTTGCATGTTAAAATCCTCTGGCAACATACCTATAAACGTATGAAAGGTATGTGTTTAATCATTATAAATCATGCATATATAAAATATCCTAGTAGTTTTTGGCATTGAAAATGCTCGAAAGTGCTTCATGCTGTACATTTTCTGTTGTATCAATCTTCTCAAGAAGTTCGATAGTAAAGAAAATGTACCTCGCAAATTGAAACCAAGGAACACAACCCCACGGCAAGAGTCCCGAGCGAAGAATATACTCTTTCAACTCTTCTTAAAGTGCCATCTTCTCTCCAAATTCGGCGACCAATAAGACAACTTGGACCTTCGATTCTGCTGCTCTGAATAAGAAACGAGTACTATTGCCGAACTAATGGCGTTGATTGAAAATTGAGAAATGGAGAAAATTGTAATGTATTTGCGATTTTGTCTTAGAGCCTATCTCCATTTGAGATTGTGGTAGTGAATGCTTGTGTAGTGTGCCGTTGGTGGTTGTGTTTTGTGATAAATCATCATCATCACACGTAAAAAGAGACAAATAATAAGTATCATTTGCTTACTCTATTATTTCGATAGCCACATTTTAGACTGGCTTCCCTTCTGCAATATAATAACTGATTTCCAGTTACATAGATATTTTACAATACGTCTGTCGATGGATGTTCTAAATGGCATATCCCGATCATGTAGGCAGTTTCTTCCGCACTTGCCTCCTGCTAAATATTTATCATGCTGTTTTCGTGTGAGACACGAATGTCGGATGGACTTTGAATCGCAATAATTCGTTTCAAGGTAATTTATGACATACATGTCATTTTGATTCCGCCGGATAAAAAGGACGCTCAGTGGATGCAAATAAAAATATGTTTGTTTCCTTAATACGCTTATAAAATTTATATTTGAAATTTTGGGTTTTACTTTAAGGTCATTTTATATTAATATATACGAAGCTTTCGCGATTTATACTTCATATTCATAAAATGATGAGTAGAATAAAATATAAACTTATATACTATATGTATTTAGATCAATAGTATAGACAGGATCGCCTTCTCTTTTGATTATATGTAGTGATAATAAAATACTGCAGCTTTGTACTATTCCATTTTATTCAATTTTATACACAATCTACATGTTAAATTATTACAATTTACCATTTCTCCGTTTCACGTCTATTCCTTTTTACCGCTAGCGCCAGCATGGCCGCCCGTCCGCTTTATTTTATATTCTCGTCTATGATTTTTAGTTTAGTTATAGACAAATATTTTAGAATAGCTAACAATAGGAATATTATATTCAAATTCAAATTCAAAATATTCTTTATTCAAGAAAACTTGTAAACTAGTGCTTTTGAATCGTCGACGCTACTTCTGGTACGGAAAGAAGTTCCTACCGAAAAGAGCCAGCAAGAAACTCGGTGGATGAGTTTTTCAAATATAGTTCTTATAACTAGTTACATTTGGTCATTGCTATCTCGTACAGGTTATATTCATAGCTATATTCATGCAATTTTATCATCTACATAATCCCCAATAGTACAGTAGGCTTTTTGTATCAGCCTCCCTTTAACAGTGTTTTTAAACTGCTGTAGTGGCAAAGACAAAATCGATTGCGGAATTTTATTATAGAACCTTATCCCCAAACCCACAAACGACTTATCTACTTTTGCAAGGCGCAAAGCAGGAATCACAAGCTTATATCGGTTTCTTCTTTGTCTATTTTAATAATATAATATTGGTTTTATATTTTTTTGTATGCTACTTGCATATTTGCTTGTTCTTTGTTCGTCCAAATGAAGAGACAGATCGATAATAATAATCCACTCTAAGTGGGGTCGGCATAACATGTTACTAACATGTTGTCACATGATTTGGCTCTGTATTTTACGACCGGCCGCCTGCCTGACGTCAACTTACCTTAGTCGCCTTTTACGACACCTCGGTAGGAAATGAGAGTGGTCTATTTCATGCAGCCGGATACCACACGGCATATACCTTAATGGCTTCTTACGACACCTCGGTAAGGAAGGAGGGTGGTCTATTCTATGCAGCCGGATACCACACGGCATTTACCTTAGTCGCTTCTTACGACACCTCGGTAAGAAATGAGGGTGGTCTATTCTATGCAGCTGGATACCACACGGCATATACCTTAGTCGCCTCTTACGACAACTTGGTAAGAAAGGAGGGTGGTCTATTCTATTCTGCCGGATACCACACGGCGTTTTAATTAAAATATTATAATAAAAATAAAAGTGTTTAAATATTGATATCAATGTTGCCATTTTTTTCGGTTAATAAATATTACAGTGGCACCAGAGCGATCATTTTTTGTGTTAAGTCGATGGTGTTTAAATAGAAAAAAAATTTCTAAAAATTCACTTGTATTCTTCGAGTGGATCAAACAAACGCATGCAAATAAGCAAGTATAAACCCACTTTCACGTTTATAGCTGCAAAAGTTGAATCACCTTAGGATTCAAATTAAAGTTATTAAGGTTCCTGAATGCTATAATAAAAACAGACTATGTAGTCCTGTCGTTTGACTAACAGATATCTGTAGTTGTTAAATAGCTTAGGAGAAGAATATCAGGATTTACTTTACAGTTAAATCAAAAGAAGTTAAAATTAGTCCTTCATGAACTCTTAATGCGACTCAATTTCGTTTACGTCTTCAGTTGAGTCGCAATAAGAGTTCATGGCAGGTTTGATTTAAAAAAAATAAAGTACCAGCCTGTTACTATCCCACTGCAGGGCATAGACATCCTCTCACCGTTTTGGAAAGAAGCATTGAGAGTAAT
This sequence comes from Morpho deidamia, assembly GCA_947086505.1. Taxonomy (NCBI): domain Eukaryota; kingdom Metazoa; phylum Arthropoda; class Insecta; order Lepidoptera; family Nymphalidae; genus Morpho; species Morpho deidamia. Next base: position 12,588,523 of record CAMTZC010000012.1, on the reverse strand, counting down.
ACTTAATACGCTGTGTATCGCGGATTATAGCAAAATAATTTTATTATTACTTTTGTACTTAATACGCTACTCCAATGGGGATTGGTAGGTTGCACATATCCCCAGAATTCTCTAGAGATATGCAGGTTTCCTCGCGATGATTTCCTTCACCGAGAGGATGTGATAAATTGCAATTATCAATTAGACAAAAGTTTAAATAGAAAAACTCATTGGTGCCTGCCCGGGGTTTGATCTCATGATCGTCTCTAGAGAGTCGCACGTTCACATCGCTTAGAATTAGTTATGAAAGACTTAACACTCAAGAAATCATCTTCCTGGTACGATAGTATTATAGAAACCATTGACATATTTTAATAAAATTCTGCCCTAAGATTTGAAGTGCTTTACCTACCAAATTAACCTGGCACAGATATTAATCAATTTTCTGTATCAGACAGTCTTAATTTTTTTTTTAATTAAATCAGAAATGAAAATATCTCAATATAAATAGTGAAGGTCAGAAAAAGTCAAATGATTATAAGCTTTAAGCGGCTTTGAACTACCGTTATTTTAGGTAAAAGAGCTTCGGAATAATGAAACTATTGGAAATATGCTTGAGCATAACAAAATTACGGAAAATATGGAACCCAATAAATCAAAAATACTTACACACTTTGTCGAAGAATGAGGATTAATATTAAGGTTGAAGAGATTATGCAGTTTATAAACCATGCTTTTTCACAAGAAAGGACGATAGCTTACCTCCTAATTATTACCATAAATTAATTCCTTGGGTTTACTGACCAATACAAAAGCGCTTAATCTTTAGCAAATAGGAGTCATTATGACAATAACAATGAAGCTAAAATAACGTTTAACAAGGACAGTGAAGTTTAAAGTAGAACAAATTGTTAGGTGATATCAGAGAAACTTATTATGAAAAAAAATATCCAGATAGAATAGTTTTACTTTGTAACATGCTGTAATTCTCGCTTAATAATACAGATATATATATTATAACTATAAATATATTAAATTTTATCTCACATTACATATCAACGTGAATTGTATAAATTAAAATGAGTAGCTTTATTTTACAACGAGTAATGCGTAATTTATTAAAATATATTTAAATAATAAAAATATAATTTTTACAACTAAAATATACAAGTTAGATCAATCTTAAAATATTTACACCCTAATACAAATCATCCCCACATCGAATGGACGTGGATTTTTGCATGTGGGTTTTGGCTATTTTCCGCGTTCAATAGCTTAGCTGATCTCTGAGTCACTTGTTAATTGAAAGGCAATTAACCGAGGTGTTATAACGAAGGAGATTTTTTTGCAATTTATCTTCTCAGGTCTTAGAGATTTGAACTACAAACAGCACATAGTAATATTACATGTAATCATATAGTATCTTGCCAATGTGTAGTTATGTTTTTTAAACATAAAGAATCTAAAATTATTTAAAAAGGTTTTTTTTAATCTTTTAAATACATATATCAATGTTAAAACATTGAAAAAAACACATAAGTATAAATAAAATACTATTTTTAATTGTAAAAATTGTTCCAGCAATGCGTTATTATTATATTATTTTTTATTTAATCTTTCTAGGTAGGTACTTCTATTTAGTTTTAAAATATTGGCATCCGAATGAGGCCTCGACTGAAAAAAAAAATCACCGTGGGTGTCAATTTGACTTTGACATTTATAATTGGCATATGACGTTTGCTTTGCTAGCCTTTGCTGGTACCATATTTTTCATTTTTATAAATTTATAACTGGAATATAAAATATTATCCCCATGGATTATAACAGCAGGCAACTGGCTGAAGATACTTTCCTTCGAGTGCCAGTAGACGCACGAATAAGGTACAATGAACGGATTTTATATAAGAAAATTGGTAACATTGCACAATGTTTTACCCTTATTCTCTTTAAAAAATAATTGCAAAGTAACGCCCAATTCTATAAATATTATAAGCAATAATTATAGTATAGTTTATACATATATAAATGTAGATATATCATGTATAACTAATAGATATCTGTAATAACATGTAAATAACTAATATTTGTTTTGCTTAAATAAGTTCTTAAGTCCTGATCAGATCAGTAACCTATGCTTTACATGCCTTGGATATATATATAGTTAACATTTTATTGAGCCGTTCCAGCTAACCCAAGCGTTCATAAGTTGTAAACTCATCTAATGTGACAGCTCATTCTCAGTGCTATTTTCTGTATATCATTTTATGTTATTGGTAATGTATTATATATTCCTCACATATCCACAGATCCCTTTCCCTTATTGCAGGTATTTTCAATGCATGTCTGGATATTTTATAATAGTATATTCTTTAAGGCGAGTGTATTTTCCCAGATCCTCATTTTTATGATATTTATTTTTGGATGGACGCTATAGTTTACATATTTCTTAAAATTAATTTTAACCTAGGCAAAGTGACCTTAAGAATGAAATCATCAATATGTTAGGTATAGATCTAACATATTTTACATAATTGTTTACTAAAAAAAAATGATTTACAGAAAACAAAAAGATGAAGAAGAAGAAGAGCATCATCCATCTTTGAAAGTAGAAATGCAAACTATACGACTTAATCCTGATTCGCAGAAGCTTGTTTTAGATACTTTGAGATTTATACATGGTCCAGAGTTTAAGTTGGATAATGCTAATTTATATAAAGTATGTTTGAATTTTATAATGATAATGTTAATTGCAAAAGCACAACAAAGATTATTATACTTTTGAAAACTTTTAGGACAAAGGCACAAATCTTGGTAATCGGTACTGGATGGAAAGAGGCAATCTTTTAGTTCGAGGAGGCTGTGATTACTCACTTAATGCTAAACCAGATGTAAAGTCATCTGAGATCAGGTTACGAGAGTATGCTTTGGCGAAGTTAGAAAAGTTAGTATTTATTTTTTTTATATTTTTGTTTATTATAAACTTGATAAATATTGCAATTTTTTAATTGTATAATTCTAATAAGTCTGTTCGAGATAAATTCCAAAAATAATTTTTATGCTTTTTATGATATTTATGACGATGATGATGACAATGTTTTTTAGTATTTAATTTGTTCAGGATTTCTGTTGTAGAAATATAATGATATTGTTTAGTGAAACTAGTAAAATTTCAAGTCTTTGAGCTTTCATCAAAAATGGAAACTGATCTGCTTATAGAGGTCACAAAGGTTAGCAGAAGGGAAATTGATACATGAAAACAGCAAATATAAATTCAACTTTACTAGACAATTGTCTTTTTAAAATTACAAAACTGATGACTAATTCAATGGTATTAATACAACATACACTGTTTCCAGATATTGTTTTCATAAGCCACATTGTGCAGAAGCTTTAGAAAATGCTGCTGAAAATGTCGATGATGCATTGGAAATTCTTTTTGTGCAATATTTTAATGCTAATTATCAAGATAAACCTGAAAATATTCCATCAAAATCTGAACTGTTAGAAATGAGAAATGACGAAAAAGCAGTACTCGAGTCAATTTACGAACAAAGCTTTATTGTAAAAGATACCAATGTTTGGACTGTAAAACTAGATTTAGATTATTTAACAAAAGTATATCAAAGTACACAGACATCGATACCAGTGAAAAAAAACGACAAAAACACAAATTTCAAGACAAAAAAGAAAGAACTTTGCAAATTGTTCTCGAAAGGTACATGTCGATTTGGTGCTAAATGTAAATTTTCTCATGAAATCGAGACAGAAAATAATAGCAAAAATACTGAATCAAATACTTCAAATAATGAAAAAATAACTTACGAATTAGAAATAAGATTTAAAGAAAGCACTTTGTATCCTTATGAACCTCCTTTAATATTTTTTAAATTAGAACATAGATCAAATTTAATACCAGAGCTTACATGTTTACAAATAACTGCTAGGTTATATGAGGAAGCCAAAATATTAGCCCAAGATGGTATACCAAGTATATATACATTAGTTGAATTACTTAATAATGAAGATGATATATTGAATTTTATAAAATTTGATACTAGAAAATTTCCTGAAGCATATGATGCATTGTTCCCACAACTAATAGACGATTCAAAGTCAGATAAAATAAAGAAACCTACTCACTATAGGAAAGGTGATACCAAAGATAGCAGATTAAATATAAATTTTGAGGAGGTACTGAAAGAAAATAATGTGATAGCTAAATGGTGGACAGAAAAAAGGGACAATAATAGGTATCATAAAATGATGGCTGATAGGAGAAAACTGCCTGCATGGCAAAAAAGACAGGACATTTTAGATGCAATGGAAAAATCACAGGTATGTATTTAATATTTTATATTGGCGGCTGTCTTTGAGATCAGTAATTTTTTTTTAATTGGAATCTAAAATCTGTACTGTTTTTATAAATGAAACTTCACCGAAAAGCGTGTGATAAATTGCAATTATCAATTAGACACATGAGTTTTAATAGAAAAACTCATTGGTGCCTGCCCAGGTTTGAACTCGTGTTCCCCTTGAAAGAGTGGCACGGTCTCACCGCTGGGCTAAGAAGCTGTGATAGCCTAGCGGTGAGACCGTGCGACTCTCTAGAGACGACATGGGTTCAAACCCCGGGCAGGCACCAATGAGTTCTTCTATTAAAACATGTGTCTACTTGATAATTGCAATTTATCACATGCTTTTCGGTGAAGGAAAACATCGTGAGGAAACCTGCATACCTCTAGAGAATTCTAGGGATATGTGTAACCTACCAATCCGCATTGGAGCAGCGTGGTAGGTCTTAGCTCCAATCCTTCTCTCCGAAAACGGAGAGAGGAGGCCTTAGCCTAGCAGTGGGCATAGTAACAGGCCATTACTTTTTCTTTACTCTTGAACGAATATTTAAACAAATATTTTTATAATTTGCTTTAGGTAATAGTTATCAGCGGGGAAACAGGGTGCGGTAAAAGCACACAAGTGCCGCAATATATTTTAGACGATTGGTTAAGTAAATTTAAGAAAGGCGGACGGGATCATGTCGAAATAGTTTGTACCCAACCAAGGCGGATATCCGCCATCGGAGTCGCGGATAGAGTTGCTGAAGAGAGAGTTGAAAAGACTGGGCAGATTGTTGGTTATCAGGTTAGTTTATCGTATGTTATTTAGTATTTAGACCTCTTTGAGTTGACTTGTTTTTATGAAACTTACTTTTTTAATGAGCAGTAGCAAGGAATATGGATTTCTTTCCTTATGCTTTAGATCGGCGTAAAATACTAGAAAAATTTGGATTTTTTTTTAGACTTAAATGTATCAAATTTGTCGTGAAAACAATATGACATGATATGCGACATGAATGCGGTAATTTACATTAATAATTATTAATTAATGTAAATTACCCTTGAGAATGCGTTATATATTTCTAGATATTTTTCCTTTGTTTTCTACTTTTATATATAAATTTTGTACTTTTATAATATTATAGTTGTATTAAGACTCACTATTTTTGTAAGCATCTGGCGTTCTGAAATATCCCAGTTCAGGCGTCACTCTCCTTCCATTGTGTAGTGTTTAAACTTAAAAAGATTAAGTTTTATAATATTACTAGCTGACCGGACAGACGTTATCCTCTCAAACTATTTAAGTCAGGGAGTTTTCTTGAATTTTCGATTTAAAATGTCTTTTCTTTCGTAAGAACCTTCTATATATATCTCGTATAACGATAAAGAGCTTATTTCTTTTGTTTACAAACTGGACTTGACACATAATAATAAAGACCTTAACCGTGACTAAAAACCTTAATACTTATAGTGACATCTATGAAAAACTCATAGATCTTGAGCCTATTAACTTAAAAAACATTGCAAAAGTTAGATCACTGATCAAGACAAAACCTATTCTTTAAGTTGGACCAAACTACCCAGAAAATTTTATTGAAATCAGTTCAGTAGTTTTGAAGATTAGCGTAAACGCACATCGTGAAACGGGATTTTTTAATAGAAAGATATAGATTTGTTTGTAATTATTATTTCATAATTACTTTCCTTTAAAAAAATAAAATAAATGATTGTTGTGTGAAAGAATGAATGTTTGATAGTAGGCAATTAAGATTAAAATCCTAATTATGTACTAATTAAAACTAATAAATAAATAAAAACTAATTGATTAGTGTTGCACCCATTTATTTTATTATTCTGTTTCGGTTGTAGATTAGGTTAGAAAGTAAAATTTCGTCCAAAACAAGGCTGTCGTTTTGCACGACTGGAATATTATTACGGAGACTCGAATACGACCCTCAGTTGAAGTCAACCACCCATATAATTGTGGACGAGGTTCACGAGAGGTCTGAGGAAAGTGATTTCCTCCTGCTAATCCTTCGGGATCTTATCAAAGTACGGAAGGATTTGACTGTCATATTGATGAGCGCGACTTTGAACGCTGATTTGTTCTCGGAATACTTCGACAAGGTTCCTGTTTTAGAAATACCGGGTATGGTTCTTTTTTCTGGAATCGCTAATTTGATTTTAACAGATTTTAAAATTGTGTTATGCTCACGCTATCGTTTGATCTGCCAATAAATTAGTTTGGGCTGCCAATGCTTAGAACTAATTTAATTTGCCAATGGCTAGAATTAGTTTAATGTGCCAATCTTTAGGGCTTGTTATCTGCCAACGGCTAAAACTAATTATTCAGAAAATTATGTCACACATACTTATATCCTGAAGTCTTTGTAATTAACAAAAAATATATTTAAAAAGGCTTTGACTTGAAAATCCTTACAGCTTAGTAAGACTGTATAGTACCCGGCAATAAATAATTCGCATATAGGCTTAGAGAGAGAAAATCAGCAAGATTCTGCTTCATAGAGCATTGTCTCTGTCGCACCGACTGACGAACCCGTGTGAGTGACAGTGACAGCGCTCTACGAAACCGAATTGCCGGCTATTACGTTCTAAACATCGAAGTTAATACTATAGTTCTCGTTAAGAGTAACAATTTGACCCAGATTTGGAGCTTCTTAAGTCTCATCAATCCTTAACGATTCAAAAAGTAAAAAAAAAGTAAAGTAACAGCCTGTTACTATGCCCACTGCTGGATTAAGGCCTCCTCTCTCCGTTATTGGAGAGAAGGGTTGGAGCTAAGACCTACCACGCTGCTCCAATGCGGATTGGTAGGTTACACATATCTCCAGAATTCTCTAGAGATATGCCGGTTTCCTCACGATGTTTTCCTTCACCGAAAAGCGTGTGATAAATTGCAATTTTCAATTAGACACATAAATTTTAATAGAAAAACTCATTGGTGCCTGCCCGAGGTTTGAACCTAGAGAGTCGCACGGTCTCACCGCTAGGCTATCACAGCTTTCGATTCAAAAGTGCTTGAATTTTTTTTTGCTTTATTCAAATAACGATTATTTTGTTTGATTTGATTTTTAGGCAGAACTTTTCCGGTAGAGCAGCTGTTTTTAGATAACATCATGGATTTAACAAATTATGTCCTAGAAGAGAATGGACCGTATGCGCGCAAAGTTAAGAAAGGTATAGTCTCTATCTGAAAAAATATTTTTTTTAGATAATATATTCATAAATTAACTGCGCGCTTACCTTTATATCGGCTCGGCGCGATATTTGTCTCGTCTCTAAAGTGAAGAAAGTTGATTTATTCTTATTAGGTCCTTACATATGAAATTGGCGTTTTCTATGTGAGGAACATAAAGTCGTTTTTTTTTTAATGAAATATATTTAATAAATCAAAGTATGTACCATTGCTATGTATGCACTTTTGCCATCTCATAGGTAGTTCATTGATCCCCTTACTAAAAAAACCATTCGGGCGGGAATCAATAAAATCTTTGAAGGCGGTTTGGACTGCCCCATCGGAGTTGAATTTTTTTCCTTGCAAGTAGTTATCCAAATTGCGAAAAAAATGGTAATCTGTTGGAGCAAGGTCCGGAGAGTAAGGTGGATGTCTAAGACATTCTAATTGAAGCTCCTCTGATTTGGTAGCCGTCTGTTGTGCAGTGTGTGGTCTAGCGTTGTCCTGAAGCAGCAGTGGCCGAGAGCGATTGACCAGCCTCGGTTGTTTAGCAGCTAGCTTTTCCATCATGGTTTGCAGTTGCTGACAATAGTTATCTGCCGTAATCGTCTGGCCAGATTTAAGAAAGCTGTAGTGAACGACACCGGCACTAGTCCACCAAACACTTACAAGCAACTTTTTTTAGTCAATTTTCGCTTAGGGCAGGATTTGGCTGGTTCGCCAGGGTTCAGCCATTGCGATGAGCGTTTCCGATTATCGTAGAGGATCCACTTTTCATCACAGGTAATGATATATATAATATAATAGATTTGTATGACCTTTTAGTATTCATGCGAATCTTAGATATTCACGTTGGCATTTTTTCAGTGACTACCTATATTTTATTTGACCAAATGAAATAAACAGAGGAATATATATAATTACAGGGGACAAAGAAAAGAGATTACTCGACTTCGAAACGGAGTTTGAAACATGTGATGTTAAATCTGATGCGACAGAACCGCCGAAAACGTCGATACGAGACGAAAATCTCACGATATCGCAAATGGTGGCTCGGTATCCTAACTGCAGCAAAATATCATGCAAGAACATGTACCTCATGGACACTGAAAAGGTAAGTTACATTAGGCTAGATCAAGATAAAAAGAGAAATTTAATAATTTGAACGTGTTTTTGACTCGGTATATAATTATAGAGTACACTTATTAAGGCTCTTTAATTTCTCCATAAAACTTTCACTGGAAAAATAGATTCAACTGTTAAGTAGATTTAATATTAATGTACCTCCAACACCCCCTCGCATTCCATGCCAGCAGGCCTACCATGAACTCTTATTGCGACTCAATTGAAGACGTAAACGACGACCGCGAACCGCTTTCTATTCGTACCATGAAGTGTGAATTGCATTGCAGTCGTAATGTTTGAAAAGGATAACGTTATATGAACTATAGATAACTCTGTCTCTTTTACTCACATGTTCTAAGCACGAATTCCGCACGCTCATTCGGCAACGTCTTAAAGTGTGCGTCTTTAAGACATCATGGTATGACGTTGTTCCGCGCAAACGTGCAGACGGATGAAACAAACTTCGGGACCTGGGCCCGACGCCCCGGCGTTTCAACCTACCTTATACGGCCGTTAGCTGTATGTGGTCCGGCCTCATGAGCCACTGCGTGTATATGTGTACGTGTGTGTGTGCTTGTATGTACTTGGCCGATTCCCGAAACCGTTGGCTCGCCTCTGCACTCTTCCACGGACACGTAATGTCTGTTTCTCCCTGAGTATACACTTCACTATATCGGCTGAATAACACCCGGTGTGAACACAACCTTCGTAAGGTCACACGTTATTGAGTCGTCCCTATATCGAGGAATAGTATCCAACGCGCACCAAAACCGTGGACGGTCGCGTCTTATCAAACACTTCACTGGCTAAACGCGTCATTAAATCTGAGAATAACACCCGAAACGCAAAATTACACGTGTGCGTTATAAAGGAATGCCGTGTACAGGCGCACGCGGCTTCTTCCTGTCGTGTTTGAAAGGTAACTAGCGGTCGGCCGCTCCGGTCAGCAATCGAATGCATAAAACGTCCTTGATTTCGCCGGTCGCGTCTCCGGCGGGCGAGTCATTTTATTCAAAACAGACGTCTTAACGACGCACACTGTAAAAGCAAAACAATTTCGTTTATGTCTTCAATTGAGTCGCGATAAGAGTTCATGGTAGGCCTGCTGTTCTTTGAGAGCAAGTTTGCCAGAGCGAAACTAAGGCTAAATACCCCAATATCAGGTATCTCGCGCACCTCTGTGAACTTGGCAGCCGACTTTCGAAAAAAAAATTTTTGAAATTACCATCGGGTTCTCCATCGTTTGTACCCGTTTGTACCACTTTAATTTTCGTTTGTACCTCAAACCAAAAAAAATTACAGAATTTTCAAAATTTGACCCGCAGCCCACTTTGGAAAATCGAAAATTTTCCAAAAGAGTCTGATTCAGGGTCGTTTGTACCCGTTTGTACCACTTTTATTTTTCATTTTTCTAAAAACCCAAAAAAGTTACAGCGTTTTGACAATTTCGAAAAATTAACTTATTACGTTTTTAAAATTTCGAAAATCTGAAAACGGGGATCGACGCGGAATCGTTTGTACCCGCAGAAATCACTTTCGTTTTCGTTTTTACCTCAAACCAAAAAAATTTAAGAGCGTTTACAATTTTGAAAAACCAAAGATAAGATAATTTCCGCAATTTTTGAGATATTTCAATTTTGGAAAAAGCAACCGATAGGTGATAGCGCCGTGAGGATTGTACCGCTTTTTGTTTCTTTTGAATCAAAAACCAGAAAAATTTGCGAGCGTTTTGAAAATTTCAAAAAATCATTTTCCACAATTTTTGGAAATTTGAAAATCTGGAAACGGGCATCGACGTGGAATCGTTTGTACCCGCAGAAATCACTTTCGTTTTCGTTTCTACCTCAAACCAAAAAAAATTACGAGCGTTTTCAATTTTGAAAAACCAAAGATAAGATAATTTCCGCAATTTTTGAGATATTTCAAATCTGCAAACGGGGATCGATAGGTAACAGCGCCGTGAGGATTGTACCGCTTTTTGTTTCTTTTGAATCTCAAACCGGAAAATTTGCGAGCGTTTTGAAAATTTCAAAAAAATCAATTTCCACAATTTTTGGAAATTCGAAAATCTGCAAACGGGGATCGACGCGGAATCGTTTGTACCCGCAGAAATCACTTTCGTTTTCGTTTCTACTTCAAACCAAAAAAAATTACGAGCGTTTTCAATTTTGAAAAACCAAAGATAAGATAATTTCCGCAATTTTTGAGATATTTCAAATCTGCAAACAGGGATCGATAGGTGACAGCGCCGTGAGGATTGTACCGCTTTTTGTTTCTTTTGAATCTCAAACCGGAAAATTTGCGAGCGTTTTGAAAATTTCAAAAAAATCAATTTCCACAATTTTTGGAAATTCGAAAATCCGCAAACGGGGATCGACGCGGAATCGTTTGTACCCGCAGAAATCACTTTCGTTTTCGTTTCTACCTCAAACCAAAAAAAATTACGAGCGTTTTCAATTTTGAAAAACCAAAGATAAGATAATTTCCGCAATTTTTGAGATATTTCAAATCTGCAAACGGGGATCGATAGGTGACAGCGCCGTGAGGATTGTACCGCTTTTTGTTTCTTTTGAATCTCAAACCGGAAAATTTGCGAGCGTTTTGAAAATTTCAAAAAAATCAATTTCCACAATTTTTGGAAATTCGAAAATCCGCAAACGGGGATCGACGCGGAATCGTTTGTACCCGCAGAAATCACTTTCGTTTTCGTTTCTACCTCAAACCAAAAAAAATTACGAGCGTTTTCAATTTTGAAAAACCAAAGATAAGATAATTTCCGCAATTTTTGAGATATTTCAAATCTGCAAACGGGGATCGATAGGTGACAGCGCCGTGAGGATTGTACCGCTTTTTGTTTCTTTTGAATCTCAAACCGGAAAATTTGCGAGCGGTTTGAAAAGAAACAAAAAGCGGTACAATCCTCACGGCGCTGTCACCTATCGATCCCCGTTTGCAGATTTAAAATATCTCAAAAATTGCGGAAATTATCTTATCTTTGGTTTTTCAAAATTGAAAACGCTCGTAATTTTTTTTGGTTTGAGGAAGAAACGAAAACGAAAGTGATTTCTGCGGGTACAAATGATTCCGCGTCAATCCCCGTTTGCGGATTTTCGAATTTCCAAAAATTGTGGAAATGGATTTTTTTGAAATTTTTAAAACGCTCGCAAATTTTCCGGTTTGAGATTCAAATGAAACAAAAAGCGGTACAATCCTCACGGCGCTGTCACCTATCGATCCCCGTTTGCAGATTTGAAATATCTCAAAAATTGCGGAAATTATCTTATCTTTGGTTTTTTAAAATTGAAAACGCTCGTAATTTTTTTTGGTTTGAAGTAGAAACGAAAACGAAAGTAATTTCTGCGGGTACAAACGATTCCGCGTCGATCCCCGTTTGCGGATTTTCGAATTTCCAAAAATTGTGGAAATTGATTTTTTTGAAATTTTCAAAACGCTCGCAAATTTTCCGGTTTGAGATTCAAAAGAAACAAAAAGCGGTACAATCCTCACGGCGCTGTCACCTATCGATCCCCGTTTGCAGATTTGAAATATCTCAAAAATTGCGGAAATTATCTTATCTTTGGTTTTTCAAAATTGAAAACGCTCGTAATTTTTTTTGGTTTGAGGTAGAAACGAAAACACGCCCGTTTCCAGATTTTCAAATTTCCAAAAATTGTGGAAAATGATTTTTTGAAATTTTCAAAACGCTCGCAAATTTTTCTGGTTTTTGATTCAAAATAAACAAAAAGGGGTACAATCCTCACGGCGCTATCACCTATCGGTTGCCTTTTCCAAAATTGAAATATCTCAAAAATTGCGGAAATTATCTTATCTTTGGTTTTTCAAAATTGTAAACGCTCTTGAAATTTTTTGGTTTGAGGTAAAAACAAAAACGAAAGTTATTTCTGCGGGTACAAACGATTCCGCGTCGATCCCCATTTGCGGATTTTCGAAATTTTGAAAATGTCAAAAAATAATTTTTCAAATTTTCAATTCGCTGTAACTTTTTTGGGTTTTGAGAAAAATGAAAAATAAAAGTGGTACAAACGGGTACAAACGACCTGGAATCAGACCCTTTTGGAAAATTTACGATTTTCAAAAGTGGGCTGCGGGTCAAATTTTGAAAATTCTGTAACTTTTTTCGGTTTGAAGGACAAACAAAAACGTAAGTGGTTTCTGCGGGTACAAACGATTCCGCGTCGATCCCCGTTTCCAGATTTTCGAATTTCCAAAAATTGTGGAAATTGATTTTTTTGAAATTTTCAAAACGCTCGAAAATTTTTCGGTTTGAGATTCAAAAGAAACAAAAAGCGGTACAATCCTCACGGCGCTGTCACCTATTGATCCCCGTTTGCGGAATTGAAATATCTCAAAAATTGCGGAAATTATCTTATGTTTGGTTTTTCAAAATTGTAAACGCCCTTTAAAATTTTTTTGGTTTGAGGTAAAAACGAAAACCAAAGTGATTTCTGCGGGTACAAACGATTCCGCGTCGATCCCCGTTTTCAGATTTTCGAAATTTTAAAAATGTAATAAGTTAATTTTTCGAAATTTTCAAAACGCTGTAACTTTTTTGGGTTTTTAGAAAAATGAAAAATAAAAGTGGTACAAACGGGTACAAACGACCCTGAATCAGACTCTTTTGGAAAATTTTCGATTTTCCAAAGTGGGCTGCGGGTCAAATTTTGAAAATTCTGTAATTTTTTTGGTTTGAGGTACAAACGAAAATTAAAGTGGTACAAACGGGTACAAACGATGGAGAACCCGATGGTAATTTCAAAAATTTTTTTTTCGAAAGTCGGCTGCCAAGTTCACAGAGGTATCTCGCGCTTATATAATAACTGCACAAAGGACACATTAACACTAGATATTGTCTGCGATGGGCTTTCATCGTTTCAGAAAAATGTCCTAAAATTTCAATTTCAGAGTTGTAATATTTGAGCCTTGATATTGTTTTTTTTTATGTTTTCATTACTTTTAGAGAGTCTCTAGTGTTTATTTTTAGGTTTATAATTGTAACATTGTAACTAAGAATTATATGATTTCCCATAATTGCTCCCACATAATTAATTTAAAACTATATGGGATATATATTAGATGATTTAGCATGTAATGTTGATTATCTAAGTAAACAAATATTGATTTATTTTTTACTATTCGTTTCCCAAATATTGATAAAATAAATTATTTATTTTCAGATTAATCTAGAACTCGTAGAAAATGTCCTAAATTACATAGTGGATGGCGATCACGCGTGGCCTCGTGAAGGCGCCATTTTGATTTTCCTTCCGGGCATCGGCGAAATTATGTCTTTACACGACCAACTGGTCGAAAGTCATACATTTAGTCCAAAGTAAGTTGTAAAAGCACTCATGGACCCAAATTATTCTATAATAAAATACCTAAAAAATTTATTTACAATAAATATCATATTCTTATTACTTTTTTCTCAATCGACGAATGTCTACTGCTTGATATAAGTCGCTACAAGATTTTTCAATGATGCTATACTTTTAATACCGCTCTTTGATTTGGCGGTTCCCTACGACTTTATTGAAGTCCTCTATCATAGCCTAAAGATAAGACTTTCGAGAGCATTAAGAGTTCAAACCCTGGGCAGGCATCAAAGAGTTTTTCTGTTAAAAGTTATATGCCTAACTGATATTTGCGATTTACGTGCTTTTCAGTGAAGGAAAACATTGTAAAGAAACGAGCATTTTTCCTGAGAATTCTGTGGATATGTGTTACCTTTAATCTAACAATCCGCATTGGAGCAGCGTGTTTGGTCTAAGATAACGTCTCCAAAACGGAGATAAAAGGTTTATGCCCTGGCATTGGGATAGTAATACTTGTTACTTAACTTTTTTTATAAATTTCTTCTTCATTGAGAGTATTTTTTCATTAGACGTAAAGTAAATAGTAGTATAGCTATTCTCCAAGCCTAACTGGCTCTATCACCTGCTGAATGAATGATCTATTTATGAGGCTCATAGTTAGCGAACCAATTTTGGATCCATATTTCAATACTGGACACACGATGTTTTGAATAAAATACTCGCCCGCCGAAGACGCGACCGGCGAAATCAAGGACGTTTTATACATTCGATTGCTGACAGAGCGGCCGACCGCTAGTTACTTTTCAAACACGATAGGGACAGGCCGCGTGCGCCTGTACACGGCATTTCTTTATAACGCACACGTGTAATTTTGCGTTTCGGGTGTGATTCTCAGATTTAGTGACGCGTTTAACCAGTGAAGTGTTTGATAAGACGCGACCGTCCACGGTTTTGGTGCGCGTTGGGTATTATTCCCCGATATAGGGACGACTTAATAACGTGTGACCTTACGAAGGTTGTTTCATCCGTCCGCACGTATGCGCGGAACACACGTTGCTTTGAGATTTCTACAATGCCGAAAAACGCAACGGTATATGCAGAGACGTGAAATGTGGTATATAGTGCAAAATTCTCAACGCACTTGATATTTGAAATCGATACTTCCGTCAAAAAGTAACAACCATGTATTTCAGTACAGGTAATTACATTCTGGTACCTCTCCACTCGACGCTGTCGAGCGAAGAGCAAGCGCTTGTGTTTCGAAAACCGAAACCGGGTGCTAGAAAGATCGTTCTGTCTACTAACTTAGCAGAAACTTCGGTCACCATCGATGATTGCGTATTTGTAGTGGATTGTGGGCGGATGAAGGAGAAAAGGTAAAAAAAACAACACTCACTGATTGCTTTCTATCCTTATTGTCCTTAAAATTACTAGAATTTATGTCAATTAATCTCTCAAACGTCTAGTGAGCATGTGCACATATTCAGTATTGAAAAATCAAAATGTTTTCGTCAATAACAATATATGTAAGTTATTAATATAGAATGATATAACAAAGAAAATGGTATAAAAATATGGTATAACTATTATATAGTAAATAACGTTCTAAAAATGAAAGTCCGCTTATTGTCGGTTAAAGGGTTAAGATTGATAGAAGTTCCATGGTTAAAATATTTCTGATCTAAACTAATCTAGTGAGGTATTGCAAAAAATATTTATAATTAAAAAGAAGTTGTAAAATAGCAATTTTAACAGATAATGAAAAATTAATAAGCCATTTTCAAAGACATGACTTCTCAAGATAAATTGCTAAATTAATACATAATATAATATAAATATCTTTGAGAAGTTATTTCATACTTTTATTTTCTTTTAAATCAAATCAAATGAGAATATTTTTTTATTTAAATAAGCTCTTCCAAGTACGTTTGAATCGTCAAGGATCAATATGATTAATGAATGTACAACTGATTCGGAATTTTACTCTTTCCGACAAGAACCAGCAAGAAACTCGGCGGTTTTTTAAACTTATCAGTTTTACAATATTTAACCGCTGTCTTGTATGAAGCTGAAAGGATTTTCAAGCATTTTTATTATACAAATTCAGTTGTGTAATATGCTTTACGTATAAGCATATTTCTTACACTTAATTGATATCTTGATCTCTGTAGACTGATCTACTACGGATTGCGGATTCAAAAAAAGTTAATTTTATAAATATTGTCACGCAAAACATATTGCAGATTCGATTCCAACCGCAACATGGAATCTTTAGACCTTGTATGGGTGTCTCGCGCCAATGCGAAACAGCGTCAAGGTCGAGCAGGGCGGGTGATGCCGGGAGTCTGTATACATCTATTCACATCCCATCGATACCAGTACCATCTCGCCGATCAGCCTGTTCCAGAAATACACAGGGTTCCATTGGAACAGCTGTTGCTGAAGTTGAAGATCTTGCCACTGTTCCAGAATATGAACGTCCATGAAGTGTTAGGTAGGTTTAAAACCATAGTTCTCAAAAGGCACAATCAGACCAGGTAGAACGGTCTATGGGAGACTCGACGAGGGTCTACGTTGGAGGTCTATGGGAGACTGGAATAGGGTCTACGTCGGCATAAAAATAGGTGTCTACACAAATATATCTGCTTTCGATAATGAAGAACTAAAATGTGCGCTTGACTTCACCTATCAATGTAGCCAGATATTTTAAGAAGGTCAGCAATTGTCACTTGTAAACACTTGCATTTCATTTTTTTAAAGTACGTTTGGACGGAATCTTTTATTTAATTACCCAACTTTACGAATTCGACATCCACTCAGCACAATCAATTAATACACGATGAATTCTCACCTTTTTTTAAATCTATTAATTTGGAACTACACCACAACGCAAATTTACATATTAAAATTTAATTCTCACCTTTTTTGTCCATTTTTGAGAATATGGTAGAAATGTTAACACAGGGGATCTATAAGAACCAAATTCAAATTCAAAATATTCTTTATTCAAGTAAACTTGTAAACAAGTGCTTTTGAATCGTCAACTTTACTGCTGGTTCGGAAAGCTGTTCCTACCTTGCTCTTTTTAAAATATAAATCTTAGAACTAGTTACATTTATTTATTACTGTCTTGTACAGGGTAGAAGCGCACCTATATGCACACATCGTTATCATCTAAGTAATCTTCAACAGTATAGTAGGCTTTCTGTATCAGCCTCTTTTTAACAGTGGTTTTAAACTGCTGTAATGGCATGGCCAAAATTGATTTCGGAATTTTATTATAGAATCTTATACCCAAACCCACAAACGATTTACGTACTTTTGCTAGGCGCAAAGCAGGAGTCGCAAGCTTATGTCGGTTCCTACTTTGTCTATTATATACATCACCTATCGTTTTATAATTCTTTATATTTTTATGTACAAAAATTACATTGTTTAAAATATAAAATATGGTATATTTTAAAATGTCTAATACGAAAATATCTGGGAACGTCTGGTTTAAATAAAACTCCGTCCGTAGTCAGCATTGAGTTTAACTACAATAAAAAGGAAACTAATTAAGTTTTAAGTGTATCATTCAATTTTCAAAATTAGTGCCTATGGAAATAAGTTAGAATCCATAAGTCTATCTGTATCCTCCTCGCGTCGTTTTCCTCAATTCTGAGGGTCGTGACCCCTTCTATGGATTAACTTGTCACGGACAATATTGCGCCAACGGTGTCGGTTCTTCGCAACGTGGATGGCTTCGTGCATCTGACTGTCGAGAGTGGTACGGATTTGATCTGCCCAGCGCATGGGACTTCTTCCTCGTGGTCTCTTCCCCTGGACCTTGCCGGTGATGACTATTTTTTCAAAATTGTCACCGTTCTTCCGGGCGATATGACCGAAATACTCAAGAACTCGTTGAAGGCAGATAGTTGATAGCCTAGTTGTAATTTTGAGTTCCTTGAGTATTGACGTATTAGTCCTTTTAGCCGTCCAGGGGATGCGCAAGTCTATCTGTATAGCAACAATAAAATGCCAATGAAATTGATATGTCCTTTCAGGTAAAACAATAGAACCGCCTCTGAAATCCAACATAGACGGTGCACTAACCAGACTACAAGATGTGGGAGCGTTAGACAAGTCATTTAACCTGACTGCACTCGGAAAACATCTGGCCACCTTACCAGTGGATGTCAGGATAGGAAAGTTGATGCTATTCGGTGCCATATTCTGCTGCGTTGACTCTGCTTTGACTATGGCGGCATTTTTGAGCCACAAAAGTCCCTTCGTTGCGCCATTTGGGAAGAAGGTATATTTTGTATACTAACAGTAAATAAATTGATTTTTCATTATCATTTTGATTCGTTAACAATTTTTTTATATTTATATTTTAAATAAATACTATACAGACGGAGGCTGATGCAAAAAGAAGAGAATTTGCTTGTTCCAACAGCGATCAGCTGACTATGTTAAGAGCTTATAGGGTAAGTTTTCATATTCAATTATAGAGTACATTTAATTTGGTACAAAATCAATTAGTAAATAATATCATCATCATCTTCCTGCCCTTATCCCACTCTAAGTGGGGTCGGTACATGTCAGAAACATGTCGTCATATGGTTTGGCTACGTATTTTACGACCGGCCGCCTGCCTGACTTCAACTTACCTTAGTCGCCTTTTACGACACCTCGGTAAGAAACGAGGGTGGTCTATTCTATGCAGTCGGATACCACAAGGCATTTACCTTAGTAGCCTCTTACGACACCTCGGTAAGAAAGGAGGGTGGTCTATTCTGTTCTGCCGGATACCACCGCCGATAACACCGCGTAAAGAGCTCATGAATAAGAGCCCCGTATCGGCTTGAAACTAGTCTAGCTCATGCGTTAAAATAAGACGTGAGTATAGCCGGTCTCTCAACATTAATAATGAATACCACTCACGATAGTTTAAAATCGATACTTAAGTAAGTAATATCTATTTTCAACTTAGTTTAGATGTGATTATATGGATTACCAGATATATATTAGGGATGTAATCTAGAGTGAAAAAAATCTATAGCAAAATAATCAATTTTTCTCTCTGCAAAATTAAATCGATATGTAATTTTTTTTTTATTAATAATATATTTTTCTTACTATTTGGTTTTTTATTTATTAATAATTAATTAGAATAACAGACTAATTAAATTGGACTAGTGTGAATAAAAGATCACATAGACGCTGTTCGCGAAATTTGATTAAAATGTTTAGTTTGGCTACATTGGTTTCATCCAACGACGCATATATTATCTTAAACAGATAGAGAAAAAAAGAAGAAAAAAGAGCGTAATTAATACAATCGTTAAAAAAATCGATATATAATGTTATGAAAATCGATTAATAAAAATCGATAATAATAGAATAATCGATTAATGTAAAAATCGATTATTATTAATATATATTACTATAGTTCCCGGTAGCTGTGATAGCCTAGCGGTGAGACCGTGCGACTCTTTCAAGGGTATTACGAGTTCAAATCCGGGCAGGCACCAATGAGTTTTTCTATTAAAACTCATGTGTCTAATTGATAATTTCAATTTATCACACGCTTTTCGGTGAAGGAAAACATCGTGAGGAAACCTGCATATCTCTAGAGTATTCTAGGGATATGTGTAACCTACCAATCCGCATTGGAGCAGCGTGGTAGGTCTTAGCTCCAATCCTTCTCTCCAAAAAAAAACGGAGAGAGGAGGCCTTAGCCCAGCAGTGGGCATAGTAACAGGCTGTTACTTTACTACTTTTATAGTTCCCGGTATTAAATAATGCACATCAATGTTTAGAACGAAACAGCCAGTTCGGTTTCGTAGAGCGCTGTCACTGTCACTCAGTATATGACATTTCACACGGGTTCGTCAGTCTGTGCGACAGAGACAATGCTCTTTGAAGCAGAATCTAGCCGATTTCTCTCTCTAAGCCTCGATGTGTATTATTTATTGCCGCGTACTATATATGGCTTCTAACCACGGATACGTGATCAGTGCTTTTTAATCTGAAGAAAGTTAAATGATTTATAGAAGCAGGCGTTACTTTGCGGAATTCCATATTACAAGCAATATAACAGAACTAACTACTTTGCTATAATCCGCACGGGTTAAGTGAATGCATGCAAAGCAAATGTGTATGAAGCAGGCAAAATCTACGCACCTTATACATGCAGGACTAGCCACCACATGCACCCCAAGGCGCAATTCACCAGCAACAACGCACACAAAAGCAGCACACACACCCACCACCACAATCTCGACGATCGTTTCGTCCCGAAACCGAAGCATCATCAGGAGGATAGGCTCCACGACAAAAATCGTAATGCGCCGCGCTACCCATACAAGCAGTCTTAAATAGTTCAACTCCCACCAATACCCTCCCCTCCGAACACATGTAGCAAAATCTACATCTAAATAGTATCTAATTCCGTTTTGCTACATGTGTTCGGAGGGGAGGGTATTGGTGGGAGTTGAACTATTTAAGACTGCTTGTATGGGTTGCGCGGCGCATTACGATTTTTGTCGTGGAGCCTATCCTCCTGATGATGCTTCGGTTTCGGGGCGAAACGATCGTCGAGATTGTGGTGGTGGGTGTGTGTGCTGCTTTTGTGTGCGTTGTTGCTGGTGAATTCCGCCTTGGGGTGCATGAGGTGGCTTGTCCTGCATGTATAAGGTGCGTAGATTTTGCCTGCTTCATACACATTGGCTTTGCATGCATTCACTTAGCCCGTGCAGATTATAGCAAAGTAGTTAGTTCTGTTATACTGAAGAAAGTTCTCAGCACAACTACTTCAGAACCACGTACACCATATGAAGGTGTTTATTACAGAGGTGGCAGCAAGCACTTAAAACAAGCACACACGCAGCACTGAACTTCTCTAAAGAGAATTTCCTCTCGCATAAGACCCTTATGATGCTGGCCGATGTCAAGCACCAGTTGCTTGGCTTGCTGGCTTCGATCGGCTTCGTGCCAGATATGCCGGCTTTGAGGAGGAAGATGAGAAAGGACTCCGTAGCCGCCTTGACTGGAGATGAAGTAAGTCACTTAGGAAATATTTAAGCAGGTCTTCATTACACTTAAGAAAAGTTAGTAATAATTAAAATACATAAGAATATACATAAATATAAAAAGATTGGCGATGTATGTATATTATAGACGAAGTAGGAACCGACATAATCTTGCGGTTCCTGCTTTGCGCCTTGCAAAAGTACATAAGTCGTTTGTGGGTTTGGGTATAGGATTCTATAATAAAATTCCGCAATCGACTTTAACTTTACCATTACAGCAGTTTAAAAGCACTATAAAAAGGCTTATACGGAAAGCCTACTATACTATTGAGGTTAACTTAGACGATAAGAATGCGTGGATATAGCTTCTCTTCGACCCCGTACAAGACATTAATAACTATATGTAACTAGTGATAAGAATTATTCTTTAAAATGAGCACCTGCCGAGTTTCTTGCTGGCTGTTAAAAATTTTATTAGTAATTACAATTAAAAAAATATTTGCAAGGTCGTTGAGAGATAGAAGCAAATGTCTATTCCAAGACTCAACGGTTTACGTGAACGAAATCGCGGGTAAAAGCTAATATTAGGTCCTTACATATGAAATTGGCGTTTTGTCGTACTGGCCACTTTGATCTCAAATATTACCTTTATGGTTAGGAATCCCAAATTCAAATTCATACAGTTATTTACTCATGCATTTGTGTTTCAAACCCCCTAATTCATTTGTTTTTTCTTCTTTTGTTTTTTTCTTTGTGTCACTCTGTTTACAAAATGGAAAACATGAAATATCGCGTTATTTACGAGTATGAGTTCCACCGTGGCACCAGTGCTGCAGAAACGGCTCAAAGGATTAATGATGTGTATGGTGACGGTGGCGCAAAAGAAAACACAGTGC
This sequence comes from Morpho deidamia, assembly GCA_947086505.1. Lineage (NCBI taxonomy): Eukaryota > Metazoa > Arthropoda > Insecta > Lepidoptera > Nymphalidae > Morpho > Morpho deidamia. The sequence goes on along the minus strand of CAMTZC010000012.1, from coordinate 12,566,644 downwards.
GTTTTTGGTTCCAACGTTTTCGTTCTGGAAATTTCGACCTGCAGAACAAGCCTCGTGGACGGCCGGAGACCAAAGTTGATTGAAATGAAAAATTGAAGGCTATTGTGGAAGCGGATCCATCGCAAACCACGTCCGAGTTAGCTGCAGGCTCCGGTGTTAGTGATAAAACTATTCTAATCCACTTGAAGCTAATTGGGAAGGTGAAAAAGCTTGAAAGGTGGGTACCTCATGAATTGAGTGAAGCAAACCGACAAACGCGCGTCGACTGCTGCGTTACGTTACTCAACCGGCACAATAATGAAGGAATTTTAAATCGAATCATTACCTGTGATGAAAAGTGGATCCTCTACGATAATCGGAAGCGCTCATCGCAATGGCTGAACCCTGGCGAACCAGCCAAATCCTGCCCTAAGCGAAAATTGACTAAACAAAAGTTGCTTGTAAGTGTTTGGTGGACTAGTGCCGGTGTCGTTCACTACAGCTTTCTTAAATCTGGCCAGACGATTACGGCAGATATCTAGTGTCAGCAACTGCAAACCATGATGGAAAAGCTAGCTGCTAAACAACCGAGGCTGGTCAATCGCTCTAGGCCACTGCTGCTTCAGGACAACGCTAGACCACACACTGCACAACAGACGGCTACCAAATCAGAGGAGCTTCAATTAGAATGTCTTAGACATCCACCGTACTCTCCGGACCTTGCTCCAACAGATTACCATTTTTTTCGCAATTTGGATAACTACTTGCAAGGGAAAAAATTCAACTCCGATGGGGCAGTCCAAACCGCCTTCAAAGATTTTATTGATTCCCGCCCGAATGGTTTTTTTAGTAAGGGGATCAATGAACTACCTATGAGATGGCAAAAGTGCATACATAGCAATGGTACATACTTTGATTAATTATTTCATTAATTTATATTTCATTAAAATTTTTAATGAAATTTATATTTCATTAAAAAAAAACGACTTTATGTTCCTCCCATAGAAAACGCCAATTTCATATATAATACCCTAATATAATTACTTTTGTGATAAAAATCTTGTAGGAATCTTGTTGCGATACATCAATATTAAACACGTCTACAAAGGCTGAAAAGAGACAAATAAATATCTATATATTAGTTACATATTAGTTATATTATTATAAATTTATTATTTTTATTTAGTTATATTATTATAGTTGGTTATATATTAGTTATATATACACATACGAAAACACGCACACTCACTCACACACTATCAAAAGTTATGTGCTACTACAAATCACATAAACACCGACTTACCATTTATTTTTGTTTTCCTTATATTATTTTTTCCTAAATTTGTTTACTTGCGTCTAATTTATTGTAAAATCTGGGAGAGGGCGGGGATTCCGAGATACAGGTTTAAATAAACTTAATTCGGAGTTCTCGACAGAAAATTTGTTTGTTTTTTTTTTTTTTTATTTATCTTTATTGTATAAACAAAAGGCGGACTTATCCCTAAAAGGGATCTCTACCAGCCAACCTATGAGTAACAGAAAGAAAATGAAAAGAAAAAAAAAAATTATGATAGAAAAAAAAGGAAGGAAGAAAAATAAAAATAACGAAACACTATACATAGATTAAAGTTAAAAAATAAATGAATAAAATAATAGATAACAGTGATTATTTGAATTGATTAAAATTAAAATTAATTAAAATTGTTACAATATTTGCACAATAAACTTTTTTTTTTTATATCTTGTGTAATTCTTTTAATATAATTATTGTTACAGTTAAACTCCAATGGGAATAATGACAAATTATTGGCCGCTATATTATGCGCTGCATTATATCCTAATGTAGTTAAGGTGAGTTTTGTTAATAAGGTGTTCCGTATACATATAATATGCAGGCAGTTGAGCAATACAATATTAAGAGTATTAATTAAAAATATATTAGTTTAATTTGTACATACTGCGAATAACGGATTTTAATTATGATAACAATATTTTTATTATAATAAGGACCCCAGATAAGTGTGTTTGTTTGTGTGCATGTAAATGACAAGCGTGAAAATGTGTGTATCTATGTAATGTGTCTATCAAATATATCAACCTGGGTGTATTGAGATTATAGTTTTTATCTCATTCTGCCGTGTGGTATCCGGCTGAGTAGAAAAGACCACCCTCTTTCTTACTGAGGTGTCGTAAAATACGACTAAGATAAGTTGATGATGATTTAGATGAGATCTCAATTTTTATCGGTATTGAGTCCCGTTCATCAAAACTTCGGCTTCACGAACGTTATATTGTCACTTTGGCCTACCTGCCGATCTCAAAAATCTCGCAAAGACTGCCCATTAAAACTTGACATTTGCATAAGTCATATCATTGTAGGTACTTACCCCAGAAAAAGCTTTCCACATGCAAGCAGGGGGCGCCATACCGCGTCAACCTACACCAGATGAATTGAAATTCAAAACAAAATCCGATGGCTATGTGGCTCTACACCCATCGTCTGTCAATTCCACCATTGGATACTTCGCCAGTCCGTACCTAGCGTACCAGGAAAAGGTGAAAACTTCCAGAGTTTTCATCCGTGAATGCTCAATGGTGCCACAGTTGCCGCTAGTTTTGTTTTCGGGTAAGTTGTAAGTTAACTGAGACATTGTGACTCTCCAAATCCCAGGCAAGCCACTCATTTTCTATTAAAACTTATGTGCCTTACTGATATTTGTACTTTATCAGTGAGTATCACGAATTTCGATGAAGGCAAACATCTATCAAATGAGGAATCCTACATATCTCTGGAGTATTCCTGTTCAACCTACGGGCGAAGCCGTGGTAGTAGGTAATAAATCACAGTTATTGGCTCAATTGAATATAAACATTTAACTATTTATCCTTTCCAGGTTGCTCTTTGGTAATAGAGCTCCATAATGGAACGTTTATCGTTTCTTTGGAAGATGGATGGATTATGTTCCAGGTGGAAAAACATGAGGTAAGGTCTAAATACAATTTAATAAACATTAAATTTATAAAATAAGCATTAAAGTTACCACTTATTGTGGTAGAGCAAACGCTCTACCACAATAAGTGTGATAGCCCAGCGGTGTATAATTTTAATTGAGTTAAATATATTGTAATCCTTATTTGAATTCCTTTTATAACATCACTAATTTTAAGAAAACTAGTGTTTTTTGCTCTTCCAAATTATGAGTCTCTTCAACACTCACGAGATCTCAAGACGGCTACGCTACGGTTTACTACAAAATTGCAACAAAACAACTTTTTTGAATTAGGTCACTTTGATACTAAGCGTGCGATATATAGATTATAAAATTTCGTTCTTTCTTTCTACTTTTTTCTACAGAGTACATTGTGACCGGATAAGCTGTGATAGCCCAGCGGTGAGACCGTGCGACTCTTTCGAGGGGAACACGAGTTCAAACCCGGGCAGGCACCAATGAGTTTTTCTATTAAAACTCATGTGTCTAATTGATAATTGCAATTTATCACACGCTTTTCGGTGAAGGAAAACATCGTGAGGAAACCTGCATATCTCTAGAGAATTCTAGGGATATGTGTAACCTACCAATCCGCATTGTAGCAGCGTGGCAGGTCTTAGCTCCAACCCTTCTCTCCAGAAACGGAGACAGGAGGCCTATTCCCAGCAGTGGGATTGTAACAGGCCGCTACTACTACATTGTGACCCTAAAATGTGTTTTGTATAATTTTCTGATATATGCCTTCAGGTTGCGGAAATGCTCAAAACGATACGAGTGGAACTTATCAATCTTCTAGAAGAGAAGATAAACGACCCGTCTTTGGACCTGCTGCACTACGAGAAAGGAAATAGAATAATAAAGACGATTGTACAAATAATCACTAAAGACTAACTCAGTTAGTCGTAAAATAATGTTTTACAGTTAAAATTTATATATCTTGCAAAGAATCAACATGAATAACAAATATTAAGTCGAATTGAGAAAAGCCTATCATAACTTAAATGCAGTTTATACAATAATAAGTTACAAGGTCACAAGCAATATAACAGAACTAACTACTTTGCTATAATCCGCACGGGTTAAGTGAATGCATGCAAAGCCAATGTGTATGAAGCAGGCAAAATCTACGCACATTATACATGCAGGACAAGCCACCACATGCACCCCAAGGCACAATTCACCAGCAACAACGCACACAAAAGCAGCACACACACCCACCACCACAATCTCGACGATCGTTTCGCCCCGAAACCGAAGCATCATCAGGAGGATAGGCTCCACGACAAAAATCGTAATGCGCCGCGCTACCCATACAAGCAGTCTTAAATAGTTCAACTCCCACCAATACCCTCCCCTCCGAACACATGTAGCAAAACGGAATTAGATACATTTACTTGCTCGTTAATTAAGTGACCATTGTTATTTTTTATTATCTCAAGTTGCTCTAACGTATTGAGTCGGAGTCCCTTATCATGCTTGTCCTGCATGTATAAGGTGCGTAGATTTTGCCTGCTTCATACACATTGGCTTTGCATGCATTCACTTAACCCGTGCGTATTATAGCAAATTAGTTAGTTCTGTTATATTGCTTGTGATATGGAATTCCGCAAAGTAACGCCTGCTTCTATAAAAGTTACAATGTTTTAATTAAATCCAATATATCGATGGCAGCAAAGTAAATACGGACATCTGAATATACGTCATTTTACAGGAAAGCACATAAAGTGAAAAATACTGACCATTTTTTTGAGTTATGCACCCATAAACATATCATTTTTCGTAGTAATTTGAAATAACCTTTTTTATTGATTGCATAACAAGCTTTATTGCTATATCATTGTTTTTTCTGAAATAATGTTGTTGTTTTTTTTTACTCTGACAAAACTTTCACGCAGAAGAAGATATAAATATAAAAAATATATACATATATATGGGACACTTACACACACGGTCGTTGTCCCCAAAGTAAGTAACTTAATACTTGTGTTATGGGTGACGGACAACTGGTAGATATACTACATATATAATTTTAAATATATACTTAAATACAAATACACACCGAGGCTCGAAGAACCAACAATTGTTTTTAACAGTTAATGTTGGCCCTCGGCGGGAATCGAACCCGCGACCAGCGGAGCTGAAGGCAGGGTCACTACCCACTGCGCCAACAGGCCAGTCAAATATCTGCCTGATATCCGTTTATACGTTGTGATTCAAAAGCCATCAATTCAATAGTATTTTTTAGGTTTAGCAAATCCTCATTTATTTCCTTTGCTACACCTTTTAGGGTCATATTTAAAAGACATTTATTACTGGAGACACATTGTAAAAAATAACCGATGCAATAAACAATACAAATTTAATTGAAAGGCATCAAAATCAAACCGTTACAAACAAGAATGTGACAAGTGACAGATAGCCATAGATAATACACTCAATAGATAATAGACCCAAGTTAAAATTAAAAAGATATTAAAAATATAAAAATAGATGTTTTTATTTACGTGCCAGATTTTCTTTATTATTGAAAAGATTTAAATAATTTTAAAACAGATCTATAGAGTGTTGATTATAATATACTTTTTTGTAAAAAAAAGTATTTTCGCGAAAATGCATATGTCCGCATCTACCTTGCAGCCAATCAATATTTTTCAAATAAGAAAAACTATATAGTACATAAAATTGTAATATCCTGCAATAAAAAAGTAATTTTGAATCCGCAAAATTTGTGATTCATACACCAATGATATATAATATCTGAGAGTAAAAGGCGATCTCATACTTTTTTGTGGAGATATTTAAACATTATTTTTGAGCTCTTTTTTGAAAGAGCTGAGAATTGAAAAACATACCTTTGGGTCTCAGTATTTAGTCGGATGTCTTTTAATTAATTTATTCAATAAAATTAAACCAAAAGTAATAATTAAATTATATTTTTGTGATATTTATTTAATATCTGCTTAAATAAAGCGATATCTTTAACAGCTTGATAACCTTTAGACAAAATATGTACCCGTGTAGCCCAACTTAATCAGTTTTGCAATTAGTCTTTAATTGGGCAAATTAATAATTCTGGGATTGGAATTATGACGTTTATTATTATCGAACGCGTCACTAGCGTCTCTCTTTCTTATGATCTTTAAAAATAAAATCGACCTACCTACTTTTATAGTTCTTTCCACTAACTCATAAATGTATAGGGATCTTTTTAATACATAATAAATAAATAATCATTACCTTCATGGTAACTAAAACCCCAATGGGCGAATACGTACAACTTTCATCGCCAGCGCTACGATCTAGATAGTTATATCTATATCAATCTGTTATTAAGTGCTACTTCAGTTTCGTGACATATTACTATAAGTAAATATTTTAAAGGATATTTAAAGTAATAAAAAATTATAAATAAATCCATTCGAGTTAGTTCTACAAATGTCCTCATTTTTTTTGATGCTTTTACGTAGATATACTCCCAAGGGCAGGTTGTTATCGATGCCCGATGACGATAATGTCTTATGAGACCCATAGACGATGAGTCTCGAGTGAAGTTTATTACTGGCAACATTTTCTGGCTGGTAGATTTTCTGAAGTCATCAGCAGGATTACCATGAACTCTTATTGCGACTCAATTGAAGACGTGAACGAAATTGTTTTCCTTTTTCATACAATGACGTTTTAAAGACGCACACTTTAAGTCTTTGCCGAATGAGCGTTCAGAATTGGTCCTAAGAACGTGAGCAAACGAGACAGAGAAAATATTCTTTATTCAAGAAGACTGTTTACAATACTTTTGAATCCTCAAATGTTTTCAAGACGCTACCACTGATTCGGAAATTTGCTCCTACCGAGGAGAACCAGCAAGAAACTCTGCGGCCATTTTATTTTTCAATTTGATTAATGGTTACAAATTAATCGTTGCAGCTTGGTGCGTAGCTGATTGCAGTTAAGATATGCTACTATCACTCAAATAATCTTCAATTGTATAGTAAGCTTTATGAAGCAGAATCGTTTTAAGATAATTTCTAAACTTATGTAAAGGCAATCTAGATAATGTTGAGGAATTTTATTACAAAAACTGGTACCGAGACCGACAAATGATTTTCGGTGCTTTTGGAGGCGCAACCTTGGCGACATTAGTTTATTTCGGTTTCTAGCGTGTCTGTCATATCTATCACTATTCTTACTATATAAGTGAATATTTTTTCTTACAAATAGTATATTACTGTAGATATATTGTGAAGCTACAGTCATGACGCATATGTCTTTAAATTTCTCCCTTAGAGAATCACGAGGTTTCATATTATAAACTGGCAAAGCCCCGCGGTTTCACCCGCGTCCATACAGATCTCGTGGTAGTGGAAAGTCTACGAAGTCGGACTATAGATTTATTTTGTAGATTATTTAATTTAAAAAAATGGGTATCATCAGTATTCTTGGAATAAGACTTAACTCACCAAGTGCAGGCCCTGCTATAACGGTCGCTACAATGAATTTGTTATGGCATTATTTTCTTTCGATTTACATTCTTAAATTCGTAATATCTTTTGGTTGGGATGTTAGATTTTAATAATTTAAAAAGTATTTTACAGGTATTGAAACAGTTATTCATAAAATATCATTTAATGGGATAAGGATTAATACAGGGATATAAATAACATGGTTGATTATTGTCGGCACTTTTACCAACTTTTACAATGTAAAAAAGTAGTTATATTGGCATAACTATAATAGTTAGACATATGGTATCGCGGACTTTTTTGTAGATATTGATACGTTCTATAATACTGTAGAACGTTTTTTTGTGTTATCATCAATAGTTATATATCCGCAGCGCACTCGATGATAGATGATTACGACTAAATTTTTGCCAAGTTATTATAATTTTAATAGGGATCCCTATTTTTTTTTTAAATGACATATAGCCTATGTTGCTCAGTGAAAAAGCAGCTTTCCAATTGTGAAAGAATTTTTGAAATCGGTCCAGTAGTTTTTGCGTGAAAACGTAACAATATACTATACTATACAATATACTATAAACTCTTTATAATATTAGTATAGATACCACGAACGGCTCTTTTTTGTAAAACAAAGACCCTGTGAATATCAGCCGCTGCACCCCAGTGTGTAGTAGCCGTGTATAGTTCATATAACGTTATCCTTTTCAAACATTACGACCTCAATGCAATTCACACTTCATGGTACGAAAAGAAAGTGGTTCGCGGTCGATGTTTACGTCTTCAATTGAGTCGCAATAAGAGTTCATGGTAGGCCTGCTGGTTAAGCACGTTCTAATCTTGTGAATATAATTATTATTTTTAAATATATTGAAATACTCGTTAATCGTTTTCATTGTCATAATTTTGGCTTGTTGGTTACCAAATTTATCTTAGATTTAAAAAAAATCGTTATTGGTATCATATCAAATGTCTTAACTTGCTTTGCGTGTTTGAAATTTCAACTTGTGTTAATTTTTTGTATATTATGAGTAAGCATGTAAAGTAATTATGAAATTCAAGATTATTTTATTGTATTTTCTATACTAAATAATCATTGTATGTATGGTATGTTAATGTCAAAAAAGAAATAATGTGATAGTAAATATATTTTTGTTGTGACGTGTTTTTATCTTTTTATTTAAATTCCGAGTTCGAGTGTAAGAAATTATGAAAACCGTTTAGACGAATAGAGTATACTTATAACTTCCATTTTAGGGTTAGCGTTTACAGCGGTAGTAATCTTGATGGCATTTAGTGGTTCGCTTTTAAAAAACAATATTGTACATACATACAAAATATGAAAAATACAACACTATAACTCGTCAAAGATTACTCTATAACACATTATTTGTTTAGCCTGATTCTATTATGTCTCACCTTTATTCACTTTGTGCGTTTGAGTGAAATGTCTAAATAGTTTTTTTAATAATTTATAAATTATTAAAAAAACTATAAATTATTGGATAGCAAACAAGGTCTCTGATCATGTTAGAGGTGACGGAATATAAAAATAAAAAAAAACACGCAAGATCCATAGTACAAAAGTAATAATGAAATCTCAATCTCTCATAATGCTTCGTTTGTGGGGCGAAACGATTGTTGAGTTTGTGATAGTGAACGTGCGTAGTGCTTTTGTATTGTGGTGGCAACAGTGGAGGATTGTGCATGTGTTTTTTACGAATCTTGCATGTATCTGGTATGAAAAAAGGATAGTCCACTCAACATTTAGCATTATATATAATTTCTATTTAATTACTACTACTTATCGCGGATTATAGCAAAATAATTTCATTGTTACTTTAGTTTTATGTTTATTAATTAAACTATACATCGCATCAGAACCTTTGCCAAACCATTGAATTTAATAGATACTTAATTGATTATATCAAATATCCATCATGAACTTCTTTAGCAAGAGATATTGACATAAAAAAAGAAGAAAATCGAATTGTATAGTAATTTTATAACCATTTTCTGGTTTACCTGATTTTAGATTTTAGTTTATACCTACTAGTGTAACCGGAAAATAAACGTGACATCATGGAGTAGCTAAATGATAGCTATGCTAACCAACTAGTCGTAATAAACGTCTAATAAAATGTGCGAATTCTTCTCAGAAGTATGTATCGATAGCAATCATCGACTATATATAAACACCACTCGACATCATTGGCACAATGTACATGACATGACAGACAAGTGATGAATACATTGTAACGCACGAAAAATTTTGTGGCCTATGGCGCTATCTATTTTGGCTCATTATCCCAGCACATTAGCCCAGCGCACGACACGTTAGCTTAGCTCTACCTAGATATCAGCATCTAATAGACGCTAGAGTCTCGGCAAGAGACTGTCTCTTTGACAACCTGCTGAAAGAGTATAGGATACAAGTGAAAAAAACGTAATTTGATGTAGCCGTGCATGTTAGCCTAGAATGTTCGAGAAAGCCAAAACATGCACAAATGTCACATTAACGGCGACAATATAGTCTATATTGTTACGTACAGAGGTTCATGGATTTGGATGATAATACATACTCGTTAAAACACTTTATTCAACTTTTTATTACTAACTTACTACTTACAGTCTCTACACAGTCCGTTGTCCAATAAGAATGCCGAGGTCACTAATAATTCACTTTTATTTTCACTTGTTTATTCGCTGTTGATCGCTATTCACAAACTGAATGTCGAGGCGCACGATAAGTCTGCTTATATATCGAACGAACCGATTCCGAGAACATTCGGTAAACGATTATTCGACCTTGAAAAGATTGAAAAACAAGTCCTTCAAGTAAACATGTTTTTAAATAATTAATAATAAATAAATAAATAAATAATAAATATATGGGACATATACACACACGGTCGTCCGTCCCCAAAGTAAGTAACTTAATACTTGTGTTATGGGTGACGGAAAACTGGCAGATATACTACATATATAAGTTTAAATACATACTTAAATACAAATACACACCCAGACTCGAAGAACCAACAATTTGTTTATAGAAAATGTTGGCTCTCGGCGGGAATCGAACCCGCGACCCGCGGAGCTGAAGGCAGGGTCACTACCCACAGCGTGTGGTGGGTCTTCTCGGAACCTTTTGAGGGGTACCGGGGGACGGGCCTCGAGGCGAACCTCCTTGCCCGGGCTTGTCCTCGCAGGCCTTGTGGGCCTGGTCAGTATTCGGGCCGGTTGGCCCAGGTCACCTAGGTGACCTGAGGGATGTCTTGTTCAGGTGAGGCGGTCTGGGAATAGTAACTCCCAGACCGCTGCGTCATATTCGGGTGGTGTCATATCCGGTGGTTGTGTCTCGTCAGGTGGTGGTATGGTCAAGTCCGGTGGTGTTGCCCTTGTGCCCGTTGCGTCGTCCTCGTCGTCGTCGTCGTCTTCCGCGTCGGGCCGCGGTGACAGTGATCTCAGGAGCTCGCGAGGCAGGGGAAATCCCTCCGGAGGTCGTGCATGGAGTGGCGCGATGTCGTGAAGGTGCTCGTGCGCGCTGTAGTCCGCTCGCGCGAACAGTCGGCGCGCTAAGCGACGAACGAACTCCTCCACGGTCGGCATCTTGGTATCTCGGTGCACGACGTCGTTCCGCACATACCTCGGGGCTCCTACGATCAATCGCAGGCAACGATTCTGCTGGACTTGCAGTCTTCGCCTCTGGTACGCCGAGCAAAGCGCGTACCAGGCGGGTGCCGCATACGTCAAACGCGAGCGGACGTAGGCACCGTAGACCCTCAGCTTGGTGTTGACGGGTAGGTGGGATGTGAACAAGGCGTGGAGCTGGGACCTGGCAGCAGCAGCTTGGCCCACGGCACGATTCGCCATAGGGACCATGCGCAGGCTGCGGTCCAGTTCACACCCCAAGAACCTTACTGTGGTCTTCCACTCTACGTCCTGGCCTCGCAGAGTGAGTTGACGTAGCGGCACGGAGCGGCTGGTCAGCAGAGCGGCCGTCTTCCCGACGTTGACGGACATCCTCCACTTGTCCAGCCATTCCGGCAACAAGTCCAGCAGACGCTGCATGCGGTTGATGGCGACGACTTGCTTGTAGGACGACGCAAAATACGCGCTGTCGTCAGCGTAGAGCGACAACAGCACGTCCTCCACTCCCTCCTGCAGGTGGTCGCGCAGGGTAGGGATGTCATCCGTATACGCCGCGTATAAGCGCGGCGATATACAGCTGCCCTGGGGTACTCCGGCACGGATGGCGCGTGGCTGGGATTCGGCGCCATCCACTGCCACGTAGAAACTACGACCGTGTAGGAACGACGCCAACACTCGCACATAAGCGGGCGGCATGGTGGTCTCGATGATCTTGGCCAGGAGCCCGGCGTGCCACACGCGGTCGAAAGCCTTCTCGATATCGAGGAAGACCCCGACGGTGTAGCGGCCTCGGTTCCGCTCACTGGCGAGGTGGTTGATCACCCTCGCCAGCTGGAGCGTCGTCGAGTGGCCGCTGCGGAATCCATGCTGCTCCTCGCGGAGGGGCAGATGGGGCGTGATTCGACGCAGCAGCAGACGCTCAAACAGCTTGGCTATGTGCGAGAGTAGCGTGATCGGTCGGTAGCTCGATGGCAGGCGGCGATCCTTCCCTGGCTTGGGAAGAACAATGATCTTCCCGGTCTTCCACGCCTCTGGGAAGTGGCCGGTGCGGAGTACTCCATTGAACAGGCTCGTGAGCGCTACGAGGCCTGTTGGGGGCAGCAGCATCAACGCGGCGTTGTTGATTCCGTCGGGGCCTGGTGCTTTACGCTTATCAAGGCGCGCAGCAACCGACCGCAGCTCTGACAGGGAGATGAGGTCCCCTCCCCGGAGCGGCGGTGTCGGGCCCGACAAGAACCTCTCCAGTTTGTCCTGGACCGCCGCGTGATGACGGACGACTCGGAGGTTGGAGGTGTTGGGGGCGTTGGGCGTAAATGTCTTCTCCAGGTGAGCTGCCAGGATCTCAGCACGATCCCTGGCAGCGTAGTTGCGTTTACCGGCTGCATCGAGCAGCGGGTAAACGGGTGTGTCTTGTCCGGTGAGCTTCTTGCAGAGAGAGTATAGCGCAGTGTCGTGATCCGTCGCTCGATCGACGGTGTCCTCCCAGCGCGCCTCGTCGAGAGCGACTACGGCACGCGATATCTTCTCTGCAAGCCGGTTCAGGTCAGCCTTCACCCTGGGGCAGCGAGTGCGGGCCCAGAGGCGGCGAAGGGTACGCTTCCGCCTGAGCATGGTGCGGAGCGAGCTTGGCAGGTCCTGTCTTCGGTTGGTGGTGGGTTGAGTCGACGTGGTGGTGGCTGCCGCTTTGGCGGCAACGATCGCCTCAGCGACGAGCACAGCAGCATCGTCGACTTCCGAAGAGGTGGTGATCCTGCTAGCTCAAGCCCGGCGAGCTCGGCGGTGTAGCGCTCCCAGTTCGTCCGCGTCCGCGGCGGGCGGGGCACTAGAAAGCCTCCCTGGGTGGCAAGGGTGACCAGAACCGGTAGGTGTTGAGTGTCGAGATCATAGAGGACCTCGACATCAAAAGGGTTGTCAAGTCCGTGGTGCAGCACGATGTCGATGACGTCGGGGTGGAAGCGGGGGTTTGATGGTATGTGGGTCGGCGCTCCGGGACCCACGACTCCATACCCGCTCCTCACGCTATCCTCGTGCAGGTTCCTCCCCTCCGTGGTGATGATTCGCGACCCCCACGCATGATGTTTCGCGTTGAGGTCGCCCACGATCACCGCGGGTCCCTGCTGGCCGAAGATGGTCCCGACATCGGTGCTGCAGAATGTCAGTCCGGGTGGTTTGTAGGCGCCATAGACGCGGAGCTCCTCATTACCCACGTTGACCCGCACTCCCTGTGTACGGGTGCTGGTGAACGGGGTGTGCTCCAACTCTTCGTGTATGATGTCCCTCCGCACCAGAGCGGCCGTACCCCTGTACGGCAGGCCCCGGGGAGAGACTTCGTCGCGTCGATACACGAAGTAGTTGGGTATGCGGAGCTCGACGCTGTCCGTGAGTTTCGTTTCGCCCAGGAGGATGATGTGGATATCCTGCGACTGGGCGAGCCGGGTTAGTTCACGGACGTGTCCTCGTATGCCGCCCGGGTTCCAATATAGTATGCGGAGGGCCGTCATTGATAGGCCCGTCCGACTTGGCCTATAGCCGCCGTTATCGCGCCGACGACGTCTTTCGTTGTAAGGTACGTTGTAACCGCCGCCATGAGTGCCTCAAGCAGTACACGGACAAGTTTATTAATGCCCGTGTCCTGCGAGGCTTGTGGCGGGTTGGTGGTGGTGCTGGCTCCTTCGTGGCCGTGGCTTCTCGGCGCCACGGCAGTTGTTGGTGTTGGCGCCAGCACAGTCTCTGCTGGCGGCCGGGGGTACGGCGTCGACGCGGCGGCGGGCTCGGTGTTAGCGGGCCTCGCTTGCCTGCGCCTGCGTCGGTTCTTCTTTTTGCCCCCGGCCAGCGGTTCGCCCCTTGATGTCGGGGCGTTCGCTGGCGGCTGGAGCGTCGTCGGCGGTATTTTTGTTTCCGCCCGGCGCGCTCCCTCCGTGCGCGCAGCAACAGGTTGCGCGCTCGTGCCGGCCGCAGTAGCGGCAGGCGTCGGAGGGGCGGCGGCAGGGGCGGTGGGGGCGGAGACGGCTCGTACGGCGGGCGCGGGTGCGGGTGTGGGCGCGGGGCGTGCGGCGGCGGCGGTCGATGCGACAGTTGCAGGGGGAGCTTGCCCTCTCCCCCCGACCCTCTTCTTGGGCACGTTCGGGCGCGGTGGCGCGATGTCGATACCGCGCCTCCGCGCTTCCTTGCGGAAGACCGGACACTTCCGGTCCCTCGCGACGTGCGCCCGCCCGCAGTTGGCGCACTTCGGGGCCTCTTCAGGGGCCCTGTCACAGTCCTGTGCGATGTGTCCACCTGCGCAACGGACACATCTAGGCGGCCGATGACAATTGGCGGACGCATGGCCGAACTGTTGGCAGCGATGACACTGCGCCGGCCCGCGTCCTCCCTTCCAGGCCTCGATAGTGAGGCCGGGCATCGATAGCAGCTCGGATTCTTGATATAAGTGTCCGAGCTCTTCGTGTGACAAGTGCTCCAGCTGCACGAAGAACGTGCAGCCCTGGCGCCCTCTGACGGCAGGTATGGCGCGGGCGCGCTCCGCTGGGTATCCGAGCGTGCGCAGCGCCGCGACGACTTCCTCCGGCGGGGTATCTTGCGGTAGCCCCTTGATGGCTACCTTCGAGGGCAATGTCGACGCCGGGCTGTAGCAGAACCAGGCGATGTCCGGGTCCTGCTTGGCGGCGTCTACCATATAACGTTGGAGGATGCGAAACTCCTCCGCCGATTTGGGGAGGAATCGCACCCCCTTGCCCATTGGCCGGGCGTTCGGCGCGTGCCCCAGTAGCCCACGTATCACGCCGAAGTGCCTCGTCCACTGAGGGAAGCACTCCACCGTGATGGGCGGGTATTCCGACCGCGCCGTCTTCGCGGTCGTTGTAGGTGGCATTTGTTGTCTTTGTTGCTCCGCCTGGCGCTGTTCGAGCGCTCGCGGCGACGGTGGTGCGGCGGCGGCGGCAGCATACCCGGAGGGGCCGGCTTGCGGGGAGGCGGAGCGGGAGGTCGCCATCGGTGACGGCGACTCAATAGCGGCGTAGCTCGTTGAGTCGCGCGGCCAGCTTGCTGTCTCGCGCGACGAGCCCGCCGGCTGCGCCGGTCCGCCTCGCTCCTCTGATGGCGGCGATGCGGGCGGTTGTGAGTACCGCTGACTTCGCGGCAACGGCGTGGGCGATAATGATGTCGTCGGTGTGGTTGACGGCGAGGGAGAGTGAGACGGCGATCGGTCGGTCCTCGGTCGCTTGTCTTCGCCCTCCTGCGACCCTGGCGAAGAGTCGTCGGCCCGCTGCCGCTTGGCACAATCCTCGCTCGATGTAAGAGCTCTTACATCGGCGGCGATGGTCGCGACGGCGGTCATCGGCGACTGACGATCTCCCGGCTCGACCCGGAAGCGCGGTCGCGGCGCCGGTAGTGTCGGTGCTGCGAGTACAGGCGGCGGTGGTGCTGTCTTTAGGGCGGCTGGAGTAAACGGGACTACGGAATTATCCCGTAGATCCCGTTTGACGACCGCACGTTGAAAGGCGGGGCGCTCCCCGCGGATGCGTTGTTCCCTCGGGGGGGGCTCCCCCCGACCGGACATGTCGACTACAGTTCGCTCCCGCAAGTGATGCAGTTGCGAGACTCACGTTGGTGTGCCGAAAGATAGCCCGCTCCTTGCGTATACGGCTCCACACCCCTCGGCGCGTGCAACCCAGCCGGGTGAGACCCCTGGGGGAGGCCCAGCTAGGCGCCCGCGAGCGGGGGCAGAGACCGTACGCGCGTGGATATTATAGAGCGTAGGGTATCACCGAGGGCACTTCTGCTTACAATTTTCCTATGAAAATCAAGCAGACAGCTACGTCCGGGTAGCTACGGCGAAGCAGGGCACGCGATGCGCGACCGGCCGCTTCCTCGAGCCGTGACACGGGTCACGGCGAGTACAACTGGCGCCGGGGGCAGAGGTGCAGGGCGTAACCGCAACTAACGGACAGGCAGTGGGTCGGACTCGACTCCTATAACACAGTACAAACCGAAAGAATCCGAATTCGCAAAGTAATTATAAGAGGAATCAATGAACCAAAAATGTTGTTGTTGAACCAAAAAACTACCCACAGCGCCAACGGGCCAGTCAATTAATAGAATTAGGCGTTACTTTGCGGAGATCCATAATACAAAAGTAATAATAAAATTATTTTGCTATAATCCGCGATACAGTAAATAGAAAATATATATAATCCTAAATGTATAGTAGACTATCCGTTTTTTCATACCCGTTACATACAGGATTCGTAAAAACACATGCACAAACCTCCACCACTGCCACCACAATACACAAGTACTACACAGGTTCACTAACACAAACTCAACAATCGTTTCGCCCCGCAACCGAAGCATCATCAGGAGATAGACTCTGTAGTGCTTGTGTATTGTGGTGTATTGTTTTGATATACGTCGAATGTTCCAGAGAATTAACGTTAATCGAAATTGAACTCTATGACGTATAGTTTACGAACCCTTTTTGCATGTTCGTAAACTACCTGTTCAACTTTAAGACATATGCATTATGAACTCTTTTCGCATGTTTTGTAACAATATTATTGACCTAATTATTTGCAGTAGGTTGTATTTGTAACATGCGACAGATATAAACAAATATACCTAAATAATTTTCAATAGATATTTAGTTACATAAATAAACCCTGACTCGAGAAGCAACATGTTGTTTTTAGAGAATGCCATTGAAAGGAATCATCTATCCTGCTATCCCCAGAGCGACACCTACGTGAACGGACTAGGTTGCAGTGACTATGTCTTCATATTAACGAACAATCCAATTGTTATAAAGTAACGAAATGTGAAATTAATGCAGCCTTGCATATACAGTGACTTTTGTAACTTTTTTCGATTGAGAGGTAGATTATAAGAAAATATTAGCCTGCGGAGGGAATCGAACCAGTCACCCTCGGTTCACTGCCACGTACGTAAAAGGACCTGTCAATATGTATATAAATCCCCTATTTTGTAAATTTTATGATACGAAATCATTTTGATTTCGAATTCAGAAAGTCTTGTTTGCATACATGCTCGGAAAAGTCCTAAAATGTTCGTAGAGAAGAAAACCTTTTATAATAGTTTTCTATACAAATTGACAAGGTGAAAATTGCTGTGATGTATGTACCCCATCAATCAGGGCAGAACATTAGCGGACAAAACGCCGTAGACCCGAACAAATATCTGACTACCTTCGGTCATACAAGAAAGGCCTACCATAAATACGGTATATTTCAGACACCTTATAGTTTACTATATTGTAACGACTTGCAGCTGTTCCTCTATACGTATAGGCCTCTTTTCTCCTTGGAAACAATCCCAGGATTTCTCCAGAGATATGCGGTTTCTCACAATAAGACCTAAATTACCCTTTGTGCCTTTCTTTAAATTAATAATGATTTTCTAAATTTTTTATGGCACATAAATAAATCACACGAGCATTGCATTGCATTGCATTCACTTAATCCGCGCGGATTATAGCAAAGTAGTTCTATTATAGTTTCTGTAATATAGAATTCCGCAAAGTAACGCCTTCTTCTATAAATTTTTGTTTAGCGTAAAGTGCATGAAACGTAATTTACCAATGAATTACAATTCTTGAACTACCATTGAGCCATTACAGTTCTCATTTTGAGGCATAAATTTTTGTCAGCACGAAATAACGACTTCATATTAATACCTCCAGATACCGATATCTAGGAAGCAAGTTCGGAATATACTGTAACTGTATTGTAATTTCAGTTTTGAATATTTAAAATTTTTAATCTTACATGTGTCTAGTGACGTACATTATCTATACTAATTATAAAACAAAGTCATGGTGAAAGTCAAAATGGTTTAGGTAAATAGTACATTATTATGTACATTGTGTTGAAGAGATCGCGCAATTTTTAAAAAACTTGCTTGCTGGGAGCTTTAGTCGCGTGCGCTGCGTAAACCAGCAGAGATACGCTAAAGCAATGTAGTAGAGAATTGTAGATCTTTAAAACTACTATAAAAAGTCCGCGATAGCATGTCTCTATCTCTTATGGTTAACTCACAATAACTACTTTTATGAAAAAAAATGTGACACGCTGATTTCTATATTTATTTTTTATGTTTAAAAATAAGAATTTGGAAAACATACTCATCGTGTTAGTTCTGTAATGTGGCTCGTTCGTTACTCAGTGGATGGTGACCCTACATGCGATATTTCAATGTGGGTAAAAAATTGGAGGCCTCCATTCTCGGCCGATCCAATAGTGTTCGGTCGTAAAACGCACGTGTTTCATCGGGATACATGTGTATAGGAGAACTTTTGGGTAAGCGGCGTCCGAGTTGGATAGTGGAGACTATGTGGATACGGCATACTGAAAATGACACGAATAACTAAAATACAATGAAAGAAAAATAAAGTAGTCCCTGTTACCATTCAACTATGAGTTCACCACCTGTCTCGAATGGAACGGAGCATTTTTTTAAATTTAAAGAATTATGCGTTACTTAGCGAAGTCCCGAAGAAACCATGAAATATTCTGCTATAAAAACGATTAGAGAAAATCTCTATTTGTGTACGTGTGAACATTTTTTTGATTTGAAGAAAGCATGGTTTTTTCATTTAAGTACTTTTTAAAAGTTTTTCACTATTTCTAAACTTGTTTAAAATATGCTTTTTCTTTTTCTTTTTTAAGCGATGGACGTCCCCACCGTATGATGTAGATTACTTCTAGATGTTTCCACGTTACACTATCTTGTGTGGCTATGTCAGATTCAATTCTTGGGGGGTTCTACAAAAGCTGCCTTTTTGAGTGCGGAATAGTAAAAATAATATAGTGTTATTATACTACAGTCGGGAAGCCATAGGCAGGCCTGTAAGTGAGAGTGTCACAATAAATAATTCAAGGAATGATAAAACTCGTGAACTTATTATCACACAACAGAGAGACTTTCTCTTTATTTCTCTTTGTAATAGGCTACATTTTATGCTGGCTTCTCGGCTCTAATATAATAATTCTATGAAAAAATATGCTTTACGTGTATATAGTTCGTAAAGCTCCACCTGTTGGCAGATAGAAATACTACTGCGTTAAATTCAATATTATTACAACCACTACTAGGTGCCGCGACTTAATTCTTTCAATTCCAATAAGAAATCATTCTGATGATTACATTCCGCTTAAATATAGTATAAATGTATATATTCATAATATCATGTATTCGCAACTATTGTATTATTGTCATTTATTGATTAAAAAAGGCAATAATAAAATATTTTGCTATAATCCGCGATTGAAGGAAATCTATGTAATACAAAAAGTAGGTTGTACAAGCACTGTACACATTCACTACCACAATGTCAACAATCATTTCGCCCATTAACTGAAGCCATTAGAAAATAGACATCACGAAAAAATCGCAAAAGCATCTAGCACAACTCTATTCTTTATTATTATAGGAAAACAATTCGTTATTTCCTGTATTATAAAACTTTACAAAATAACGTCGAAATAAATGAAGGCGTTATTTAACTATATCAAAATATATTCCCATTTATACATATAAATGACAAAGTATGTATGTTGTTAGTTGACTCCGATACGGCTGGACCGATTAACATGAAATTTTCACACAATCTTTAGATTAATTCAACGGATAATCCTGTAAAGTTTGATGAGTATCGGAGCTTTTTTGAACTATTAATGATATTTTTGTTTCGAGGGGAATTTAAAACCAGACTCAGTGCGTGGCCAAGTATAGTACCCGGCAATAAATAATGTACATTGAGACTTAGAGAGAGAAAAACGGCTAGTTCTGCTTAATAGAGCATTGTGTCTGTCGCACAGACTGACGAACCCGTGCGAAACGTCACATACTAACTGAGTAACAGTGACAGCGCTCTACGAAACCGAACTGGCCGGCTGTTTGGTTCTAAACATCGATGTGCATTATTTAATGCCGGTACTATAGGTACCTTAATTTTTTTATTTTTTTATTTCCTTATCCATATAATACCAACTTTGCCAATGTCCCGTGCGGCCATTTTGAATCACATCACGTCCGGGCCGCGCGTAATTGGCGCCATTTAGCGTCCGCCTGCCGCTTACTACACGTTGCGACCTACGTCCGTTGCAAACCAATATTGATACTATCCGAAAGCTGTGGTGAGACCGTGCGAATCTTTCGAGTGGGTTACGGGTTCAAATCCCGAGCAATAAGTTTTTCTAATATCATTCATTCAAACTCAAATCATTCTTCGGTCATATGCAACCTACCAATCCACATTGGAGCAGTGTGGTGGTTATGTGGCAGTGTAAAAACAACATGCTGTTATTTTACTATGAAATACAGGAAGAACAAAAATCTACAATGTGTTTTGAAGTAAAGACTGGATTTTATATGTCCTGTAGGTTAGCCCAGTATATAAGCTGTACATAAATATCAGTAATTAAGGATATTTTAATATTTAACTTGTCTCGAAGCTCGTTTATTATATTAATAGGTTTATGGGTGTTAATTATAGTAGCTCTTCATCGCAGCCATTACAGGGCATTTGTATCTATTTAATAACACCTATTCTATATACCTACTTACTGAGCAGTTTTCGAGGTTGTAAAAGCTAGTGTAATATTTAAGGGAAGTATTCTTATATATATTATTTTATTTATTTCGAATAAACATTTTCATTCTGAAATTTTGAAATCCCATGATATCAACAAAATCTCCACACATTATCACCCGGCGCGATTTCATCCAGTAAGGCCGTATAAATCAGCGGGAAAGCCGAAAGCCGACAATAAATTTTGTCCCAATCCTGGTCATCGCGACCCAAAAGGCGTTTTAGCTAACCCAGGGACGGACCTTTCCGCTAAATAAATCCCTTATCTGCATACGGCAAACCTTTCTAGGGTCCAGCTTAATAAATTCAGGTTGGGTCTTGCGAAGTTTCTTAACTAATTACAAAGAGTTGTTTTACCTCCTCTCCTCATTTTTCAATTTACTTTCCATATTATAAATGCAAATGTTTGTCGGTGCATCACTCTGTGAAACTTTGATGTTTTTAAAAATAATAAATATTAATCTTAATTTAAAAATAAATAATTTCAGTCGTTTTTAATAAAATTTGATGTCCCTACTGTTCGTAGGGACAGTTCTGTTCTGTTGCCTCCTAACGAGTTTCCTCGTTAGGAGGCAACCCTGGCAGCAGCTTCATGTCATGCTTATCATGAACATCGAGACTAGATCAGTATGTAAAATTTCAGCTCTATCGGACACCGGGAAGTGAGTGCAATTTTACTTGCAAGATACAACACCTTCACATACAAACACAGACACACAAGGCAATTGAAATAAAAGCTTTTAATAAGTTAAATATTCGAAAATTAGAACCCAATAAGAAAATGAAACTCATATACTATACATTACTTTTTATTATTTCCTTTGATTTCAATGTCATCATCCTCTTACCCTTATCCTACTCTAAGCGGGGTCGGCACAATATGTTACAAACATGTTCTCAAATGATTTGACTACGTAATTTACGACTGGCCGCCTGCCTGACGTCAATTTACCCTAGTCGCCTTTTACGATACCTCGGTAAAAAATGAGGGATATTCTACTCAGCTGGATACCACACGGTTTCCTTTGATTTCAATGTCCCTCTTTTATATCTCATCTTTATTTAAAATCTCTATGAAATTGACACTGTTCCTATTCTATCTACCCACAAATTCCATAAAGAGTCCTGAATTCTAATTATCACCCTTTTTTGTAATATCGTCCCTTGTTTTCTATTTCATACTATTTAACAAAAACCTATGTCAATACTTGACATATTATTTTCTTATTTTTCATCATATTAAATTTTACATGTTATATTTCTATAATGACTATATGATATAGTAATTATAGAAAGGAAGCTAGCCTTTGTGCGATATTAAAATGAAGAGAAATAAAGAAAAACATACATAAATAGTTTCTTCTGTTATCACATCTCTATATAAATACAAACGGTCTGCTCATTTGAAAGGCGGCCAAGCGGGTGCGAGCCCAAATCAATAGTAATTCCGCGGTAATCCCTCGATCCTTTAAAAAATACGAAACGTTGTATTATATATATAACCATTGTACAATATAATGTTTTAATACAAAATTTATTGAAGCCTTTTTTGCTGTTTTACATTTGACAAAAACAAGTTCTTCATAATTATAGTGAGGAAAATATGAGAAACAAAATTTTTGTAGAGACAATCATTTATAATCTGTACCTATATAATATATATTCTTTTAATTAATTTATAAACAAATTAAAATAGTTATAATACCATATATATAAATCTAATACTGATCAATTGGAAATTATTTTCTGAAATTCATTAAATGAGTTTAAAACACATCAATGCTTTTTTTTATATGATATAATGTAGAACTGTAATTCTATAGCGTAAGCTAAAGTTTCTGAACTAGTTCTTCTGTCGCATTCGCACATATGTTACTGATATGTTTGTCTCGTTCACACGTCTGACCGGTTGACCATTGGTCCGTCGTACAATATACACAGATAAGTAAGGTTATTGTTATGTTTTTTCAGGTTTGTAGTTGCCTGTATTCATATGGGCGGAGATATCTGTAATAGGTTGCACAACTCAGGTATTAATTCACAGTTTGGAACGTTATTCGGATATATTATTTATTAGGTAATATTTGTTTTTATAGTTCAAATTTAATAGATATACAAAAATGTACTATAAAGCAGCAGTAAATTTTAACCTAAAAAATATTAAGCTATAATTAGTAACGAAATATTGTGAATTGCTGTAACAATTACATATAGAAGGTACGTATTTATAGTAATACCGTTATTATAGAGACTGTATGGCTTCTCTGGAAACTGTATCTGGCAATAGTATAAGAATATTATAGTTTCGGGTCGGATGCGTAGACCTGAAACTTTGTAGCGTTGGGACCGAAGTGATTTGATACAGGGTTACGGACGGTTTTTAGAGTGTATTCAGACGAGGAGTTTTACGCACGATTTTAATTGTTCTTTATAATTCTTCTTCTTTATTTTCTTTATGTTGAAATAAGGAATTATTCGTATTCGTACTTTAAGTATTGCGTTACTAGTATTAGAACAATTTATAGAATTAGCCGTTAGCGAAGAAATTAAACTTAGAATTGCCGATATCCATAACACAAAAGTAATAATAGAATTATTTTTCTATAATCCAGGATAATAGAAAATATATATAATGCTAAATTGTAGAGTGGACTATTCGTTTTCATATCTAATACATGCATGATTCGTAAAAACACATGCACAAACTTCCAACACAACTACCAAAATACAGAACGATACACACGTTCACTAACACAAACTCAACAATCGTTTCGACCCGCAACCGAAGCATCATCACGAGACAGACTCCACGACAAAATCGCTAAACGTGTCAGAACAGTTTTACCTGAGTCGCAAAAATAACGATACCACTGCTGGGCCTCGCTTCTTCTTCGGATTTAAGTAACTAGTAGAGCTGCTTTTTTATGGTTTTTAATAACATTGAAGTGGCACTCTTTGGTTTTACTTATCTCTTAGAAGAGAGGCCAAGCAGTGCTATCAAGTGGAAAATTTTCTAGTTATAAACAAACGCGCGGTATTTGAAACATCATATGATCACTCTCTTATCGTTACAGCTAAGATGTTCGTTATATATATACCTGATAAACAAGTATTATTTAAGATAAAACGAATATTTTTGGTCAATGTACAAAAGCAGTGGTATCATTTTTTCGGCAAATTTTTTAGTAATTGACAAACGCGCTTATTTTGAAACATCATATGATCACAAACTTATCGTTATAGTTAATATGTCGGTTATATATATCTATGCTTATTATAAAACAAAGTCCCAAAAAGCTGTCTGCCTGTATGTAATTGATTTTCTCAAAATCTACTCAACGGATTTTTGTACGGTTTTCACCAAAAGATAGTGCAATACTTCCGGATGGTTTATGTAAGTAGTACATATCGGTATTATGTAAATTGTGTTTAAAAGATCGCGCAGTTGTTAAAAATCAAAATGGTAAACCAGCAGAAATACGCTAAAGTAATGTACTAGAGAAATGTAGATCTATAAAAATATTACAAAAAAATCCGCGATAGCATGTCTCTATCTCTCACGGTTAACTCACAATAACTATTTTTATGTTCGAGATTTAGAAAATTTGGGAAAAGTTTCGTAAATCCGTGAATTCCACGCGGGCGAAGCCGTTGTTGGCACAGCTAGTACTTGATAAATAAGCATTATTTAAGATAAAACTAATATTTTGGTCAATGTACAAAAGCTATATAGAAACATTACGACATCGAATATTATTGTAGAAACTTTTAGATGGACTTACCTATAATATAGGCGCTTCTTAAGCGTATTCATACTATTATAAATTAAAAAGTCTCTTTCACGGGTATTCTGGTGTAGCAATATTGATTAAATTTGGTACAATTAAAGCTTAATTACTACCGCCGTGTGGTATCCGGCTGGGTCGAATAGACCACCCTCATTTCTTACCGAGGTGTCGTAAAACGCGACTAAGGCAAGTTGACCCACCTTGTGGTATCCGGTTGAGTAAAATAGTCCACCCTCTTTCTTATCTGTTTGTAGCATGTCGTGCCAACCCCACTTAGAGTGGGGTAACGGCAAGAGGATTAATGTGGATGTATGTATGTAAGGAACATACTTTACGTTACATACATACATATATATATGTGTGTGTAAATGTAACCGTGTAAAATCCATCCGATTTCACGGACTGTGGCTCTGGATTATTCAACGGTGGCTGATCCAATAGCTCGTGACGTCATGAATCTTAAACCACGTACCAAATACTGTGACCCCTCGCGTGAATTATGAACATCCTGTAAATATTTATAAAGATGGTGGGACAGTATTCCGTGTATTACATTTCATATTTTACGAGTTTTTTGTTTTTATTACAAACAGCGACAAACAGTTAGAACAGGATTTGAACCTGTGACCGCCTAAGGGTAACGTTAGGGGTTAGTAGGTTTTAATTCTGGGCAGGCTCCCAATTAGTTTTCTATAATAGCTTAAAATAAAATTATTATAAACTTATAAAAAGTAAATTAACCATTAACAGAGGATGCCGATGCCCAACGGTGGGATAATATGAGGTCGTGACTCATACGAAATAAAATTTATATTAATATCTTAAAAATTGCCGCATAATTAAAACTATCGCTTTCGAACATTTGTAAAAAATAAATAAATAAATATATAGGCACTTACGCACACGGTCGTCTGTCCCCAAAGTAAATAATTTAATACTTGTGTTATGGCTGAAGGACAACTGTTAAATATATACATATATAACTTTAAATACATACTTAAATATAAATATACACCAAGGCTCCATGTCAAGGTGAACTAACAAATTGTTTAAAGAAAATGTTGGCTCTCGGCGGGAATCTAACGTGCAACTCGTGGAACTGAAGCCAGGGTCATTGCCAACTTCTCTAACGAGCCAGTTAAAATTATAAAAGGGAACTCGAAAACAGACTGAGCTACAGCAACGTGTCGTTTAATACAATTCGTGACACATTTAAGATATTCAGACTCAAAACAAAGTACCCTGTTCTGAAGACTGTCTGGACTAAGCGCCTCATATTCTCTAACTTCCTCGCATATCCTCACGGAGATCGCTATAGTGTTGAATCCTATCTCTGTTTACATCTGCACGTTACAAATGTGTTACATCACGGTTCCCAAGTACCCGTTACTTATCTTGCCTTGTGTGGAATAGGGTTGTTACACATACCTATTTATTTTGATAAGTTTGCGTTTAACTGGTAATCGAAAGAAAAATTAAAATATGTTAAGGTCAGTACAAGGTATCAGAAACTGTATTAAAGAAAACGTTAAAACATTTTTTTTTCCAACAACTCTTGTTTATATAAAATTACCTGTATTTATTTTACAGTTAGACTTAGCTGTAGCCCAGCGGTGAGGTCGTGCGACTTTTTTAACGGGTCATGCAGTCAAATCCTGCGCAGGCAATAAAGAGTTTTTCTCTTAAAACTTGTGTCTGATTTATAATTGCAATCTATCACACGCTTTTCGGTGTAGGGTAACATCGTGAAGACACTTGCATATCTCCGAGATACACAGAGATGTGTTTTTTTTGCTTAGTCTTAGACACTTTGTTTCATCCATACAAATATAATAAAAGCGAAAGTCTGTTTCTCTGTCAGTCAAACTTTTACAGTTAATCGACTGAACCAATATTGACGAAATTTTTAACAATTAAAGCGTGCCTATATACGCAGTTCACATAAAGGATAACACAATACCCATTCTTAAATCAAATCAAATCAAATCAGATTTATTGTAAATACAGTAAAATTAAATAAAAATGAAATAAAATTAAAATTAAATATGGTGTAAAATAATCTCTAGTAACTATTATTAACAACATTTTGAATTAGATGATAAGTAAGATGTCAGAAGTTAATATTATTAATAATATTATGCAATAATAATTGAAAGTAATTTATAAAATCATTAATCGAGTAATAACATTTGGATACTAATATTTAATTATTAGTAGGATGTTGTTCAAGCTCATCGGACAAATTTATTGAAAATATTAACTGATTTGATTTGAACCCTTCTCTCCAGAAACGGAGGGAAGAAGTCTATTCCCAGCAGTGGGATTGTAACAGGCCGCTACATTACTACTACTTTATTAATTGATAAACAAAATACACTTTTATTCATTTTTGCTGTTTTGGATGGGATGACGCGCAATTTATGTGGATATCTTTTGCTATTGAATGTATAAAATAAATGTAAATTGCTGTCAACGAAAACTGACGTTAAACTCTTACTTCAGTAATCTCTTATATAAAAATGAATGTTTGTCTGTATGTTCTTTACAGATTCCGAAACGTCTGCATTTTCATGAAATTTTCATACAATCTAATGAGGATGATCCTGAACAGTTTGATGGCGATTGGAAAACTTATTAACGGTTGATTTCTGTTTCAAGGGGAATTCGAAACCCGATTGGGGCACAGCAACGCGATGCCGGACAGCTACTTATTTAATAAATAATTCACATATCTAGTCTATAATTTCAACATTTGACCCGACCTGCTCTTAAACCATTCACACGTTTATCTCTAAACGCGTTAGAATATGAAATACGCTGACTTACTGATCAATTCAAAGAATCCTCCGTTCCAGTTTTAATTTCACGTATTCATAAAATGACAATTTATATGTGATCATCTTTCTGATCTGACCTACGACATTACCTGCCCTTAGCCAACAAATTCACCCCAAATAACGCATTGAGATGTATTTAACCTATGATCTGTATACAGCATCTCTTGTTACAGTTTTGATCTCGGAATGACTAAACAAACTGGTTTAGACTATTGTATAATAAAACAGGTTTATGGAATTCCCACGATTTATACGTTCTTTAGAAAATTTAATGCGTTTATTGTATTGTAAAATTTGTGGGATTATTAGTTTTTTAAATTTGATAGCCAAGTTATTTGTTCCTTTAAAATATCATTTTTTTATATCAGGTTTGATGGATTGTTCAAATATGATGTTTATTATAACTTATATTACTCATAACCTTCTTATCCCCATGTAAGTAGGGTCGCACATTATATCTCAATATATATCAAGCAATCGTCAACTCTGGTGCTACTCCTTTTATATGCATATCATTCATCACACAATCCATCCATCTTCTTTTGGCCTTCCTTCATCCACATTCATGTTTTATTTTAAAGCTACCATTAGGTAAAAAAGAGATGGTAAGTCAAGTCCTTCTGTTGTACGTCACTGTAACTTCAAATTCAAATTTAAAATATTCGTTATTCAAGTAAACTTGTAAACAATTGTTTTGAATCATCAACTCTACTGCTGGTTTGAAATGCTGTTGCTATCGAGAAGAGCCAGCAAGAAAATCGGTGGTTGCTCTTTTCAAAGTATAAATTCTAAGCCGTGATCCAGGCTTACAGGAGGCACCTTGACGTGAATCTTAATCCCTAGAATATAATTAAGTAAGTATATTAAATGTTAAATTTAAAAAAATTTACGCGTTTTCAGCAAAAAATATCGCTGGGAACCTGCATATTCCGAAAGATATGTGGGATCTGTGAAAGATATCCTGGGATATGTGTAACCTGTTAATCCAAATTGGAGTAGCTAAATGAGTCGACTTTCTGTCTAAAAGAAAACCGTTGCGCAACAGTGGGACCCCTTTAATTTTTACCTTTTAACAAGTTTCAATCGAACTTATAGAAATCAATTAGAATAGTGCTAGCGCCAACCCTGTCCGTAAGCATGTTTCAGTTAAACACGCCATATGTATATCTCAGGCGCTGACCAAACACCCGCCCGCCGACGAACGCCCGGACCTCGGATATGGGATGCACAGCGACATCTATGGAATAGATTATATTGATATTATTTTGAAATTCTCCCCCTTATTTCACAACTCTAAACGTCCACGTATACACGGATATCACTTTGAGCGATATACATTCCACACTGTCATTATATTATATTTCACAAATATAACGGTTCTCTGACACCCTATTGTAGATATATTATAGGTTTTTTATTAAGTTGATGAAATATAAAAAATTTCGGTAATGACTGAGACCGGCGGAAATTTTTATAACCGATCGGATTTCGTAAGTATATAAACATTTGCAATGTTGCCTTCCATAAGTGGTATCGTTACTAACTCTTTTGTCTTGTTTTTGGAATAAAAATACAACAGATGTTGAAGACATACTATTGTTTGTTCCCTTTGTCACACAACAGCAGCAGAGATATACATTTTTATATACATACCAAGGTTCTAGCTTTCGTAATTTTCATTACCATTAGGAAAAAGTAAACTTCAACCCAAAAAATCACATTGACATATAGCTCCGTAAAAGAATGACGCAAAAGAATGTCAAAAAACTACTACAGTTTTACATTTACAAAGTGGGTGATGAAAAAAATATTTATTATTACCATTAGATGTTGTATTTACCGTCTCCACGCCATTTTCTGTTCCACTAACATTGTCCTCCGCACATTTAGCAGGCTGATCTTAAAAGCCCGGCGTTTCCTTTACCGAGTAGCCTAATGCATACGCTATTTCATTACTAACATGTACTAACAGTTGTATACGGTTTATTATATAAGGATATAGCACCCTTTAACTTAGAATGGGAATTGTGCGTATTCCATTCTGCACTAGTATATATGAGTTTTATAATAAAACATATCGCACGCTTAGTATAAAAGTGACCGAATTCAAAAAAGTTACTTAGTGGCAAATTGCAATAAAGCGTAGCGCCTACAAAACTCGTGAGTGTTAAGGATAAGGATTATAATGTATCTAAATCAATTAAGGGTAATTTTGAAGCAAACTTTCTATTGAGTATATGTCTTCATGTTTACATTTGCCAATTTTTGTTGTAAAAAACCACTAGGCAAACACGTATTTGAAGATATTGTGTTAATTTAAATGATATTTTAAATATCTTGATATAATTAATTAAAAAAAATTTAATCAATAATTCATATAAAAGTCTACTTGCCTGTCTATGGCAACTCTTTCTACCATGAAACCATAACCAAATCCTGTAACAATTGCGTCGCAGTACTCGTAAGTCCCGCGGATCTATTCATGGGCTGAATATTTAATATTTCCCGTCATACGCGCGCTAAAGCTGTACTTTCCGATAATCCCACTCCGCAGGAGTTTTGTCCCTTTGTGAGGAACGGACATTATCTATGTCCCGAACTATCTAGGAATAGTATTTTACAAATTGAAATTCCCTTTTCCTTCGTTTAATTTTGAATGAAAATATTATTTTTTTGCAGGTAATGGTCCTGGCAGGGTCGCCATGTAAGGTGCGGAGTAGGTTATGAAAGCAAACAACCGTATGCTTTGAAGTCTTGTTTAATACTCCTTTAAATTAGCTAAATACTGTATCTTATACTAGCTTATAATAAAGTATAATGCTCCCATCACACTACATCGGTAATTACCTACACCGGGGTCGCACATAGGCTATAGAAATCCTGTTAATTCAACAGAGATAGGAAAATATTGGAAAACGCCATCTATTACTATCTATTAAGGTTTTTTAATGTTTCTTTATTCGGGACGTGTAAAAGTCAAGTCAAATGTGTTTGAAGGTACTGTATCACGTTCTTTTTCTTACGCCGAAAGAGTTATATAAAGACTGTTTTTTATATATTTATAAATATATATTTTTATATATTTAATTAATATAACTAATAATATATTTACTGAAATAATAAACTACTTATATTATAAATGCAAATAATATATCTTTGCTAATTAATTAGATTCGGATCGATACGATTTTTGCTACGGAGATATTTGCAGTATTGGAGAGTGACAGAAGCTACAGTTTATTCCAAGACTACCGTCCATGCGACGAAGTCCCATATGAAAGCTACTATTATATAACGATGATCGTAGTTATCACTAATTTTCACGACAGCAAAAAAAAAAAAATTTTATGTCATGTCTATGCAATACACACTGTATTAGGACTATACATTTTGCCAAATGTCATCGATATTGCTTCAGTGGACTTGCTGTGAAAACGTAAAAAACACACAGACAGACAAACATTTTCATTTATAATACTAGTATGGATTCTATAGAATTCAAATAGCTATATAATCCATACTAGAATTATTTGTGAAAAAGTTTGTCTGTCTGTCTCACTTTCTGTTTGTCTGTTACGCTTTCACGGACAATCCACTAGCCCATATTGATGAAATTTGGTACAATTGTAGCTTATAAACTGACCTAACATATAATATAAAAATATCTGGATTTTCGTTCGAGACATGAATAAAATCGAACAAAATCCCGGGGATGACTCGACTAGATTACAGGTGAAAGGTAGAAAGGTGTACATTTACAAAAAAAAATCAATTAACTTGAGTAGACTACAATATTTGCAAAAAAAGGCATATTACACATGTGCAATAAAAAGCTATCAATTCCCAAAGAAGCCATCCAAACTCGCCAATGTACTTGTGCCATCAGTCACCAACGCCCATACCGTGTTGCTATCGAGACACCATTTATAAGGGAGAGACAGACCAATTTATATAAAACATAAACGAGGGACAGAAAATAATTGAATGTAAAAAATCGTCCATTTGGCGCCCAGAATGGGGCGAGAGACCCTGCGTCGACACGGTTATATAATTTTAATATTAAATGATGTATGCCATAAGGCATCTCATCTAATTTTGTTTCGTCTCTTTACAAGTTATTTATGGTGTCGAGAGCGTTGATAAGTGGAATTGATTATTTTTAAATTGCCTCCAGTATTGCGAGTGAAAGTATATAGCTATAATTATAAGTAAACAATGACAGAATTTAAAAATAATTAATGGAAGGCGTTTTTGCAGGAAAGTACAAGGGTAATTATAGAATTACTTTTCTAAAATTCGCCGCCGAAATAATTCTATTACTTTTTATAGAATTATTGTTACTTTATCTTTATCCCTTATTTGAAAGCGACTTATAAATTAAAGTAATTATTTATTTAATTAATTTTTGTTTATTAATTTTATTTATTTATTTATCTATTTACGCCGCCGTGTCGTATCCGGCTGAGTATAATAGACCCTCACCCTCATTTCTTACCGAGGTGTCGTAAAAGGTGACTAAGGTAAGTTTACATCAGGTAGGCGGCCCGTCGTAAAATACGTAGCCAAATCATTTGACAACATGTTTGTAACATGTTGTGCCGACCCCGTTTATAGTGGAATAATGGCAGGAGGATGATGATGACTTAATATTAGAAAAACAAACGTTTTTATTAACTCCAAACATAAAAATAAAAATTTTGTACAATAAAAAAGGCGGCCTTAACGATTTCTTCCAGACAACTTTTACTCGTAGATTAGAAAAACTGTAACTCACAGAGAAGGTAGATGGTGTATTTATTATGTGATATTATCTTGAAGGAAATCTTCATAACTTCTCATTCTAAAATAGAATTTGGTCAGAGAACTTCTTTTGAATTTATTTGTTTATAATTTTATATGGATTTAATATAAATATAGCTTTATTAAAGACTTCTCTCAACACGTTTTGCCTCATTTAAATAGAGCGAACATGAATATTTTTCAAAAGAATTATTGATATATTTTTTTAGTAATAATTCAATTCAGCGTTTTTTAATTAGATATTGAACACATTTTGTTGTCAGTAGTAATACAATAAATGCTCCATATCTCTGATACACCCACTTGGCCAGTTGGCAAAGATCCTATAACCTCTGAACTGTGAATTTGATCGGTGTTATGCAACATGTACCCAATATAGACCATAATATATAATAATAATAATATAATAATATATATACCCAATATATTGACTGGCCCGTTGGCGCTGTGGGTAGTGACCCTGCCTTCAGCTCCGCGGGTCGCGGGTCCGATTCCCGCCGAGGGCCAACATTTTCTATAAACAAATTGTTGGTTCTTCGAGCCTGGGTGTGTATTTGTATATAAGTATGTATTTAAACTTATATATGTAGTATATCTACCAGTTTTCCGTCACCCATAACACAAGTATTAAGTTACTCACTTTGGGGACGGACGACCGTGTGTGTAAATGTCCCATATATTTATTTATTTATTAATAGTATTTTTTAAATAGAATCATATTAATCCTTTTAAAATAACTTCATCAAGCACTCGTCAAGGATCAACATATAATAAAAATAAAATAAATGAATAAATAAATAAAATATTAAATTATATTTTTGACAACAAAACTAATGACAACGTTTGACATGTTTTTATATTATAACCCTTTTTTTAAAGTTATTTGGTTTAGCAGAAAAAAGAATGAAAGTGTTTAATAAAATATCTTTAATTGTCCCTTCGGGTGAAAAGAGGACTGGCTCTGCTTTTTCGCACAAAGAATCAGCTTAGCGATTTAGCACGGAAAGATGTCAGCATTCGTGGGACCATTCCACTTGGGCATGATTTGTATAGTAATAGCGTGTAAGTTATTTAATATAGATATATAATTTTTGTTTTAAATAAATAAAGTATAGTTTGTGTACTGTTCGTACTTCCACCCGACAGCGTTATATCGGCTCTCTGCTTCACACACCGCACGCGCGTCCGTCCTCACTCGTGTTCGTAGTGAAAGTGAGTAATTCTCTTCCCTCGCCCCACTACTATAACGCGCGGTGTGCAGGCATGAGACGACAGAATCTCCTTTATTATAAATCTACCTTCCATCAAAACTTCTATTCTTATTCACATACACTACATCTCTCCTTTATTTTAATTAAAATAAGTTTATTTTCAGTAGATCAGTGGTTATCATTTAAAACATTTTATTACATCATTGATCAATCACCATAACACATCTTCGTTTCTGAAGTCTAAAAATCACGAATCCTACAACTATGTAGTTCACTCATTTTCCTAACTCCATTCTTCCTTCGCTTCTCACTAACTAAATATATTCCTTTCACTTATACTTCTTTTAGCTAAGTATTATATTTATCTGGACCTCATTTTCTAATTGCTTCTTTCACATCTATTTTAATATTAGATATCACTAAATGCCTCACTCATCTGTATTCTCCTTTTTCCCACACTTCGGTTGCCTCATACATCTTCCGGCACTCCTGCATTCCATTCGTCCTTCATTCCTCCTTATTGTTCCTTGTTGTCGTTGCCTGCATCTCTTGGCCATTTATTACCTTCCATTCTTCCTCTTCCTTTTTTCGTGTAAAATATTTCGTCTCAACTATTGTCCAGTTTCGTCACTTTCAATCTCTATGTCACCTCCCAATCGTAGTTTAGCTGTCTATTCGATGTATTCAAAGATTGCACCTAGTTTATTTTCCTTATTTGTATCCCAAATAAAAACTTATCTCTTGATCCTAAATTTCTATTATTCGCTTTTTTTTCCCGTTTGCGTACTGTTTCCTTTTTCTTTTACTTCCCTGTTATCACGAATACCCATGTCATCAGTTTTATGGGTAACATCCTCGAGCCGCCAAACTTTTCATTCATGGCCACAATACCGGGATGGCCCTCATGTGCTGTCAATAATTCTCTGTCTCACAATCCCTTAGATATAACTATTTTAGTCTCTCTTAAAAAGTTTCCTTCATAATAGCAAGTTCATTTGTAATTTATAAAATTAAGTCTAAATAATCTTTATTCAAGTAGGCTTTTTTACAAGCACTTTTGAATCGTCAAGGATCAATTAGATTTATTAAGCTACACTTGTTCGAAATGTTGCTCTTACCGAGAAAAACCAGCACGAAACACGGCAGTCAATCTTTTAAACATTTAAATTTACTTTAATTATTTTCAGTCTTGTTTGAAGCTGAAAGGATTTTTATCATTCAAATAATCTTCAATTGTGTAATATGCCTTACGTGTAAACATATATAATTAATTTAAACTTTTCTGTAGATAAGTCTAATATAGATTGCGGAATTGTATTGTAAAATTACTATCGCTCTACCGCTAAAAACTTTGATTTCTAAGTCCAATTTTCTATTCCAATTTTCTGACAGATCACTTCTTTTAAGGGATCTGTTTTCATGGCTAAGTCAGGAATTCATTTACCCACTTAATTTATTAATCCCAGGAAGGTTAATAAATCTGTGAAGCTTATCGAGGCTTTCAGCTTTTGAATAGATATTCAGTATTCAGATATTTTCTAATGATTTTATTTTCTGTTTTGCAAGTTTGTGGTCTAGGAACCTTTAGATACATTTTCCTTTTCTCAACACAACCTTAATTACCTGTAAAACTTCAATGAACTTTTTCAGTTTAGCGTCATGTTCTATTTGGTCTTTTCTGAACATAAGAATGTCTTCAATAAATTGTCGTCTTCACTTTCTCAAATTCAGAGGATTCTACCAGACAACATTCGTTTTTATTGATAAAGTCCTGTGGTGGATTTAAAGGTCGTTACGGATCTCGAATTTTAGCAACCTTTCTAATCTTAGTCTAATTCTTCTATCGTAGGCAGAGTGATTTTCGTTTCGAATTGTTGAATTTGCCCATCTCATATTAACACAAAATCGGATACCACAGTTCTCTTTTAAGATAGGCACTGTAAGTGAGATCCAGTCTAAAAGGCCATCTACTTTTACACTGTTATCTTTCTGAAGGACTTAATTGATTATAGTATTCATCTTTTCCTATAAGGGAATTGGAATGAGTCTTCTGTGCTTGCACCGTGTCATCTATCTTTTTCTATAGGCGATTATACTGCAGTTTAAAGTGTCTGATTTTCTTCATTTCGCATAGATTTTATCATGGTCATTTCTATTCAAATGTTAAGTTTTTTGCAACTAGCACAATTGAAATGTCTTTTTATTATTTTCTGATTTACATTTCCGGTTGTCTCTTCTTCTTCTGAGCAGAGGCTCATATCCTGGTTATTTTATCTTTAAAACCAAAGTTATTTGTTTATAACCTCCAATGAATAAGCTTCGGCCATTAATGAGGTCTTCAATCGTCGGTATCTCATTTGATTTTAATTTATAATTTTTTCTACTGTCTGAGCTACATTTTCAGCAATTTGGTCTAGAAGTTAAATATTTAACAACTTATTGTCATGACCGAACAATGAATTTCTGAAATTTCTGCTTTTCTTCCTGTTTCTCTTGTCGAAATGCGTGTCTTTCAAATATTTTACTATTTCATTCAAATATACTGGTTCATTAAGTATTCATCTTATTTCTTAGTCATCAACACATCATTCTAATCATGAAGATGAGAGTTTCAGCTTCGGAATTGTTAGTTTAGTGCGTATCGGGAATATTGTAAAATACTTGTTATTCCGACCTACCCCAATGCAAAATATGCACTCTCTTTTGAGCAGGTGTGGTGGCAGCTTCTAAGTAAATATCCCCACTCCTTTTCCATATTCAATGTCATACATAACAAATTAAAATTTCCTTCGCATCCGACTTTTTCCACTGTAAGATTTGCCAAATTTACCAGGGACAGCAAACTATGTTATTTCAAGAAACGATCGTTATTTTTCTTGACATGCTTCCTCAATCACCATTCAACTTCCATCAAGAGACGGTCGTCATTCGTCCTTGACATGCTTCCTACATCATCAAACTTCCATCCAACTTCCCATCAAGAAACGTTCGTGAACCGTCCTTTAACAACTTCTTCACATAAATCTACCTAAATCTAAATCTACCGTCACATAAATTAACATTATTAATAATTATCCGTTTATTATCCGTTATTAAACAGCTTATTTAATCATCAAACTTCACATAAATTAAGAGCATTACGACCTTACGTCAAGTAACGGAATCATCCGTTCTTGAACAACTTCTTCAGTCATCAAACTTAATATCAAGTAACGGCATCACCCGTTCTTGACTTACTTCCTCAATCATCAAACTTTACATCAAGTAACGGCATCATCCGTTCTTGAACAACTTGTTCAATCATCAAACTTAATATCAAGTAACGGCATCACCCGTTCTTGACTTACTTCCTCAATCATCAAACTTTACATCAAGTAACGGCATCATCCGTTCTTGAACAACTTTTTCAATCATTTAACTTTACATCAAGTAACGGCATCATCCGTTCCTGACCAACTTCCCCGAATTTATCAAACTACTCAATCATCAAACTTTACATCAAGTAACGGCATCATCCGTTCTTGAACAACTTTTCAATCATTTAACTTTACATCAAGTAACGGCATCATCCGTTCCTGACCAACTTCCCCGAATTTATCAAACTACTCAATCATCAAACTTTACATCAAGTAACGGCATCATCCGTTCTTGAACAACTTTTCAATCATTTAACTTTACATCAAGTAACGGCATCATCCGTTCCTGACCAACTTCCCCGAATTTATCAAACAATTCATCTAGAGATAAGCATCATTCATCTCAAGATTTTCTATTAATCTATCATCACCTATTTCTACAATTATTTATTAATCATATATAATTATCGTATCGACACATTAACTATGTATTTATATATGTATATACGTGCATATTTATTTATACACGACTGATATATCACTGAATATAATTAAAGTGACATTTTCGTATATATAAAAATCGATTTTCACTAGAAATCTCCCAGAAACAACTCACACGGCAAAACAACGCTTGCCTAGTCAGCTAGTAATATTATAAAAAGTATATGCACTTATTTATAGTTTATAAAACTAATTTAACAATTTTATTATTTTTATGAGCATATCTTATAGAACACTCCGCACACAAACACTACAATAAAAATGTCCCAGCGATTGTCGTTACCGCGTTCAAATAACAATAACAAAATTGACCCCTACGACATTAACATAACAAATTCAACACGTTCAACCTGCTCTGAATATATATAAAATATTTCAAATTTTTCTACACCGTTATGTTAGTTACTTATTATTTAATTTCCAAGTATAATATTTCCATTTTACTGTTACGTCATCTTCTTTTTTTTTTCGCGTTTAGCTACTACTAAACGTGACAGTTTTTCTATAGTATCACAATTGAAATAAATTTACAACAGTACTCACAGACTCGTCGCCAATGTACTGTTCGTACCACCCGACAGCGTTATATCGGCTCTCTGCTTCACACACCGCACGCGCGTCCGTCCTCACCCGTGTTCGTAGTGAAAGTGAGTAATTCTCTTCCCTCGCCCCACTACTATAACGCGCGGTGTGCAGGCATGAGACGACAGAATCTCCTTTATTATAAATCTACCTTCCATCAAAACTTCTATTCTTATTCACATACACTACAGTTTGCAAAACAAAATTTATTAATAAACTCCACTAAAACAATAAGTAATAACAATAAAATATAAAAATCCCCGTTTCTTGATATTTGTACATAAGAATGTGCAGGCCCCGAAAGGTTAATCTTGCATGAAATGTTTAAATACAGAAATAAATGTTTGAGTATACATTTATTATACAGTAACGGTGTTTTGTTTTAATATAAAATGTGGAAGCGATGTGTTTGAAGGTCGTCCAAAGAGCCACCCCCTCTCGGACAAGCGGAGTCAGGCTCATATCTCAGAAAAATCCCATATCCCCTACAAAAATCACACGGTCGCCCGCACCGACCGTACATACATTACGGGAATAAGATTTACTGGAATAGATATCAAGTGACTTTTTGATATTATTATTATTTTTGAATTTATATTATCGTTCACATACTCTTTAGACTTAGTAATCATCATCATTCTCCTGCCCTTATCCCACTCTAAGTGGGGTCGGCACAACATGTTACATACATGTTGTCATATGATTAGGCTACGTATTTTACGACCTGCCGCCTGCTTGACGTTAACTTACCTTAGTCGCCTTTGACGACACCTCAGTAAGAAATTAGGGTGGCCTATTCTATGCAGCCGGATACCATACGGCACATACCTTAGTCGCCTCTTACGACACCTCGGTAAGATCTGAGAGTGGCCTATTCTATTTTGCCGGATGCTAGACGGCATTCTTTAGACTCTTTTCTTTTCTTTTCTTAGAATTTTTTTAAAATAATTACTGACATTAGATTTTTTTAAAGGATGAAATATGATAAAAAGGAGACGATATCGCGAAAAAGGAGAAGGAAAGAAAGTACAATTCAAATTTGGGACGAAAAGGCAATGCAATTTAGCAGAATGTTGTTGGGTGGGCTGGAGCAGCATCTTAATAGGAAAGATTCTAAATAAGAAGGAAATATAAAACAGACTGAGATCAAATGAAAGTACATACAATAATGAAAAGTATAAGTTTCATTTTCTTATGGTGTTCGAATGCTAGAGTTTATTACTCTATAAATCTTTTCTTCTTTTTCAAACTGACAAATGTCCTGAAGACGGCCGACTGTTGAATATACTCGTAGGTCAATTTAGTGTGAATTCTAAATTTCTAGAATTCATCAAATGGTAGAAATGTAATCAGCATTATATTTTACTTTTAGCGTACAAATAAATGCATTTTACATTAATACAAGTGTGCATAAGGTTTGTAATAGTTACCACTTTATAGTATGTTCTTTATAAAAATATATTAATTCAAATTTTACACTGTTTTGAATTGGTATGGCATAAACTGCTACTATATTGTCAATAATTAATATAACAACGTATCAAAAATCATTGTAAATACATACATTTGATAAGTAAAAGAAAATCTCTTTAAGTTGTTCGCCGATGTCGTATCTAGATTTACTTACAGCTAAACATATTCCATGTGCTTGTTTTTTATATATTTTCTGATACATTTCTTTTCCAATGCATCTTGAGGGGAGATATTATTTGTGTGATAGTATCGCTGAGGCGTTATGAATATAGAGTGCGCTTTAATAAAGTAGTTTCTTGTATCTTCGAGATTCTGATTGCATTTTTTAGTATATTTGATCCTCTATCGTTCAATCGGCCGAAGAGCATTGTTGGCACAGTTTGATTAGTTCCTAGATTGTAACGGAATAAGTTAGTGATATTGTTACCCCGACTTGTCAAAGTCATACTTTGAAAAAACGCGTTGTATATTTGAAAAACAAAGTACAATAAAGGCCTTTTATTATTCCACGCAGAGCATAAGCCTACTCTCTCTATTTAAGGAGAGAAGGGATGGAGCTGCGACCTACCACGCTGCTCCAATACGGAGCTTGGAAGTTCCTCAAGACGTTTTCCTTCACCGAAAAGATTGCGATAAATTGCAAATATTAATTAGACACATATGTTTTAACAGAAAAAAACGACGATAGGATAGGCTCCTCAGCAATCGATAATGATTTTGTCGTGGAGCCTATCCTTCTGATGATGCTTCGGTTTCGGAGCGAAACGATCGTGGGCACTTGGCTACTTGTCCTGCATGTGTAAGGTGTATGAATGTTGCCTGCTTCATACACTTAGCATTACATACATTCTCTTAACAAACGCGGATTATAGCAAAATAATTCTGTTATAGCTTCTGTACTTTGGAGTTCCGCAAAATAATGCCTTCTTCTATAGATTATCGAGTTATTATTTGTATGAGGTTCGACGTTTCGGTAGAGTTGCATCCACCGTGGTCATGAAGTGACTAGCGTTTTATTTTGTATGCAATTTTTTGAACATAGCTTGGAGTGGTAGATTTTAAGTATTTTTAGTCAGTTCGTTCGTTTATGTAATAATAAAATGAATTGAATTGATATAGTGGGTTATAGTTTTTAACATTTTTTTATTCTAATTTTATGTTGCTTTAATTGAAATTTTTTCTTTTTTAAATTAAGTCTTTATCTGCAATCTATTTGTCTAAACTATCGTATAAAGATAATTCAATCTCTCCAATTCGATTTTCTCTCCCTAACCTGCAAATCCAATCTGATTTTTGTATTCAAATTTTAAATATTGCCTATTTATTCAAGTAAACTTTTAAACAAGCCCTTTTGTATCGTCAAATCTGCTGCTGGTTCTGAGAGCTGTTCCTATTAAGTGCCAGCAAGAATTCGGCGGTTGCTCTTTTCAAAATAATTCTTCTAACTTTATTCATTACTATCTTATACAGGATCTAGGATTGACTATATACACGCATTCTTACAGATGATAAGAATGCGTCCACGCATTCCTATCTACAGCTATAATGAACAGTATAGTATGCTTTCTGTATCAGCCCTTTAACAGTTTTTTTTAAACTGATGTAATGTATTCAGATCTGGAGACTGAAGTCGGATAACGTTACAATGTCAGCAAATAGGTACCTATAAAACTGTGTAACCCTTATACTATGGATCACGTAATATTCGAAGTACGGAGCAGATCGAATACTACACGTATTGAGCACAAACGATCTGATATCGCCTCGTAAAGAATACAGCTTTTAGCTGTATATGTGATACGTGACCTGACGTACTAACTGTTTAGCGATGACGCTGTTCGTCTATTCCTTATCGATGGCTTTGGTTTATATTTCAACTACCTATGCCCGCGGCTTCACCTGCATGGAAGTCTGCGCGTTACGAAAATGTTACGAAGAATGTCGACCCAGCGAGAATTCTAGTGTCAAAGTAGCCTATATGTTGTTCCAGGACCTCATTATCCAGTGAAATCGGATTTTTCCGTCCTCAAGAATGTTCTAATACCCTAAACTTTCCTCGATAATTGCCCTAACTTTAAATAAAAATCTTGTTTGTCTCGCTCTTCCATGATATGCGTCGTTAACACTCATCATTATTGTAGGCGTTACGCTACGTTTTATTGCAATTGACCACAAAAAAACTTTTTTTAATTAGGTCACTTTAATAGTAAGTCTGCGATATGTGAATTAAAGACGAAAATCGATTTTTTAATTTAATAATGTTCAAAACTAAAGCAAGCGTTTTAATATAAAAAAATTTGGAACAGTATTGGCAAATTAATCCATCCGATCGCGCGCAATGCGATGATCAAGGAATAGAGAATTATGTACATAGAATGTCTTGAGAATATTGGCATAGACATCAAATTCTACGTAGAACATAATGTAGGTTTTCGCAATGGCGTACAATGCCAAGGGCGAACATAAAACAAATGTAAGCCATAGGTACAGCGTACGTCGTAAACTCGTTTCAATAATCCGACATCAGCGGGAAAAATAGCCATAGTAAAAAACTCCTATCCGTACCTAATAACCCGCGAATATTATCAAAGAGTCGTTGGGTCATAACCCGAAATTGGTTTCGGGGTCCGTAAGACCCCAGTTTTATATGTCGCATTATGAAGGCCGTCAAAGGAATTCACGTAGAAAATCGAATCTCTATACGGTGATATTGCCGTCGCCGGTCCTGGCTGGCTTCAGATAATAAAATAATATACCTCTTTTTACGCCATCTTCTTTATACGGTCTGTTATAGGCTGCAGTACCTACTCTGGGGCGGGTAGTTGCTAATTTATGTTTATTTTTAATGACCTCTGCACTAGCACAGTTAACTAGCACAGTTAACCGGCTACTAAAGATGCAAGTGATGGTCGTGAATTACCTAATGTAAGCTGAATCAACAACTAGGCCGCTAAATGAGCTTTATACTCCGCCTTCCGAATTTCCGCTTTCAAGTCTGGGTTATAGTTTAATAGTTTAATTTTTCTTTTAAAATATCGCACCTTTACCTTCATTTATATATTTTTTACCATTATAATAAGCTTCCATTTATATAAAGTGATAGTTATAAGTACGTCTCATTTTCTTCTTTTTAGTTGAATATATGATAGAAATAGTTAGTTTTATATAATAGGTTTACATATCGTGTTTTATAATCTAATCCAGTTGTCACTGTCGTCCAGAAACGGTAGGATGTCACTGAAAATCAGTGCCAAGGTTTAGCCTTAGCAAAAGCTGAGTGACATACCGTTTTGCATGTCACACTTCCATGCATGAATAATAGGGGCGGGACACGTATCTTTATAGTTATTTTTGTATGTTTTTGAATATTCTACACCCCCCCCTTTTAATTTAACTTTCTTATTTCTTTTAAATTTATTTATTTATTTACCTATTTATTTTTAATTTTATTTTTGTTGTTTATTACTTTTTTTCTCTTTGTTATGATATTTAATTGTTTGTGTGCATGAAAGTGTTATATGTAAATAAATGCTGTTTGATTTGATTTGATTTGATTTGATAATTTTTTAAAAATTTATTTACCATAGCGTAAGACCGTGGTAAAGCGATAGTCTTAAATCTTTGAAGTTTTCAAATAACTTTTAAAGTAATAATTTCAAGTTTCTAGCTCAGTTTACCAATAACTAAATTGGCATAGTTAACCGGCTGCTAAAAATGCATTTATTTAGTTTTGAATCGCTTAATGTTTTTTTTTTAACATATTTACCATAGCGTAAGACCGTAGTGAAGTCTACCATCTATTGAAGTTTTCAATTAACTTTTAATTTTTGCTTTCTAGTTAAGTTTACCAATTAACAATCATCCTCCTGCCTTATCCCACTCTAAGTGCGGTTGGCACAACATGTTACAAACATGTTGTCACATGATTTGGCTACGTATTTTACGACCGGTCGCCTGCCTAACGTCAACTAACTTTAGTCGCCTTTTACGACATCTCGGTAAGGAATGAGGGTGGTCTATTCTACTCAGCCGGATACCACACGGTGGAAGTAAAAACTCCAACAAAGTGGAAGTTGCTCTCAGAATCTTATCAACTTTAAAAGGGCCTTAACTGAATTGATTGTCATAAGCAAATTACGTGAAAACTACCAATACAAAATTATAGAAGTTCTACAACAGTGAACACTTTACAGACACCGTAAAGGCTCTCAGAAAACAATTATATAGATTTACCAATCAACAATCTTGTTCCTAAAACTTTCCGTTATAACTGATAATTGATCCTGCGACTCCATCATTTAACAAAC